>CM051234.1:385317138-386517138 GCA_027917425.1 Gastrophryne carolinensis | reverse complement strand
TATTGGTGACAGAAAGAAGAAAAACAATGCAGTCTCAAAAATTAGAAGTAGGGAAAATAAATATATTGACGGAGATAAGGCTGTGGCTGACCATCTGAATAGCTACTTTTGTTCGGTATTTTCAGATAGTAGCAGGCATGGTCATAGCACAACATCCAGCTGGGAAAGTACAGCTCCGGAGTTTCTGGAGGCTGATGTCTTAGCCGAGCTGGCACATCTAAAGGTAAGTAAGGCAATGGGTCCAGATGGAATCCACCCCAGAGTTCTAAGGGAACTTAGGTTTGTGATTGCAGCCCCTCTAACTGATTTACTTAACCATTCCCTTTCAACTGGTGAGGTTCCAGATGATTGGAGAATGGCCAATGTCGTACCAATCCATAAAAAGGGGAGTAGAGAAGAAGCCAGTAATTACAGGCCAGTTAGTTTAACATCTATAGTGGTCAAATTAATGGAAACACTCTTAAAAAAACAGATAATTTCCCATCTAAAAATTAATGACCTATTGGACCCAAAACAGCACGGCTTTAATGACGGCAGATCATGTCAGACCAATCTTATTGATTTCTTTGACAATGTCACTAAAGTGTTAGATGAAGGTGGTGCTGTGGATATCGCCTATCTGGATTTTAGCAAAGCCTTTGACACTGTACCACATAAGGAGCTCATAGATAAGTTATTGAAGGTAGGACTCAATCCCTGGATAGTTCCGTGGATTTCCAGTTGGCTGAGGGATCGGTATCAGAGCGTTGTTGTAAATGGCGTGCAATCTGAACAAAGGCGAGTTACAAGTGGTGTGCCGCAGGGCTCTGTCCTGGGCCCCAGTCTTTTTAATATATTTGTAAGTGACATAGGAGAAGGCTTGGTAGGAAAAGTTTGTCTGTTTGCTGATGATACAAAGGTTAGTAATAGGGTGGATATTCCTGGAGGTGTCTGCAACATGGAAAATGATTTAGCTTTACTGGATAGATGGTCAAAACTGTGGAAACTAGAGTTTAATGTCTCTAAATGTAAAATCATGCACTTGGGTAGAAGGAATCCCTGCTCTGAGTACCGTATGGGCAGCACTGTGTTAGCCAGGACCTCGGAGGAGAGAGATTTAGGGGTACTGATTACTGATAGCTCCAAGATGAGTGGACAGTGTAGCCAGGCAGTGGGAAAAGCAAGCAGGATGCTCGGCTGCATAGCTCGAGGCATCACCAGTAGGAAGAGGGAGGTTGTGATGCCGTTGTATAGAGCCCTGGTGAGGCCACAGCTAGAATACTGTGTGCAGTTCTGGAGACCTTACCTGCAAAAAGACATTATTCAAATAGAACGTGTCCAAAGGCGGGCAACGAAAATGGTGGAAGGACTTAAACTTAAAACTTATCAGGAAAGACTTAAAGAACTTAATTTGTACAGTCTGGAGGAAAGAAGGGAGAGGGGGGACATGATTGAGACCTTTAAATATGTGAAGGGATTGAATAAGGTTCAGGAGGGAATTGTTTTTAAGAAGAAACTTACTGATAGAACAAGGGGGCACAACCTGAAGCTAGTCGGGGGGAAGATCAGGAGCAATGTTAGAAAATATTATTTTACAGAAAGAGTAGTAGATGCTTGGAACAAACTTCCAGCAGAGGTAGTTGAGAAATCAACAGTCACTGAATTTAAACATGCCTGGGATAAGCACACATCTATCCTAAGATAAAGAGTACATACAGTATACACATAAGGGCAGACTAGATGGACCGTATGGTCTCCTTCTGCCGTCAACCTTCTATGTTTCTATAACCACAGATCTCCCCATTTTTCTGGCGCGCTCACGCAGATAGTCATTTGGACAGGCCGGGCGGCCAGGAAGGTTACTGCTCAGGACCCCCATCTGTGTGCAAACAGCACTGATTGGATGAGAGCCTGCGCATGCGCTGTGGGACAGGGAAAGGTACGTTTTCACAGGCGAACTTGGGGATTTCACATATCAGGGCATCCCAAGTCGGGATGCCCCTAGGGGCACAAAACAAAACTCCAGATAGTGAAAATCCTGGGTTGGGCTTTGCTCAAAACACACAAAGCTGAAAGAAAGATCATATGGAAAAATGAAAAATAAGAATATGAAAGAGAAAATGGTAAACTGAAAGATTCTGCAGCAGAGCCATCATTTTCTCTCTGTTTTAGATATGAGTTCTGGCCAGGCAATGTTGCAATGTTGTTATCTTATGCTGGACGGCTGCCAGCACTGAACAGCTGATACTTTTATACATTGTTTCACCCCTCTCTTCAGCATGGAACAGGCCAGAGTGTCAGGCTCCGACACTCAGAAGATATAAACATGAGCTATTAGTCTCCAGCTGCTCAACACAGACATCATTTTTTTCTAAATTTGTAATTCTTACTCCAACACTTACCTACATTCAAAGTACCATTTAAATATAAGTCACCAAGAAAAATTCGCGATACTGCTCCTTTAACTTTCCAGTGTGTCGTTCCTCTAATGTGGGGCATCCCAAATTGGGATGAGTTGCCAAACACCCCAAAGTAAAGCATGTGCGTAACGGTAATTTTATTTGAAAATTTCAGCTCTGCAGACAAAGTGCACACCTTGCGATTTTTCAACCAAAACAACCCTTTACATTTGGAATATGTAAACTCTTCCCTTGACAGGACCTAAGCATGTTATGTTCGGGGAATGTTGCTTTTTCAGATTTAACTTGCTTTTTCTTGTTTGTATATAGTTTTTTTTTTTAGGAAAATGTGGCTTTGATTCTGCCTTTTTATCCTTTTTTTTAGGGAAACTCTTTGCAACAAAAGAATACATTGAGGGATTACTTCCAGAAAACTGTATTTTATCTGAAAATCCCCTAAAGCTCTGTTTCAGTTTGGGGGAGTCTCCTGGGCAGGAAAGGGTGTCTACCGATACATATGTGGTACCGCTGTAACCGGGAGAAATTGGGGTTTCACACGCAATAAGATTTTATTGACGAACGTACATTTTTTATTGCAAAAAAACACTACAAATTGTAAAAAATAGATTCTTTTTTATTTTTTTGCGAATTTTTCACCCAAAAATATTGAAAATATATCTAACAAATGACAAACAAGACATTTCAAGCTCAGACTATGCTGAAAAAAACAATATATAATTTTCCTGGGTAATCCCTGGAAATCCCTTCCAAAATCACATTTGAACATGGGGAGCGCAAAATAGTGATAAATGGTTGGCAACAGAGTGTGACAAAAACTCCAGGTAGGCTGGCGGTTAAAGGGTTAAAGGCTAGTGTTTCACAGATAAGAGATGACCATCCAATTTCTCTTGTTTTATTCTAAAGGCTTAGCAAGCCACTGAGCTTGGAGTTTGGTTATATGTAGCCCACACCAAACTATATAGAAACACTGGGCAGCATCTCTCTCATACACTCACACACTCACCAGCTGCTGGCAATAAATGTAACTATGAGGCCGATTTACTACTAACGCCACGTATTGCCAGATGAGTGTCTGTATAGCGGTGCTTAGAGCAACCACTAGTAGACCAAGTCCAAAAAATGTATAAAAGTTGTTTGTTTGCAGCCAGGAGAGTTCACACAAAAAAAATATTTAAATTGCCAAACACGTTATTTATACACAACTAATGAAGCCCCATTGAATTGTATGGGAGAGCGCTACAGAGCGAAAGGTACTACATGGTGCTCCTGAGCCTAGAGCGCCGACGCTATACACTGAGCCGCCTGGATTTATACATGTGACACTACATGGTGCTGCTAGAGGCGCTCACCAGATTCGCTTTCTTAAATGTGGTTTTGCATACAGCGCCCGGCGTTCACCAGACGCTGCGTGCTGCTACGGAGCACTACCTGCCGCTATTCGTTCTTAGATAACCCCTTTTGTATCAGTGAAGTCTTTGTCAAGTGCTTTCTGAGAAGTGATGTCATTACAGCTGATGACTTCTAGCTAGAGCTAAAGCATTATTGTACCGAGATTATTAGACAGTGGGACTGGGCTTTTGAGAAGCAGGTCTATCAGAATTATAGCACAATGGTCACTCCCATGCAGTTCAGAAGCATAGAATCTGCCCGCTATTCCACATGGGGGTAATCCCTCTCAAATCACTGATTGCTGGGGAGCAATTCACAAAACTTTGATTATTTTGACCGGAGGGATGCTTTAATGTTTACAAATCTCTTGCACATATGTTTCTAGTTTAACTATCATTACAGCTAGCTATGGAATTCATTAGGGGCATTGCTAAAACGGGATGAGACTTGGAACCAGCAAGCAAGGGTGTTTTTGAATGCACTGTGTGCCACTCCCCATTCTGCTCATACCTCCTTTTAACCCTTTCACTGCCAGCCTATCTAGAGAGGTTGTCATCTCTTGCTGCCAAGCACATTTTTAGAATTTTGCGCTATATATGTTTAACTGTGATATTTGCAGGAATTTCAAGACAAATTATATTGTTTTTTCAGCAGAGTTTGGGCTATTTAATATGTGGAAAGAAAATAAAAAATGTTTTTAAGAAAACCATATTTCTTGTAAAAGGCCCATTCCTCCTACTTACAACAGTACCACATATGTATCAGCAGACACCAGTTCCTGCCCAGGAGACACCACAAACTGCAAAAAGCACTTTATGAGATTTTCCAAAAAAATACAACTACTATGTTCATCAAGAGTCAAATCCTTAAAACATTTTTTAAAAACAAATTTTCCAGCAGAACCAACCTGGGCACCAGCTATGTGGGCTAGTAGACCTAAAGGCGACCAGCCAAAATAGCCCACACTGATTTGGCAAGTCATCCGCTTGCCCCCTCCTGCCCTTTGACGTGGCATAGGGGTCTCAAGAATCCGTTTACAAAGGGTTAAGTTGAAAAAACACACACACACACACACACACACACACACACACACACACACACAAACAGCCCTTATTTATTGATAACTAGTACTTACCCCCTTCCATTTCTGGGTGCTGCCCCACGTCGTCAATCGCAGGTGGAAGTAAGTAGTGGAAGCCAGGAGGATTGGTGTCCTCTGCCCCGTTTCCGCCACTTACTTTCTGCTTCTGCCACTCACTCTTGGCCTCATTCCTGCTGCAGGAAGTGGCTTTTTTTAGTTTCAATATATCTTTATTGAATGAGAGATTTTTCAAGATATACACACACAAGAGCATAGTAAAAACAACACAAGACATTACATTACATTAGCAAGGGGATCCTAGGGTGGGTATGTCACGTCCACTTCCATGAAAGGGGACACCATTCCAAACTAAGAGGCCCTGGAACGCCTCGATCCCGGCAGGGCACCCGAAAGGACCAGGCCCAGGGTGTCCACCAGCAGATGCCAATGGTATCTAATTCAACAACCGGGTCACCTCAAGAGCAGGTACTCTTCTACCCCTGACGTGTTCCCTCTCACAAGTCCGATATACAGTGACCTAGGTCATCCCCCTGTGAGTCGAAAAAGAGAGAGAAACAAAGAGAGGAGAAAGAAGGGGATATGAAGGGCAGACAAGACAAACAAAACAAGACGAAAACAAGGACAAGAGCACAAAGGAGAACAGGAACAGAAATTCCTGGGGTTCCAAGCCTGCACCCCATCCAGATTCCCCCACCCAGCCAAAGCCCATTGCAATGATCAGGAGGATAAAAAGGATAGAAGGATAAATAATAAAAGGCCCAAGGGCCCCATCCGCGCCACCACCTCATCGCCCAGATCTCATCCGGCCTCCAGTAATATCTGAAAGTCAGGAGTGGACCGAGAGACCTCCCATAGTGTCCATGTCTTGAGAAATCTCTGGGTGCCCCCTTCCATCCCCTCCAACATCAACCCTTCCAGCCTCTTAATGTTCTCCACCTCCCCATACCACTCCACCAAAGATGGAGCAGTCGTGGAACGCCAATGTCTAGGTATCACTGACCTGGCGGCCGTGAGCAAATGTCTCAATAGCCCCTTTTTAATTGTTGACACTGACCCGGGGATCATCGCGAGGAGCGTAACCTGCAGGGTGTGGGGGATCTTTTCCAGTGTCAAGTGCTCGTAGATTCCCAATACTCCCTCCCAGAAAGCCTGTATCCTCGGGCACTCCCACCAGATGTGTAACATATTCCCCTGGGCTCCACCGCACCTCCAGCAGTCCACCAGTGTCTGCCCCCCCAAATTTCACCAGATCTGACGGACATCTGTACCATCTTGCCAGGATTTTGTAGTTCCGTTCCTGAGCTCTAGACGCCACTGACAGATTATGGGTGAGTATAAAGGACTTTTCCCAGTCATCAGGCTCAAGCGTTTGTCCCAAGTCTTCCTCCCACCTCCCGCAATACCGAGGCAGCCGTCCATCCTCCCCCTCATCCCGAAAAATCTTGTAGAGAAGGGAGATCACGTGTTTGGGAGGAGAAGGGTCTCGCAACACCCTCTCCAGAGGTGTAAGAGGGCGGGACAGGCAGGAGGCTGGCGTGATGGATTTGACATATGCCACCAGCTGAGCGTGTAAAAGCCAAGAGATACTCCCCGTCTCCCCTCGAGCTCGCATGTCGGCGAGTGAGGGGGGGCCTGCTCCCGACACCACTTCGCCCAACCTGACATCCTGAGACAAATCCCATATGAGGAAGGACCGAACATGCATCCCAGGTGGAAATAGCGGGTTGTCAAACAGAGGGGTCAGGGGTCCCGGCCTGAGTGACAACCCTCCCTGCCTCAACAATCTGTCCCATATCTTCAGTAAAGGGCCTACCAAGTACGGCAGATCCTGAGTCCCAGGTCTGGAGGGAGGATCAATCCAAGGCAAGGCCACTAGACTGAGGGGGGAGATGGCCTGCTCCAAACCCACCCAACATTTATCGTCTCTATGGTGGAACCAATCCGACAGGCGGACTAGCACCGAGGCAGCGTGATATGTTCGAAGATCCGGAAGTGGCTTTTTTTGTACCAGTGGAGTGAGCTGACGTCTTCTTATTTGCCGGTATAAAAGGCTTCTCCCTGCTGTGGCTAGTGAACTGAAGCTGAGCGCGGGGCAGAGAATCCGTGTTCCCTGCTCTGCTGAAGACCCTGGCATGACAATTGGAAGCCTGTCAGAGGATGAAGAGATCCCCGGTTCTGAAACCTGGACAGAGATGAGCTCTAAATGGGGGAAAATGCCAGCCACATAAAATTTACAGGGCTGTCAGTTAATGGTTGGAGATGCAACCATGTAAACTTTTGTGTCTGTCAGTTAAAGGGTTAGAAGCAGACTTGAGTCTAAAAAGACCTGCTGAAAAGCCTTCAACAGGGGCCCATTAGTGTAATAAGCCAGAATATGGACAAAAAAAAGTACCATTTTTTTCTTCCTGGGAATCGGCTGCATTCCCAGTTTCCCTGTGGTGCTTGGCGTGCTCCCATCAATGGCTGGATGTGGCCAGGATGCATGTCACCTTTCCGCTGTTCCCATGGTGCATTTGCAGGCTCTCATTTGATCAGCACTATAAGTGGTGCATGCTAATGCACCTGTTTTCACTGTGGCAATGTGCAGCAGGAAAGCCCGGGTCCTGCTGCCACACTGCTAACTAGTAAGGGGGAACTATAGTCATTTTTAACTGCAGTTCTGCTTTAACGTACACATTAGAAGAAGTATCTAATAGGGTATTGTATTAATTTACGTTGGAGATTGCTTTTCCACGCATATCGCTTCCTGGTCTGCTACATTATGTGGACTTTTATTACTAATGGCTAAAGGCTTTTTAGGTAAAAGATCAGGTAAGAGTGAAGTTAATTACTGTTTCCCTGAAAATAAGCCCTACTTCGAAAACAAGCCCTAGTGTGATTTTTCATTTTCAGAAATGCATAGAAATATAAGCCCTCCTGTGAAAATAAGCCCTAGTCACAGAGGAACAAGGGCAACTGTGCTGCTCTCCCTCATCTGTTCCAGCTGCTGCCCTGCGCCTACAAAATCGCTTCGCACTGATAGGGATGACATATACTGGCGCGTAGTATCATTATGAGGTAGGATCTTTTCCGTTATTAGGGTCAATTCAGAGCCAGGTGAAAATTCCCACTCCTCTTTTAGGAGAGATAACCGCCATTGACTTTCATTGTCTATCGTGGTGCTGGCTCAGAGCCAGGTGAAAATCTACACCCGGTAGACAATGAAAGTCAATGACAGTTTTCTTTCCAAAAGAGGAGTAAGAATTCTCACCTGGCTCTGAATAAACCCCATTGAGGCACAAATTTTAACTCATGGGGTGATAACTAATTGTATTATAGCCTAGCTAACGAACGTGGGCACAATTATATTACTATTTGTATTAATATTAAGACATCTCCTAAAAATGAGCTCTGAGCAAAACATTGATATAAGACCTGTCTTATTTTCAGGGAATATTGTATATGTGTTTTGAGTGTAAAGTATTGGGTTTATGTGGCCATTTGAGTTTATTGTTACTGTTGTTTTAAGTAACAGAACACAGTGCTTTTATTCAAATAAGTTACAGTAATGTCTACCCACAAGCCCGGAAACCAGCTTCTTTCTGAATTTAAATGGCACTTTAAGAGTACAATGTTTAATTGCCCTGAATAAATGGAGGGTTCAGAGACCCAGATAGAAATACAGCAGCATGTTGCTGACCTCTGCCAAGACCAAAACTTATTTTTAGAGGATTTTTTTTCTTCTGCGGCTGTGTAGCTCTAGATATATGGAAGCTACACACCCAGGAAGACAGGAAGGCAGAGATAAAGTCCATGTGGTTACCGCTGTAAAGTTAAAGTAAAATGATTTCCAAACCACCCAGCAAGGGACTGAAAGATCTTAGGCGGCAGTTCAGTTCTGATGGTGTGTGGAGTTTATTTATGGAAAGCACAGGCAGGAAAATAAAAACAAATCTGCATGCTCTCATATAAAAACAACTTTAGGACATGGATATGGATAAATAATCCCAAAAAAAACATTAGTCCCGGCCCTAGATTATAAAAGACTCTAGGGTAGTGCAAATTCTTGCCTTGGGCAACCCAATTTAGGATACTCTGAAGTGTGAACATATGTTCCCCTCCCTTCCAAATGCAGGTGGAGCCCCGTTGGCATGATTGTCAGTGATACAGCACTGAATAATGGACGGGGAAAGGTAAGTGTCAATTAATTAGAGTAATACATTATTTTTGACAAAAGTCTGGTGTTTTTTTTAAACTTTCACTTTACCTTTGAATGGGTAAGGGTCCCCCATTACTCTCACCACCAATAGGCATGGTGGCGCTGATGAGCCCGGCGAGCCCATAGTATGGGACCTGTGCTATAGAGCTGGTAATGACCAGGGCCAGGAGGCAGCTTGGCCCTTGAGCCCTGGAAATACCAGCCCTTATGCTTGGTTTACCTTCTGATAAAGGTGAGATTTGCAACTGGGGGGGGGTTCACACAGCCGGACATCCCGATTTTCAATGCCTGGGGGGTAGGCCAGTGGCTTTTTGGCTTCAGGGCTGTAGCCCCAGGGTTTAATCCTGCTTTAAATATTCTTAAACCATTGAAGTGAAATACATTTTAAAAGGGACTGTACATATCGTAATTCCTTCATGAAAGTTGTAAATTCAATGCATTTACAATGCATTTGCTCCAGTCACTGAAAAGAACACAATATTTTTCTTCCTCCTTGCTGCTTTTACTGCCTCCCCTGTGACCCAGACCACGAATACAATACTGAGTCTCATGTCAGGTTAACAACCCCTCTCTATGTGATAGGCTAGAAAGGAGTTATCTACACAGTCAGCCAATCCCAGCTCAATCTAATGTAATGCTCACAGTGTGCTTGTATGACTCAGCACTGCCATTTCCATCACAGAGGACATGAGGAACATGAGGTAAACTTAATAATTTAATTAAATTAGCATTATAGCTTCTTTTTAATAAAAGAAAATAAGAATTACTGGACAATTACTTTAATCTTCACAAGCATTTAAGGATAATAGTAGTGTTGGATATGCTGTGGTGTAGTGTAATGTGCTATGGTCTGGTAGGTGTGCTGTGGTCTTGTGGTACAGTGTGGTCTGGTAGGTGTGCTGTGGTCTGGTGTGGTATAGTGTAGGTCTGATATGCTGTGGTCTGGTGTGGTATAGTGTAGGTCTGATATGCTGTGGTCTGGTGTGGTATAGTGTAGGTCTGATATGCTGTGGTCTGGTGTGGTATAGTGTAGGTCTGATATGCTGTGGTCTGGTGTGGTATAGTGTAGGTCTGATATGCTGTGGTCTGGTGTGGTATAGTGTAGGTCTGATATGCTGTGGTCTGGTGTGGTATAGTGTAGGTCTGATATGCTGTGGTCTGGTGTGGTATAGTGTAGGTCTGATATGCTGTGGTCTGGTGTGGTATAGTGTAGGTCTGATATGCTGTGGTCTGGTGTGGTATAGTGTAGGTCTGATATGCTGTGGTCTGGTGTGGTATAGTGTAGGTCTGATATGCTGTGGTCTGGTGTGGTATAGTGTAGGTCTGATATGCTGTGGTCTGGTGTGGTATAGTGTAGGTCTGATATGCTGTGGTCTGGTGTGGTATAGTGTAGGTCTGATATGCTGTGGTCTGGTGTGGTATAGTGTAGGTCTGATATGCTGTGGTCTGGTGTGGTATAGTGTAGGTCTGATATGCTGTGGTCTGGTGTGATGTAGTGTGATGTACTATGGTCTGGTGTGCTGTGGTCTTCTGGTACAGTGTGGTTTGATTAGTGTGCTGTGGTCTGATATGCTGTTGTGTGGTGTGGTTTGGTGGGTGTGCTGTTGTCTGATGTGGTTTCTGGTGTTGTATGGTGTAGTTTAGTGGGTGTGCTGTCGTGTAGTGTGGTCTGATGTGTTGTGGTCTTGTTTGGTGTTTTTTGGTGGGTGTGCTTTGATCTGGGGGTGCAGTGTACTCGGGTGTGGTTTGGTGGATGTGCTGAGGTGTGATCTGATGCTCCATTGTAGTGTGATTTGATCAGTGTGCTGTGGTGTAGTGTGGTCTAGTGTATTTGGTGGGTGTGCTGCGGTTTTGTGTGGTCTGGTGGGTGTGGTGTAGTGTGGTCTAGTGTAGTTGGTGGGTGTGCTGCAGTTTTGTGTGGTCTAGTGTATTTGGTGGGTGTGGTGTAGTGTGGTCTAGTGTATTTGGTGGGTGTGCTGTGGTTTTGTGTGGTCTGGTGGGTGTGGTGTTGTGTGGTCTGGTGTATTTGGTGGGTGTGCTTTGGTGTAATGATGTGATCTGGTGTGGTGTTTGTGGTCTGGTGTAGTGTGGTCTGGTTTGGTGGGTGTTGTCTGATGTGGTGCTTTGTGACCTGGTGTGGTTGGATGGGTGTGCTGTGGTCGGATGTGGTGTTGTGTGGTCTGATGTGCTGCTGTCTGGCAGGTGTGCTATGGTTTGTGTAGTGTGGTGGGTGGGTTTTGGTCGGGCAGGATGTTCTGGTGGTGGCCCCTGTACCATGCTGATATGGCACCTTGTAGGGCGGGTATAGGAGGCAGCCCCAGGTTCCCTTTACCCCAGCAGGGAGAAGGGGTCGGGGCAGGGCAGCCCTGTGATGAGCGCTGGCAGGCTTCCAGGTTCCCTTTACCCCAACAGGGAGAAGGGATCGGGCAGAGGGGCAGGGCAGTCCTGTGATGAGCAATGGCAGGCTTCCTGGTTCCCTTTACCCCAGCAGGGAGAAGGGATCGGGGCAGGGCAGCCCTGTGATGAACACTGGCAGGCTTCCAGGTTCCCTTTACCCCAGCAGGGAGAAGGGATCGGGGCAGGGCAGCCCTGTGATGAACACTGGCAGGCTTCCAGGTTCCCTTTACCCCAGCAGGGAGAAGGGATTGGGGCAGGGCAGCCCTGTGATGAGCACTGGCAGGCTTCCAGGTTCCCTTTACCCCAGCAGGGAGAAGGGATCGGGGAAGAGGGGCAGGGCAGCCCTGTGATGAGCACTGGCAGGCTTCCAGGTTCCCTTTACCCCAGCAGGGAGAAGGGATCGGGGCAAAGGGGCACGGCAGCCCTGTGATGAGCACTGGCAGGCGGCTGTCAGATGGAGGTCACGTCTCAGCTTGATGAAGCCTAATGAGCCCGGGTGACAGGCGCCCCCACCCCCTTCCACAGCGCCGCTCCCATTGGCCGCCACATCTGCGGATGTGAATTGGGGGCGAGAAGCTCGGAAATCAGTTGATTGTAAGGGCTGAATGGAGCTCATCCTGTTGACAGCAGCGGGCAGCGCAGCCGGCCATGTGCAGCGATCATCAGAAGAGAAGTAGCGGCCAGGAGCAAGCTGGGCGTCCCGAGCGCTGAATCCACCCCCGGGCGGGGGCAACAGCTGGCAGCGGAGAGCAGGAAGTGACAAGTGACAGCACGGGGGGCATGTGCCTACTGCTACTGGCAAGCCATGACCTCCCTCACCAGCGCCGAGCGCAGGGCCTTCGCTCTCAAACTCAACAGGTAACCCCAACCCCATTCATCCAGGGCACCCCCCCCCCACCCACCCAACCCCATTCATCCAGGGCACCCTGACCTTCCCCGGTCATCCCAGCCATGCCACCACTGCCTGCCTGCCTGCGCAGCATCCCCCCCCCCCTCCTCCTACCATCTCTCTATTTTATATAGTCATCAGTAACACAATTACCTGCAGGCTTTTTATATATATATATTACTATTTATATACTATATATAAACACACATTCGATCTTTTTTCCCCTGTCAACAACCAGTAAAGTGTTCCGAAATGACTAGTTACAGTTGGTTGTTACATGGCCACCCGAGCAGGTTGTATTTTAGTTATCCCATTTTCAGAAGCAGTTGCGTATTGTAAACGTTATGTGGTCCTTTGCGATATACTTTCTATCTGTGTTGTATATAATTCATGCAGGTTCACACAATCTCAAGCAAACGGATGCAAGAAAGCATGTGTGTTATATAGAATGTGTGTTATATAGCATGTGTGTTATATAGCATGTGTGTTATAAATGATATAACAAAATGTGAAGCCAACTCTACTATGTTAAAACTTGTGCTGTCAGGTCTACATAGCATTTTCTTTATGTTCCATATTTATATTCTTATACCCAGATCTTGCATGTAGCCTGCATAATGATCAGAGGTTATAATGGCCTTACATAGCAAATACAAATGTATTGTATCAGTAGAAGCTGCTTTGTAGTGCTGCACATGCCTGCGTAATACATAGAGCAGCACAAGGTTACAGCACCCGGTGACCTGTAGTGCACTGCGATTTACTAGCTTCCAGGCACGTCACTGAGGAATGCAAAGGTACACACCTACCCTAAACAACAGTGCGTCATGTAGGAAACCTGTAGCACATCTTACTATGCTAATATAGCGATTCGGTAAATTGTAGTCTACAGCTAGGAGTGACTATTTATAGTGCGCTGAATTATTTTATAAATATAGTAGAAATGGATAGTCTGCATATAGCATATAAGCATTGGAGCACAATTTAATGTGCTACTGCAGGCAAAAATAATTGGTACACAATTGTGTCGGGCTACACTTTCCTAAACTGTTTTCCGTTTTTAAATTGAAGAAGAAAGAAGAGATTTTGAGGTTTACAGGTTCAGCTTAGGATTTCTCTTCTGAAAAAAGTGGGTGTGACCCTTGTATCTGTGATGCTGCATAATCTGTGACGAATCTTGATTAGGAGGGAGGGACCAGCAATCCTGTCCCGCTCTCCTGAGCTGAATGGGGGACATGATGAAAAAGAGAATGTCATTGGCTGAAGCTGTTAACCCCGATATCTGGGCCATTTCTGCTTCAATTTAATAACAGAAAAACGTTTAGGACAATACCAAATGTAGCCAGACGCAATGGTGTAACAACTACCTTTGCCTGCAGTATCACTTTAAAGATGAACACAACCTGGGATTTTCACAATACAATTTGGGACACTAGTGCAAACCCATAATATATTGTTTCAAATATATGACATCACTCTACCTCTGATTTAATACACATGTTATTTTGTGGTACTCCGTCCTGGCTCAGTTTGTATGTAAAGCAGAACAAAACCTCTCATTCTGACTCTCCTGGCTTTTGTTCCCTGTCTGGGGGCATCCCGATTTGGGATGCCCTGCTGTGTGAAACTCCCCCAGATCACCCAGAAAAACCAGGTACTTTCCCTGGTCCTATGGCGCATGCACTGGCTCTTGTCCAATCAGAGCCATTTGCCATGCATATTAATGCTTGGCTAACATCAGTCAGCGGCCACATCCCCAGACCCGGGCACGCTCCTTACCGCAACCTATATGAATGGCTGGGCAAAGGAGCGCGCCTGAGCCCAGAGATGCTGGGGATGTGTCAGATTATTTACATCACCGAGGGAGACACCAGTTTCACACAGCGGGGCATTCTGATGTGGAATGCCCCAGGGGAAGGGCAGTCAAGTTGGGTTTTGTTCTACTTTAAGTGGTATTGTTTAAGAGGATTTCCCCCTTTTATTGTGTTGGATGTACCTGTACCCTTGTACAAAAAAACCTTTAGATGGCGCAATCACAGTCTGTCTAAAGATAAAAAACAAGACTTTACTTCCCGAAAAGTGACAAAGCAAAACCATTTTGTCAGCATAAGGAAGTGGCAGTGAAACAGGCAGTGTATGTGAAACAAAACAGAAGTGTAATAAGTCTTAACAGGATCTTTCTCAATATTCCCCTGTTGGGTGCATTGTGGCTGGTAGAGGAAATTCATTTGTGAAAGCCTTAGCTCATCTTGCAATAAAACCACCAACATATTTCCCCCTTTTATATTCCCTGCAAGGTTCTAAGATATTGGGGATTACCCAAATCATTTTGAGAGCCTTTATATAACTTTATCATTGCACTGAGACAGGTGATGTACAAAATATTTCCAGTGTGGTGGATAGTTTTTTTTTTAAACAAAACCTGCAAAACATTCTGACTAAAAATTGCATAAATCATGTATATGATGATACGGATAACACTCATTGTTCCTTTAATACCCTTCTGTCTGATCATCTTTTAATATTGACTTGCTATCTAATAAGAAACAGCAGGAGGAGGCATATTGAGATTCAGGCCAACAGACCCAGACAAATGTATTATGCATAGGTCACCTGACCACGCTGTGTCCTCCAGCCCAGCCAACCTATAGTGGTTATTTCCTTCTAACTTTTTTTTGTTTCTCTGAGTTCTGAAGTCAGTTTATGTGATGGCCAGGTATTTCCTATTGACTTAGCTCCTTGGTTGTTAAGGCAGAGCAAGTAGCAACAAGACTGGAGCTGTTCACACCCTTCTAATACTTTCAGCTTGCAATGTATTATAAATGTCAAATTCACTAAGAATCTACCTTTGTGTGTAAATACTTCTGACACGTGGAAGAAGAATAATGTGCGTAATGAATGCAATATGCAATAAGTAATTCATACTGAATGCTGTTGTATACCATTTTTTATTGGTGCTGCCCTCCCTTCATGGATTCCCAAGTAGTTATTCCAGAGTGATCAGTGAAAGCTGCTGCTAATAATCCCTTTTATCAGAAAACATGAAGAGCTGTGACAACCAGTGGCGTAACTACAATCCCATGGGCCCCAGAGCAAACTTTGGACTGGGGACGATGGGACAGAGCAACTTCTGTGCTTCTGATGCCCACACAATACATGCCGTCCAGTGGGCACCCACCATACTCTGGTACTCGGTGGTCCTGTCTCTCAAGACCAAATCATTCATATGCAGAGTGCAGACAGACTCCCTCAGCTTCTATAATGATTACTTAAAGCAGATGCCCCCTGAAACCGACTATTAACAAGAGCACTAGTCCCCCCAGCCAATAATTATTAAGCAGAGTGCCATCAGTGGCAACTGCCACATGATGCCTTTGTCACTTGTCTGTGTTGATGTGGGGATGTCAGGCTCGGCCTACTACCTCCATCCTAGTCGGGATCCAGACCCACCATCAAAGCTGTCAGCCAATCAGGTGAGTCTCTGAACGCCGGACTGACACTGATCAGTTCCGCAGGGAAAAAAGGTTTTTTTTTTGGTGCCAGCTGAATCACTTTTGTGCTCCCTGCCCACCCATCTTGCACTGTACATTACAGAGACAGTTGCAGGGAGTGCGCTGCCACCCCCCCCCTTAAACTTATCATCATCATGGGCTCCATCACAGTCACTACCCCACACAACCCCAATGGTTACACCATTGGTGACAGCTTTCGATCTGCCCAAATATATTTTCCCAAAAGACTGTTGCATGATGCCATTGGGAACAGAACTATTTTTTCTCTCGTGCAAATAGCAAGTTTAAGACTTAAAGCAGGGGGATGCCCAGCTTTGTGACCCCCCCGGGAGGCCAGTATTTACTCACCTTGCCTGAGTCCAGCCTTTGTTGTGATTATGTAATTCGGCTAATGGCTCTCATGAGTTTCAATAGGGAGCAAGAGCAATCGCATCCCATGCTATCCCATCTTTTAGATTCCAGGGCCATCTGCCAATAGTTTTGATCCACTTTAAAGGCCTTGTGCAAGCAAAATTTAAAAAAGCTCAGTACCTACCAGGGACGACCATACATTGTAGAGGGTGAAATGCTTGAAAGCATCAAACTTGACATTTCATTGAGCATGGATACCCTCATTGCCCTCAAAATGAATATAGTGACCCCCTTCCCCTAATAAAATACTTATCCCCTAGCCTCAGGAGATCAAATAGCAGAATTGGGTCAACTTCTGACCTCTGAGCTTTCCAGGATTTGGGCAGGGTGGTCTTTCTGCCCCAGCAGACAGCTGACGGGCCACACGGTTTTGCTATAGACCCTTCTATTATAGTCACTTTCTGCTCTTAGAACACTACATGTGCCAAGCAGCAATACATGCATTCTATTACTGCTGCACTGCCATAGATAACTTATATATTCAGCCGCTATCTATAAGCCACAACAAATCATTAATCAAGTCAAGATATGAAGCGTGTTCAATCACTTGACTTGAAAACACTCACACTGCATTACAAATTAATCAGTCGGTGCTGTATATTTGGATTCACCATGAGAAAATAATTCACCCAATGTGTTGTCCTATCAATACCAAATATGATTCACCATGAGAAAATGATTCACCCAATGTGTTGTCCCATCAATACCAAATATGAGTATACATGCAATACTAATATATAAATAAAACTAGGTGCAAAAATGTTAAACTAAATAAATATCACATAAGAGAGATGTTGTAAATTTCAATGTCAACTATGTCTATGCATTTGGATTAAAAAACACCCTGTCCTACAGCATATTCATGGGCCAGTAAGGCACTGCTGCACTACCTAAGCACTGCAGTACCCCCATAGATACAAGATCTAAAGCATGAACAGCAGGGCAGCAAAAATGACTATTAATTGCTATGCACAAGCTTCCTAAGATAAGGGAAAACACCACAGAATGCAATGCAGTTGTCAACGACAAGAGGGTCCTGTGCAATTATATGATCAACAATGTGGGGGAATGGATCTAAGGGCATACAAGTGGATAAGGATCACTTACCCCATTAGTGCTGTCCAAATAGTATATTACATCTGATCTACCTATAACTCTCAAAACAGCAATCAGGATGTAACCAATGATTCACATCAAAACTAATCAAAATCAGCTACCTGGGACCAGATTAAAGGGGATGCGTACCAGGGCTCCTGTCCCAGGGTCTCTGTCATTTGGGGGCCTTTACCACTTTCTTACAAGGACAGTAATTAATCTACAGTTACTCTACTAGACCTCCTACCCACCACACATTACCTGGTGCTTCAGCTGCCACACTTATAGGGCTATCTTTCGTAGCTACGCACAGCAGGCTCATTTCTCTTACACCCTCGCCACACCATACTTTTTGTACATATACCTTGCTCGTTACTTTGCTGAAAAACTGCTGAATGGAGATATCAAAGCATTTAGCAGCATTATGTCAGTTATCACTACATTAATGACAGATTCTTATTCAGGATTGTAAGACCTTTCATTTCATAACAAACATGGCATACATATATTGGCCAAAGACTGATAATCAACATAGTAACATACTCAGTGCGATATGTATTTGATGTTTGGGTAATCAACTCTGTGGTGGACATGTGATCACACTAAAATATTTGGTCTGAAGCAGGACACAGAGAGAGGAGAGGAGAATGAGTAAAGCAGAGTGAGTAGGAAGGAGAGAAGAGAAAAAGGAACACAAGAGAAGGGTGACACCAGCACATTACCTTGTAGGGGTATAACTTAGCCATGGCACACAATGTGCCCAGAGCGACCCGCATCATACCCAGCTGAGTGGGCTTTCATCCAGGTTCGGAGAAGCATAGTCAATTCAAGGCTTCCAGATCTTTGCTAATTTTTTATTTGAATAGTTTAGGATGCTGGTCATCTCGTTCGCGAAAAAAAACCAGTTTATTCTATCTCGCACTTCTTTTTTCCATGCTTTGGCAATTGATTGTCAAATGTCATCAATCTATGTTGGTTTTTTGTGATGCTATCTGGCTTGACATGGAGAAGGGCCACCCAAGGATCTCTATGGATGATCTGGATAAAATGCGTCTGGAACAGGCCATGCATCCTAGTCCAAACCCCCCTTACCTTTGTGCAGGTCCACCATATATGGGGGATGTAGCCTCCTTACGTCATCCTTTAAAGCAATAACTGGGGTACAGCTCTAGTAATACGAGCAGGGACAGAGTACCACCGAAACATAACCTTATATAGAGATTGTACATTGATGGAGCTTTTCCTCACCACGCCCCATATTATGGCGCAGCTTTTTAAGTCTTTAGCAGGTGCTGGTGTTGACAGAGACAGCTGCAGGATCACTGTGACTTGCTGCTTGCTGTCTTATTATTGCTGTTGGATGTACAGTATAGAAGTAGTAAGTATTTGCTCTAAAATGTAAATAGTAAAATCATTTTATATAAATTGGCTATTTTATTCGTTATTTACTAGGAAACATTAGTTATTTATATGTTTTCCCCAATAAAACAATTTTATAATGATGTATCTAATATTTAAAGTACTGTTACATGTTATAGATGTAATGCTGGAAACCTATTGCAAAAGTAAGCAGGTGGCACCCCCTCACCTCCCGGGACAAAAGACACTGGCTGCCCTTCAATGAATCCCACTTACCCTTCAAAAAGGCTGCTGATCTGAGCAGGTGGCACACGCTATGGCGGCCCAATGGTGACAGATCATTACAAAAAAAACCCTGCCAATAGTTTGGCGCCCCTAGGAGAATGGCGCTCTGTGCCACCACTCTATCTTAACACCCCAAAGGCCGACCAAGCTAACAAGAACATTTCTGAACCATCTGCTTATGTAGATTGCCTGCTACCCCAGACTAAAATATGCCTTTGTTGTAAAAAGAAATAGCCATCTGTTTTACTTTATTGATTGATTTATCACAGCTTCGTTTCAAAAACCTATTCATTTGCTACAAATTTTCTTGTGCTATTTTTCAGGTACTCGTCAGCAGAAATAAGAAAAAATGTCACCCTTCATGGTACTTCTGGGCTTTTACAGCAGCGCAGCCTGAGCACACTCAATTCATCTTCTCTACAGCTAGTGAGTATGGCAAGGTTGTCTCTGGCAATCAGTGTGTGTACAATCGGAGCATACTTCATCATCATTTAACAACCTAACTGTTCTGCCCGGGGTGTAGGAAAAGAAGCTTACAGTTTTGTCTGAGCAGACTGATGACACTTACTGACCTCTCACCCTATGTGTCAGGACCCCCCCCAATCCGTGAGTGATCCTGAAACTGCACTCACTGCCAGGGCATGAGACACTGACATTTGGGTAATACGTGATGGTTTTCATTCATCCAGGGCAAGATATATTTGTTATAATAAATCAAAGCAGCTGGGCTTGCTGCTTTTTCTATCCATTCATCTGACTTTCTCTCTTTAGAGTGACTTATACAGACATCTATCAGCATCAAGTAGTAGCTCCAATCCACCGCTTCCCCTGTAGTAGCTCCAATCCACTGTTCAGTGTACTAATCACATCTGCTGGCATTCTTGAGATCAGCCAATCGGCAAACTCAAAAATGGCTTGTTGGGGGTCTGGCCTCGGCTATGGAAAATCCCATTAAAAAAAACAAGCCACCACTGAGTTAGCTTGGAAGAGGGTTTTTGTACCTCTTAAAGCAATACTATTTATTGGCTTGGTAAATTGAAAAAGCAAGCTTTTAAAGGCTATTATTATACGAGGTATTGTCTGAAGGGATTTTGACTATCCTGTTTCTTGCCCTAGGCACATCCACCTGTGTGAAACCCTCCTAGATCAGTACAAAGTACAGTACAATTAACGTTTCCCCCGTCCTATGGCACATATTATTGATTGGCAATACAGTGCTGTTCAGACCAGAGATTGGCAATCAGGAGCTAGAGCAGAGACGCTGGGGATGCGGCCGCCACTGGCATCGAAAATGGGCTTACCCTTTAAATTCCCTGTACAGACACACACTAACTTCCTCCCACCATATCCCATTAGGAACAGTGTAAATAAGACTTTTCAAAGCATTGCCAATTATATTTAAATAGATTATATATTTTAAATAAAGATCTTTTCTTCGCTTCAAGTGCTTGGTCACGGATAAACTGGCAAAGGACATGTCATGGCATAGCTTTATGAGTCATGAGCATGCTTTCTGTGGTCAGAGACAGGTGTGTGGCCACTGTGGCTTGCCAGGCTCGCTCACACTTGGAGCAGCAATGGACAGAGTGGCTGTTAGACCACTTTTTTGTGTGGTCCAGAAGGAATAAAATGGGCATACTTGGTAGCCCTGCTACAGCGTCTACCTCTGCTCTGCAGGAAATGGAGGAGAGACACATAGGACAGGTGTCAGGTGAGCTGCTTGCTGCCTTATTATTACTGTTACTGAGGGAGATTACCAACATACTGAACATCAGCCCATACCATGATCTATCACCTTCATGGCACCGTGCACTAGAATCGCCCATGTGCGCATCACACAAAATGGGATGCTTGAAGTGTGATTGCAAGTCTCTGACTTGCGCATTAAATTCACCTCTTTTTATGCGGAAATTGCCAAGCTCTGTGTGCATTGTGCAGGCTAAGGCAGTCACTGGTCCCCATGGCCCCCCATGTTTCTCCCCCGTCTTTACTGTTTAGCAGTGGCAAATTTGTCCCTCTAACTTTTGTGTTTCTCATGAATCGGGAGGAAGGGGAAAAGCATGATTAAAACATTTTTGCTCATGAAAAGTGTGCGCAAATTAGGTCAAGATTAGTTTTGTGGATTTTAGCTAATAGTTCTATCTTATGGAGCCTGGTAAAAGTAACATAGTATAAGAAGTACCATATTATGCTACACTACCCTCTAATCTTTGCTTACCCAAGTTTGCTTACTCAATTAAAGTGGCACAAACCCCATTTTGCTGACCCCCATGCCCCTCATCCACCCTCCGTGTCCAAGTACCTCAAGCAATGCAACCAGCTCGGTTTAAAAAAAAAAAACAGGTTTTCCACCACTGAGGTCCCGCCCACCTGGAAATTTTGAGATCACTGATTGATTGATCTCAAGATTGCCGTCTGATGTGACCTGCCCACTGGCTGCATCATCAGTTTCCCTGTAGTCTGGGGAGTGCTCCTTCCCCCAGCCATCTGAACCCGGGAGAACGTCTCAGCTATAGGGAAGCTGGGGATCCGTCCACCAGCAGCTACAGTGTCGAGAGAGCCGCCAGGAAAGGTAAGGTTACTGGCGACCCTAGGAGCAGGCAGCCCTGGAGCCTTTTAGACTCTAGGACTGCTCAGCATGGCTTTTGTGCCACTTTGAAGTGGACCGATACTCAGGATTTTCACTATCCCTGGTTTTAGTCCATCCCTCTGGGGCACCCCAGTTTCGGATGCCCTGCTGTTTTAAACCCCCTGGATTGCCTGCTGTTCTCACCTTTCATGTGACCATAAGCAGCCTATCAGTGTGGCAGGTGGCCAAACCTATTAGCACAGCTGGCGCTGGCCATGCAAGCTGGTAGACTGCTCCACGGCTGCCATAGAAGGATCCCGGAAGAGGTGAATACCTGGGCGGCCCCGCTTCTGCATGTTAAAGCGGAACAAAAACCCGCTATGGGAAACCCCCAGTTCGTCAAGTAAAACTCACCTCTCCTCGATCCAACAGCGCATGTGCTGGCTCTCATCCAATCAGAGCCCTTTGCTGTGTTTACCTACTTCGGCAAAGGGTTCTGATTGCCTTCAATGGGGAGCGTGCACTGCCGCATCCCCCACATCCCCGGAGGAGTGCGTGTTCGCGCTCCCCATTGTAAACAAACAGAGCCCTTTGCTGAAAGGCAAACCGCTCGGATTGGACGAGAGGCCATGCATTATTATCAACGTCCTGGAGGGTTTCACACAGCAGGGCATCCAGATTCCAAGCCAGCCGCTGGTGGATTTTGTTTTGCTTTTTTGACCATAGTTCCTTTTTAATAAATACCCCAGGGTGGGGTCTAAAGCGCAATGCTACAGACAGCCAGTAGAACTCCTGCTCACATCCAGGATAGCTTGAACACTTCTCCATTGTTACTAACTAACTGGCTGCGGATTGGATGCTCACAGCATTATGAGGAACTCCTCCGGATTTGTTACAAATAATAGTAACATTTGGTTTGTGATCTATAAACGTGACACCCATTAATCTTCAGTAATTAAGCAGAACTTCCTCTTCTTTGGTGCCAGCCATGTTATTAAAGTGGACCAAAACCCAGGATAGTCAATAGTTTTGACTATCCTTAGTTTTGGTCCTTTCCCCGGGGGGCACCCCGATTGGGGTGGGCGGGGGGGGGGGGGGCAGGAGGGACGCCAAATAGGTGCCTGAGAACCGGTGGGGGGCACCATTTCGAAGCTTTGCCCCAGGTGGCAGAAAGCCTAGCTACTCCTCTAGGGGTGCCCCGCCGTGTGAAACCCCCCAGGATGCCGAGCCCAGCTCACCTCTTCTGGCACGGGCACACTCCCTGTTAGAGGGAAGCGGAGGATGTGGGCATCAGAGCTGCTGCTCTTAGACTCACCCTAGGACCGGGAAGAGGGCGATCTTGGGGGTTTCACACAGCGGGGCACCCCCGGGGAAAAGGACCAAAATCCTGGGTTTTGGTCCACTTTAAGCAGGAAGATAAATGTCGCCAGCCTCTTACACACTGTATCAGGAACTGAACCGGCTTCTACAAAAGCAGCCTGCTTATCATTAGTTTATAAAAGCCTTTGTAGCCTTCATAGGCTAAACCACCATTGCACAGTGCTGGGTACCAATGATAAATCTAGGCCATAGTTCTCCGAAAATGAACAACACAAAAAAGAGTAACGGACAATTACTGTATGAGCATTACACCACTTGCTAGGAAATGAGCCTTTCAACATGTAAATTCATTGTGACTATTCGCGTTTACTCATTAAAATTCTTAGCAACAAATCCTTGATTGAGGAATGTCTGTTGATGCTGCCAGTAATTGCTGTAGCCTTTTATCCTAATTAAAGCGGGTTAAAACCAACTCGGCACGGCCCTGGAATCTAAAAGACTGCCCCCGGGGCATCCTATGAGCTCACCTTTTGCAGTGATGGTTTCCCGCGTCCAGCATTTCTAAATGGCTCGTTGCGGGAGCACATGTGCCCAAGCAGAGAGCCAGAGATGCGTCGCCGCGGCACTTTTGGGATCAGGCGATTGGCGCTGGGCTTGGCTTAGGTGGTGGAAAAACTCTTTCTCTTTCTCGTCCCTTCCATTCCCAGCCGCAGACGGGAAACTGCAAGAAAAACAGATTAAACTGGTCCTTCAGCATCATTTAATGAAAAGCCCAAATCCTTCAAAAACTATTCCTCAGCATTTCAAATTAATATATTTTAAGTTTTAAGTCACTTATTATTCTTTCCCCCACTGAGCTGCAACTCTGTTCAGGACTCCAGGACACGGGCGTCGCCATCTTGCCTCACAAGTATCACATACTGAGGAAGGGAGGCAAGTACAGGGCTTTGCACAGACAGAGCAGATGCAGAGGACACTTCCTGTCTGCAGGCAGCCTGAGACTCCATGGGCCGCCATCTTGGATGTTTGAAAGCTCAGAAAAGGCAGTAGATGCAGGTAGGATGAATTTTAATGTGAGCAATCTGTATGTACAGGGTGTGGGAAATAAACAAGATTGACTCTTATTTTAAATGAAGGTCTGGCTTAAACCGGACCTTCACCATAATTTATTGAAAAGCCCAAATCCTTAAAAAATGATTCCCCAGCATCTAAAATTAATATATTTTAAGTTTTTAGTCACTTATTATTCTTTCCCCCACTGAGCTGCAAGTCTGTTCAGGATACGGGTGCCGCCATCTTGACACAGAAGCATCACACTTACTGAGGAGAGTGGGATAAAGTGCAGGGGGTGGGGTTATAGCTGTGCTTTGCTCAGACAGAGCAGAGCTGGGGTCAGGAGAAGGTCAACAGTCCCAGAATGCAGAGCAGCACAGTCAGAAGGCACTTCCTGTTTGCAGGCTGCCTGATGTTCCATGAGCCACCATCTTGGATGTGTAAAGGCTCATAACATGCAATAGATGCAGGTAGGATGATTTATAATGTGAGCAATCTGTATGTACAGAGTGTGGGAAACATATAAGATAGACTCTTATGCAGAGTGAAGGACCGCTTTAAGCTCTTCCCGGCCTATATAGGGCAGGCTGTAGCCGGACAACCCCAGTACTTTTCTTGCAGTTGATGGGACTGTGAAGAGATCCAGGATTTACATAGAAACATAGAAGGTTGATGGCAGAAGCAGAGCATACGCTCCATCTAGTCTGCCCTTATTTATCTTAGGATAGATGTGTGCTTATCCCAGGCATGTTTAAATTCAGTGACTGTTGATTTTTCAACTACCTCTGCTGGAAGTTTGTTCCAAGCATCTACTACTCTTTCTGTAAAATAATATTTTCTAACATTGCTCCTGATCTTCCCCCCGACTAGCTTCAGGTTGTGCCCCCTTGTTCTATCATTAAGCTTCTTCTTAAAAACACTTCCCTCCTGAACCTTATTCAATCCTTTCACATATTTAAATATGTCCCCTCTCTCCCTTCTTTCCTTTAGACTGTACAAATTAAAATGGATGTGGTTAAGGGATCGGGGGTGCCCCGCTGCATGAAACCCCCCAGATCTCCAAATAAAACTCACTTCACCCCGCTCCTACGGCGCATGCGCGGCCGCTCGTCCAATCAGCACGCTCGGAGCCGCTGAGCTATGCGTGTCTAAGCGGCGTCATAGCTCAGTGGCCCCGAGCACGCTGGCGGCCGTATCTCGCGCTCCCCTCTAACAGGGAATGGCCAGCGCGGGCACGCGCCCTGCTAGAGAGAAGCGCGAGATGCGGCCCGCGCATGCGCCGTTGGATCGGGATGCAGGTAAGGTGAATGGGGCGTCCTGGGGGGTTTCACACAGCGGGGCATCTTATAGATTCCCGGGCCGATCCTTCAGGGTGTTGGTCCACTTTAAGCACAACCAAACAACGCTCTTTGGATACACCAGCTGAACTTTCAGCAAGGATTCTTTCATTGTATAAAAGCCGAAATACCATGACCACAACATAATATCTCTATTCATCATTATCCTCCTGCAACATCCCATAGTCTGCCAATGTAATGCTATGTTCAGGGTATTTCTTCTTTATATAAGGAAATAATCTTTTCTGAAAGGTCAGCTGGTGGAGTGGCACTTGATTGTACTTATATTGCTGTATTATGGGTTTACCACTTTTTGAGGATTTTATGGATTTTTTAAATGTTATTAGTGTTTATCAACATTTGTCTGTAATTTGGGTTTTTTTTAATTTTTTTCATGGTGTTCAGATTGTGGGGGTGTTTCAGGGTCACTAACTGTATGATCCCATAGACTCATAGGATACAAGTTTTATTGACCACTTTACCAGGGGGGGGGGGGGGGGGTAGTGTTAGTAAATGACAAAGTATGAATGTTTTAACACTATAGCACTTTTTCTGGCAGTTAGTGTGTCAGTTGGTAAATCTGTATTGTGTTTTTAGTCACTTCCTCAAACACGCATATGGTAGATGCTTATTTCCGTTCTCTGCAGCTTGTGGGATTCTTGTTCTTTCTTTATAGTGTAGAGTTCAAATATGAACGTTTCCTGTAGCATCCATCTTGAAATATACCTGTTAAGCCTCCCAAACCTATTGCTTCTTCTCTAAACGGTATGTCTTTATATCTTTGCAGTTTAACTAAGTTGTTATTTATACATATATATATATATATATATATATATATATATATATATATATAGACCTTTATTTAATCATACTATGTAATATAATATATATATATATATTGTATAGTAGTATATATTTAGGGTGTGATTTACAACGTGTGCTTCTTCTAGCGATTTTCGCCTTCCCTGTTGTCTCCATGCGTGCAGACAGAGAGGAAAATTGCAGCAAATTGAGCTAAACTAACAGCAGGGAACACCATGTATTTTGCTGTGTTTGTGCCACAATTTGCGGGCAAAAGACACTGGAGAATGCCGGCGATATGCAGAGTAACTGCTGTTGCAGATTTATTTTAGAAAAAACATGAAATGTTGCTGAAAACACACTATTATAGCATATAGCATTAAATAAAAAATACCTTTAAACCATAGTTAAAAGATTATATAGATCAGGGAGGAGGTCATAAGACTACATCTATATAATTAATCATTTTATCTATTTACCATTGTCCCTAAACCTTCAAAAATGTATGTACCGGTATGTATTTTCTACATTTTTATGGCTTTTAACATACCAAAATGTAATGGTTTACCTGGGTGCCTAATTATTGCCACATTTTTTGTACTGAATACTAACATTAGACTTTAAAGGCTTATTTGCTACTGTACTGTTGGTGTAGCTACAGTGGGTGCAATAATGTCACTGGTGCCCAATCCAATTGCTTCTTCACCGGATTTGTCTTTTTATTCCAGCCCCAACAGATAGAAAGCTGCTTCTTCCATTAATTTAAATACCATTCCCTCTTGTACCTTCTCTTTGAGCTTCTGTTAGATACAGTGAAGCAGTTCCACACCCTGCATTGTGCTGCAGGACCGCTGATCTTGTCTGGGGGGGGGGGTGTTATCACAATTGTTGATGCCCCCTGAGCATAGCCCTTCATAAGCCTGAGAACCTGGACCGGGAACATTTACGTCTTCTGGAACTGCTTTCATTGGCAGCTGGTACTAGACCCACATGACTACTGGCAGCCAATTACTATGGGGGGGAGAAGGAGTGCTGGAGCGGTGAGTTCCAGGGTCCGGGGCTATGTGCGTCACTAATCTGTATGCCACCCCCAGACATGAAAACTTGTTTTGTTGTGCGGGATCAATTTAAGTGGATGCTGGGCAGGGTGATATTATTATATTTAGTAAAAGATTAATATTTTATGGTCTGTATTGAACAAGACAGCAGGTTTTGTATGAGCAATGACATGGCTGAGTTAGGTTCAGCTTCGGAGCAGAGCCATGTAGTTATCCCCCCTTCATTATAACTATTATTTATGCCTCCCTTCATGCTATTATTATTTGCATATTAGTTTTTTTGTGTGGTAAAATGCCTTAAAGCAAGTTTTGTTCCATAAAATACCACTTTCCATTTTCTAATCATCAAGTACCAACTGGTACCACCTGGGTGGTGCATGAGGGTTGTCAGTCACCTAAAATTGTGGTAAAACACACAAAACAGCACTTTAAAGTGCATAGAAAATTCATTATATTCTTGGTGTGCCACACACCCCGCTTCACTTTTAAATATTCTTCACTTATTGGGTTAACTCACCGCCAGGTGGCGCTGTGCAGAGAGGAAGTCTTGTAACGAGCCCCCTTCCGGCCTATATATACCTGGTACCTCCCTTCAATCCCCAGTATTTTTCTCTCTGCTTGACGACAAGACAGAAGATTGAAGTCTCCTGCTTACAGGTAGCCGGGGTCTTACCCCGGCACCCCCCTTTTGGTCTATTTCTGCCCGGTTTGAGTGTTTATACCTTGATGGTGGAATGGAAGCCTCCCAGCCTAGGCTGCTCACTGGGCGAATGGTAGATGGCACTATAGGTGCCTAGGAGCTTATCTCCTCCGCTCGACCTCATGCGTGGGGTAATGCGGCTATCCGGCATGGTGATCCGGAAATGGGATGCCCCTGTCCCGAGGGTCCCCTTAGCCCCTTACTCTCCCGTTACGGTCCCTTCTCCCTTCACTATGGGGGGGGGGGAGAGGGATGTGTATTGTGTGTATGGTTTACTGTATGTTCATGTGTTTTGCTTATTTCAACGTTGTCAGGCTGCACTGCAAGTGAGTGTGCATATGGCCTGACTTTGATTCCTCCTTATATGGCAGTCTCTGTTTTGCGGGCTGCTGCTGCTGGCCTGTAGAGCCAGAGCTTTGGGTCAGCTTTAGGGGTGACCGGGGCAGGCTGTATGGTGTCAGGCTTGCTTTTGGCTGCCTGCGCTTTTCTCACCTTATCCAGCTCCCCTCCCCCCTCCGCTTTTCTCCTTTGTTTTAATCGGCCACTCCCGCCTTCGCTGACATTTTCTGCCTGTCTCCACCACCTCTTTGGTTGGGTGCTGGGCTTTTGTAAGCCTTACTGGGGCAGGTAAGCGGCCTCACCTGGTGTGGGGCCGTCTATATTTTTATGGGTTTGACTGTTTATTAAAAAGTAATATATTTAATGGAAATATACTTTTGTTTTTAAAAAAAAAAAAAAAAAAGAAGGGGAAAAATATATAAGGAGGAAAATCAGAGGCCAGTTTTATTGCCTCTTCAAAGCACTTGGTGCTGTGTATGTATGTTATATTGCATGTTGCCATTGGTTTCTGGGGTTTTTTTACTGTTGGTTTGTTTTTTCCCCACAGATCCTGGGATCCCTTCAATTAGTAGCCTCCCAGTTCTTTATTGCCTGGCTAGTCTCTTTTTCTCCTAAATTGGGACATATTTATTTATATATACTTGCGTATATATATTTAAAAAAAAAAAAAAAAAAAAAAATATATATATATATATATATATATATATATATATATATATATATATAATCTATATTTATATATAGATTATTAAGGGGATCTTCTTTTTGAATTAAATCCTCCCCAAAAAAAAAAAAAAAATTCCGGGACATTTACAATAAGGGGGCATCCCGGGTTGGCTTATGCCTTAAATCCCAAAAGAATTGCGAATACCATAAATCACCATATGGAGGCTTCCGTTATTACCGGAAATGGTTCTTCTGGGCCATCTAGGGGGTGCGCAAGATGTGGGACTCCGCTCCCAGATGATGATGTCTTTGTATGCATTCCTTGTGCAAGGCAGAGTATTGCGCGTCAGTCCGTCGCTTCGGCTGCTGGCCCGTCGCATCTTCCATCATCTCCTACCTCTCCCTCCCTGTTCCGGACCCCGCATGACAATGTCAAGAGTGGGGATTCGCAATCCGAGGTGGCGGCGCGATTGGCCAGCCTCCGGAAAATAGTGCCCGTTAAAGCAGGGTCTAAAGCCACTGCAAAACGGAAGCACCTGACTCCGATACCTTCGGCTACACAGGTATGTGAGCCTGTGGAATGGTCCGATGGCTCCCCGGACGAGGGAGAATTCCTGTTGGAGTCAGATGAGCCTGCAGATCAGCTTGAGGCTGATGCTATTGGCGATTGGTCGGCGGGTGTTTCCCTTGACACCCCCTCCATTCTGGCTCAGATGTTTGAAATTCTGAATTTAGATCCGCCTGAGGCTGTCACCCGGCCAAAGGGCCAGTTGTTTAAAGAGCCTCAGCCGCGTTGGGTTTTTCCCAGACAGCACCACTTTCAGAGGGTGGTCCTTAAGGAATGGGAACATCCCACGCGGTTATCTGGAATCCCTTCCAGTTGGGAAAAGCGTTATCCTTTTCCGCCAGAATTGGTGAAGCTTTGGTCCGTCCCTCCTGATGTCGATACCCCTGTGCTAGGGCTCTCCAGCACGGCTATGGTACAGTCTGCGGAGACCACTGTCCCTAAAGATGGGGAGGATCGGCGGATTGACCAGTACGCTCGCCATGGTTTTATTTATGCTGGGTCAACGATGCGCCCGGTGTGTGCTTCGGCCCTTCTTCTATTGGCGGTTAGGTCTGTAATTCTGGAGCTGTATGAGGATCTAGATCCCACTTGCAAAGAGTTTACTGCGCTCAAGCAGTGTGAATCTTTTGTTTCCTATGTTCTATCCGCTCAGGACGATGCGCTGGCTATGAGTAGCAAGACAGCTGCAATGCTGGTGGCTATTCGTCGGTCAGTATGGCTGCGTCAGTGGTCGGCGGACTCAGCTTCTAAAAGGGTGCTCACAGCTCTTCCCTTTTTGGGCTTGCGTCTGTTTTGTGAGAAAATTGATTCAGTCGCAAAGGGTGGTAAGATGCCACAACGCAAGAGGCCTCGTCGTCCCTTTAAGGGGACAAGTGCTGGTAGGCCTTCTTTTCGGGGATTCAGAGCGGGTAGGGGGGGCTTCCTTTCCCGCTACCAGAGGTGCAGGTTGGACTCGGGGGAGGGGCCGTGGCCGGCCCACTCAGTCCTGGGGCACCAAGCCCAAACCTGCTGATAAGCCCACTCAGCAATGAGGGGCTGCCCTCACCCGTGCGGGTGGGGGGACTATTGCGACACTTCTCCCAGGTTTGGAACCAAGTGGTTCCAGGCAGATGGATCCAGGAGGTAGTGTCGGCCGGTTACAACCTGGAATTCGAGTCTCACCCTCCTTCACGGTTCTTTCGGTCTCGGTTGCCCATCGATCCTTTGGCCACGCAGGGGCTCCTGGCGTCGGTAAGGAATCTGTTAGAGATGGCGGTCATCCTGCCGGTGCCGCGCTTAGAGATGGGCCTCGGTTTCTACTCCAATCTTTTCGCAGTCCCCAAGAGAGATGGGTCGGTTCGTCCCGGCCTGGACTCTCATCAACACAGAGTGTTTCTTCCTTTTGCCCAAATTCACATGAGAACGCTTCAGCTTTTTCTGTTAGCGTCTTGGGACCAGCAGCCTCGGTCGCTGGATCAGTCCTTCCAGTTGTCCTCCCTGGTCCGGCAGTCCCTCCTGTGGTGGTTGGTCTCGACCAATCTTGTGTAGGGCAGGTCTTTCCTGACCCCCCTTTGGGAAATTGTCACCACGGACGCCAGTCTGTCGGGATGGGGCGGATTCTGGAAGGAGCTGCAGTTTCAGGGGCAGTGGGGACCTCAAGAGGCCCACTTACCCACCAATATTCTGGAACTGAGAACCATCCGTCGGGTGCTTGCTCTCCTGACTCAGCACGTTCTGGGCCTTCCGGTCCAGGTGCGTTCAGACAATCAAACAGCGGTTGCTTACATCAGTCATCAGGGAGGGACTCGCAGTCTGAGTGCTCTCAGAGAAGTGTCCCTGATCCTGACCTTGGCGGAGTCCCATGTTCCTTGTCTCTCGGCGGTATACATTCCAGGGGTGAAGAACCAGGTAGCGGACCGGTTGAGCAGCAGCTTTCCCCGTCTGGGAGAATAGGCTCTCCATCCTCGGGTGTTTCGCTCACTGTGTCTCCAATGGGGGACCCCGGAGGTGGACCCGTTTGCCTCTCGTCACAATCACAGGCTCCCGAACTTCGTGTCGCTCTCCCAGGATCCTCTGGCTCTGGCAGTGGACGCCATGTCCCTGAGCTGGGGAGTTCTGGGATTTCTATACCTGTTTCCTCCGATACCCATGCTGGGCAGGGTGCTTCGGAAGTTGGCTCTGGAAAAGGTGTCCGCCGTTCTCGTGGCCCCAAGGTGGCCAAGGCGAGTGGGGTTCGCAGACATCGTTCGGCTGGCAGTGGACCAGTTCGTTCTGCCTCTTCGGGCCGATCTGCTCACTCAGGGTCGATTGTGTTACCCCAATTTACCAGCGCTGGGTTTGATGGCCTGGCTGCTGAAACCTCCATCCTGAAGGAGGAGGGTCTTTCTGATTCAGTCGTTAAGACTCTGATCAGTGCCCGGAAGAGGTCTTCTTCCATCATCTACTATAGGACTTGGAAAGCCTATATCGCTTGGTGTGAGATAAGATCTTTTCCTTGTAGGGTCTTTTCAGTCTCCAGGATTCTGGAGTTTTTACAATCAGGGCTGGACTCTGGTCTTCAGCTAAGTACGTTGAAAGGGCAAGTTTCTGCCTTATCTATCTTTTTTCAGAAGCGTGTTGCGCTTAAGCCTTTAGTTAAAACTTTTTTCCAGGGGGTTACGCATGTGCGGCCTCCCAGGAAACCGTTACTCCCGGTTTGGGATTTGAATTTGGTTCTTTCTGCTCTTCAGGCTCCTCCTTTTGAGCCTTTGCAAGATATTGCTTTGTCTACCCTGACTCAGAAGATTGTCTTCTTGGTAGCGATCACTTCGGTCCGGCGTGTCTCGGAGTTGGCGGCCTTGTCTATCCAGGCGCCTTACTTTGAGAGGCATCAGGATAAGGTGGTCTTTCGGTTCAAGCCAGACTTTCTTCCTAAGGTTGTTTCTGCTTTTCATTTGAACCAAGATATTGTTCTTCCCTCCTTGTGTCCTAATCCTAAGAATGACATAGAGAGGGTTTTACATTGTTTGGATGTAGTACGCTGTGTTAAGTACTACTTGATAATCACGTCTCCTTTTAGTAAGACGGATTCCTTTTTTGTTATGCCCCATGGGCCTAAGAAGAGTTTGGCACCAGCCAAATCTGCTATTAGCAAGTGGATACGTCAGGCCGTTACGGCGGCCTATTCTGCTAAGGGGAAAGTTCCCCCTTTTCGTATCACTGCTCATTCTACTCGTGCCATTGGGGCGTCTTGGGCTTTTCAGCACCAAGCTTCTGTTGAACAAGTTTGTAGGGCCGCCACTTGGTCTTCTGTTCACACTTTTTCTAAGTTTTACAAAGTTGATGTGCGAGCCTCAGCGGATGCTGTTTTTGGCCGCAAAGTTCTGCAGACTGCAGTCATTTAAGTTATGCTTCACCTGGCCTTGAGATACCCATCCCTTGTGGACACTGCTTTTGGATGTCCCAATAAGTGAAGAATATTTAAAAGTGAAGCGGGGTGTGTGGCACACCAAGAATAATACCATTTTGTGAGTACTCACCTGAAAAATGGATATTGTTGGTGTGCCACACACCCCGCTTCACTCCCACCCTTTTCGGTATTTCCGAAGCCTTTCTATGGTGAAGCTTTTTATTTATATCAAATTGATTTTGAGGTTACCGGTGGAATACTGGTACCTTGTCTTTCTGCTTTTTTAATATACTGGTGATTGAAGGGAGGTACCAGGTATATATAGGCCGGAAGGGGGCTCGTTACAAGACTTCCTCTCTGCACAGCGTCACCTGGCGGTGAGTTAACCCAATAAGTGAAGAATATTTAAAAGTGAAGCGGGGTGTATGGCACACCAACAATATCCATTTTTCAGGTGAGTACTCACAAAATGGTATTTTTTGTTTTTTTCACACCTTTTGGACCATTTTTAAATATATGGAGCAAATCAGACCTACAGGTCAGTTTCAAGCTTTGCAGAATACCGTCTGACCACTTCTTACCACCAGTGGTACTAGTATCACTGGTTGGGAGCCCCTGCTGTAAAGCATATGCAATGTCAGTGCTAATCCCTTATTAGTTTTGTACTTTTTAGAGCTGTACTTTCTCTTTTTTTTGTACACCAGCGTTCCTGGTAACTAGATATGTTACTGTACCTCAGGTTCTGTGTTCCCCTCTGAATCCCCTCAGCTGAGACAGCTAAGCTTATACTTGTGATTACTAAGGAGAGAATGTAGTAAAATGTAACAAGCACCCCATCTCTGTAGCCTGGTATTCACTAAAGTTAGGTAAGCTCTCTGTTTTAGGAGAAAGGAGATCAAGAATGTTTTGTAGTTACTGGTTAGAATGTTTTTACCATATAGGCTCCTGAGGAAGTCGGCTAATAACCTGATGAAATGCGTCAAGCAGTCTTAGAATATACTACAATAACAACATATATTTATCTTGAATAATGCTATTATATACTATATGTGAAGTACAATTTATTTTGAATGTTCCCTCTGTATCATAAAAAGAGAATAGAACTGGATTGTGTGTTATAGAAGTGACAAATAATGTTGTCTTTAGTTTCACAATAAGTTCCACTCCGAATTGCTATGCCCTGCTGTGTGCGTGCCCGGCCTTTATGAATAAGCGGGCCCGCCATGGCTAGAGGGTGAGTGGGGGATGCGGCTAATCGGTGCACTTGCTCTCACCCAAGTCTGTGCCATGGAAACGATAGGAAGGTGAGCGTATGGGGCGACATTGGGAGATGAGAGAGACACATTCCAATTCAGGATGCCCTCCCCCGAGAGGAACAACACACGAGAAAGTGAAATTCCTGTGTGTTGTTCCTCTTTAAAGAAATGTCAGTAGTTGTAGGTTAAGATTGGGAGGAAGCCGTTTTTATGACTATTAGCAAAATGTATAAATTATCTTTAAAAGGACAGTTGAAGGGCCCCTCCCTATGACCTTCCATTTTAAACAGGCTGTGGCATTTCTCCTTTGGAGTAATAGAGAGTACATAACAAACAATAAAGTGCAAAATGTTAGTTTATTACGCCCTCGGCGAGTCCTCTCATTTCAAACCTCCCAATATTGTGTTGAGAATTAAAAAACAATTTACATCTTTTTACATAATTGGAAGCTTGAAGCCAGAGAGTTCAACGTAAAATGTTGTCCCTTAGTAAATACTTACTATTAAGTATTTTGCGTCTTGGAAGGGTGAAGGGACACAGATGTCTGTCAAGAGGAAAAGAAGGGATGCAGTTAATGACAGAAACTGAATCTGGTTCCCTACCTAGGGGCACCCCTAAAATTACATAAGCGAGGTTCCACTTACCAGGTAGGTGCAGGAAGGTTCATGTGTGCCCACGGGGAAAGTGTACACCACGGCTATGGGTTCTCCAGTCAGCTAGACTGGGTCTTTCTGGGGGGGGGGGGGGGGGGGGGGCTTGTGCCATCCCTGGGCATCCCCAGCGCATCCAGCCAGGACCCCTATGAAAGAGAAAGGGTAAGTAATGGAGGGCACAGAGGGATCCCTAGGTCTAGGACATCCACAAACAGGCAAACACTACCTACCAAGTCTTCTCCTATGTCACTTACAAACATATTACAAAGTAGGGGGCCCAGGACAGAGCCCACAGCCTTGCGGCACACCACTGTTCATATTGCACACCATTAACAACACTCTGATAGCGACCCTTCAGCCAACTGGAAATCCACTGACCTATCCAGGGATTGAGTCCTACCTTCAATAACTTATCTATGCGCCCTTTATGTGGTACAGGGTCAAAGGCTTTGCTAAAATGCAGATAGGCGATATCCACAGCACCACCTTCATCTAACACTTTAGTGACATTGTCAAAATAATCAATAAGATTGGTCTGACATTATAATAAACTGTTTCGGGGCCAACAGATTTTTAGATGGGAAATGATCTGTTTTTTTCAAGAAAGTTTACTTCCACTAAAGAAGTTAAACTAACTGGCCGGAAATTACTGTCGTCTACTCTATTCCCCTTCTTCAATTGAAGTCACCTTATAATAAGATATAAGTGGGTGGAGTTGTCTTATAACAGGTTAATAGTAGTAGGAGGAGCTGCATTATAACCAGAGAGGGACACCCATTATTAAGAGACCAGAAGAAAGTGGAGTTAGACTTTATGCCAGAGGGAACAGGGTGGAGTCAGGCCCTTAGTATATGTAGTGGGTGGAGTCTCCCTATATTCCAGGGGTATGGTAGGTGAAGTTCATTGTAGGTCACTGGGTGGGTCAGCCTATAAAAGGTAAGTTTCGCATCAGTTCAGAGAGTGGCGGGAACAGCAATCTTTACGTGAGAGGATATACTGCTTTGTTGTGCAAGGGTTTCTGGATGCCTGGAGAGGACCCTGTCAGGACAGAGAGCCCATGGGGGTGTCTTTGGTATGCAACTAACAGATACAGAGCCACCTATGGACGTGAGTGTGCAAGGCCGAGAGACGAGCCTGACCTCCAGTAAAGTGCGGCTTCCCCTGTTGGAAACCCTTAAACTGGACCAACAGCCTGGCACAGTTGAAAAAAGAAACTCCCCAAAACTCACTTGCCCCATCTGCATGCATGATACTGAATCATTGTCAGCACTTACACTTGCTCCTACATCCATTCAAAGCTGAAACACTGCCTCACCAATTTTTTCCTGGTAGAAACCACTTTGAAGCACCCCTGAGGCTTCCTATACCAGCTTTCCAGCTGTGCTGCAGCCTGGACCTAATTGACATAACCCACAGTGCATATCAGGAAACCCATCAGCACTTCCTGTTTGCAGGCTACCTAAAGCTCCATAGGAAGACATTTTGAGGGTAAAATCCTGTACGACAGGAGTTACAAAAAGGTAAAACTATTTTTATCTGCAACAATCTGAATTTCCCCAGGTTGGGATGCATATGAGCAGTGGTTCTTGTAAGGGGGTTGGTCCTGTTTAAGCTCCAGGGAGGTATTGAACCCTGTTGGAAGTGTTGTCCCTGGACATTTGTTGATTGGTGCTTAGACCAGTGGTACCACTGGAAGCTCTTTGAACCTAAGTTGTGATTAATATCCCCAAGCTGGAGAGGCTCTTCATTAGCAACCATTGCCCTGTGTGATTCCCTGCCTAATTTACTAAGAGCTAATGTCACATTGAAGTGGTGTGTTACCATGATCAACTGTGAACTGTGAAACTGCCTATACTGGAATTGTGCTGATACAAAGCTGTTGTAGGCTGGCTGGTGTAGAAGCTAGAACTGAAACCTGTGGAATGTGTTAGATGCCGCACTGTGCTGCAAGATCAGTAAAGTGGAGCTACACTGGTCGGAGCTGAGTTGTAGTTGTGCGTGTGTTTATCAGCCGACCATGACATACACCTGTTGTATTTCTATTACCATGACCGTGACGTACTTTGGATTACAAAAAGGGGTGACCCGGAATATCACTAGAGGGCCTTATACCATCTGCCTAGGTACTCCCTTGAGAACACACATATATACCTGACACCACTGTGATAGGCTGACTGGGATTCAAGTGCAGAGCCTTTAGCTTAGGATGGCGGGTGGGGGCACAGATGGAAGCTGAGCAGGCGAAGGCAGGACGTTATGGTCTCTGAAGAAATAGTCAAGGCAGGTTTTCTGTCACTCTAGTTTGTTAAATCCAAGTGTCTCAGTGGAAGAAAGGCGTCCATGTCTAATAAAAGCTGCTGCTTTTGCTGTTGATAAGCTTTGAGTTTGGCAGCACAGAACAAAAGTAAAATTGGAGCCACAGACAGCAAAGATAAAGTCACAGAGTATGTACTCATTTCTTCCCCAGCCAATCTTTGTTTAATATCTAATAGTTTCTGTGGCACAGCCCGGGTATCTGTTCCGCAGCCAGAAGGACGGCTCACGGTTGTAAACATGGTATCCCTTCTGCCATTGTACTACACTGGTCTGGTGTACATCTGTGCAGCCCAATGTACCTTTAGTTAGTCTTGTTCTGTTGCTTTATTAAAATGAAACCTAAGGAATTTGACTAGAATGCCTGTATATGTATAAAGGTTTATTCTATAACAGGACAAGGAGCAAAGTGCACCAAGCAACAGCGACACTTTGCTAAAGTCCAAACTGTAGCTGATGGAAATTCTTTTACTGCAGCAAAAACACTATAGTCATCTCTACGTTATACACATTTTACCATAGTGTGCATAGATTTTTTGTTCCTACCATTTAGTGTTACAGCATGGGCTAGAAATGATAGTCCTTTGTGCTCTATAGTTGCTACTGTATACATAGATAGTAGATAGCAGCTAGAAAGGTTTGGAAGAAATTAATTCTCTATATTTTTTGTGCTCAGTCTCCAGATTACGACGCTGTGGACCCAATTGATTTGGAAAACTTTCTTATGACACACATTACCAGCCAAAATCATGAACTACTTCAGGAGCTTGGAGACTTCCCTGAGGATGACTTGGACCTTGTCTACAAACCCAAAGAGTGTAGAACGCTGCAGCCTTCACTGCCGGAAGAAGGGTATGAGCAAGAAAACTATAACAAGTGGTTCTTGACAACATACATTATAAAATACATAGGGTTATGTACTTTATAACTTCATATGATTCATAAAATCCCCCCTCAGCCTAATAGAACTGAAATGCAGCCCTAAATATAGCCGTCATACTAAACTCAAAACAGACAAGAAACATGTTTCTAAAAATACCTTCATTGTATTCTTATACTTCTTGTGACTTGGAGCTTTGCTAAATTAATTTGAAAAATGTTTCTTTGTCAGACAGGCAAGCTGGATGTGTGAAATCCTAGAAATGCCAATTACAAAGAACAGGAAATCGGATAACACGACTCCTATCATACATTGTAGTTTAGTGAGGATGGAGGTGTGTGGTGGGTCCAGTGATATATATCACACAAAATGATCATGCTGCTACTTAAGCTTTAAACCGGATCAGCACCCGCTATTTCTTTAATGGGTGTTGGTCCTGTAGGCAGCTAATGAAAACAAGCTCAGGGGGGCATCCAGAATGCTGAAGTCCCCCCCCCCCCCCACACACACACAACCCCCCAGAACGCCCGTAATCCTCACCTTCACTACGAGCCAGTGCCGGGGAAGGAGTCCTGCGATTGAACGCTGGGTGGTCATGTGGCCCATGGTCGCGCCCTCTGCGCCAGCCACCGGGACAACCTGCCCCTGTGACTGCCTACTGGCCAATCGAGGGACACTGTTCTCGGCGCTGGCTCGTAGTGAAGGTGAGGATTATGGACATTCTGGGGGGTTATGTGGGGGGGGACTCCAAAATTCTGCTTTTTTTTGATTAGCTGACTGCGGGACCAATACACCTTAAAGGTAAAAATGGTGTTCAGTTTAATAATGTAGTGCAGATAACAAATATCTATGTCAAGTCCCGGTATATCAATTTCAAGCCTTGGGCTCAAGACGCCAGTCATGGCTGTTCTGCCCTGATGGCAATCCTGGGTATGCCAGGGTTAAAGGCTATTGGTCACATGCTGCAGCACAGCATAACTATTCAATAACATTCGTACAGAATGCACTACAGAGATATGGAGTGTGACTTTCTGTCACCATGATTGGATGGAAGTGATAGGGAATCTCTTTAAAGTGATACTGCAGGCTAAGGTAAGTTTTATACCATTGCGTCAGTCTACATTTGGCACTGTCCTAAACTGTTTTCTGTTTTTAAATTGAAGCAGAAACGGCCGAGATCTCAGGGTTCACAGGATCAGCCAATTACGTTCTCTTTTTTTATCCTGACCCCCAATCAGCTCAGCAAAGTGGGACAGGATTGCTGGTCCCTCCCTCCTTCCATCCCTCCCACCTCCTCCTCGAGATTTATCACATTGCATGGGCATACATGGGAACTCCTTAGGTAACTGGGTCCTCCAATATGGGATGATAGAGGATCTGTTGTCTTTTTTGGAACAGTACATCTGAAGGCCTGTAATATATTGGGCAGCTTATCCTTATTGGTCACACAGAATGGCCAGTTCTGTATCACCATCTCTGAGAGTGGTCCTGCCATGCTTTCAGTTAGACGGGAGAAGTTCCCTAAGGCATTCCACCCACAGCTCTGCTCTTAGGAGACCATGGCCAAACTAGCTGAACCAATATGGATGTGGCTGAAGACTACATGGGAGATGAGATAAGTATTATTTGCCTACAGATGCTCTTTGCTATGCACTCTGGCATTTTCTTTGTTAGACACGTTCTGTCTGTCATGGTACGCTGTGCACATATGTTTCCGGATCTGCTTGGCTATATTGTTAGTTTCTGCAATTCTTCCTGGCAAATTCTTCTGCTTTTATCTTTATCTTCACTAGTTCTTTCTTCTGTTTTCTGCAGCTTGTCTTTCTCCAACTCTGTGGCCTTTTTAAACCTCTGAAAGCTGACTTCCCAACACTCCAACGAAGATGCACAGGAGCCGACGTCACTGCTGCTTCCTTGGTTAAATCAGCTTGGATAGGGGAGTTTTGGCTGCTGGGGGAAGTGGCCGCAGTTCAGGTGGGCCGGCTCCCAGGGTCTGACTAGGACTACTGATCTAGTCCTCCCCTGACAAAAAGCATTCTTTCCAAACAAAACAAACAATAAACATACCAATGGTATAAAAATAAACTGCATAGAGGATGATTTGTATACATGGCATGCTGAAAAGCTATTGTGCGGAACATACATAAATATCTGGGTTGGTTTTTGACAGTATAATAGCAAAATCGTCTTTGTCAAGGTTTTCATTTTAGATAATATTTCTCCAGAAATGCACTAGACAACATAAGACACATATTGCAGTCTGTTTAGCAGATAGGACAGCTAGTAGCAGTGATGCACATTTATACCTCCCAAGTGTCCGTGATTTAGAGGGACTGTCCCTTCTTGTGTCCCCCTGTCCGTCGTTGTTCTTATTAGTCCCTCTTTAAGGCGTAACATGCAGATCTGCATCAATAAATTATTCATTTGCCTATTTAAAGTGTTTATATTGTTTTAACTGTTATAACCTATCTTCTATCCATCCCTCAATGAGGAGGTGTGGCCTAATTTAACAAATGTCCCTCTTTCCCACCCTGAAAAGTTGGGAGGTGTGCTCATTTGGTTAGAGACATAGGAACCAGGATCCCATCTTGGATATTAGAACCTTTCTCTGTTTGTGTATTTATCCCTTTATTTGAAACCAAGTAGACAGGTAAAGCCTATCTTAAAATATAAAAGCACTACATTCACCTTACTTATCAGACAAAAGATCCCACACAGCGATGACAGAAGATATAATTTCCATCTTCTGAAGCATCAGTTTCATTGTATGCTCCTTAAAGCGCTCCCACACCCTTTTGGTAGGGCAGCACTACTGCTCCAAACTGGGGCATAGCCTGTAGCCCAGAGTCCAGATGCCCACCTCTTTCTGCATCCTATGAAGCAACCAAGCGTATATGTCCATGGACGGTCGCACATTGATGTGTTATACAGTCTAGGGATTCGCAATTCACTGCCGATGTTCACGTAGGGCCATGTCCGGGAAGAGGAGTGAGGTAAGTATCAGGGATCTCCTCCCCCAGTCAGAAGCTGCGGCGTGTTGTCCTCTTTTTTTTTTTTCCAGTGTGTGATCGCTTTAAAGCAATTTTGTGCCAGGGAGGATCCTGACCTTTTTGGCAGAGCCACCCTCTGTAATTTTTGGGCCCCATGTCTTGATGAGATGGCTAAGACTCGAAATGAACTGGCCCCTAAGGCAACCAGACCCCATCCCTCACCATATTTAGCTCCAGCATTGGACTGGAGAATTTTAGGGCCCTCCAAATGAAATCATTTTGGGACTCAGCTCCCCAGGTAGCATGTTTTTCGGGATTTAATATAGGTGACCCTTCAGCTATATTAAATTCTGACAAGCATGTTCCCTAGGGTGCCTAAATGAGATGGCTCACAGTGTCAAGCTAAAAAGAAAGCATAGGAATGGGCTACAACACTCACTTGTTTGTATTGGATACAGGAGAACAAGCAGCTGTTTTTTTCATTCTGCTCTGTGGAATATACAACTCTGGCCCCCAACTGCTAATGTTAAACTGTCCCTCTTCTTCATTGTGTGCAGGCCGAGCTGCTGTGCAGAACTATGGCCCCATCAACACTGACCCAGGCCCTGCTGTCAGCAATGCAGTGCTTAGCCTCAGGGCGGGGCTGCCATTAGGGCCACCCAACTGGAGCCCCATACTTCAGTCTTGACCGTTCTTCCTTGATGGAAGCCCTACTACATTTAACTAACCTAACTTACCCATCATGGCATCAGTGATACAGAACTGGACCTTACCTGGCATAGGGGTTGCATCTACTTTACCTCAGTCACATGTGAGCGGGTTACCCTGCTGATTGTCATATATGCCTTAACTGGCAGTGAGCAACCATTTCAGATCAGTGAGGGAGGCAGCCATGGAGGAGCACATGTTACAGAAGATAAAGCAATACAGGAGAAGACATCTTCACTGTCCAAGGCAACGGGGGATACGCTGAGTGTTGGTGAGTAGTTGGTCTGGATGCTGTAGGAGCATTTGGAAAACTCATTTTATGGATTCTTTTTTTCCATATTTCTGCTAGTAAATATTTAGCAAAGGTGTATTCATAGGTTTGTGCAGGATTGTAGCTGGCTGGAGTTAATCGTATTATCCATCCACTACACCACAAAATTCCATGTGACAAAGACTGCGCACGAGATGAGACTTGTACACTCCTTGTGTAGACGCAGCTTGTGGACTTTAGAAGAATGCCTGAGCGTATACACCTCCTGCTACATGCAAGAAACAACCTGAAACTAGAAGTGATACAGAAACCAGAGAAATACAGTATAATATTAAGTAGCTGTCACCACGTCACATTCATGTCTTTCTGCCTTATCTTGTCAGGGCTGAACAGGATCTTCACGTCAGAGATTGTATTGAGACATACTTAAGGGACTGGTTAATCGTTAACAGAAAGTAAGTATGCATATATTAGCCTGGAGTGTGCAAAACATATACACATGCATTTTTTAAAAAAAAGAAAAGCAGAATGATTAAAGGAGCACTATCGTGAAACAATGATGCAATGATAAAAATCCATATAAATATGCTGAATTCGCAGGGGGGGGGGTCAATTATATACCTGGCATCAAGAAATATCCAGCCAGACTTGTTCCTTACTTTTAATGAAGAGTAATTATACACCAAGAATCCTGTCAGCCCTGGATTTTATACTTACCAGGAGAAGAAACCACAAGCTTGGTAGGAGTTTTATTCAGCCGGGGTGTATGAGTGACCCCTCCTCTCATTAGCTGATGTGTTTATATGAATTTTTAATTCCCTGATACACCTCCTTTAACTATGCAGTATGGTGTTATATATATGCTGATGTTCCTGTGGGTCAGATTCACTGTAATGTATATTTCATGGCCTCAGTAGTTAATTACAATTTTGTGTTAGTATGCCTCCTTACCGACACCCCCAATGGCCAGGAGGGTGTGGAAGAGCCCTATGCACCACTGGCATGGGCCCAGTGCTCACTGTGCTGGTAATTACTAGTGCCAGAGGCCGGCAGTTCGGCCGGATTACTAACCCTCTAATGCTCTTGGCAGAAGTGAAATGTCTACAACAAAAACTCCCAAAAACAAGCAGACCAAAAGTAAAAAAAAAAAGCAAGTACAGTAAATTGCACCCTAAAGCCCCCCTCTGGTAATCCAACTATTTGAGAGGCCTTATCTCCATGTAGACGTTATGTAATAGCAGGCAGACTCTATGCTGCATAACTGCATGGCAGCGGCTATCTTGCTACATACATGAGTCCAGCTTATATAAAAACCCAATCCCACAGTCATCAGCTGTGATGACCCATTGCTCTGCTGCACAGCTGAAAGAATTGTATCATTTTAGAAGATACATAATTTTTACATTGTCTGAATAATCTTCTGTAAATCCAGAGTCAGCAGTGAAGAGTGATAAAGAAACATTGTTGCAGGTTTCCCTTCACACACAATCTCTCTAGCAGCTGGTTATTTGTGCGTTTATATAACATAATACACAAGCTGCCCATGTTTCTGAGGCATTTAGCTATCTGTTTGGTGTGGGCTGCTGCTGGCACAGCTCTCCGCTTATACTTGTGTGTGTGACAAGATGGCCGCTCCCATGCAGTTCTGTAGCAAAGAATCAACCTGTTATTCCAGAACATCTGCATTGAGTTTAGCCCTGTCAAATAGTAGAGGGGCAATTTACAAAACATTTTATTTTTGTCTTTTGGTCTGCTTTAAGAGGCGTCCTGTGCAGAATTTCAGGATGATGCCCTCATACGCTTACAACGAGACAATAATGAGATAGAGAAAGGATAGAAATGTTGAGGTAAAGTGAATTAGATACGGAGAGGGTGAAATGAAGGCGAGAAAGGGAAATAGAGAGACAGCAGAAAAGCAGAAAATAGGTGGATAGAATGAGGAAAATAGAGGGTTGTGGAGGTAATGTGAAAAAAGAGGCAAAGAAGGAGGGAATGTGTAACAAATGAAGAAATGTGGTAAGGAACAGTGGGGATGTGAACAAAAAAGGAATGGAGGAAGGAGAAGGAGGGAATGTGGAAAAGAGAGTGAAACAGGGGGGAGGTGGGACATGAGAGAAACTTGAGAAATGGGGGGAAATAGAAAAAATGGACAAGAGGTTGGACAAGAATGGATTGTGGAAAAGAGATGGTGGGAATGCAGAAGAAACAAAAAAAGGAGGGAATGTAAAACAAAAGAGGAAGATAGAGAAAATGTAGCAAAGAGAAAACATAGAAAGAAATGAGGAAAAAGAGATACAACTGAAAAAAAATGTCCCCGCATACCCTTAAAGAATGTTTAGGAAAGTGCACTTTGGTCCTGTAGTTACACCCCTGCTCAGCAAACCTTTTTGGTTTAATCTCTTTTTATTGAATTTTCCAGGCACAAAAAAGGTACAGTAAAAGACATATACACATACATAGGGTACAGTCAGGTAGACCGTCAACACTCATGTCCTCCCTCGCGTCCAAAGCCTCGGGGTCAGTGTTATACTCTCCCCCATCCCCTCCCCCCAGCGACAGCAGGTTGCCCATGACCAGCAAACCTTTTTGGATGCCAGCAGTCAGTCTGTGTGGGCTGCCATCATACCTCTTTTTCAGGCATTTCTTGCGGATAGCACAATTAGTGAACATTGAAGTGTATTGGCATTTTTGGGCAAGTTTTGTTTTGTATAAGTCTGAAAATGTATCAAAAAATGGTAGATAAACAATGTTTCATTTAAAAAAAGAAAAACAAAATAGTAACTATACATTGGGGAAATATTATATGGCAATTTTACTTTACAATGGAAAGACACCCATGAGGGGCCTTCTGTCCACCACGCCATGGCTTGCTATGGCTGTAATTACACCCTCACTAAAGGGACTTTCAATGGGCATGTTTTTGAAGCACATGAACATATATATAAACCTTTTGCTAACACATAATAGGAAATAGGTTTGTGTGTCAGTGAGCAGCGATTATTGTCATTTTGTGAATACACAACTTCCTCTGCAACAGACCATAAAATGATGAGGATATGCTAAAATAGAACACAGGAACTAGAGCTCAATAAGCAGAGCTGCTGCAGGTGTATGGTGCTCTATGGGTTATGTATTACCTTTGAGGAACGCAATATAATACACCTATATGTAGTTGCAATTATGTGTAAACCTGTTTTAAACCCATTTTTTGTTCAGCATGGTTTTTTGTACAGTGACAGACTGACAGGCTCACTGGCAGAAATGACTCAGTGGAACCACCCTAATGATAAATGCACACATTACCAGTATTTTTCTAACATTTCTCCAAAACCTTCCAGAGTCACAGTAAGTCTCTCTATTAACACAGCAGCATTGTTTGCAATGTACAGCCCCTCACCTTACTGAGAAAAGTAAAAAGGGGCCTGGAGGGGGGTAGTTCAGGGTCCTTTCACTCTCTGCATTTCTACTGGGGAGATCCGCCCTACTTTATATGTGTACACGAGAAACTGAATTAAAGCTTATAAGGAAGTCCATATACTTCATTGAAACTTAGAGGTGGTGACAGCAAAATAAGACACAAAGCATAAAAAAAGTATCCTTTTTTGCACCCACAGATACCTTCTTGTTCAGCCCAAGACAAAGAGTCTGATCTGTGTGGTCACAAACAGCAAAAATAATATGAAATTTGCTCAAATCCTTAGCCAAATGTTTTAGCTAGAGTTGGGTTTTGAAACCTTAGTAGATGACTAGGGGTGTATATGACATAAAGTAGTGGGGTGCTTCTTTAGGTAAGTAGAAACAATACATCTACCAGTTCAAGTTTGGTTTAGGTGTCACCCCAGTAATGGTAACCACAAGCACAGGCATATTCATTTGCCTAGCTTTAAATGTAGGTCTTCTAATAGCCACAAGGAACATATATACTTTTACATTCTTACTTTTGGGTAGCATTTGTACACAACTACTTTATTTATTCAGTTATTTTTCTTAAACACGTAGCTTGGTGCAGGGCTGGATGTCACCGGTTCGCATAGAAAGTAGGTCAATTCGACAGTTATATTGTAAACTAGTCCTAGAGTCCTATGGCTTGTTTTTTTCCACAGTTTCCTTATGCCTGAATTTGAATATGATGATTTAATTACATTCAGCCCCCTATCATCATGAAGGAAACCTTTGTTACCTCCAGACAGTGCCTGAGAGCTTTTCGCACGCTAATTATAAATGCCGGTTCCTGTAATCACATGTCTGTAGCGTGCAATGATAATATCGTCTTATTTCATATTTCCATATAGAAATCAGGAAAACTCAGGGACAAGCCAATTTACCAGAAGCGGCTCTAGGAAGGACTTCCAGAAAACTCTCCAAAAGCAAATCTTTGAGTCTGATGAAGCAGAGGTCAGAGCTAATGAACAGGTAAAGGTCTGTGTACCAGGTGAAATGTGTGTCATAAAGAATACAAAATCTCCTTGTTCATGAAATCCTAAAGATAACTGTTAATTGTATATGAATATGTACAGAAACGATTAGATATAAGCAATGGAATCGGGTTAAATTCAACCCTTATACCAGTTCAAAGGGTAGCAGGGCCAGCAAATCACCAGATTAAATGCCAGACCCCCAATCGAGGCAAGCGGTTCCATCTTCCCAGGGGTTATGTACATGTTTCAGGAGCAGCGGTGTTAAATAAATATTTAACTTGAGCTGTCTTTTTGCCTTAACCAAGAATCTGTGTGGCCGTGGCCTTGCTGGATCTTTTAGGTCACTAGGCTAGTGAAACGGATGGTGATTTAGGAAATTGTCTTGCGCAAGCCTAGGTGCTGGGTTGTTAGCGTGATCCTCACACCAATACCTGTTCACCTGATTACCCACGCCACCACCAGCCAAGAGGGAGAGGAAGCAACTGGTGCCCATTGGTATAGGCCTGGTGTTGTTAGGCCAACTGGTGCCCATTGGTATAGGCCTGGTGTTGTCCCCTATGCCAAAGGGCATAGGGGCTGGTAAGCAATGTGGGGGAGTTGGGAAACTGGGCTAGGCTCCATTAAAGCAGTCCCATACCCGCTCCCGAACGACAGGTGCAGGACCACATAGTGACAGGCATGGAGGGGATCCAGGTTGCTGGAGCCCCCCTGCACAATATCTGCTGTAAAGCTCACCTGAGGCCCGTGCAATCCTCTTCCTGATAACTGATGTAGTGTTTGAAGTGAAAGAGAAATGGCTAATGCCCCCCAGCCATGGACCACTTCAAACACCACTGCTGTTTCTAGGAAGAGGATTGCTTGGGGCTCAGGTGAGTTTTACAGCAGTGCGCTTCCTGCTTCACACTCTTACCCTGAACCCGAACATTTAATCAAAGTTCGTCCGTACTTGCCAGACCCGTATTTTGGGGGTCTGCTCATTCCTAGTAATACATTTATCAGCTAAACAGCAGAGGACAGGATATTTATCTAGCCTGTCGCCAGAAGGAGCAGGCAAATGACACCTGTCCTTTAAATGAGTGAAAGCCTACACAATGTAAATGTTTTCTTTATTCCTATTTTGCATGGGGCGAATCCATGATACTAAAAATCCTGCTGCCGCTTGTCTGGCAGCTGTGTGGGAGGATATCCATGATAAGATTAATCATAAATACACCCTAATATTGTTCTAATAATTGTTGCATAGAAGGTGCCATCATACTACCCCAGTCACACCCATTGTCTGGCTTTTGCACAGATATATACTCTCAGATCTGTCAGGCACAGATTTTTTATTTTCTATTGCTGTCTGTGACTTTCTCAGCAGGAATCTGATCTTCTCATTTCCTGTTTTGTCACTAAGGACAGTATGTTTATTTAACAGAATTGACCAGTGGTTACACCCTAGCTATGGATGTGTTTTGGCATCACCAAAAGCAAGTACGGCTAAATCTCCAAGAATACTAGTGTAAGGGGTTGTAGTGGGTAAGGGTAAACTCTTCAGTTACATGGAGCTAAAGGGGGTGTCCAGGGGGACTAGGGCTAGGCCTCATATAAGCTTGATGAGTCAAGAGGTAACGAGCAAAGGAAAATGCTCCATAAAGGTGGTAGACATGGGCCTAACTATAGGGGGTGCGACTGCACTGAGGGTCAGGGGGGCCAATCATTATAGCTTCTCCAACGTATTTATCATATTTGTGCTTACTTGGTATCATTTACAGAAAGAAAGAACCAGTTGTCTTTGCTGTTTCAGTCTTCAGTTATCTAGCTGCAAATTAAGTTTAAAGACAGAAAAAGGTTTACTGTATCAGTCGTGAAAGAGACCCATTTAATGTTCTCACCAAGATCCTGTCACATTTAGTTACGCCACTGGTGATAGAGTCCAGAACAACTATTCTAACTTGAGGAAGTACCTGATGGGTATAGAGTAGCTGGAGATAGATCCTGAAGTCACTACTCCTAGATTGGATGAGAAGCAGTAGCTGAAATAGGAATAATGCTATAATCAGACTAAAAAGTCTGCAAAGTAATCAAGGAACCTTTGGAGCAAGCTTGGAATGGAGGCCCAGCCACAATGAATGGACTCTAACTTTAAAATGCAGCAGTGGGGCAGCCCAAATTGGGGCCAGGTAGCCGGGAAAATGGGGCATCCCACTACTCAGCTATTCTATCCTCACGTCTCATATGACCACAGGCAGCCTATCATGCTCGCTAGCAGCTGTGCACATTACTGTGCTACTGCTGGCCATGCGAGCCTGATAGGCTGGTCTATAGTCACGTGGAAGGATCCCAGAAGACGTGAGTATAAGGCTTCCCCATTCCCTGGGTTACCGGGCGCCGTTACACAGCATGACAGCCCCATCCCAGCTGCTCTGCATCTACCTATTTAAGAGGGTGTCCGGTTGTTTTTGTCCTAATGGTGCCCCCTTCCATCCCAGATAAAATAATATTTTTGGCTGGAGAAGGCAAGTGCAAGGAAATGAAGGAAAAAAGTATAGTAAGATAGTGTTCCTACAGGAGACTCATTTTAAGTGGGGCGGTCGCTCGAGGCTCTCACCCAGGTTTTTTTCCCCAATTGTTTCTGAGCTCATCTCCTAGTTCTAAGACTAAAGGAGTAGCGATATTATTATCCAGATCTGTATCATTCCAGCCAATTGATTCGGCCACAGACGGAGAGGGCAGGTATATTATAGTCAAGGGAACGATAGCAGGGGAAATGTACACCCTGGCCTCTGTGTATGCACCTAATACTGGCCAGGTGGACTTCCTTCTGGAGTTTTTTGCCAGACTGACAGAATTCCAGGAGGGGAGTGTGCTATTGGGGGAGATTTGAACCTAGCGTTAGAACCTATCATTGATTCCTCTTGGGGAAAATTCTCTACCCCCTATAGAGGGTTGAGGAAAGTGAAACAAGCACTCCACAGCCTGCAGCTGTGCGACGTTTGGAGGATCTTTAACCCCGCGGGAAGGGATTACTCACATTTTTCGACGGCCCATTCCACGTACGCCAGATTGAATTACATGCTCCTTTCCCACAAATTGTTGCCCAGAGCGCATGACCTCACCATAGGAACAGCATCTTTGTCAGACCACGCTCCAGTTGGGGTATCGTTGTCCACACATGGGAGAAGCGGCAAAGCCTGGACGTGGCGTCTAAATGAATCCTTGTTAAAGGACTCGGTGACACAACAGGCAGTGCAAGGGGCTCTCTCTGAGTACTTTGTGCTAAACAGTTCGGGAGGTGTATCACCAATGACCCTCTGGCAAGGCCATAAAGCCGTGATAAGGGGAGTGCTTATCCAGCATGCGACTAGGCTGAAGAAGGCAAGCGTACTCAAGCGAGACCGTCTCCTGGCCCGGATTCAGAGCCTGGAACAAAAACACAGAGACCCAATTTAGAGACGCTGAGAGAACTGACGGCGTATAGGGAAGAGTTGAACTCCCTTTTACTACAAAAAGCAGCTTGTACCATAAGGAAGTGCAAACGCTTCTACTACGAGTGGGGTAACAAGAATGGTAGGCTCCTGGCTAGGGCCTTAAGAAAACAGCAGTCCCTGAATTTCATTGAGGCAATTAGGGATGGACAACAACGTAGGTGGCATAAGACCCATGATATCGCTAGAGTGTTTCAGATTTATTACCACTCTAAAATCTACGACCTCAAGGGGACGGAGACTTTCAGGGAGACCTGGTAAAGAAAAGGCTGTATATCACAACTTCAGGAATGCCCAAGCTGAGTGAGGAGGTAATCAAGAAGTTGGAAAAGCCACTGTCCGAGGCCGAACTGCAACAGGCGGTCAAGCAGACCCCCAAGGGGAAATCACCAGGTCCTGATGGTATGACAATTGCGTATTATAAGGAATTTCTGCCCATCCTAAGTAAATACTTTTTCTGGGCCTTTAATACCCTGGGGGAGGAGAACGACCCAAGGACGCTCCCTAGGGAGGCGCTGGAAGCCCATGTCACCGTCATCCACAAAGCGGGTAAGGACCTGATGTGCTGTAAAAGCTTTCGCCCAATATCCCTTCTGAATGTCGACCTCAAGCTATTCACTAAAGTGTTAGCGAACAGGCTGGCTGTACACCTGCCGGACCTAATAGAGGGAGACCAATGTGGCTTCAGACCTCCTGTTTTTCATATCCAACCCAGTGGTAGGGCTACCAGTCCTTATGAAAGAATTCGAGACATTTGGGAGGTTGTCAAATTTCTAAATTAATTTTGACAAATCTGAGGCATTGAGTGTTGGACTCCCCGAAAAAACAATGTCTCGACCCTCAGGGCCTCGTTCCCGTTCAGATGGGTCTCCCCTACCCTAACTTATCTAGGGGTGAAGATATCTGGTAATTTTGATGAAGTCTTTCAGCATAACTTTGTACCAATGCTGAACAGGACCAGATCGGATTTGTCAAACTGGAATGTCCCCACATTCACATGGCTGGGGCGCATAAGCATCATAAAGATGATGGTTCTTCCAAGAATCCTCTATCTACTCCAGACGCTCCCATGCCACATTCCGACGAGTTATTTCAAGAACCTGAACTCGATCTTTCTGCAGTTTATATGGGGGAATAAAAAGCAGAGACTAAGGCTCACTACACTGCAGCGCCCTAGAGGCAGAGGGAGGACTGGCAGTGCCGAATATGATGAAGTACTGGCAAGCAACTCATCTACAGAGGATTGTGGATTGGATGAGGGGGGCCGGTAGGAAGAATTGGGTTGACATAGAGACCAGAGAAGTAGAGACGTCGCTGGCGGGGCTGCCGTGGACTTCCAAGGACTCAGATAGGAGAGCGAGAACCCACCCCATGATTAGAGAGACTCTTGATATTTGGGACAAGGTAAGGCGAAGAGAGGATTTATCCCCATGGCCGTCATCGTTAATCCCGCTAATAGACAACCCCGAATTACAGTGACGGCTGGCTGGGGAGAAGTGGAAATGGTCAGGGGAAGAGATCTGATACGGCAAGGGAATTGATGTTCTATAGAGGAGCTCAGATCCCGATGGAACAACCCACGGTTAGATCCCTGGCGTTTGTTGCTTTTTCAGCATTATCTGCAAAAGACGGGCCCCAGGAGCGCCCTAGAGCAGGATCTTACTGCCTTTGAAAACCTTGTTATGAGAAGGGACTCCCCGAAAGGAGTGATCTCACAGATATACCAAATGCTGTGCTCGGGGCAGGAACTGAAGCCTTCATTCTGCCAGGACTGGGAGAGAGATCTGAGGAGGGAACTTTCGGGAGAGGAATGGGGAAAGATATTCACAAATCGTCAATATCGGTCCAAACACAAGAAACAAATTACAAATGCCTTTCCAGATGGTATTATACCCCGAAACGCCTGGCTTCATATTTTCCGGGGGCCTCGCCTAACTGCTGGAGGTGTGGAGGGAAGGAGGGGTCGTTCTTCCATATTTTTTGGACCTGTCCAAAGATAAAACCATTCTGGGCCGCAGACCGATCATGGCAGAGATCACCAGCTCACACGTCCCGTGCTGTCCAGCCCTCATGCTCCTACACCACAGTACCTGTAGTATTGCCAGTTATAAAAAATCAACATTAATGTATCTGATTAATGCAGCCAGGGCACTGATCCCCAGGCTCTGGAAATCAGAATGCACTACTACATTAGGAGATTGGATTAGAGAAGTCGAGAAGAGCTGACAGCCACTGCCCACGGAAGAGAAGAACAATTTAGAGTGATATGGACCCCTTGGTATCTGTTCCGGGGCTCTGAGACCTGCGGCCGGCTCTCCCTTTCCCTCCCAATTAACTAGAGCAGTGGTCGGTGGAGTCCCTCCCCCTGGCACAATCCTGCACACTCGCCTTTGCCCTCCTCCGGTTGGGCGTGGATCCTCCCTGGCCTTGGTCCCGTGCCCTGGGCCCCCTCCCCCCCCCAGGCGACCGCCCAAACACTTCTCTTCTCTTATCCCTCTTTCTTTTCTTCTTTCCTTTATCATTCCTCTTTTCTCTTCTTTTCTTACTTCTTGCTGGTGCAGCAGGGCGGCCAGCTCAGCCCACTTGACTAACCTCTGGAATATGACAATATCGACCGATAATCTCCATACCCACGAGTTGAGAATGGACGCTCCCACAGAACTTGCTGGGTGAGGTGATAGGGAGCCAAATTGACCGGTGGAGAATGGAGTGGAGTGCTTTTTCTCCTCTCGGCCCCCCGGGACAGCGGGATATCACTATGTCAACTGGGACGATGGAAGTAACTAACGCGGGACAGGGGAGGAGATTGTGGGAAGGGTGGGCCTGTGCTTGTTACGCCTAATATGCTGTACCCTAACTCTGTACTTTGAAATACTGCCTCTTACTGTATTCTATGATGTCTATAAATGGAAAATTTTAAATAAAGGGTTTAAAAAAAAAAGTATATTTTTATACTTCTGTACAAAACTATGTACTTAATGTAAGTACATAGTCACTTAACCTATGTACGGTAACTTAATTTATAAAAAAAAAAACGTTTTGCTGTTTGTTAACCATCTGATGAAATGTTGGATGGTCTTGTTGATCATAAGGAAGCAGCAAATGCATTTTTTCATGAATCATATGCCTTATTCATATTTATGTCTGGCTTAGTAGTAATTCCAAATATAAATACATCATTGCGAATAAAACTTCTGTAACATAATCTAATCCAAACCATAGGTAATCTGATATCAGAGTAAAGATCTATTATCAGGATAAAAAAATCTCTGTTTTCCTTGAGCTAGTGGCATTTTCTTCATGTATTTGTCTTGCATCACCTTAGGTGGATGGAGGTCCTGCTGTGGGCTTGACTGGTGTGTCAGGAAGTAACACATATACTGCACCTTGTGATTTTGATCTGCGTGGCCTGAATCCAGAAAGTCGCTTGAAGAACCTTCTTCAGCTTTCCAATATTGAAGACCTGGAGAGACAAAATGAGGAAACCCGCAAGGCCAACAGACAGACTGAGCTTTTCGCCCTCTGCCCACCTATGGATGAGGTATGAATCTGAAGTGGGAAGAGAAGAAGTAGCTATACATACAGTAGATGCACCCATAGCAAAACACTATGGGGACCTTTGGCCAAACAATTGTATTATTCAAATTATAAATAATTTTATTTATAAATCTAAACAAAACGTTAATTATGTTATGGAAGAGCCTCCTTGATCCTCCAACACATTCACAGACATAGTAGCTGTTCCTCTTGCCACACTGGATGCTGTTGTATATACTGACTCTTATTTATTTCACAGTCATCACATCACAACATCACAGAGCCATTACCGCTGGCCTGATTTATGGCAAGTAGTTAGCTAGCTTCTTGTGGATGTAGTTAGAAGGTGATCGGCTATAGCAGCCATTACTGCATGTGATATCTAAAGTTGACCTATATCTTCTGTGGGACAGGTCTCCCATTGGCACCCCAAAGCCCCACTACTGTACTTCTTGCCCATCAATTCTCATCAGTTTCACTGCTTTCTTTTGTGCTGGGGACCAGAAAGATTCTTCTACCTTCTGTAGAAGGTTGGTTGCCCTTACATATTGTGGTCCATCATTAACAACGATATTTATGGCATGCAGCGTATATTGTCACAGTAGGATTTGACTGAATTCTGTATATGTACAGAAAAGTATATGACTTATTATCGCACAACAGAGGTGATCATGGCACCCCTTTCTTCTGACCCAACCAACCTTAATCCAAATAAACTCGAGCTGGCGGGCATTGAACAGGTGGACGCAGCTGTATGGTGCCCCCCTGACCATGGCACCCTGTGCGATGACACCCCTTGCACACCCTAAAGTCCGTCCTGTTCACATTCGGCCGAGTATGGAAAATATGTGGGTGCTGAGTGATCCAGAGATGGTGCAAGCTTGCATGCAAGATTTTTACAGCTTGTATGAGAGCTTTTCATTATAAAGTAATGCCGCAAATGCTGGAACTTTTTTTTTTCAGTGAAAAAGACATGCTGTGTACTTTTGGGTTTTCTTTTTTTAGTTTGAATGGCCTGTCCCCTGACAACTCCAGAAGAGCACCATGCCTTTATCAAAGGGCATGCCTAGTGCCCGGGATGGTTGGCTCAGGAAGGGGGGGAGAAGGTTTTTCTTTATTTCATCTTTTTTCCAACAATATTTTTTATTGAAGGTATAAAGAAGATACAGCAATTTGTGACAGACTATAGATTTTGTGCACAAAAATAAACATCCATCTAAATGTATACCTGAACACATCGTGGGTTAGAAAAGATAGGAGAATAGGGGAAGAGACTAGAAAGGGGGAGGAGAGAGAAAGAGAGATGGGTGTCCAAGCTGCGACCAACTCACGGTGAGAGTGATGAGAGGTTATATTGTAAGGAGGTGGCGTTCCAATTTTGGTGAATGAAAATGGGCGATCCATCCCTCCCAAGTAACCAGGAAGGGGGTAAGATCTCCCTGCATTGAGGCAGCCATATTTTCAAAGAACATTACCTCATTGATACGAGGTATCAGACTACCGCTAGAGATGGACCTAGCCTTCCATGATCGTGCTATGGTCAATTTAGCAGCTGTGAGAATATGCCTGACAAGTTCAAATTGTGCTCCGGAGCAACCAGGGGGTTTAAGATTAAGAAGAGCCAGTTGGGGTGAGGGAGTCAGATGCAGGCCCGTAGCCTTCTTTATAATGTAAAAGACCTTGGCCCAGAACTGTCTGACTACCCTACACTCCCACCAGATGTGGATATAAGTACCTGGGTTACGACAGTCTCTAAAGCAGTCCGACGGGTAGGCTGGGCAGAATCTATGGATTCTTTCTGGGACCAGATACCAACGGAGAAGAACCTTAGTTTTATCCTCCTGGGCACCAGTGTGCAAGAACTTAGTAAATGAGTTCTTCCACGCTGAGCGCCATTCCTCGACCGAGGGATCAACACCAAGGTCAGTTGCCCACCTAGCTGTGTAGGACGGAAGGGGTGCCCCTTCTGCCTCACCTAATAGCCTATAAACCGCAGCCACGGTCCCTCCTCCAAGAGGTCGCAATTCACAAATGATCTCAAAGGGTGAAGAGGGCCTTGGTACAAACCCCTTCAGGATTTTAGTGCCTACATAATGAATAATTTGCGAAAAACGGAGGTATTCCCTATTTGGAACTCCCCTAAGAGACTGGAGCTCAGAGAAGGCCGGTAGGCCCCTATATGTGACAAAGTCTTTGACCCTTATTAAGTTTTGCGCCTTCCACCAGGAGAAGGCTACCGGCTCCCGATAGGCCGGGAGGAACTCAGGGTTACCCAATATAGAGAGCAGGGGAGACAGGGGCGAGAAGAGGTTCCCCTTCAGTCTATTTGCCTTCCAGATTCTGAGGGAGTGGCTCAAGACCGGGTTATCAATAGTTTTGTAAGCAGTTGGGGGCAGCCACAACAAGTTTGCAATATCTATCGGAGAACAACTAACCTGCTCAATGTCCACCCACAGCGGTCTACTCACCCCCGCGTGAACGGCAGACATTTGAGCGATCTGGCACGCCGAATAGTAACACGAGATATTAGGAACTCCCAGTCCTCCTTGTTGTTTAGGCCTGTAAAGTGTTGTGCGGTTAACTCTCGGCTTTTGTTTCCCCCAAATGAAAGAATTCAAGGAGACTTGGAGGCCCTTAATAAAAGATTGGAATTGGTAAAACTCGAAATAAATAGAGCATTTTAGGGAGCCAGGTCATTTTCACAGCCGTTATCCTACCTAGCCATGACAGGTGGAGCCTAGCCCAGGAGGATAAGAAGGCGTGAAGATCCTTAGCCATAGCATGGTAGTTAGCAGCAAAGAGGGAGTCGTAGTTGGCTGTTAAATGGACGCCTAAATATTTGATGTGGCGCTCTTGCCAAGAAAAGTCAAAAGAGGATTTGAGTACAGCCAGCGTCCTTTCTGGAAGAGAGATGTTAAGAGCTTGGGACTTTGAGGTGTTGATTTGTAGGCCAGATATCTTGGAAAAATCATCTAGAATGTGAAGCAGGTTAGGGAGGGAAGTGATCGGATTGGATACAAGCATCAGAATATCATCGGCAAACAAAGAAATCTTGTGATCATAGTCCCCTATTCTTATTTCGGTAATATTGGCGCTAGACTGTATCAACATGGAAAGGGGCTCTATGGCAAGAACGAATAGCAGAGGGGAAAGGGGACAGCCCTGTCTGGTGCCTCTGCCAAGAATAAATCGGTTAGAAGAGTATCCAGAGTATCTAACGAATGCCCCCGGCTTTGAGTATAATGAGTCAACCCATGCAATGAAGGAGGAACCCAGGCCCCACTTTTTTAGTATAAATTGAAGGTAATCCCAGGCAACTGTATCAAAAGCTTTACGGACATCCAAAGTTAATAGCATGACCTGGCGCCCCTACTTCCCGGCATGGTGGGTCAGGTTGATTGCCTTACGGATATTGTCTCCCACCTGGCGCTGAGGGATAAATCCAGCTTGCTCTTTAGAAATTAAAGAGGTGACAAACTTGTTGAGATGCGTCGCAAGGACCTTTGCTAGGAGCTTGACATCTATGTTCAATAGAGAGATGGACCTATGGTTGGACCAAAGAGTGGGGTCAACATTAGGTTTAGGTATCATGCAGACAGCCGCAGTGAGTGTGTCTGTGCTCCATGAGGTGCCTTTACTAAGAGAATTGAAAGTCTGCACTAGACGCAGGGAGAGTACCTGGGAGAATGTTTTATATTTTATAATAGAGGGCAGTAAATCCATCTGGGCCTGGTTGTTTCCCTATCTTTAGAGAGTTGATGGCTTCCTGGACTTCAGAGAGTTCGACTGGCTTGTCCAGTAAATTTTTAGCCTCAAGGGGGAGGAAAGGCAGCTGGATTTGTCCCAACAGGTTCTCAGCAAGGTGCACATCTAACGTAGTCTTTGGTTTGTAAAGATCCTCAAGGTGCTTTACCGAAAGTTGCTACAACTCTCGCTGGATTGCTAGACAGTGTGCCGTCTAAAGTACGCACACGTAGTGGTTTAGCTGTTAGCGTGACCCCCCTAAGTCTCCTGACAAGAGGGGTGTTCGGTTGCTAGGAGCTTGACATCTATGTTCAATAGAGAGATGGACCTATGGTTGGACCAAAGAGTGGGGTCAACATTAGGTTTAGGTATCATGCAGACAGCCGCAGTGAGTGTGTCTGTGCTCCATGAGGTGCCTTTACTAAGAGAATTGAAAGTCTGCACTAGACGCAGGGAGAGTACCTGGGAGAATTTTTTATATTTTATAATAGAGGGCAGTAAATCCATCCGGGCCTGGTTGTTTCCCTATCTTTAGAGAGTTGATGGCTTCCTGGACTTCAGAGAGTTCGACTGGCTTGTCCAGTAAATTTTTAGCCTCAAGGGGGAGGAAAGGCAGCTGGATTTGTCCCAACAGGTTCTCAGCAAGGTGCACATCTAACGTAGTCTTTGGTTTGTAAAGATCCTCAAGGTGCTTTACCGAAAGTTGCTACAACTCTCGCTGGATTGCTAGACAGTGTGCCGTCTAAAGTACGCACACGTAGTGGTTTAGCTGTTAGCGTGACCCCCCTAAGTCTCCTGGCAAGAGGGGTGTTCGGTTTATTACTAAGACGGTACCACTTAAACCTAGACCGGTTCAATTGGCCTTCAGCCTCGCTAGAAAGGCATAGGTTGAGTCGGTCACCTGACTGATTCAATGAGATTCTATTGCGTCTGTTTGGGTGGGATTTGTAGGCAGAGGAGGCTACCCCTCATCCAGTAAGGTTTGGAGGTGCTTCTTATATAGGGTCTTACGCCGGGCAGATTCCTGGATAAAATGACCTCGGATGACCGTTTTATGGGCTTCCCAGAGTAGGGCGTCTGAGTTCACTGACCCTTTATTATCTGAGTAGAAGTCCTCGATCGCTTTGCTCGTGCGCTCAAGAAACAACTCGTCAGATAGCATAGGGTCATAGAGCTTCCAGGATTTTTGGGGGGATCTTTGGGGTAAGGAGGACAACTCAACCGAGACCAGGTCGTGATCCGACCAAACGATTGGGACTATGGAGGAGTGGGTCAGATGAGGCAAGGAGGGGAGCTGCAAAAAATATGATCAATTCTGGTAAAGACCTTGTGTGGGTAGGAGTAATGAGTGTAGTCCCTCCTAGAGAGGTGGAGTACCCTCCAGGCGTCAGTTAAATGGAATTGATTAAGGAGGGTACTGAACGCTTTTCCTGAAGAGCTATCTTTTGGCCCATCGAAGGGTCGGCCAGCCGATTGTCTATCCAAGGTAGGATGAAGAGTTAGGTTTGAGTCACCAGCAACAAAAAGAAACCCCTTAACCAAGGGATCAAGGGTCCGCAGGAACTTCTCTAGAAAAGCGTTCTGATTCTGGTTGGGGGCATAATACGTAGCGATTGTAACGGGTTGGTCCTGGATCGTGCCTAGGACTACGAGGAACCGGCCTTGGGGGTCTCTTATTGTCTGCTCCAAAGAGAAGGGAATGCAATAAGGACGCCTCTCCGCTTGGTATCAGCTGAAGCCGTGTAAAAGAGGGGGTAATCATTGCTTAAGAATTTGGGAGTATTCTTCTTAGTGAAGTGGGTCTCTTGGAAGCAGACAATATCAGCGTGTGGGGCTCTCATCTGGCGGAAGGCCTTAACTCTTTTCTGGGGGACATTAAGGCCCTGTACATTGAGCGATACAAGTTTAACCGCCATTATTGGACCTCTCAAGAACTATCGCTTTGAGGAAAAAGAACACCCAAGAAGAAAGAAAGAGGAGAAATGGAAAAGGGAGCAGAGGGATAAAACTTGCATATAACATTTTAACTACAATTATCATTATAACTCAAATGCAGCGGAGGAAGAAGAACCTCCCTGAGTGAGATTTCCCACTGGGGCCGAGGAGTCCTCAACTCCACTGAGGAATACTAGAACTGCAAAGGGACACTGATATGAAGGTCCCGGTACACACTAGTGAAGTGGCTAACCCGCAAAGGGGGTCAGAGTCAATGCTTCCTAACACGGCGGAAAGCCGACGTGTGCAAACTTAGAACCTGGGCCACCGGCCCGCAATACAAAATAGCAAAACATTTAGCAACAGTGAGTAGGGAACACAACTAACAATCGACAGAATATTAGTAGGAATACGCTATTAAAAGCAAAGTGCACACAAGGAAGATCGCAGTTGCTATCAGAACCAGGGGGTCGTGTACAAAGGGGAATTGTTCAAACAACATTAAACATCCCAAAAAACATAGAATTAAGACTCAAGTCCCAATAACCTTAAACTAGGCCTGTCAGGGAAGAACCCTGCGTCATCACAGCGGTAGCAGGGTGAGGTCTAAGAACCCTAGTATAATACACAAGGTATCTTATCCCTCACCCCTCACCAAGCGCTGGCTTACCAAACCTGAGGAAAACAGCGTTCGCTGATTTGCTCGTTGATGGAGTGCTCCGTTGCGGACCCCGTTTATCTTTAGACATCGGCGAGAATGATAGTGCCCTCTTCTTTTGCGGGGGGGGGGGGGATGGGTGGAGTTGGAGCCGAAGCTGTTGTGGTTGTCTTCAAGCCCGACGCGAGTAGTGCTGCCTCCAGCTCTTGCGGCGTAGTAGCCTCGAACCGCTGGTCAGAAAAGTAGAAAGTGATTTTAAAGGGGAACCCCCATTTGTATCTGATCCCTTTAGCTTGAAGAATTTCGAGCGAGGGTTTCATGGATCGCCGCCTCGTGATGGTTTGGGGGGAGATATCAGCAAAAAGTTGATAGTCAAAGTTCTGGAATTTAAGTGCGCCTTGTTCTCGTGCGACTGCCATGAGCTGCTCTTTTGAGCGGTAAAAATGAAGTTTCACCAGCACGTCCCGCGGAAGGCCGTCTGCTCTCTTCTTCTGTAGGGTGCGGTGAATCCTGTCAAATTCCAATCTCTCGGAATGGCTGGGGCAAGCTTGGAAGAGGGCAGTAACTGTGGATTGCAGGTCGAGGACTGTTTCAGGGATACCTCTAATTCTGATGTTAGCCCTGTGGGAACGGTTCTCCATGTCCTCAAATTTGTGTTGCAGGGTGAGATTTTCCTCTCTCAAGGCCTCTACATCCTTCGCAATAGAGGACACCTCTGAACTGTGCACCGCCTCCTGTTGTTCGAGAACGTCAACTCTTTGGTCCAGTTCCTTTATTTCCGCTGAGAGGTTGCCGGTGATCTGGGACCTAATGGTTGGGGCCCATCGCTCAAGAGCTTTTTCCAGCATAGCTTCGTACACGTCAAGCGGTGGCGGCTGGGATTTCTGCGGCGAGCCGTGGAGGGAGTCGTCCATCCAGGACTCATCCTCTGGTAATAAATCAGAGGGAATTTGAGGATCACTTTGGGAGTGAGTAGAAGCCTCCATTCTGGTGGTGACTGCTGATTAGGTGTTCTGGCGAGGAACAGGCGAGGCAGGTCAGTAGGGCCACAGGAATTGAGAGACACCTTACAATGGGGGTACGGCAGCAGCTCAGACAGTTACACAAGGCAGATAAAATTAGGATACACTTAATAGGGAGTCGGCGAGAGACTCAAACATCATAATTCAAAAGGAGACGTTACCCCTTTAACCCTTTAGATGCCAGCCACGTAAAATTTACGTGGTTGCCTCTCCGTCACTTAAGTGCCAGCCACGTAAAATTTACGTGCCTGGCATTTACCCCTGCTAGTGGGCAAAAAAAAAAAAAAAATTACTCACCTGACCCCTCGTTGGATCCGGCCGGGTCTCCTCTTTAATTTGGTGCCATCCGATCCCCCGTGGGGGGTCGGATGGCTCCAGGAGAGCCCCCGGAATAGGCCACCCCCCCCCCCGCTTCTGCAGCAGCAGCTGCTAACTGTAAAAAAAAAAAAAAAAAAAAAGACATTCACTTACCTGTGTGTGCGCTGGCTCCCGCTGTCCCTCCTCTTCACCTGGGGGGCCTCCGATCGCCCCCCAGGACTTACCGATCTTCAGGAGAGAGCCCGGGAGGCTCTCTCCTCCTCGATGGCGGCCCCTTGGGGGGCGGGGCTATGACGTCATCCCGGCTCATCTCTGTGCCAAGCCCCGCCCCTTTTGGGGGCGGGGCTATGACGTCATCCCAGCCCCGATCACCGGCGTCAGCTCTTTCAGCTGTCAGATGCCGGTGATCGGCAACGGGGAAGGAGGTGGCAGGAGATCCTCTGATCTCTTGCCTCCCCCTTCTCTGGATGCCGATCACCGGCATCTGTCAGCAGAGCGGCGCGGGACAAAGGAGCTTACAATCGGAGGTAAGTACAGTAAAAAAATTTTTTTTTTTTTTTTAAATAAAATACTTTTGTGTGGTGTTTTTTTTATTTAACCCTTTGTGAACTGGTAAGGGGTCCATGAGACCCCTTATACCAGTTCACAAGGCTCTGGGTATGGCAGGTCACCTGCGGCAAGCGGGTGACTTGCCATAACCCCCAGCCCCCCATTACCTGCCTCCCCAACGGCCAGGGGGGGGCAGAAGGGCCCGGGCCACTTAGTGGCTATGTGGGCTAGTAGCCTGCAGGGCCAGGGGCCACCAACGCTGGCCCCTGCGCCCTGTTCTACAAGCCCCCATAGCTGGCCCGGGTCGGTAATGCTGGGTAGGGGGGACCCTACGTCATTTTTTTTTGGGATTTTTAAGGGTTTTTAACCCTTAAAATTCCAAAAAAAAATGGGATCCCCCCCCCCTAGGAGGGGGAACCCTATGTCATTTTTTTTTTTAATTAACCCTTTTGTTTTCTTTCATCCAGCAGCTATAAAAGGCTGAAAGAGTGCTCCACTATGGATGGGAGGTAAGTATTAAAAAAAAAAAAAAATAGTAAAATATTTTTTCTCTTTGTGTGTCTGTGTTTTTTTTTACATTTAACCCCTTGTGAACTGGTAAGGGGTCCATGACCCCTATACCAGTTCACAAGGCTGGGGGAGGTGGCAAGTCACCTGCGCTAGCCGGTGACTTGCCATTAACCCCCGGCACCCCCATTACCTGCCTCCCCAAAGCCCAGGGGGGGGGCAGAAGAGCCCGGGCCCACTGGCTATGTGGGCTTGTAGCATGCAGGGCCAGGGGCCACAAAAGCTGGCCCCTGTGCCCCGTTCCTACAAGCCCTACATAGCTGGTCCCGGGCTGGTTACTTTGGGTAAGGGGGGGGGCCATGTCATTTTTTTTTTTTTTAAGGATTTTTAACCCTTAAAAATCCCCCCCAAAAATGCCCCCCCCCCCCCTCCCGGGAGGGGGGACCCTATGTCTCGATTTAACCCTTTGTAGTGTGGATGGTAGTTGTATTTTATTTGTAAATGTTAAAAATTACTTGTTTCAGTTAGAGGGGTCTCCTGGGCAGGAACAGGGGGCTACCGATAAATATGTGGTACCGTTCTAATCGTTAGAAATGGGGCTTTCACATGCAATATGGTTTTCCCTAATCAAATACATTTTTTATTTAAAATAAAGGAGGCAATTTTCTAAAAAATTTTTTTATTTTTTTTTTTTTTTACTTAATAATAAATAAAATTAATAATAAATAAAATTTACAAACAAGACATTTCATGTTAAAGCCTAAACTCTGCTGCAAAAAATATATATATAATTTTCCTGAAAATTCCAGCAAAAATGACGCAAAACATGGCGCAAAATGGGGAAAAATGACCTGTCAACAGAGGGTGACAAAATCTCAAGTAAGCTGGCAATTAAAAGGGTTAATAGTACCTCTGAATGTTGGGTATTGTTCTGTTCGGGGGACCTTGCGCTTTCAGACTTAGCTTGTTTTTTCTTGTTTGCATATTTATATTTTAGGAAAAGGTGTTTTTTATTCTGCTTTTTTATACATTTTTTAGGGAAACTGCAACCAAAGAGTTTTTTGAGGGATTAATTCCAGAAAGATGAGCCCACTACAACAAGCTGGGTATGCTTAGAAAGCTTAACATGTGTACTCTCAGGGAATATATGGTTTATGGGGGATATTCCAAATGTAAAGGGTTGTTTTGGTTGAAAAATCGCAAGGTGCGCACTTTGTCTGCAGAGCTGAAATTTTCAAGAAAAATTACCGTTATGCTCATGCTTTACTTTGGGGTGTTTGGCAACTCTTCCCTTGACAGAACCTATGCATGTTGGGTATCGTTCTGTTCGGGGGATGTTGCTTTTTCAGATTATACTTGTTTTTTCTTGTTTGTATATAGTTTTTTAGGAAAATGGCTTTGATTCTGCTTTTTTATCCTTTTTTTTAGGGAAACTCTTTGCAACCAAAGAATACATTGAGGGATTACTTCTAGAAAACTGTGGCCACATCAACAAGCCTGGTACGCCTAGAAAGCCTGAGGTGTGTACTTCCAGAGAATATATAGTTTGTGGGGGGTATTTCAAATGTAAAGGGTTGTTTTTCTGGAAAAACTGCAAGGTGCGCATAGCGCATATCACAGTTGTATTTTTTCTGAAAATCCCCTAAAGCTCTGTTTCAGTTTGGGGGAGTCTCCTGGGCAGGAAAAGGTGTCTACCTATACATATGTGGTACCGCTGTAACTGTGAGAAATTGGGGTTTCACACGCAATAAGATTTTATTGACAAACTTACAAAAAAACACTACAAATTGTAAAAAATTGATTTTTTTAATTTTTTTGCACATATTTCGCCAAAAAATATTGAGAATACACCTAAAAATGACAAACAAGACATTTCATGTTAAAGCTCAGACTCTGCTGAAAAAAACAATATATCATTTTCCTGGGAAATCCCCGGAAATCCCTTCAAAAATCACATTTGAACATGGGGAGTGCAAAATAGTGCAAAATGGTCTGGCAACAGAGTGTGACAAAAACTCCAGGTAGGCTGGCACTTAAAGGGTTAAGAAGGCCCGAGGGCTGAATAAGAGGCTGAATATAGTGAGCCATGGCAGTCTGCAGGTTCGCAAAAAAAAAGAAAAAAAATTACTTTTGCTACTTGCCGGTCAGATGAGCGTGGACAGGCTTGTAGGGCTGCCAAGGGGTCAGAGCAGAGGAGCCCAGGGAAAAAGCCCGGATGGCCAGCTGTGGGAGAGAAGATGCAGAGTAATCCTCCAGGGCTGGTTCTGGGTGCTGCTGTAACTCCACAGACCGGTGGGTGGATTGATGGGGCGAGGGAGCGTTATGTCCCCTGCGGAGCCCCTCCAGGGAGAACCCGCAGGTAAGAGGTCGGCACAGTGCACAGTGAGCGCTTATCGGCAATATGGCGGCGGCGGCCGCGGCTTCTCGCGGCCGCCTGCTGCTTTAAACGGCGGTTTTGGGACCGTCACCGATCGGCCCCAAAATTGGCAGGGAGGGTCCTGGGGCCTGCCCAAGGCTCTAGGGCAGAAAACCGCAAGTTGCTAGCGGCTGTAGGGGGCCGGGGGGCGGTTATTGTGGAGTGCGGGGTCAGAGCGTCATCCCCACACTACGCACATGCGCACTCCCTATTTCATATTTTTAATTCAGAGAAAAATACAGTACAGCATATCTTATCTGTGAAGAAAACACCAGCATTTGTGTCATGGATTTTTTTCAGTGAAAAAAAAGTAAGCAGACTTGTTACTTTTGGTAGCAGTAAAATGTCTGCACCAAAAATTTGCATGCTGAAAAACTCTCTGAATCGCCTGATTTTGGCTTCAATGGAGTTTTTCAGGGAAACTTTTTGCATTTGCGTATTTTTTCACATGTGGATGCAATACACAACAAAAAGCTCTGCTGAATTGGGCAAGAGTATTTATTTTCATGATTTAAAATGTGCGAAAATATATTCTTGCCCGGTGCTGAATCAAGCCTATAGTCATCTCCAAGATTTCTACCTCCTTCTAGAACAAACATCTATCGACAATCAAGAAATATCCCAGATGAACTTTGCAAGGTTAATTTGATGGTCGAATCACCATCAGTGGTTTTGTGAAACATGACTGGAGCAGGGCAGTATCTAGGCAAAATAGGCAAGGCTGCTGTCCCGTACAGGTATGTGCCATGCTGTGCCTCTACTTGTAGCAGCAGGCAGTGCTCCCTCCCCATGGCGGAGCCCAATATGCGGGGTAAGGAGTCTGCACCACTAACAGTGGCACTGACTCATCTGCAGACAGTAGGATGGCTGGGAAAAGGTGCAGTTGTCCTCCCCTAGAAACAGACCTGGACTAAAGCAAACTTGTGGACTTGGACCAGGTCAAAATTCCTTTTGAGCCCCAGTGCTAGGCCTAGAGCCTGAACATGTTGGGACCATAGGAACACATGAAATTAAAGTTCTAAAAGTCATTGTGACACTGTCTATAAGAAACAGCATATAGCCACATTCACCCAAATAGTTGTATGTTTACCCTCAGGCGTCTTGCAGTTTAAACCCTCAAGGAAGTGTGGGAGATACATTTTGCTGTTGCTAGTAGGCTTTACAATATGACATTTTATTACTAAGTAACTTCTGGAGTTGCTATGAATCATTGTATAGAGTAGATGTGATTTACTGTATTTCACTTGTATCCATTTTTAGGAGGGTACTGTTGAAATCCGCCCTGTACCAGACTGCCCCAGGGAACACACGGGATACAGATTAATGATCAAGCTGCATACTCTAAAGTAAGCACTTCAGAATTTCTTCTATGCCTTGTATAAATATTCCTCAATAATTACTGTGTAAATGTTTATGTTGCTGACCTTTCTGCATACTTATTAATACTGATTAGCTTTTTGCAGTTTTAACAAGCATTTCCTGTTTGCTTTCCTCTCAGATTTGATATTGATGTTGAGCCATTGTTTGCAAGCATTGCACTTTATGACTGCAAAGAGCGGAAAAAGGTAATAACATGCCAATGACTGGATGTTATTGCAGTGAATGAAAAAGGTGCTCATGGAAGTGGTTGAGGGAGTTGACTGCATCCAATATGGAATGGAATAGAAAGGTCGAGGGGAAGCATAGACTGTCAAGCTCTGGCCCAAGTTGAAAGATTGGGTCGGTTGCTGCAGGACCTGTGTTGCTGGCATAGCAACAGGTACAATGTACCTCTATCACTAGATCTGAGCCTTTGAAATAGCAGTACATACATAAACCTTGTAATGCACATTTATTATTTCTGCTTTTATTTTTAAAGTGGACCGACACCCAGGATTTTCACTATCCTGAGTGTTGGTACACTTCTGCGGGGCACCCCCCAGAAAGCCCCTAAAATCTTACCTTATCAGCGACGGACAAGCGGCGGATAAGCCACCACCGCCGCCTCTCGCGCGTCCCTCTTACAGGGCGCGCGCCCACGCCGGCCATTCACATTCCAGCTAGAGGGACGCGCAGGAGGCAGCGGCGGCGGCGTCTTATCCGTCGCGGATAAGGTAAGTTTTTAGGGGCTTTCTGGGTGGTTTCACACAGCGGGGCATCCCGATTTCGGATGTCCCGCGGGGAGGGAGCTGATCGGCCCGGGAATCTTATAGATTCCCGGGCCGATCAGGGGTGGGTGTTGGTCCACTTTAAATTAGGCTTCTCTCCCAAGGAAATTGGCATCAATGTACTTGCTCTTTTTGCCAAATGTCATACCAGCCTGTTGATTCCAGTAGAGGTCCACTTGTTGCCACAAGCCCAAAAGTTTCTAGATGTCACACTGTGCCTTCCTAGTGATAGATTCAGTTAGAAAGACACGGGTATATCCGGGGCCTAACCAAAGGCACCAAAGTGTATAACTGCTACTCTTTACCCAAGCCTGATTTGGTCCCTAAATATAAAGATGCTTCGAAAGGTGATGAAGAATATTCCTGAAAAGTTTGTGCACTTTATGTGTCCTCTTTAGACGTGGTTTTAGTTTACTGATATCCCCCTTGCATTACTTTAATTATATAATGAAAAATGTTACTTGTTAAAGAGGAACATTTGAGGTCATGGGGAGTTGCCCAGCCCCCCTGCCCCTACGGTTTACAAAAATATAAATTTAACTTACCTCTCCAGCTGCATCGCGCTCAGCATCCCTCCGCTCCGCTATCGTTCTCAGGCAGCGCTATTTTGGAATCCCGGCATGCACTGTGCCGCCCCTCAGATCTCGCGCATGCACAGTGACATTGCATAGGCTGATATCATTGCATAGCACGATATCTGAGGAGCGACACAGGACATTTGAAGAAAAGACGGCGACCCAGAAAAACTGCCTTTTAGATAACGCCGACTTTCAAAAGGCAGTGAGGGAGGGGGGAGATATGTTTAAAGAGAACATCAGAAAAGGTCCGATGTTACTCTTTAAAGGACTCTGATAGAAAAGTAAATTATCTCTGCTGCACTTATTTAAGTCATTATTTATATTCTTTTTTTCAATTCTTCAGATCTCAGAGACCTTCCACTGTGATCTGAATTCAGAGACATTTAAGAACTACCTCCGCATGCACACACCCACTGTGGCCCCTTCAAGCCAGGCACGAACTGCACTGTTCTCCATTACTTACCCTTCTCAAGATATTTTCCTAGTTGTTAAGGTAAGCATAGTTTGACGTCTGATTGGTGCTACAAAACCACACATTTTCAGCAGCAAATAATAACGAATTGTATTACAATCATTTCCACACTAAAATATTTACACTAAACAGTGCACCTTTGCTGGTACCACTAGTGCCGCCCTAAGCATCCTGTCTCTGCACAGGAAAGCCTGGCCTCTCTGGGTCATTTCTGCTGCTCCCAGCACTGTCTAGATTGAATTTGGAAATTTGCAAATGACTGCCCCAGTGTGAACCGAGCCTGTGATGTTTACATCGCTGTTAGCTAGTTTTACAATTAACAAGCAATAAAGGGCAAATAAATATATTTTTAAATTTGAAGGGACAGTCCAGGCTGGGCAAAAAAGAAAGAAACTTACGTACCTCTTCTTCCCCACAACTGATATCTGGATCTGTAAAACTTACCAGTGCTGAGATTATGTCTGGTGTCTGTACACTATGAGAATTTCCGAGGTGGTGTCTTGTCATTCTAAAGTGAATGGGAAAAGGGTGGGCCACCCCTGCTGTGTCAGGTCACCACCCACATATTTGCTCTCTTGGCCTGTTTCCATCTCTAGATATACCAAATGGAAGGGAAGAGGTACCAAATAACCAGACAAATAAACAAAACAATTCAGGATTTTACCCCCCATGCCCGAGGATCCTTGATAAAGCTCATAAAGCTCATATTTGAGTGAAAAGCATTGGATACAAATATAAAGAAACTGCGGATGAACTAGTGAAGATATAAGACTGTATTAGTGTTAATTAGTATTAATTTAAACATGTATTTAATAAAAGTTTCTTTAGTAATTGTTACAGTAGTGCTTTAGTATGATAATTGATTTGTAAATGGGAAGTGGGGAAAACAATCCTGTTTTGTTTTTGGTACACCACCCACTCCTTTTACTGTAAAAGAGGGGGCATGTAAGGCCGTGTGGCTGGGAGGATGCAATCTTGGCACTGGTTGAGTTTTACAGAGCCAGACATCTCCAGAGAAGCTGCTGGGGAGAAGAGGTAAGTAGCTTTCTTTTGAGACAAACAGAAAGTTGTTTACCTGCACAGCATTAAATATCCTACAATAATGTGAATGTAAACTGGATGCTGGCTGAAAGAGGACCCAACTGCCCAGAAACTGGGCAAATACCTATATATCAAAAATAAGGGCTGCCAGCACAGACCGCAGGGCCTCCAAAGTCAGCTGCTCAACAGATATACAAATCTATTAATATTTCAAAAACTTTTATTAGTAATAGCCAAAACACATACTTTAAAATCAATTAAAAACATATATGCATGGCCTAGAATGCATGACGGACTAGTATGAATATTCATAAATACATAATAGAATTATCAAATAAATAATGTGCAAAATCTGCAAAAAATGCCCTGGAGTCTCGCCCTTAGTCTGTGCTAGTGATATGTGCAACAAAAGATGGGAATGTATAGAGTGAGTAGGAAGTGATGAATACAGCAATTAAGAGCTGGGTGAGGAAGAGCTAATATCACTATACCAATTATAAGTGTACAGAGTGAAAGTGCTAAGTGCAGAAAAGTGCAAAAAAGCAAGGAAGAGGTGAGAGGCTCCAGGGCATAAATGCCCTTGCTTTTTTGCACTTTTCTGCACTTAGCACTTTTGCAGATTTTGCGCATTATTTATTTGATAATTCTATTATGTGTTTATGAATATTCATACTAGTCCCTCATGCATTCTAGCCCATGCATATATGTTTTTAATTGATTTTAAAGTATGTGTTTTGGCTATTACTAATAAAAGTTTTTGAAATATTAATAGATTTGTATATCTGTTGAGCGGCTGACTTTGGAGGCCCTGCGGTCTGTGCTGGCAGCCCTTATTTTTGATATATCTTTCTTTTGAGCTCAGCCTGGACAGGGACTTTAAATGCAATCAATTCACTTTGAGGTTTGTCAGGGGAGATATAGAAGCTTTTTCACAAAGCTGGTAAATAATGCTTCCCCATGGGGTATGTATTTAAGTCTTCTACATGAATTGGCAAGTTCTTCCTAAGGCTTTATATCAGGTTTGTGGCAGGTGGTCTGCCAGAAGATGTAGGAATACCTCCTTTGAGCTTTTCTGGATCAGAAAGTACTGAGTTAGGCTACACACAGACTCCAGGAAAGAGTGCCATTATTTTGGTTACTGACCCTTTGGGGGGGCTGACTGTAAGGTGCTCTATAGGGTGGATTCTGGCAAGTAAGGGAAGCTGGGTGTGTCCAGCTGACCAAGTAGCCCAGTTCAGTACTGACCTAGTGCAGGAGTATTATAAATAGTCTGATGAGCCTCAGAGTGAGGTGGGTGATGGATGTGGCTGATGAGCCGCAGCTGAGGCGCATGTGCCACCTCTAGGCCAAGCATTGGAGAACGCTGCAGACAGCTAGGCGCCAGAACGGGGCCAGCTAGAGGCTTGATGTCAAACCAAGGGGCGATGGTTGGCAGAGAAGAAGCACCCAAAGGAATGCTTATATGAACTGTTAGTATGCCTCAACGGCCATATTATTATTATTATTAATAATAATATGAACTAATGAATAATAATATGAACATATGAACTGTTATAAGGACCTGTGTTTCACTCCAAGTGTTATGCTGAAGGAAGCCTGTTATGTTGGATAGCTGAAGAGAAATAAACCACTTGAGCGAATTTCCCATGTGTGTACCTGTGTCTGTGCCCAATAAGGTCCTGAGGTGCTACAGGTTATAAGGTGAATAAATGTATATAGGGTTTGCAAGAGTAATGTAAAGAAACAGTATTCATGTACAATCTATTATTTATATTATTCATTCTGTTTTGCAGATTGAAAAGGTTCTTCAGCAGGGAGAGATCTCCGAATGCTCAGAGCCATATATGATGTTAAAAGAGAGTGATGGTGGAAAAGTAAGTTGTTAACTTCCGTAACATTATATCATTCATGGTGGTCCTAAATTCTCTCTGGCAATTCTGTGCCAGGTTGGGTCCATGTCTGCAATGACCCTAACACACCCACACTGCCTGTGTTCCCAAAATTAGAGGGATGGTTATCTTTTCTACATGGAGCTCTGTAGGGGGGGGGGGGCAGGAAACAGCTGCATTCCTCCTAATGGAGGAGGTGCAACTGCTGCACATGTAGGCAACAGTTTCCTGTGCCCTGCTAGATGGAGCTGTGTTAGAAAAATTGGAGTATCTCTCTAATTCAGGGCTCACAGCATGTGAGGATTTATGTCCATTTTAAAGGACATTATTTCCATGCATCTGCCCTCCCTATACGTTGTATTTGCAGTGTTCTAGACCCTCATTCCACAGCTAGGCCTCCAAGCTTGCTATATCACATTCTAAATGACCACAACCTGTCTCCTACACAGGGTGTGAGCCACACTATTGCCTATGTACAGGGGAGCTAGTCCCTCTGCTTGCTGCTTAATTTAGCCTCCAAAGATCATTAAACTGGACCTTCATCATCATTTAAAGAAAAGCTTAAGCCCTTAAAAAAACTATTCCCTAGCATCTAAAATTAATATATTTTTTATGATTTTAGTCTCTTTTTAATCTTTCCCCCACTGGGCTGTAACTCTGTTCAGGACTCGAGGACATGGGCGCTGCCATCTTGCTTCAGAAGCATCACATACTGAGGAGAGGAGAGGGGGGAAAAGTACAGGGGGCGGGTTATAGCTGTGCTTTGCACAGACAGAGCAGAGCTGGGGTCAGGAAAAGGTCAACAATCCCAGAATGCAGAGCAGCATAGTCAGAAGACACTTCCTGTTTGCAGGCTGCCTCCATGTGCCACCATCTTGGGTGTTTAAAGGCTCATATGCAGTAGATGCAGGTAGGATGATTTGTAATGTGGGCAATCTGTATGTACAGGGTGTGGGAAACATAAGATAAGCTCTTATTCTGGGTGAAGGTCTGGTTTAACCTAGTGCCATTAAATAGAAACATACTGTATTTGCATATGCACTTTGTGTTTGTGTGATAGCTTTGTGTTATACCTGATCTGCTCAGCCAATAGATGTATTAATACGATTACTCTTCCTGCTTTCATAAATGACAAACCCATTTCATAACTTTGTTAAATGTAGTTTCTACTTTAATCTTTGTGGGATTATTGAATGAATATGAATCTGTTTACCTGATTTACAGACTAAAGACAAAATAGAAAAGCTTAAATCTCAAGCTGAAAGCTTTTGTCAGCGCTTGGGGAAATATCGAATGCCATTCGCTTGGCTACCCATTAGTCTTTTGAGTTGCATTAATGTTATGACACTGGAAAAAGAAGCTCCTGATTCTGAAAATGGAAATGGTATGCTTTGTTGTTTTCTCTTGATATATACCTTTTCATAGTTTAGTAACGTCGCCGCATCCCGTCCTGATCAGTTGGATGAAAGTATTAACAATTCACATATTTGTGTAGTACAGGGTCTCCCAAACTGTTTTGTGAAGTACCATCAAATACAGACTTACCCTGAAGAGTGGAGGTCTGCTTTATGGGAGACCTATACTGTATGTATTTTAGCTGGCCCAGTTGTGTGAGCTGTTCTGCCAGCAATGCTATCCTCTCAAGGTTTAACATAGTAACATAGTATGTAAGGCTGAATAAAGACTTTAGTCCACCCAGTTCAGCCTGTTTATCTCCTTCAGTTGGTCTAGCAGCCATAGCTGGAAATGTTATTACATGCCAGGAAAGCATCCAGGCCACTTTTGAACGTTTTTACTGTATCCTTCATTACTACCTCCTCTGGCAGCGAGTTCCATAGTCTCACTGCTCTTACAGAGAAGAATCCCCTCCTATGTCGGTGGAGAAAGCACCTTTCCTCTAACCTTTAGTGGATGCCCTCAGGTTATGGTTACACTCCGGGGTATAGATTGTGGGACAGATCTTTGTATTGACCCCGAATGTATTTATACATAGTTATTAGATCACCCCTCAAGTGCTTTTTTTCTGAACTAAATAAACCTAACTGACAATCTTTCACGTTACTCTAGTTACTCATTCCATTTATTAATTTAGCAGCTCGCCTTTAAACATGCTCAAGTTCTGATATGTCTTTCTTACACACTGGTGACCAGAACTGTACACAGTATTCCATATGGGGTCTGACCAATGACTTGTACAGGGGTAAAATGATGCTCTGGTCATGGCCACCTGTGCCCCTCCTGATGCACCCCATGATCCTATTTGCTTTGCTTTGGCAGTTTAGTTGATTTGGGGACAAGTAGACTTGAGTACCACCAGAAGGAAGCTCAAGTGCCACCAGTAGTACTAGTAGCGCTGGTTGGGAAACATTGGTTTAGTAAAATAATGAGCAAGATAAGTAAGATAGTGAATGGCAGATTAAAATAGGGTAGAAGATCTTCCCCAAGGTTTTACATCCTCCTATATTATTTAGCAGATAATAGTCTTTATCTTATGAGATGTGATGAGCTAAGCATGGCTAAGCTTTTTCCATGCTTCTTAGGGTCAATGAAATTGTTCATACCTCCAAACACCTCCCAAAATAAAAAAAAAAACACAATACACAATTTAACGCGCATCAAACATGGAAAGAAAGCCGGGGTGCTAGGGCCAAAGTCACTTTAAAATAATAAAACACTATAGTCCATGGAGCAGCAGAAAACACGTGGAAACAATATGTTTCCACCATTAGGCATTCAGATACATGCTTGTCACAGTGCCTCTCTCAATAAAAATACACACAATGATCTTCCACATGTTTGTTGTATTGGCACTTTCAATTATGCCGGTGGCCAGACCTTACCAGCGCCACTCACCTCCTAAGATACTCTCTATAATTGCAGATATAGCACACTTCCTCATTACCCTAGCCATCAGTCACAGTAGCGCAACCACACCCTCTCTATTCTTTGCAATGGAGGGGGTGTGCCGAGACCTGACATGTCCCCTAAATTGTAATAGTTAATGGAGAGGGCATGGCCACACTTCTGTGGTTGATGGGGGGGGGGGTATAAGTCGGACACGGATGCCCTGGTCAAATTAGTTAGTTAGGTTTAGTTTTGTTTAATTAGGCCCAGGGTGGCGCAAGCTTAGAGCTAGCGATCAGATGAGTTGCTGATCGCCGGCCTTGGACCAATCAGAAAAAAGGTGAGTACACTTTTGTTTTTTTTATTGGGTGCTCAATCACTTTAATTGTACTGAAAGAACCAATACTGTAAATGTCCTTTTTTCCATCCATTAAAAAAAAGAGGCAACATTGTCTGTTGCCAGCATGCAAATTTTTGAACGCAAGTTTCAAGCGATACAAAAATGAAGTAACAAGCAGTGTGGCACAATCCCCCCAATTCCCTAAATTAAGCAATGTGGCACAATCCCCCAATGCCCTATATATATGCAGTGTGGCAGAATCCCCCCAATGCCCTATAATGGGCAGTGTGGCAGAATCCCCCCTTTCCCCTATAATAGGCAGTGCGGTAGAATCCCCCCAATCCCCTATAATGGGCAGTGTGGCAGAATCCCCCCTTTCCCCTATAATAGGCAGTGCGGTAGAATCCCCCCAATCCCCTATAATGGGCAGTGTGGCTGAATCCCCCCAATTCCCTAAATTAAGCAATGTGGCACAATCCCCCAATGCCCTATATATATGCAGTGTGGCACAATCCCCCCAATGCCCTATAATGGGCAGTGTGGCAGAATCCCCCCTTTCCCCTATAATAGGCAGTGTGGTAGAATCCCCCCAATCCCCTATAATGGGCAGTGTGGCTGAATCCCCCCAATTCCCTATAACAGACAGTGTGGCAGAATCCCCGATAACAGACAGTGTGGCAGAATCCCCCCAACCTGTAAAACAGGCAGTGTGGCAGAATCCCCCCCCCCCCCCCATAACAAGCAGTGTGGCCTAATCCCCCCAATCTTATAATGGGCAATGTGGCAGAATGCAAGATTGACAAATGGTAGTGTTAACCTTCTTGACTATTTTGTTATAATAATTTTCCAATAACTGTTTTGCTTGATAGGGAAGACAGGAACTAGCGATAGAAGATCCTCACTTATTCCACCAAGAAGATTTTCGGACAGAAGTAATTCAGTTGATGATGGCTCTACATTACCTTTTAAGCCTACAACAATTACCCACAATATTTTTTACAGACAGGTAAAATAATTCTGTATACTATAGAAATGTCAGACTCAATTATACAATGCACTTCACCATTTGATTCAGAGACACTTAATTTGTGTGGGTACAGTAGGTGATTGCCCAGTGCACTGTCATTAGGGGGTATTTTTTATTTTCAAATAAATGAAAGCATGCAATTTTTGTGTACATTTTACACAGTGGTGTGTTACCGGGATTTCCCTTTATGTCACATTTACATCAGATAACTGTGTCACAAAAGGGGAGCCGAGGAAATACCTACTACAGGGATGATTGCCAGCTTCCGAGGGGGCCCAGTGGATGCTGATGAGCCTGGATCCCATCATCATCACTCCAGTGCTCTTCTTTTCTCTGTACCTTGTACTGCTGCCTATAGCTGGTTAAGTGAGAACAACGCTTTTTAAAACGCTTTTTATTTACATGCCACATTTAGACCAAGAATAACAGGATTTACCCATGATTCTTAGCAGTAGGTGGAGCCATGCAAATCATCTCTCTTCAAGAGATCAGAGATAGGCCTGCAATGCTTGTGTATATTGTCTAATATTTACACAGTCATCACTTCCTATATGTGGGCACGTGGGCCCTCAAGGGTGGTAGTAATGGCAGAAATTATTTACATGGCACATACTGGGAATAATAGGATTTACCCATGATTCTTACCAGTAGGGGAGGGCCATGCTAACAGCTGGCTTAGGAAGTAAGTAAAAGTTTGATGTAAAATAATGTTTTTTTTGTTGAACGAGGGGCAATTTTCCAAGATTCTCTTCCACATCCCTCCACAACTTTTGGTGTTATATATTCAATATGAAGGCATCCAAGCCATGTAGGCAGCTCGCTAGTATTGGGGTATGTAGATTATTCACCCTTTGTTCAGTGGCAGATTTCCTGTTAAAAATAGGTCAGCTTCAAAAGTTATTGCGAGCTTGGATCCACAAGAGCTCCAAATAGCCATACTGTGAGTGGCAGTTACCATCAGCACTGTAAGGGTACCAATCATCATCATTTATCATTCGAAGGTTTGGACAGGTGCCTTGCCAATTTCTTTGCTTCTTATAACAATATTAAATTGATAGCAGCACCAAAAGTTTCTTAAAAATCATTAACATATTATATCGCATATGAGTTTATAATGTATTACCCATACAATGCAGCTGTACTGGAGCCCTGTCTTACCCATACTACCCACATGGAAGTAGTGACTTCCCCGAAACCAAGACGGGGTCATATTTTTGCTCCAAAAGAAGCACTGGGAATTTTTTTTCAGGGGAAGTCTTATTTTTCAATAAACAATGTCCCATGTTCCTGGTCGGTGCCACTCCATAAAAAAAATATTTGCTATGGACTACTGCGCCCATAGTGGGCTTTAACCTTTCAGCTGCTCTGCCACAAATGGGTCATCTTCTGCTGCTAATCTCCCTCCAGTCCGTATTGCCTTCCCTATAGCCAGTCCTCTAGTTCTTGTTGCATTCTCTACTGCCACCAAGCATCTGCTTGGTCCGCTGCCATTAAAGACTCCATAATTGCTGTCAGTTGTCACCTGGTTCTGGCCACCTTCTGGGCTTCTATCAACTGCCCTCCGTTCCATGCTATCTTCTCCATTGTTGCTTATCATCCCCTGTTTCCAGCCATGAGTAGGTCTGCACACAACACCCAGCATTCGGTGGTTTGGGTCCACTGTAAAATAATGCTATGGCTAAGCGTGAGCCTGAGTGGGCCCCTGAAGATGCCTGGGGCCCTGGCAATTGCCCAGGTTTACCCTTTGCTGGCAACGGCCCTGCTGATCATGATGGGGGGCCTTTTGGTCCTGGTGTTTCAGACAATGCTCAAAAATCCTGAAAAATCCTGGTAGCGCTTATTTTCTGGGTAGGTCCTATTTTCAGTGTAAATGTCAGTATTGAGATTTTGATTAAAAAATGCTATTTTGTTTGTTTGCACTAGGAAGGCGATAAACTGAGTGATGAAGATTTGTTCAAACATTTAGCAGACTTTAAAAGATCCTTGCAAAGAAGAACAAAATGTATACCAGGTAAGAATGAACACATTTACCAGCAACACTGCATAGTCAGAATTCCTGCTCCATGCGCTTGGCATTATACCTGACTGGTATCAGTCACAGAATTGAGCTTTACCTACGCTGTGTTGTGTTCCAATTAGCCACTCACCACCTCCTGGTCCATCACAGAATTTCTGTGACTCTCTGCTGGTCTCAGTTGTTTCCACTGAGTCACTGATGGTTTTACTCCTTCTGCCTTTTCTGCTGTACTTCTGCTCCTTTTCTGGTCTTCATCCAGTACCATACCTCCCAACTGTCCCTGATTTGGAGGAACTGTCCCTCTTTTGAGTCCATGTCACCCTGTCCCTCGTTGTTTCTATTGGTCCCTCTTTGAGGTGTAACATGCAGATCTGCATCAATAAATGATTCATTTGCCTATGCAAAGTGTTTCTATTGTTGTAACTGTTACATCTTGTCTCCTATCCATCCCTCAATGATGAGGTGTAACTTAATTTAACAATTGTCCCTCTTTCCCACCCTGAAAAGTTGGAAGGTATGCAGTACCCCTTCGTGGTCTTCACTGTTGGCCTCTGCTTCCCTTGCTTCAGCCCTTACATGCAGCTGCTGAAGGTGGCATTCAAAATAACTCTGCGGCACACAACATCTGGGGCTGCTGCCGGCCACAGTGGAGCCGCCTACACCCAAGAAGTAAATTCACAATAATGGCCGCACCAACCAAATGCAATCAAAGTGTGCAACCCTTCAGTGTAACCACATACACTGTCAACCCCACCACACCCCCAAATACTAAGCGGAAAGTTGCACCACTCTTATGTAGATCCACAAATTAATCTTTATTGGTGGATGCACAAGACTATTTAAAAAAATGTTTAAATACATATAATAGACAAGGACATAACAATAACACTAGAGGGCGCTGACGGCTCCTAATAATCCATAAACACTCATTATGAAGAAATCAATCCAATCCCACCTATTGCACCGCCCTATCCCAAAGTGCAAGTGCAAGTTAATATAAATAACGTGAATAAATTAATATAATATAAATATATACTAATCAAACATACCAGTATATCACAATAATAAAGTGCCAATCTGTAATAATCAAACTGCCATAATTGAGGACCCAGCGGAGTGACAAATATCACACAGCATATAAGATCTTACATACTCAGTGCGTTACTGCTCTTGTCTCCATATAATTGTGGAAGTTATAGTCATTATGTAAATAGATAGCTTAGTATTGTTAGGTTCACAGTGTACACCCAAGAAGGGGTTGTCATCTCCTAGTGGCTGTTGGGTGGACTGCTGGCTTCTGTGAATCAATCTTCAGCTGCTCTGGGCCCCTCTTGTGCCACCACTGCAACGCTTATGTAGAAGAAGCACAGACCAGTATCACGCCATGATGCAGAAGTACATTTCGACCAGATTGTGGTGGAAGTGCACAGTAGCAATGGGGCCAAACCTGTTCCTGGTTAGAGGCTCATACATTTTTAATGTGGATGGGCAGCTTTAGAGACCCACTTATATGATATTTATAAGGAAATCAGCTAAGTTAGTCCCTGGATTTCGTGACATAATTCCTATAAAAGACTTTTTTTCACATGAAATCAGTAGGTACGGTGGATTCATGCACCAAAAAGGGCATTTCAGCCAGTTCAGGCTATGTTCCCACATGTGCAGTTTTGAGTGGTAACCTTGAAGAGGAGCAACACTCCCCCTTGAGTCTGTAAGACTCTTGGGGGGTTAGGTGCATCCTGATGTGGGATGCCCTACTGTAGGAAACCCTCACTTCACCACTAGGGAAAGCAGGGCAAGGAACAAAACTTGGGATAGTGAAAATCCTGTGTTTAGCAGATACCATTTCTCTACCCATCCTTTTTGCTTGGTACACACTAATGTATTTTGTTTTTCTAAACAAAGGTTTGCTAAAGCTTGAAATCTCCCCTGTATGTGACGGGCTGAGCAGTTGCCTTACTTCAGAACTACTTCCAGTGAAACCTTTCCCGGATGGCAGGACTCGACTAATAAAAGAAATCCTTGAGTTTCCAGTAAGGGAAGTTTATGTCCCACACACCACTTACAGGTACGAAAACATTATTCTCTGGCAGGGAATTCGAGTTTATTCTCTGAAACCAGCCCAACAGGCTGGCAGTTGAAAAAGAAAGGTTGCAGCCATTTTGGAGCTTGCTGTTGCCTGGATTCAACTGACATAACTGACAATGCGCAGTAACAGGAAGCCCAGCAGCACTTCCTGTTTGCAGGTGTCCTGATAATGCATGAGCAGCCATTTTGTTTCTAAAATGTACTACATCAGGAGTTAGAAAAAGATAAATGAATTTTTATGTGCAGCAATCTAAATTGCCTTGGAGAGGGATGAATAGGAGCTGTATGTTCTCTGGTTTAAGTCATTTTTGAATGTTGGTCTGCTTTAAGTATGCTTGCATGATTTTTCAGCAAAATGAGTCCAGGTAATTGCAAATATCAGGCAGCAAAGAGCTCCTCGGTTCCCAGCAGTGGACTGTAGGAACTATTGCAACATGTCTCTTTTCAGTTCCATTAAAAATTCTGTTCACACCACTCATGACCACTCACAAATGCGGGTGCACACTGCCTCAGTAACTTTTTTTTTTGTGACCTAGTATAATAGGCCCAGCAAGCATCTCTCCCTCAGTGCCTCGTCCCCTAGGTTATGGTGCTCCCAAATCATACCTACCATACAGCTATTACTTCCAGCCTTGTCCTGATGAAGGCCACAGATCCGTAAGCTTTGAGTGTGTGAATATTAGAGGGTACGCGCAAGCATTGCACATGTATTGGGCATTTGAGATATCACAAAGGCAGGAATAGATTATTTGGATGGGTCTGTCTACTGCTAAGAATCATGGGTAAATTCTCTTATTTTTGGTCTTGTAGGTGCCAAGTGAATACTTTCTTCATCTTGTATCCTTAGATTTTTTTTCATCTCTTTTATCCCTTATATTAAGCTAAAGATTTAAATAGCTTTTCCCATATAAAATTCGTAATAAACAACTTGTAAAATAGTGGTATAAAAATACTGATTTTAGGGCACATACACCTTTAATTAACCCTTTAAATGCCAGCCACGTAAAATTTACGTGGTTGCCTCTCCGTCACTTAAGTGCCAGCCACGTAAAATGTACGTGCCTGGCATTTACCCCTGCTAGTGGGCAAAAAAAAAATAAAATACTCATCTGACCCCTCGTTGGATCCGGCCGGGTCTCCTCTTTAATTTGGTGCCATCCGATCCCCCGTGGGGGGTCGGATGGCTCCAGGAGAGCCCCCGGAATAGGCCGCCCCCCCCCCCCGCTTCTGCAGCAGCAGCTGCTAACTGTAAAAAAAAATAAAAAAATAAAAATGACATTCACTTACCTGCGTGTGCGCTGGCTCCCGCTGTCCCTCCTCTTCACCTGGGGGGCCTCCGATATCCCCCCAGGACTTACCGATCTTCAGGAGAGAGCCCAGGAGGCTCTCTCCTCTCTCCTCCTCGATGGCGGCCGCCATCTTGCCGCTAAGCCCCGCCTCTTGGGGGCGGGGCTATGACGTCATCCCGGTCTGTCGCCAAGCCCCGTCCCTTTGGGGGCGTGGCTATGACGTCATCCCGGCCCCGATCACCGGCTTCAGCGTTTTCAGCTGTCAGATGCCGGTGATCGGTGCCGGGGAAGGAGGTGGCAGGAGATCCTCTCAGAGGGTGACAAAATCTCAAGTAGGCTGGCAATTAAAAGGGTTAATAGTACCTCTGCATGTTGGATATTGTTTTGTTCGGGGGACCTTGCGCTTTCAGACTTAGCTTGTTTTTTCTGGTTTGCATATTTATATTTTAGGAAAAGGTGTTTTTTATTCAGCTTTTTTATACATTTTTAGGGAAACCCTGCGCAACCAAAGAATTCTTTGAGGGATTAATTCCAGAAAGATGAGCCCACTACAACAAGCTGGGTACGCTTAGAAAGCTTAACATGTGTACTTTCAGGGAATATATGGTTTATGGGGGATATTCCAAATGTAAAGGGTTGTTTTGGTTGAAAAATCGCAAGGTGCGCACTTTGTCTGCAGAGCTGAAATTTTCAAGTAAAATTACCGTTACGCACATGCTTTACTTTGGGGTGTTTGGCAACTCTTCCCTTGACAGTAGCAATGCATGTTGGGTATCGTTCTGTTCGGGGGATGTTGCTTTTTCAGATTATACTTGTTTTTTCTTGTTTGTATATAGTTTTTTTAGGAAAATGTGGCTTTGATTCTGCTTTTTTATCCTTTTTTTAGGGAAACTCTTTGCAACCAAAGAATACATTGAGGAATTACTTCTAGAAAACTGTGGCCACATCAACAAGCCTGGTACAAATAGAAAGCCCCTAATTTGTGGGCGGTATTTCAAATGTAAAGGGTTGTTTTTCTGGAAAAACTGCAAGGTGCGCATAGCGCATTGCATAGTTGTATTTTATCTGAAAATCTCCTAAAGCTCTGTTTCAGTTTGGGGGAGTCTCCTGGGCAGGAAAGGGTGTCTACCTATACATATGTGGTATCGCTGTAATGGGGAGAAATTGGGATTTCACACGCAATAAGATTTTATTGACAAACTTACATTTTTTATTACAAAAAAACACTACAAATTGTAAAAAATTGATTTTTTTTATTTTTTTGCACATATTTCGCCAAAAAATATTGAGAATACACCTAAAAATGACAAACAAGACATTTCATGTTAAAGCCCAGATTCTGCTGAAAAAAAACAATATATAATTTTCCTGGGAAATCCCTGGAAATCCCTTCAAAAATCACATTTGAACATGGGGAGCGCAATATAGTGCAAAATGGTCTGGCACCAAGGGTGACAAAAACTCCAGGTAGGCTGGCAGCGAAAGGGTTAAGAGATATATAATTGATCATTCCAATGAATGTCAGCAACTTCTGTCTTGTCGGTCATGTGTAATTGTAACGTTAAAACATTATATAACTTTTCCTAATTTATTATTACATAAGGAAAATGCCTTGTTTCAAATGTGCGTTTTCTACCCGCAGGCCATCTCCAATCTAGGTGTCCTAAATGTTTCTGCATGGGGGGATTGATGATAGGATGCAGTAGTCAGGAGAATGATTTATGCAGTGCACCCTTATATTATCTGAGAAGAATCTCCTGAATAAGAAGGACACAGCATGATATATAGCGCGGCAGGAAGGGCAGCCTCACTCTTTTCCCACACTACTGTCAAGGATTCTTTTCATATCCAAGCAGAATGAACAGCTATTGAGTTTACAGAAGACACACTGGGGAAACGCTTTAGCCACTTGCACAATGTATATCTGTGCACTAAATCATTATAATAATCCTGCCTCAAGACTAACTTCAGCAGAACTTAAGACAAGTATGGCTTAATGAATTCAATAGAATACAGGGAGATATGGGACTCCATACACCAAACACAAGCACTGTGCAGTACACTTTTTGGCACTGTGCTTTGTCTTTGTTAACAGAAGTGCTGCAGCATGCCCAAAGCTTAAAGTGGACCAACCCCCAGGATTTTGACTATCATGGGTTTTGGTCCACTTCAGGGGGGCACCCCGCTGTGTAAACCCCCCCAGAAACACCCCAATACTCACCTCACAACGCTCCCACGTGGCCGGGTGACAGCGACGGACAAGCGCTGACAGCGACGGACAAGCCAGCGCGTCCGCCGCCGCCTCCCGCACGTCCCTCTCACAGCGCGCGCGCCCGCGCCGGCCATTCACAAACGGCCGGCGCGGGGGCGCGCACGACTAGAGGGGCGCGCGGGAGGCGGCGGCGGACGCGCTGGCTTGTTGGGGGGTTTTCGGGGGGGTCCCTCACCGCGGGACATCCCGATCTCGGATGTCCCGCGGTGAGGGAGGTGATCGGTCCGGGAATCTTAAAGATTCCCGGGCCGATCACCCCAGGGTGACGGTCCACTTTAAGGGGTACTGGGAGACGGTTAGACAAATTGCGGGAGGTGTCAGATACAGGGGTGCCCGCAGACCCGGCACTTTGCCTCCTCCGTAAAATCCATACTTTGTCATCTGTTAAATGCTGCTAGGGCCTGTATCCTACTAATGTGGAAATCCACAGAACCCCCATCAGTTACACAATGGATTAAGAAGGTGAATGACATAATGAGATTTGAGAACCTCATATTCTGTAGGGACAACAGACATGAGAGGTTTGTGATGTCCTGGCACCGAGGAGTAGAATTCACAGAATCCCTAGAGGGCAAAGCTATACTTGATGTGTCCTAGGGCATAGTGTCCCTTCCCCCCTCACCCCACCCTTCCCCGTTTCTTTGTATCTTTCCTATTATATTTGTCAGTGTTACGACACCGTACTCCCAAGAACGTGACACTGATAGATCTTTGGATTTTGGGGGTCAGGTAACGAACTACTCTCACTGGGTTCAGGGAGTCGGGTGGGGCTTTCCCCCCCCATGGTTGTCTCCGTGGACCCTTGGTGAGAGGGGCCCTCTCTGCAAGTGGGTGGCTATGAGGGGTGATACAACAGGTGGGGGTAGAAGCGTAAAGAGATCTTAAAACATGGGTCTCTCAAAAAAGGCCAGCATGGTATGTGAGTGGGCATACGGCACAGTCACCTTTGTTATAGGTTTATTGCTATATGTCTCATTTGTATGTTTAAAGAACCTGTAAAACATATGATAAATAAAGAATTTACAAACAGAAGTGCTGCAGTGGCAGCCCCATATACCATGCTGCATTGTCCATAGTTTTGATGGCCCGAGGGAGACTAGCAATGGCATCTGTGGCAAGACATGAGCAGAAGGAGATAGGGCAGCAACAGGACCTGGGAGGAAGGAGGTGGCAGCAGGACCCGACATGAAGGAGGTGGCAGCAGGACCCGACATGAAGGAGGTGGCAACAGGACCCCAAAGGAAGGCAGTAGCAGAAATTTGGGGGGGAGACTGCCACACTCTTACCATTCCTCTGAAGGTGGGTGCCCGGTTCACGGAGACGCCGCACAATCCAGTTTCTGTTAAGGAACCAGCACTCCAGACGTGATCAGCGGCAAAGAATTGTATTAAAGATCCAAATGTAATAAAGTCCATAAGTCCAATGCATAAGGTTATTGGTCAACGTTTCAGGGTGCGCACCGGCCCCCTTCCTCAGGACCAACCAAATGTAAGGATAGCAAAAAAGCAGTAGCAGAGGCACCAATGGCAGGAGGAGACAATAGAAAGCAATTAGGTGGCTAAAGTGTGTGCCAGAGTTAGACTGGAAGGGTCGGAGAAGATAGAGGATGGTAGTGGAGAATGGCAGCTAGAATGCTAGCTGTGGTGCAAAATGCAGCTCAACACAACATATAGATATAAAAAAGACCATTTGAATAGACATGACTTCTTCCCTCTCTTCATTTCAATGGAGTATTTCTAAAGCACCCTAAAGTGGACCAAAACCCAGTATTTTGACTATCCTGGGTTTTGGTCCTTGCCCCCGGGGTACCCCAATCGTGGATGCCCCGCTGTGTGAAACCCCCTAGGTCACTCGAACGAACTCACCTTTCCCTGGTCCTAAGGGAGGGAGTGTCACAAATGCCTGCCGGGGGCACACGCGCTGCTAAAGAGATAGCGGGGAGGCAGCCACTGCTTGCACATGCGCCTTTAGACCGGGAAAGAAGGTGAGTTTGTGGGCGTTTGTGGGCGTTTCACACAGCAGGGCATCCATATTCTGGATGCCCCGGTGGGGGGAGGGAATCTAGCGGTCTAGTGGTCCAAAACCCATGCCCCGACATTCCAGGGCCATCGGGGTGTGAGTTTTGAACCACTTTAAACGAAGTGGAAAACAAAGCTCACATGGTCATTACAGAAATTCTTTGCAGACAGTGACGATTGGCCTCAAACTGACGCAATCACCTCAACCAAGAGTGAGGTGGAATAGATTCTTGGTAAGGTATCAAATAAGGGACAGGACAGGCTTTTAAGCAGGTTCTAGGGGTCGATACAGAGGCAGGTGAGAAAACTTGCTACTTTTTTTTAGGAGAGAAAACCTCCATGCACTTTCATTATCTACATTGGGGCTGATTCCTTACCAGGTGAAAATTTACATCCAAGTGTTGCTGAATCAGCTCCAAGGTAGCCAGTGAATGGCAGTTCTAAAAAATGAGGTTTCACACCTGATTGTGTAGACCAAGTTCCAATGAAATGCTAACAATAATGGTCAGACAACCAAGGCCAGTTGTTGGGGTAACCTATGAATGGTTTTGAATCAGGAGCATACGTAAAACACAGATAATATTTTATTTAAATCCGAGTATCATTATAGAACAAACATGAAGTCACCATTTTGCTCTGTCTATGTAGTTTGGAATTGGCCTGTTAAAGCTTTCAAAGAGCTTCATGATAGCAATAAACATTTTTTCACAAGGGCAATTATAGAAACTTTCTTTCTCATAGCCCTAAAAAATCTCTCTGAATCCTGGGAACTGTATCTACCCATTAGGGGTGTTATTTTCAGGCCTCTGGCCATTGATCAACTTATCAGCAGTTGTACAATATTTCCTTGGATGCTTCATAGTGTAGGGAAGAATTTGTCTGACCTTTTACTCACTACCGAGTGGGAAAAAGTCACTATATTGGTAAAGGGCAGGTAAATATGGTCAGGAAAATGATATGGTGAGTAGCTGAGTCTGGTTTTCCTATTCTTGGCTGTTGGAATGTCCTAAAGCAGTGCAGATAGTAAGGAAGGCAAGAAAAGAAAGAGAAGGCTGGGCCTACTACACCTTGCACTTAATTGGACCCTAGAACCCAGACCAATACATGCTTCATGACCCATTTCTGTTTAGGGGGAAGAAGAAGAACTGTTTTTAGGGTGCATCCTAAGGCTTTAAAGATTATTTGTAAATGTCATGGTTTTAGCTTCCCCACATGCTGGTTAATCACCTTTCTGTGTGCTCTGGCTATCAGTATGGCTGCGCATCCCCGGCATAACTTTAGGCTTGCTGTCTCCTTTTATGCCTATGTTTTGCTAGTTTTGCAGGTCAGCTTCCCCACAGGTATTGCCGGGGTTAAGGTGATGGGCTGACTCTGGCCTCCTGTCCTGATTGGCCGATGGCCACATGAAACAGACCTCTCCCAGCATGCATTGCCCGTTATACCTTTTGCTGGGTGTTATAGTATCACTGTTCTTGAGATTACCTGTTGGCAACTTTTCCTTTGTCTGACCCTCCTCTGATCACTGCCTGGACCGACGCCTGCCTGACCTCAAGCTTGTCTACTCATCTGTACCATGAACCCTGTGACAACCTGGCTTGAACCTTGACCATTCTCCTGTTTATCCCCTTGGAACCCCGAATTGGAAGGATTCCCGTACATGACCTTAGTCAGCCCAAATTCTGCCCAGCCTGGTCCCTGGTTCATCTGTCTTCACCATGTAAGTCTGCATCCTTTGTACTATCTAAGAGCTTGGGGCAACCATGTCCAGTGAGGTGTATCCAGCTTTCCGGCAAATGGGGGCTTGTCTATAGGCAGAAGACGGAGATTGGGGGTTGCGCACTTACCTGAAGGCTGGTGTCCCACGGGGCCTAACAGTAATAACACCAATTAAACAATGAATGCATACACTTGTGTATCAGCATTAAACTTCCCTAAAAAGTGGTGATTTCTAATTGCAAAGTCTATGAATGGCCTCAGTCATTCAGGTCATGGTAAATCTATAGATCAAGGCAAATAGACTTGCCAGATTCCTCTTGAAGATGTTTCTTTAGTCATCTTACTGGCTTTCTTGATTCATTTTTAAAAAGCAGATTACCAGTGATACATTTTAATGCCATGATTTTCGGATCTTAAAGTTGTCATCATAAGTCAGTCTCTACAAAAGCAATAACTCTGTAGTTCCGAACCAATGATTTCATATTGATGACAGAGGATTCTATATGTTACTTTGAGATAAAAACTAGAATTTTAAATGTGACGTAAAATAAAATGTATTTCTCCTATGGTTTCTTGTATGAAATAAGTGGTATAGAGTATTGGCAGTTCCTGAATTCTCACCATAACTTGTCTCCATGGAATATGGCATTTTCAAGGCACATGGGTATGGAATGTGTTCTCCAGCCAGAGGTCACTATAAATATTTCAATTGACAAGAGAACAATCTATCCAGACCAAAAGTGTCTCCCTGGTTCTATTATTGTTTATTGTAATGTTGTAGGATGCTTTGTCTGCGTGAAATTGAACTAATTGAATTGTAGTAAAGAGCAAGATAAAAATGTGCACTCAGCTTTCTGAACTTCGCCCTACTTGGCAGCAAGTCCCAACTGACGGCACCAATGGCTAGCTGCTTAAAGGGTTATGTTATGTTAAATATCTAAATGATTTTCATACTGCCAACCAGGTTTTTACATGTTTCTTGCAATTTTTATGCCATTCTACATATTTTACTGATTCGTTACTATACATTTTCCTAGGGCTGTAGTTTGTCAGTAACGAAACGTAGAGTTCATATTTTGTACACAAGTATTTGTTTAGTTAATACATCTTCCAATATAAGGCTAATTAGACCTAGCTCATTTTTTTTTAAGAAATGATCTACACTTGCTTTGCAAGTTGGACCCTAGGGGTCATGCTAAGTATTAGATGAAGTAAGTTCATCTCTAGGTGCACATTTGGGTGTGAAATGCAACCTGAATCTAAGGGGGTTATTTAAGAAGGGATAGCGGCAGGTAGTTCTTCGTAGCGGCAGGCAGTGTCTGGTGAACGCTGGGCGCTGTACGCAAAACCACATCTAAGAAAGCGAATCTGGTGAGCGCCTCTAACAGCACCATGTAGCGTCCGATGTATTATTACAGGTGGCTCAGTGTATAGCGCCGGCGCTCTAGGTTCAAGAGCGCCAGGTATTACCTTTCGCTCACAGTCACTCTCCCATACATTTCAATGAGAGTTCTTTTTTTTTGCTCAAATCATTGTGTGACCTCTCCTGGCTGCAAACAACACTTTTAGAAACTTTTTTGACTTTTTATATTTTTATGCAGATTTGTAATTACAGGTCTGGCACTAAAGTGTTAAAGTGGACCAACACCGAGAGGTGATCGGCCCGGAAATCTATAAGATTTCCGGGCCGATCACCTCCCACCCCGCGGGACATCCGAGATCGGGATGTCCCGCGGGGTGAAACCCCCCAAACACCCCAAATCACCTACCTTATCTTCCGCCGCCGCCGCCTCCCTCGCGCCCCTCTAGGCGTGCGCGCCCCCGCGCCGGCCGTCTGTGAATGGCCGGCACGGGCGCGCTTGGACGTTCCTGTTCCCCGCCTGGACGTTGGCGGGGATTGGACCGGGCAGTCACGTGGGAGCGGGGAGAGGTGAGTTTTTTGGGGTTTCTGGGGGGTTTCACACAGCGGGGCACCCCCGATCGGGGTGCCCCGCCGAAGTGGACCATAACCCAGGATAGTCAAAATCCTGGGTGTTGGTCCACTTTAATGTCACAGTGTTAATGTCGTTCATGTGTTTTCGCTTTGTTACAGATGTATATGTATATGTGTTCCAAGACAGACTTTAATCACACAACGTCTGGCGCTCTATGCTATAGCGACCAGATTTAGAGCGCCAACGCTGTGTGTGTCCTTTTTTGATAAGTATGGTGTGGATCGCTGAGAGTCAGTCGCACTGAGCTGGCGCTACCTATCGCTCGCTGCAGCACTGTACTGGTGTTAGCGCGTCCAACATACATCACATTCATCAATGCAGGCCAGGTTATTACAGCGTTTGAGGCGCTCTGTTACAGCGCCCGATACCCGCTTACAGCATCTACTAGTGGTCGCTCTAAGAGCCGCTATACAGACGCTCATCTGCCGATACCTGGCGTTAGTAGTGAATCAGCCTCCACGTGAGCTTGTGATGGGGCATTTTTCAGGTGAGGTACATCATTTTTCTAATGAGGTAGAGATAATTTTATGAAACTTTGGAAAGAAAAAGCACCCCATGGGCTGTGCTGAAAAAAGTACACTTTCTTTAGCATACACATAGGTTGCTGTTGTTTCCAAACTTTTCAAAAATGATCCTTACTGGAAAAATGATGCATCTCACCTGTATATGTGCCCCATTAGATGTGCAGATGATTTTATTTAGGAAGAATTGCATTTTATTCTTGTTAAAGTTGAAAAGCTCACCAAGATACAGGCGGCAATTCACAAGGAACACTATCGTGAAATTGTGTAATATTTAAAATCCATATAAACACCTTGGCTAATTAGAGGAAGGCTCACTTATATATCCAACCTAAATAAAACTCTGGCCAAGCTTGTTGTTTTCTTCTTATGGTAGGAATAAAATCTAGGGGTGACAGGTTTAGTCTATCAGGGGTGACAGAGCCTGTCACCCCAGATGTCCTTTTCCTTCCATTAAAAGATAGAAAAACAAGCCTGGCTGGATATTTCTTGATGCCAAGTGTATAAGTGACCCCTCCCCCTGCAATTCAGCATATTTATATGGATTTTTATCATTGGGCAATGGTGCTCCTTTTACTAAATCATTAGCATGACCCTGACTATGGTGTATCCTTAAGGCCTCATGACGCTTCAGTACAGTTCATCTTTGTCTGTGAATTTTATGTTACATGAACATAGAATAAATAGAACACCGGTTTAGTAAAATCACTTTTTATTCACTGTTTTGTAGTGTCCAGAATTGTCCAAAGGCAAAGTAGCAAAGTAGCAAATGCTGAAGAATAAAAAAAAATGGACAGTAGTTTAGGCCATGACTCGTTCTTAGGCATTCCAAACCTAGTCATGTAATGCGGCAGTGTTTTACCGGAATGATTTGCTTCTTCTTCTTGTAAGTGTCTGTTTCTTTAGCTTGTTGCTATAAAAAGAAAACAAGTTCAACTAATTGTAAAACGTTCTAAAACCAAATGCTGATATAAGAAAGAATCTGTGGCATACGGGAATCCACTAAAACAGCTGCACAGGCGTGACAATCAGTTTTAGAAAAGTGAAAAATCTTCTAATGTGACCGTGTTGGCAACCTTTTTTTTCCTATAAGAGAACCTAAATACCCAGCAATTGTGGGGCTCCCTATGCTTGTTCAGCCTTCATTCATTCTATCAAGGAACAGAATGGGATGTTTTGGTGAACCTTCTTATTCATCCAGGTCATGTTATATATTTATATTAATAAAGCACGGCAACGTGCTGTATTTTTCTTAAAGACATTCTTCTAGTCACTTGACTGCCTTTCTTAAAGGGACACTGTAGGCAAATTGCATAAACAATCATTCAATAGCTCGCCTCATCATGGCTGCCCTCTCCCTCCCTGTCAGAATGCAGCTGCTCCTGGAACCTTTGCCATAGACCACCAATCATACGCTTTGCCTGGTGGCCTATAACTCCACCCCCGTTTGTCAGCTTAGCAAGAAACAGCATTATGCAGCCTCAGCCATCAGTCTGTCTCTCCCCTGTGCCCCTCCTCCCCTCTGCTTATGCCTTTCGTGCCTCTGTAACTCTAATTGGCATATGAATAGTGTATGTGCCTAATCATTCGTGTTTTAACCAGAGTTGCACCTAATTAGCATCTGTGGCTGTCTGTGTGTGGGTGTTTGTGATTTGGAGCAAGACAACAAAGCCTGCGCCCTGTACCTTTTCCCTGCACCAGTGATCATTGGACTCTGCTGGTGTGTATAAGCTGGTTCTAACCAATGCATTAAAACTGTGCTTATAGTGTACAGTATATGTTCATGTTGATGCTATAAAAATGTATTATATATATAAATATATTAACACAATAGGGTCAATTAATGGTCGTGCGTGAACTAATTTGCACGTCTTTTGGAGCACCAAGTTGTGCTCGGGCTTCCACCTGATTCGTGGTCATCAAAATGGGATCCGCATCTGTTTTTTTGTGGCAATTTGCACACTATCATTCAGCAATATGCCAATTTGCGCCTGAAATTGTACACTAGCGCCATTTTGCTGCACCAAACTCGTTCCGGCGCCTGGTTTATGGTATGTTTAGAGGGCGGAAACTGCTGATTCCTATGAGAAACATGCTTATTTCATTATGAAAACACATGCCTGCAGCGTCCGGCATGTTTTTTAACAATGGACGTATCAGTCGCAAGTTCAAGCATTAATATGCAAACTAAACATAGGAGGGTTAAAGAGAACATCTGGGACAAAACATTGAGCCAAAAAACGTTAAGGGTTAACTGGAATCAGAACCCCCCCCCCCAACATAACAGTCCAAAAAATAGAGAGCACAGGTTCTCCAGAGAATACACACCAAAATGGCAAATAGAGCTTTGCAGAAAACACAGAAGCTGGAAAGATCAAATCGCTGTGGCGAAACAGTAAAGGAAACATGGGGGACCATCGAGAGCAGCTAAGCGCTTAGCCAGCCAATTGTGTGCTTAACAACAGCAGATTTTTGCCATTTGCTGCGATCCAAACATGCACCCGGTTTGCGCTTGAAGCCATGAATCATGCGCCCAGACGCATCCGGAATCGTGTGCTTTCCGCCTTTGCGTTTTTGCACACTGACCGTAAATCAACCCTAATAGCACAATATCAGCCTCCTACAGACTCTGCCCATTATGCTGATTATTATGCAGCATCACAGAGCCAAGGGTCACGCCCACCTGCTTCAGAAGAAAAATCATAATATAAAACTGTGAACCACAATATCCCGGCCATGGAACAGCTTAGGACAGTGCCAAATGGAGCCCGACACAATGGTCTAATAATTGCCTTTGCCTACAGAGTCCCTTTAAGAAAAAATGAATACTATAAATACTATAATATAAATCGGGTGGAATATATTCTTACACTAAGTGTCCTGTTGTACAGCTGCACATAAGCTCAGCTTAATCTAAGGTAGAAAATAACCCACAGGCCTGGCAAAGGGTACCTATTGGTTAAGGTTTAGGGTAGCCATACAATGCTCCAACACTAAAATGGTCACATTTACATTGCAATGTATTTAATATAGGGTATTGCTATTATGCAGCATGTTGCTTAGTGTCCTGCACTTTTGCTTGCTTCTAGTCCCACAAAGAACATAAGGTGAGATTCATTTTATTTTACCTAAATGTTTAGCCGTCCTGATTGGTTTGCTGGCTTCTGACCATACTGGTTCCAGCCTTGGCTAAAGTAGGACTGATTCCTTACTCTTGGGACGGCTGTAAAATATTGTATTGCTGTATGAAAATTATAATTACTTACTCTGGCAAATAGATCCATCTTTACTTTTCCTCTGAGCACCTATGTTACGTCGTTTTTTTGCCTTCATGTTTTTTGAACTAGTCTGTGTAATTAAACAAAAGTTATTACATATATAGAGAACATTATTCTTGCTTCCATAACCTTAATTAAAGCCTTTAATACATTTTAAAATTGACTTTACTATTTTAATATTAATAATTTATTAGCAGTTATTACAACATCCCCTATACAGTGCAGAGTTACAGGCTAAGAACAGGTAAGCAGAGTTAAAGGCTGAGAACAGGCGAGCAGAGTTACAGGCTGAGAACAGGTGAGCAGAGTTACAGGCTGAGAACAGGCGAGCAGAGTTTCAGGCTGAGAACAGGCGAGCAGAGTTACAGGCTGAGAACAGGTGAGCAGAGTTTCAGGTTGAGAACAGGCGAGCAGAGTTTCAGGCTGAGAACAGGCGAGCAGAGTTTCAGGCTGAGAACAGGCGAGCAGAGTTTCAGGCTGAGAACAGGCGAGCAGAGTTTCAGGCTGAGAACCGGCGAGCAGAGTTTCAGGCTGAGAACCGGCGAGCAGAGTTACAGGCTGAGAACAGGCGAGCAGAGTTTCAGGTTGAGAACAGGCGAGCAGAGTTACAGGCTGAGAACAGGCGAGCAGAGTTTCAGGCTGAGAACCGGCGAGCAGAGTTACAGGCTGAGAACAGGCGAGCAGAGTTTCAGGCTGAGAACAGGCGAGCAGAGTTACAGGCTGAGAACAGGCGAGCAGAGTTTCAGGTTGAGAACAGGCGAGCAGAGTTTCAGGCTGAGAACAGGCGAGCAGAGTTTCAGGCTGAGAACAGGCGAGCAGAGTTTCAGGCTGAGAACAGGCGAGCAGAGTTTCAGGCTGAGAACCGGCGAGCAGAGTTTCAGGCTGAGAACCGGCGAGCAGAGTTACAGGCTGAGAACAGGCGAGCAGAGTTTCAGGTTGAGAACAGGCGAGCAGAGTTACAGGCTGAGAACCGGCGAGCAGAGTTTCAGGCTGAGAACCGGCGAGCAGAGTTACAGGCTGAGAACAGGCGAGCAGAGTTTCAGGCTGAGAACAGGCGAGCAGAGTTACAGGCTGAGAACAGGCGAGCAGAGTTTCAGGTTGAGAACAGGCGAGCAGAGTTTCAGGCTGAGAACAGGCGAGCAGAGTTTCAGGCTGAGAACAGGCGAGCAGAGTTTCAGGCTGAGAACAGGCGAGCAGAGTTTCAGGCTGAGAACCGGCGAGCAGAGTTTCAGGCTGAGAACAGGCGAGCAGAGTTTCAGGCTGAGAACAGGCGAGCAGAGTTTCAGGCTGAGAACAGGCGAGCAGAGTTTCAGGCTGAGAACAGGCGAGCAGAGTTTCAGGCCGAGAACAGGCGAGCAGAGTTTCAGGCCGAGAACAGGCGAGCAGAGTTTCAGGCTGAGAACAGGCGAGCAGAGTTTCAGGCTGAGAACAGGCGAGCAGAGTTTCAGGCTGAGAACAGGCGAGCAGAGTTTCAGGCTGAGAACAGGCGAGCAGAGTTTCAGGCTGAGAACAGGCGAGCAGAGTTTCAGGCTGAGAACAGGCGAGCAGAGTTTCAGGCCGAGAACAGGCGAGCAGAGTTTCAGGCCGAGAACAGGCGAGCAGAGTTTCAGGCTGAGAACAGGCGAGCAGAGTTTCAGGCTGAGAACAGGCGAGCAGAGTTTCAGGCTGAGAACAGGCGAGCAGAGTTTCAGGTTGAGAACAGGCGAGCAGAGTTTCAGGCTGAGAACAGGCGAGCAGAGTTACAGGCTGAGAACAGGCGAGCAGAGTTTCAGGTTGAGAACAGGCGAGCAGAGTTTCAGGCTGAGAACAGGCGAGCAGAGTTTCAGGCTGAGAACAGGCGAGCAGAGTTACAGGCTGAGAACAGGCGAGCAGAGTTACAGGCTGAGAACAGGCGAGTAGAGTTTCAGGCTGAGAACACAGGCGAGCAGAGTTTCAGGCTGAGAACACAGGCGAGCAGAGTTTCAGGCTGAGAACAGGCGAGCAGAGTTTCAAGCTGAGAACAGGCGAGCAGAGTTACAGGTTGAGAACAGGCGAGCAGAGTTTCAGGCTGAGAACAGGCGAGCAGAGTTTCAGGCTGAGAACAGGCGAGCAGAGTTACAGGCTGAGAACAGGCGAGCAGAGTTACAGGCTGAGAACAGGCGAGCAGAGTTACAGGCTGAGAACAAGCGAGCAGAGTTTCAGGCTGAGAACAAGCGAGCAGAGTTTCAGGCTGAGAACAGGCGAGTAGAGTTACAGGCTGAGAACAGGCGAGCAGAGTTACAGGCTGAGAACAGGTGAGCACAGTTTCAGGCTGAGAACAGGTGAGCACAGTTTCAGGCTGAGAACAGGTGAGCAGAGTTACAGGTTGAGAACAGGTGAGCAGAGTTACAGGCTGAGAACAGGCGAGCAGAGTTACAGGCTGAGAACAGGCGAGCAGAGTTTCAGGCTGAGAACAGGCGAGCAGAGTTTCAGGCTGAGAACAGGCGAGCAGAGTTTCAGGCTAAGAACAGGCGAGCAGAGTTTCAGGCTGAGAACAGGCGAGCAGAGTTTCAGGCTGAGAACAGGCGAGCAGAGTTTCAGGCTGAGAACAGGCGAATAGAGTTTCAGGCTGAGAACAAGCGAGCAGAGTTACAGGCGAGCAGAGTTTCAGGTTGAGAACAGGCGAGCAGTTACAGGCTGAGAACAGGCGAGCAGAGTTACAGGCTGAGAACAGGCGAGCAGAGTTACAGGCTGAGAACAGGCGAGCAGAGTTACAGGCTGAGAACAGGCGAGCAGAGTTACAGGCTGAGAACAAGCGAGCAGAGTTTCAGGCTGAGAACAAGCGAGCAGAGTTTCAGGCTGAGAACAGGCGAGTAGAGTTACAGGCTGAGAACAGGCGAGCAGAGTTACAGGCTGAGAACAGGTGAGCACAGTTTCAGGCTGAGAACAGGTGAGCACAGTTTCAGGCTGAGAACAGGTGAGCAGAGTTACAGGTTGAGAACAGGTGAGCAGAGTTACAGGCTGAGAACAGGCGAGCAGAGTTACAGGCTGAGAACAGGCGAGCAGAGTTTCAGGCTGAGAACAGGCGAGCAGAGTTTCAGGCTGAGAACAGGCGAGCAGAGTTTCAGGCTGAGAACAGGCGAGCAGAGTTTCAGGCTAAGAACAGGCGAGCAGAGTTTCAGGCTGAGAACAGGCGAGCAGAGTTTCAGGCTGAGAACAGGCGAGCAGAGTTTCAGGCTGAGAACAGGCGAATAGAGTTTCAGGCTGAGAACAAGCGAGCAGAGTTACAGGCGAGCAGAGTTTCAGGTTGAGAACAGGCGAGCAGTTACAGGCTGAGAACAGGCGAGCAGAGTTTCAGGTTGACAACAGGCGAGCAGAGTTTCAGGTTGACAACAGGCGAGCAGAGTTTCAGGTTGACAACAGGCGAGCAGAGTTTCAGGCTGAGAACAGGCGAGCATAGTCAAAGACCGGGAACAGGTGAACTGAGTTGTTCACTCAGTTCACCTGTTCCCAGCCTTTGACTGAGAGCAAGCGGTTAGTGTCAAATATTGGGAACATTTACACACAAGACATAAAACCCGCCACCATAGAGGCAAGCTGCTGCCACCCATAGAGTAGGAGGTCCGGCACTTAACGGAAAGCCCATAACCAACCCATATATTCAACTGAGCTCCCAAAGATGGAGATTGCATAAAGCCCCAGGCAGTCATGTATTGGTCGCAGTTTCAAGTGAGGGGGAAACAGAGGGCAGCCAGGACAGAACCACACAACAGATTGACTTATTCTGAACACCCAAGACTGGGAGCAAAGATAGTAGAAGGCCTAATACTCGCAACAGAAAAAGAAGGCCCTTGGCCCAAATGCAGGTGAGGAGCTGGAGGTCCAACAGGCAACAGTGGCTGGATGTGATCTCTGTATCACATGCATACAGAGGCTACATGACACAATAATCCAGCAGGGAGGCAGGGTTACACACTCAGCTTTATAGAGATGATGGGGAGGGGATTGCAGACACCTACGAGAGGGCAGGGAAAACCAAAAACACAACACAAGAGAGCACTGAACTAGGAATATTTTACAAGCACTGAAATCTATCTCCACTAGAATGAGTTGAAACATACTGACCACGGATAGCAAAATTGCCCATCATTCTTAGACAATGGACAGGACAGTGCAGATAATCTGTGCCATTTTGATTATTCTAAGCCATGTAGATGTTTCCCAATGAGATGCATGTCTTGTCAGATATGGCTTAACTACTAATACATAACAAAAGCGAAACTAAGCTACACTTTTTCTAGGAAACTCTCAATATTGAAAGCGGTATGGAGAGATGACTTGCCCAGCTTCACCAACTGCCTAATTATTATTATAATTGTTCTTTTATAAAGTGCCATCATTGTCTGTGGCAATATACAAAGCAAAAAATACAGGGCAAAATGGACTTCGGTGACAAAGGCACTGACAGAGGTCTAACCAATTTTGTTACTAATGAAAATCCCGTTTTAATATATGATACCAGTCATGAAATCGCATGCGATGCTAATAGTGTATTCCATATGCAAATAACAACAGGGTTGTAGCTGACTGACTTTTTTAGTAGTAGTAGAGACAGGTGTGTGATACAGCAGCCAAGTTCCATATCTGGAAATGCACTTAGGCCCTTATTTATGAAGGAATAGCGACAGGTAGCGACTGGTGAGCGGCCGGTAATGACGGGCCCCGCCACGAGAACGCCGGCTCCCCACCACAATCACACATTTATCAAGCCAATCCTGCTTAGCGACTGAGATAGCGCCAGATAGCCACTCATTCATCATTATTCCAGCCTCAGCCCACAGCGCCAGCGCCCGACCTTGAACAGCGACAGGTATGACCTCTCGCTACCTGGCGCTCTCCAATGCATTTCAATGGAACAATCTTTAAATATTCATAATTAATTGTTATTAAGTGTTTTTTTTTTAATGTGAAAAATTCTGTGACCACTTCTGCCATTTTAGATAATTTTTTTAAGGTAAAAAAAAAAAATGTACAGAATTGATATTACAGGTCTGATATTAATGTATTCATATTACAAAATTATTTAAAAAACTTGTTTTTTTTGGTTTCCAAAAATATGGTGGTTTGGGGGTTAACAAACTACTTTTAACCCATCGCCGCCAGCGCTCTGGGATTTAAACAAGCATTTTACAGCGCGAGAATTTTTTGAGCGTGATTTTTTACTGAATATGGTGGGAGCCGGTCGCTAGGGCCAGTCGCTATCATGCCCTCCCATACATCGCGGAACCTGTCAAATAGCGACTCCTCACCCAATATTCAACATTATGGCAAACCGACTGAGTCGCTATCAACTACCGAACAACGGCCAAGCACAGCGACTACTAGCGGGCGATCTGAAAATGCTGCTACAGTTGCTCAACTGTCGCTACCTGCCGCTGTTAATGATTCGGCCGCCCCGACTGCCCTGTAATGGCTATTGAATGTAGCTAAACCTTTGAGCTGTCATATTTGCCCCACTTACCTTTCTTAGTAATCTTTGGATTTTGGATTCTTGATCACTGATGTGATCTTGATGGCTGTCCACTATTGCTTGAAGTGCCTCAATTTGCATATTTTGCTTTTCAATTGTTGACTGCAAAATAAAAAGTTTGCAGTAAATAGTGTTGATTAATAATAATAATTAATCAATAAATAAATATTTAAAAATAAAAAGGGCAAAGAAATTGTGCTCTCTTCGTGTTTTAAAGTAACAATTTGTGTGTTTTTTAATTGAAAATGTACAAATACAAGCATTTTAATTTGAACAGAGTAAAATACAACTAACTGTATAAAACATTCTAATGCAGGTGCAGCAATGTGCACCATGATTCCTATTGGCCTTAGTAGATAGAATTAATAATGTTGTATAAAAAGAAATGAATGAAAGTGACTTCAGCTTCTTACCAGAATAAGAGATGTGTTGACCGAAGGCTCCTTCTCTTCTTTAGTGTCCAGAGCAATCTGCACTTTCATTTCTAATGGCTTAATCATGTCTTCCAGAAAGGTACCCTCTCTCTGCAGCCTACCAAGTTCTTCTGATATTTCTGCAAGAACTTCATAAATGTGATTATTATCTTCAAAGCTTCTGGTTTTGGTGTCAAGTTCTTCTCCAAGTTTTCTAGCGTGGTTAACTTGCTCAGACAGTTTTGTCAGAGATGTATTAAACTGCTTCAGTTGCTGGAAAATGCTTCCGATCTGAATTTTAGTATAGTTAACTTCTCTTCTTAATCCCGTCCCAATCTGAAGAAGACTTTCTGAGAGCAGGTTGACTTCTTCTCTAGGGTAGGGTGACAAAACAGGGTTTTGCATTGTTCGGGATCCATGAACTTGTGGCCCCAAAAGGCATATTAAATAAACCAGAGAGAATTTTCCAGTAGTGGTCATTGTTGTCCTAGGATGAAAGGTAGTCTGTAGAAAGAAAGTGTGTTTATCAGAATGGTCCTTCTACTTCTGAGTCAGGAGATCCGTATGAGCCAGGGACAGCAAGACAGTCTGAATCAGTGTTCACTAAATTCCTCGGATTAACTCTTTCCTGGCTGTCATTTCTAAAACTGAGAATATTCTGCATCTCTAAGTTGCTTCTGAATATTAAATAAAACACCAGGCTCTATATCATGTACTGTATGTTGGCAATTTGTATAGTATTATCGCCTAGATAGTGTTTTTGTAATTCCGGACAAACACCTTTGGATTTAGACAAATTCCATGCACATAAAATGGTGTAGGCAATTGTAAAACCATTCCTGAATTTACCAGAAAAGTATTTTTCCAGCTGTTTGAAGCAAACACGGATCTGTTTTAACAATGTATACCCTAATTTACCTTTACTTTGTATACATGGACTTTTATGTCATGTAAAACAGTTAGGTGCAGTGATTTTTTTGTCTGAAAGTTATATTTTCTCGCATGTGCCTATTATATTTATATTCCTAATATATATATATATATATATATATATATATATATATATATATATTTGCAAATATATAGCAGGTGAGCAGTGCAATTCAAGGTCTGGGTCATACACATGTTGCTGTGTCCATTTCTAAACAACAGATGTTTTTTTTTTATTTTAATGAAAGGAAGAGGACATCTCGGGTGACAGACTCTGTCACCCCTCATAAACTAAACCTGTAACCCCAGGATTTTATTCCTACCAGGGGAAGAAAACCACAAGCTTGGTGGGAGTTTTATTCAGTTCGGGTTTATAAGTGACCCCTCCCTTTATTAGCTAAAGTGTTTATATGGATTTTTAATATTACACAATTTCGCTCCTTTAAGGCAAAGCTTGCTCCTATTGCATTTTGTAACCAGAATTTTTACCCTGCACTTGTTTTCTGGTTTGAAATGTGCTATGCATTTGCATTGTCTTTACTACCTTTGTTTGTAATTGTTATGTTTGTAAAGAGGCATGCCACTATATGCATTAGTAATATAGATGAAATGATTGCTATTTCTTGTTTAATATAATGTGTCAAAATTCAGAGATATTCACATTACTATCAGCCAAGTTAGGACACTTTAATGTAAAGGAAGGAGATACATGAAGATTGCACTAAGGGCTTTCCATGTGTTTAATGCTATTACCTACCTCAGGTTCCAAATGAAAGTGACCTTTTCCGCAGTTATACTGGGTGCAGATGTTGCTCTACTTCCAATTATTAATTTGTTTTGGTCTATTTGTCTGCTTATTTAGCACCTGTTGTACATAACAATAACTCCCTTCCTTTAATCATTTTCATGTGTGTCGTTGCAGGAAGATGGCAAGTAAATAGTTAAGATTTATTCACTTTTTACACCCCCTGAAAAAGTCCAAACTTGGCATTACAGGATGAATTAGAAATGAACTACATGAGTTACTTCCCCCACCCACACTGTGACTCTGCATCCGTCCTTTCACTTCCATGAGCAGCTCCTACTGGAACAGCTGCACTGTACACTGCACCCACTGTTCTTGTGCTGGAACCACAATAAATCTGACATTCTGTACAATCGTTTTATAGCTACAATTACAGGAAATGCTTTGCTTTTTATATTCCAACCAAAAATTGCTGCACCACTATAGTAACACAAAAATCAAACCACTATCCAGGACAAAACATTGTTGAGTGGAAAAATACATGTGTAGCGTAATAGTGGGTCTACCTGCCTAGCAATGACTGTGACACTACATTCACAGTATCACCTCAACAGTAATACAGGAGAAAAATAAGTCACAGGTTCCAGTAGCTTTGATCAGTAGCCAATATTTATTTGATAGCAATAGAATCAATTCCATGCTCTTAAACTGGACCTTCACCTTGAATAACAGTCCATCTGGTATGTTTCCTCACCCTGTATATACAGATTGCCTACATTAAAAATCATCCTACCTGCATCTACAGCATTTTCTGAGCCTTTAAACATCCAAGATGGCGGCACATAGTCTCAGGATTTCTTCTGGCTGTGCCGCTCTGTATTCTGGGATTCCTGTCCTTTTCTTGACCTCAGTTCTGCTCTGTCTATGCAAAGCACAGCTATAACCCGCCCCCTGTACTTTTGCCCCCTCTCCTCTCCTCAGTATGTGATGCATCTGAGGAAAGATGATGGCACCCATATCCTAAAGTACTGAACAGAGTTGCAGCACAGTAGGGGAAATAATAAAAAGTAACTAAAAATGTAAAATATATTCATTTTAGATGATGGGGAATAGTTTTTGAAGGGTTTGGACTTCTCTTTAAATGATGCTGAAGGTCCGGTTTAAGTAAGGTTAGCCCTTCCACTTCTAGGTAAACCAGCACAAGGTACACATGTGTGTAGCTCACACTTTCAGTCTTCTCAGTGATATATCCCTTTGGGTAAGTTCCTGACCACAGGAACACAAATTGGGAATCTGTTTCCAGAAAGGTGAACAGACTTCAGTGCTAACTGGATGCTGAACAACTGTTCTGCTCCTGAGGCACTTGGAAGTAGTATCTCCATGTATCCACAAGTCCCGTACACAGAGGGGTTCCCACAACCAGATCCTTCCACTAACCAACCCTCACTAAAGGTCATCCAAGTTTTCTATAGACCTGGCACATTGAACATACTAATACACAACTTACCAATACACCACAATAGATGAGAAGACGAAACCAACTCCCCTATTATCTGCTATGCAAAGGCTGACACAGGCTGGAAACGCTCCGTTTCCCACCATCAATCGTTTTGCTCAAAGCAATACACCACAATACCTCCCTCCAACACCACTGTGAAGGCTTATACTACTTCCACCCAAGTAAATGGTAACATCTAGACCATAGACAATGACTAAAGATCTACACCAGGGGTTCCTAACATTTACTAATGATCGTGGGTGGTACTTATGGGTTGCCAGTCACCTAAAAAACAAAAACATTTAGAGTGAATGAAATGTACAAACAAGCACATAAAGTGTTATTATTTCATGGAGCAGTTTTGTATTTATGGAGCAAATCAGGCTTGGGTAAAGTATAGATAGCAACAGATTAGGTTGGGGTTTTTTTTTATCAGTCTGCGGCTCCGCCAAGTATCACCTGATAGACTCTTGAGTAACAGCAGTGGTACACATACCACAGGTTGGGGACCTCTGACCTAGCCTCTGTATAGCTTTGTTAGGTCCAGCAACCTAAGAATAATTAACCCCTGAGTAAACAGGTTTTAAGACATCATGTGCGTGTTTAAATAAAATACAATCATTCTACCTTTCAGGTTGTCAGTACATTTGTTGGGATTCATCATGGGCAAATTTTATTAAACCTAAATATGTATACATTCATACTAGCATAGGCACTCATTAGAAAGGCATCTGGCAGACTAGTGGGATAGGTGCTGGGTCACATGATGCAAATAGTTGAGTTGTACTGGCAGGAGGAGGGTAACACTCTGATCTAGCTGCACGTCACCTAATTTTCACAAACACATACTTCCTCACAGAACAGCGGTCTTTTATAATAAGATAGGAATCATATCTATAAAGCCATAGCCAGTTACTAATGATTTTTTCGTTGGAGATAGAATTATTGTATTTTTATACCTGTGTTTGCATGATGGAAATGTATATAACTGAAAAGCATTAACTGTCATAGGTAGAGGAAAGGTGTCCCTAGCATTGAGACCCCCGTTTTGTGCTGTTCACCACTTTGATCGAAGGCACACATGGATCATTTGTTAAATGAACTTCACCTTTAGTGGTCAAACATGGAGTGGTGAAGCTAGCTTTCCTTGGTGGCTACAAAAGGAATGCTAAAGTGGTGAAACTATAATGATTAAAACTCTGACCAAATATACTAATTCATTTTAGGGGGGGTATGTTATAACAGGCCTGACTTATTTTATATTATATTCTAATTATAAATTAGGGCAGCATTAAAACTTGATCTAGTTATCAAATAAGAACCAGTCCAGTGTGTGGTAAACTTTACCTTGCCTGCGCCCCCAGTGTTGCTGTCCTGGTGCTCCAGGTCCTGGGAGCCACCATCTTGGACAGGAAGTACAAAGTGGCTTCCCTCACTCTGTGTGTATATGAAGGGACAATTTAAACAATAGAACAGGGAGTAGTCAGATGTTTATACCAAATGAGGGACAAAACGCAATAGTTCACGGCAGGGAAAAGGTTAAATGTTAGCACAATGGTTTGATTATTATACATGAGGATGAGTTCAATTAAATAGTGGGTGAAGATCAGACAGTTATTGATGTCAATATGTCAGTTCAGGGTACATTTTAAAGCATGTTGAATGGCACTTAATATAAAACTGGGGTCAATGCTGACCAGTCACCAATTTCTTTGTAAATACTAGTTGGGAAACAATATGACTGTTGTTAACTGCATCACTAGAAAAGAACAAATCTGACGCATCCCCAGAGCGTTAGCCATACCAGCTTGGCTATGGCACCGGACACGATTCTTAAAGTGAACCAAAACCCACCCTGGAGTCTATGAGACTGGCATACTCCCTCCCCCCTGTACATCCAGATTCACAGTGCCCCACTATGTAAAACCCCCTAGGCCGCCCAGTAGACTCACCTTCTCCACGATCCAATGGTGCATGCGTGAGCAGCGCCCGCTCCCTGCTATACCTTTAGCAGGGTGTGCTCCTGCACCAGGCATTTGTGAGTGGCTCGGCTTCGCTTGGCTAGGCTCGGCTGGAGCAGAGTGCTTAGTCGACCCTAGACGAGTTTCATTCAGCACAGTCGAGTGTGCTGATTGGATGGGAGGCTTTGCATGTGCTGTAAGACCGGGGAAGGTGCGTTGGAGTAGGCGACCTGGGGGGTTTCACATTGTGGGGCATCCTGCATCGGGGTGCCTGGGGGGCAAGGAACAAAACCCGAGTTTTGGTCCACTTAAAACCCGAATGTTGCAGTTACACAGCTCACCATAATGCTTTTCCTAGAGGCATTTTTATCTAGATAGGCCCTCTTGAAAGCATTTGTCTAAGTAATGGTAATAAGTAATAGATGCAAAACTAAAGGGAGGCCAGCATATTTTATTGCACAAGATTAGAATCCATAGCCCTGGTCCAAAAAGTTGTGCTAGGTGAAGACAACTTGTTTCAGAGGATGAACCCCCTTAATTATGCTGCATGATTAAGGGGCTCTACCCCCCCCCCCCCCCCCCAAGACACATTGCCTTCACCTAGCCTTCAAAAGCTTTTCATCTCCTTCCTGTGGAACTTGCTGGACTTCCATAAAATGTGTGTAAATGGTACTGGATATATCCATAGATTTATGACCCTTCTCACATACTAAATAGGAGACCAACCAGTCTTTTATAAGATGTACACATATCTAATCAAGACATAACAGGAACTTTGACATGGATCATTTTTATTTAGACATTTGGGCCATCTCATTTAGAATGTCCATGTCCATAAAGTAGAGACTGTTATGCAGCTGAAACAATGGCATGATGGAACACACAGCTTTGTGCAAAAGGCAAAGTCTGGCTGCTTAGATGCTTAGGCACTGATTATGAGGAATTATTAGAGTTCTCGCACGCCTTGAACTTTGCCTTCCTTGGCAGGAAAGTAAACGTTCCCTCCATGGCTAAAACTGCTGTGCAGCATAAAATGCTTCCAGCAATGATAGTGTGTGAATAACAAAACCTACTGTGCACTCACTATGTTACATCACCCTCCATCTGAATATATCAATTGTATGTTACGCAAGATTATCAAAGAGGATATCAAAAGAGCTGGGTCATATGAGTGTAATTTAATACTTTATAATACAATTAAATATAATGTAATATAATATTCAGTAATTTTACAAAATATCCATTGCATACTTTCAACTAAAAATAAAGCCAAGGGTTCTCACTTTATTTGACAAAACTTGAATCATGGTTGTCTTTATGTTGGAGGGAGCCCTGTACAAGACTGCAGAATGGGAGCCCCAACTACAAAACAGATTGGGTACAGAGAAATAATTTAGGCTCCAGTGCCAGGCATACCAGATTTTGGCCTTCTTTATAAAAAAAAAAACCTTGCCAAATAAGAAAAAAGTCCCAAGGATGAAAGCTCTCTGTGCAGTTGCTCCTGAACTCCTCAAAGGCTGGCCTGGCCATGAAGGTTGGATTATCGTAGAGCCGTGTTTATTGTGTTTTCCTGTGGGCGGCTCTGTGCCTGCACTGTAGGGCCTCTTGGAGACAGGCAGTGCTCTGCATTCGCTCACCCCAGCCGGCCACTGGGTGTTAGCACAGGGCTGTTAAATGCCAATGCACTAGCGACCCCTAGCATCGACTGGGAGTGCGCGAAAACTTTCTGATTCATTAAGAAAAAACAGCGCCCGTACAGGTGCTGTCAAAAGGGGATTCCAGGCATACAGCACCTGTTGCAATTCCCATTTGTTGTTTTTAGGGGTGATGGCAGCACAAATAAAGAAACACTGGGAAAGGCATGACACAGGGTTTGCACGGCCCAAATCACAAGTTTGCAGCGCAACAAAGAAGTGCAAAATATGCATACAAAAACTTTTCCAAATAGCCCAGGGATCCATGCACCAACCCCTAAAATTTTTTTTTAATAAGTTCCCAAAATTATTACAACCATCCCAACCCATGGATAAGGCCACACAGTGGGGAACTCAATGCTGGCAGTCATCCCATTGCCGGTTCTGATGTCAGATGGGACACTATCTGGCACTATCAGAGGCGCTCTGGATTTTTGGCTTGATAACTACACCTTTTGCACTGGGACTGACAGACATTCATCTGGCACTAAGTGGCACTAAACCCCATGAGTCACTTCAATCACATCAATCACTGGGAAACACAACGTCACAACAACATCCACGGTAGCTTTGCCCTTGTCAGTCAACATGTGCATTTGTTGGCTTGGCTAATAAACCAATGTATTTTGATATTTTGAGTTATACTATAACATTTCACATTTTTTGTAATGAATTTTGCATTTATTCTAAATCTAGAAGTCTTGGTGAAATGTGATTTTTTTTTGTGTCCTTTAGAAACTTACTTTTTGTGTATCCACAAAGACTGAACTTTGCAAATCGCCTTTCATCAGCAAGAAATATTACTATCAAAATGCAATTCATGTGTGGGGAAGATCCTAAATGCGCCATGCCGGTAAAACCTTTTTTTATCTTTTATTCTTTTTTAAAAATAAGATATAATGCTTGCTATTAGCCTGTTAGGTTTTATGCATTTTTTATGGTTTATGTGCTTGGTAAATGGTATCAATGGTAAAAGGATTAAAATGATTGACCCTTGCTGTAATGAATTAGGTTTAAGGCATATGCCTTTATACAGTAAACTTGGCTTAAAATATCTCATGAAAATAAGGACTGTTATTTCAAAATAAGGCATGAGATACAATAAGATGTGATTCAGATAGCTGGGTTGTTATAGCATGATTTGCATGTAAAAGTCTCACTGGTTCAATGTGACAACTTGTTTCATTTAATTTTTAGTTTAGTTAGTTAAAATTAATTTTTAAGCGGAATTACAGTTAAAGTTATATTAAGGCAAGCCTGATTATTGTCCCATTGTCTTGGGCTACAAGTTGCACTGTCCCAAAATCCATTTTCAAAAAGACCCCAAGGTTCCTAAGTTATCTTTAAAAGTATTAGAGCATTGGAGATTCATAGAAAAAAGAGAAACAGTGGATGTGGCAACAGCGATGTGATGTAAGCACACTGTGTGCTTTACATATTCATAATGGGCAGTCTTTAAAGTGGACCAACACCCAGGGGGGATCGGCCCGGGAATCTATAAGATTCCCGGACCGATCAGATCCCTCCCCGCGGGGCATCCGAAATCGGGATGTCCCGCGGGGAGGAACCCCCCAGGAGGCCCACAAACCTTACCTCAGCCCCGTTCCATCGGCGCATGCGCGAGCCGCGGCCGCGTCTCGCGCTTCCCTCTAGCAGGGCCGTTTGTGAATGGCCGGTGCAGGCGCGCTCCCTGTTAGAGGGAAGCGCGAGACGCGGCCTCCAGCGCTCAGAGCCAGCTGAGCTGGTATGCGCGTCCAGGCGGCCTTGGACGCGCATACCACAGCGGCTCTGAGCGCTGTGATTGGCTGGCGCGGTCACGTGGGAGCGGGGAGAGGTGAGTTTTTTGGGGCTTTCTGGGGGGTTTCAGACCCCGATTGGGGTGCCCCACCGAAGTGGACCAAAACCCAGGATAGTCAAAATCCTGGGTGTTGGTCCACTTTAATGCATGTGCCCTAGACCGCTCTATATCATAGTGAAAATTAATAAGTGCATTGTTGTGCCTCTAGTTATAATTGCCAGCACATAGTGTGATCAGATAAGGGGGGTGAGAGGTGCTGCAGAAGATCAGAGAGGAGAGAGGAGGGCCGGGTTTCATAGCTGCAAAGAGAGGCAGCCACTCAGCAGATCTGGGCAGGGGGTGGGGGGTGCTTTCATTCTTAATCAACCGAAGGTTGATTGGTGAACCACATCGGCAGGGTGGGGACAGAACCCAAAATGAGGACGTGATTTTCCTTACTAAGGAGACAGACATGAAAGGAAGAACCACACTGGAGCCACTAAATAAAAGCTAAGCTACTGATTATTTCTTTTTTTCATTTTTGACTTGCTAATCACAGTTATAACCCCCCACCCAACCCCCCATTCCGCGCTCCGGATCCTGGGTGCAGCCATCTTGGACATTAACTCAGAACCGCATCTGCCAGCTCCGCTTGCACTCCCATCCGCTCATTTAAGTGAAAGGACGGCAGGAGCGCTAATGGACCCGGGGGTGCTGCTTTGTGTCTCTTCCTGCGGCGGCTGTAAAGTCTCAGAAGGAACTACGCTGGCCCCTGGATAAAGTAAGGTTTTTTTTTCTTTCTAACCCCACCTTGCCATCCTACCCTGGCAGGGCAGGGTTATAACTTCCATTTTAAGTACATTTTAAGTTCTACAGCTGCTGGGTCTTTATCTCCCTGGAGGGAAAGCTCTAGTGGTTAATAACCAGTATATGAGCACTTTTAGGCATTTAAAAACTCCTGTAGTGTTCTTTCTTCTTTGAGTCACACCTTATTTTATCTCATGACTTATTCAGAAATAAAGTGGCATCCTATTTTCAGGGGATATTTGAATGTACTGAATCGAGGCCATACAGTTAAAAAAAAGGATTCTGCTGCTGAAACCTGTATAACACAAGGGGGAGGGAATGTGCACAGTGTACTGGATTGCTGTGAAAGTTGCGTGAATGACACCTGACTTCTGAGAGGTCCAGGAAAAAGTACTGTGAAAGATTCCCTTAGCTTTATGATGAATCCATTAACAATGCCTTGTGTGTTGACAGCTGTAAAGCTTGGTGTTCCTTGCATCTTTCCTGTTTCTTGCTAGTTCGGAAAGAGAAGAAAATGTTTTTTATGGCAATCTATGTTAGGAAACATTTTATTGCTGTATACAGCATTCTGTGTTTATTTCTGAAGTCACTTTATGTTCAAACCGTTCTCCAACTAGACTAATTATGAAAACTGAGATATAATTAACTGCCATAGGTCAGTACAATGCCATTGCCATTGGCTTGTGTGTCACTGACAAAGATTTTGGGCATCACAGCAGGTGGACTCCTTATGTCCCAGGAGACCTGATCTACTTGGTCTGTAACCAAAGATGCAATACGATCTTCTGCCAGAAGACACTGCCTTTAGGTCATGGTCCACATGATTCCCAGATTTGTGGGGCGCTGGCTGAGTTGGGATCACATGCGTCTCTAAAGGTATGCTCCAAAACACATTATAAAGAATATAGGTGCCAGAGTGGATGCAGAAACAGACAACTAATCTGGATGCAGGAACAGGCAAGATTCAGGAGCTCAGCTGAGCACAGGTGCAATGCAGATACAGATATAAGCTGGAAATACACAGTGAAATACAGAAATAGTCTTGGGTGCACAGATACAAGCTGCATACAGAACACAGTGCGGTCATATTCCTCAAAGGTATAAGGGGTTAAATGCAAACAGTGTGGCAGGTGCAAGGGGTTAATAGGAAAAACTCAAGAATGTCATCTTTTTTTCATGGGTTTTATTCCTTCCTGGAGGGGAATGGCCAGGATTGTGGAAAATCTCACTTCTAACTGGTTCCCATGTGGCCGCTCAGCCAATCAGCAATGCTCATTTTGATTCAGATTTCCTTTGCTGCTTCAAGCTCAGTGCGTCAAGGAAATCTGCATAGAAAAGCCACATTTCTGCTCACCTCTAGCTGTGAACGTGCTCGCACTGGCCATTCAGAAAGGCCTGTCACACCCCAGATAGAGGTATGCACTGTATATGCCACTGATTGGATGAGAGCTCACCCATAATGTAGGATTGGCGAAAGGTTAGTTTGCAAGGAGGACTCACACAGCAGGGCGTCCCAAATCAGGATGGCCCTGGGCAAGGAACAAAACCCAGGGACAGTAAAAATCCTGGCTTTTATTCTGCTTTACCTCTAATGGGAAATATGGCCCTGGAAACAGAGCAAGTGAACTCTGTGACTTACAATGTTTGTGAGTTTTAAACTCCTTGTCAAGATAGGTATTCCTAACATCCTGTTTGCCAGATATTTTGCTTGTTGCACTGGGTTGGCTCTATAGCTATACATTTCTTTTTCTTTTAGGTACACCTGTAATGAAACCCTAAAAAATATACATGTTTGCTCGCTAAAAAATAAGTTTTAGATATTTTCTCTTCAATACTCCAATTTTAGTTTTTATAATACCGTTTGGCATCGACATTATATATACCTATATATTGTTTATATATAAATATTTATAGTTATTTAGTTTATTTTCTATTGTGTCAATCGTTAAATTAGGTAATTTTCGGAAAGTCCAGTGGTCCAGAATTCCTGGAAGAGGTGTACACTGCTGTAACGTATCACAATAAGTAAGTCGGCTGATGTTATAGTTAGTAGAAGAGTAAAGAAATAAGCAATGCCGTTCACAACTGAGTACTGTATGTCTCAAGGCAGGCTTGGACAGGCCCAGCGGGGGCTTTTAGTTATTATACTTACTATACGTGGGTATATTGCTCTGTGATGGTTATATATTATATTATTTTTAGATCCTCCATGCACTATTTATAGCTTATTTGCAGCATCTCAAGTGCACACACACTAAAGTTTGTCATAATGTCTATGACCCTATATATAAGCCGGTAATATCTGCATTTAACTATAGGGTGAGCCCCCAGAGTCAGTTCCCCTGGTGGACACCTCAGTCTGACACAGTTTGTAGGCATGTTTTGGCTTTCTCTTATACATAATTCGCTTTGTAAACCATGATTTTATACCAGAGTGAAAAAAAGCTAAAAAGAAAATATACTATATGCCCTACTCTCTTTTCTGAGAGTTTGCACTCCCCAATATAACACCTTTCAGTTTTAAAATGGAATTCATATTAGGCTTGTTTTTAAAGAGGTGATGCCTAGGAAGCAAGGCCCTGCTGGAATAATTGGAGGCCCTCCACAGGCTTCTAAATTAGTTATGATGATGCAGTAGGTGTGAAAGGTATGAATTTACTAATCTCAGGTGTTTAAAAGAGAATCCTCTGTCTATCTAAAGAAGAATCTCTAAAGTTAACAGGGGAGGCTGTAATTTCACTTCTAATATAATCTGGAGATTAAAGCGGACCTCCTTCACAAATGACTGTATATCCACTTACCCTTTCTTCTGCACCCCCTTGTTTTTCCCTGCTGGCCACATGGCAGACTATGGCCACTGGGGTTCAGAGTATATAGTACAGATAGGTGGCTTATACCTAGAACTTATGTCTGTACTGCCCTCAATGATGTCAAAGCCTTAGTCTGTCACCCAGGAGCACAGGTTTAGGCATTAGGTTGGCAAAGTTAAATTATGCATTGCAAACATTCTAAAACATAACTGTCTGGCCAGCGTGTGCAGAGGAGATTTCGAGGGAGGGTGAGATTGGCCAATAGTGGACTGTAAGCCACTAAAATGCAGCCAAAGGGCCCCACTTGGGAGGATGCGATTGTATTAATGGCAGTTATAATCTGTTTAGAACGTGAGTGTATTTTTTATTAACACACCTTGGAGTTGGCATGCAAGTTGCACACCTACCTCCCACAGGAAGCACCACTACACAATTCTCAATTACAAAAAGTATTTAATTGGTACAAAAATTAAAACCATCAAACATATACACACAACAAAGACAGTTAAAAGCAAACAGTATGGCCGAAAATTGATAATTAATGTATACTGCCCAGACAAGGGCTATCAAATATATATCATGCCCATGGGTGAAAAAAGGTTGTTGTAAATGTATATAAGAAAAACCCCCTATCTTTTTGTGCCGGCACAAAAAATGTGTGAAAAAGGTGTAACTAAACCCTAATAAACATATCATAAATGGTAAACATACAAATATATGCAAAAAATATGTATAGAAAATATATATATACACAGAAAAATATACAAATGTGTGAGTGTATATATGCTAATGTGTGTAAAATTACACACATGCATATATAAAGAAGTATTTTTTATTAAAGTAGATTGTTTTAAGTAAGGTAATTGCCCTATGGGAGAATGGTGCTGGACCACTGGTGGGGTAAGACGTTCTGTTGTGTACAGCACAGGTCCCAAATAAATTGGATTAATAGTTAAAAATCTTGAAGAAACTCCCCCCACCCATTATTTATTTAACCATTAAACCTTTTTGGAGATGGAGGATTTGCATGTGAATGAGCAAGTATTTAATGGATGGGGAATCTACGCCAAATGTGGCTCAAGACCATCTCTTAGTGGCAAATGTGGGGCTGCCTGTGGTCTGAGGGTGTGTGAATGCTGTGCTAAGATATAGCAAGAAAACTGCTTTGATTTTTATTTATTGTTTTTTCTTATTAGGGCTCCCGATTGGTATGAAGAATTTAAAATTAAGCTGCCTGCTAAACTTACAGAAAAACATCACCTATTGTTCACATTTTATCACATCAGCTGCCAGCAGAAAGCTGGGAATTCACTGGAAACTGTCCTGGGATATTCTGTAAGGAGACAAGCTTAAGCCTTTTTTCATTTTTAAACCAATGATTTCATTCATTCATTCATTTTTTTAAAATAATTTTTATTAGTGGCTTCCGCTTTTGGTAAATGACCGACTTCATACTGGACCTTTCTGTCTCCCAGTGGCCAGTGAAAAGCTGCCTGCTAACTACTCCATGCATTCTCCAGAGGTAATGCAGACTTATATATATATATATAGAGATATATGTACTGCTGGGTATCGTAAATGAGCCATTTAGTGATTCTAATATCTTTGTTTGTCATTTAGATTTCTATAAAATAAAAATTTTGCAGCACAGACAGTTTAGTGGATGATTACAGAAAATAATGGATTAGATGTATTAAAATTTAAAGGAGACCTTTTCTAACTTTTTTTAAATTGCAGGAGTTAGGAGAGATTTTAAGTAAGTGGTAAAAGTGCTGAAATAAAGATCCAGCTGTGCTGCATTGGTACATCCGTACTGCAGGCCATTTACATCCAAGATGGCGGCCCATGGAGTCTCAGTCTGCAGACAGGAAGTGTCTTCTGACTATGCCACTTTGCATTCTGGGATTGCTGTCCTTTTCCTGACCCCAGCTCTGCTCTGTCAATGCAAAGCATGGCTATAACTCACTCCCTGTACTTTTCACCCCTCTCCTCAATACGTGATGCTTCTAAGGCAAGATGGTGGCGCCTGTATCCTAGAGGCCTGAACAGAGTTTAAGCCCAGTCGGGGAAAGAATAATAAGCGAGTAAAAAATTTAAATATTTTATTTTAGATGCTGGGGAATAGTTTTTTAAGGGTTTGGGGTTTTCATTAAATCATGCTGAAGGTCCGTTTAAGTGAGTGGCTACCTGTTTGGCCAATAATAGAATTTGCCACTGCATGGTAGGTTCACCTCCTAGCATACACACCATTGTCTTTCATGTGATGGCAGGGACATGTTAGGATAGGTCATCTAAAGGGTCAGACTAAGCCCTGCAATATCAGAGGCCCATTCTGTCTTCACAGACACATTCAGTCTTTATGAAAACTGGGATGAATTCCAAAGCCTACCACCAAGCAACTGCACATATGACTCCAAGGTCCTTTATCCCTGACTGTACAATGCATTGTTGTATTCAGGTGAGCATAGAAGGTGACTCAAACATCCTGTGCCAAGCAATTTACATTTTCTACCTGATTTAAAGGATATCTGTAGTATAATTGTACAATCAGAGGTGATGGTGTCCTTAGTTCTGCTCCCTGTCTGCATCACTGTGTGAGCAGATCTATTTCCATCACTGGTGACTGCTGGCATAAAAAATTCACCCTGTTGTTAGATATAAGTGCTGCGGATAGTAAACTGTGCAGAAACAACTGCACACACTAGAGCTGGCTCACACACTGTCATACAGGCAGGATATAAGATCCAGGCCATAGCCTTGCTCTTAGCAGAATGTGAACCAAATAATGGTAATTGGGGAGCATGGCCATAGAATGAATAAAATAACACAGCAAGTACAACCACCTGAAAGAGCAGACCGTCAGGGATCAGTATAGTATACTTTAATTTTACATTTTGCCTACCGATGCCTTTAGGAGTGAAAGGGAGAAAAAAGGTTCATACATTAGAATAAATATCTTATTTAGGGAACAACCCACAAATGTAACCAAAACGCATCTACAATAAATTAGTTGGTATCTTGCAAACCCCCACCCCCACCCCAGGGCATCCCAATTTGCAATGCCCCATAGTATGAAACCATTAGAATTCCTGTAAACTCAACCTTATCCTCGCCCCCCAAGCGCATGGGCTGACTTCCGTGCAAGGCCACCACACACAGCAGGCTTGAATCTATGTTGGTGCATGTACGTAGGGCAGAGGGAGCAGGGATGTGGTGGCACTCGGTGTCATCCCTGTTCTGTCCTCTCTTCACGCTGGTGCTGGTAGACATTTGCACAGGCAGAGCACGGCGTGCAGGCACAGCAGGGGTATTTCCAGAGGTCCATGTACCGTGGGATGAGGATCAAGGTGAGTTTACCTGGACAGTGAATGGTCTGGCCCTACAGTCTTAAAGACTCTAGAGCTGGGCCCTTGGGTTTTGGCCCTCTTAAATGTAGACAACAAATAGACAGATTGCGCATTCCATTAGATGTCAGAAATAATCACAGCTAAATTGAAACACAGACACCTACTGTAGCTCATAATTCTTCTTTTACAGAAACTACCAGCACAGACCACATCTATAAAGTGGGTGGAAGGACACAGGGGAGTCTTCAACTTAGAATTGGAAACAGTATCCTCTATACACACTCAGGTACCAATTGGGATTGTGTTATGTTTATATACTCATTTTACATTGACAATAAACTAAAGGTAATAAAGGCTCCAAAATGAATGTGTATGAGTGTGTGCATTGTTTCTCCATTTATGAGCAAGCACTGAACACAAGCTTATTTTCAGGACAATCATCTGCAGAAGTTCTTCACACTCTGCCATGCACTGGAAGGTCCGGTAGCTTTTCCCATCCGAGTTCTGGACCAAAAGATAAATGAAAACTCCTTGGAGCATGAACTGAAGCTCAGCATTATTCATTTAAATTCTTCCAGATTGGAACCACTAGTGTTGTACCTTCATCTTGTCTTGGACAAACTTTTCCATCTCACTGTTCAGCCCATGGTGATTGGGGGCCAGCCAGGTACAAATTTCTAGAATCTCATTTTATGATTAGATGTTTTCCGCTTTGCTTCATCAAACAACTGTTTGTTCAAGATCTTCCTAGTTGAGGCTGAACTCCAGACACTTCTTAATGGTAAGGGGAGGGATTCACCAGCCCTCTAGTTGTCGTGACTGGGCTCATGTAATGCCCTAGAGCCCATCCTTGTTACCAGTCATGAGGACCTCCTTGTTGATTGGCCACAGGGAGCTCATCATGGTAACATTTACCACTGATAAGAATTTTGACGTGATTGTTCAGACGTATGCCGGGAGCTGGTTGGGGGTGTGCTCAGATCTTTGTAACCCACAGCACTATGAGGGAAAAAGCCTGCAAACTAGGAGGTAAGTGTATGTTTTATACCTCTTCTGTTGCTTTAATACTCTCCTCGCTCACTGTAGTGTGTGTTTATTTTAAATATATTGGCGTGGAACAAAATCTGGGATTTTGACTTTCCCTGCTCCAGGGGAAACTCAATTTAGGATGCCTTGCTGTGTTAAACCCCTGAGATCGCCCATAAAAAGTCACCTTTCCCTGGTCCTACAGCACATGCGCAGGTTCTTGTCCAATCAGAGCCATTTGGCTTCATATTTATTGCACGGCAAATGGCTCTGTTTATGGCAATTGGCATCCTTAGACCTATGTGTCTGGGGCGGAAGCACACGCACAGCCCAAAGATACTAAATTTACATTGGCGAGTGAGCCAAGAAGAAGGCGAGTTTTGCGGAACCCCCGGAGGGGGGGAATCACACAGTGGGGTAGCCCGATTTTGGATGCCCCAGGGGAAGGTGAGTCCATACCATGGGCTTGTTGCAAAACTCCAGATCCTAACCAGGGGTAGGTAGTCTAGAAAATTAAAAAATGTGTCAATATTTGGACAATATTACAGTTGTTGCTTTAGTATTACTGGTTGGCCTGAAACCCAGGTCAACGGACAACCAGGGCTGGGGAGTCGGACTGGGAGCTAGTTTTAGCTGTGAGTCGGAAAAAAGGTACCGCACAGCCCTCCACTCCACAGCCCTGCTGACAAAAGTACTGATAATTTAAACCAATAGTAAGGATGTAAGCAGAAAGCATTACAATGCTCAAACATATAAAAAAAACTCTTATAAAATATCTTAACCTTCACCTGAATGAACCTGTTTTAACATTGGCTTTCTGTATGACTGCACCTTTAATTACAGTGCAGCAATGTTACTGGCCAGCAGAGGGCAGCCCACTTCATCGTATCATCATTCTCTTGCAGCTACCTTTTCCCAATACACCTTTGAATCTGTGGTTTCTATCGTGAGCAGCCTTCACAACAGTAAAGAACTAAGCAAAGATCAACATGGAAGAAACTGCTTGCTAGCATCCTATGTGCATTATGTGTTTCGTCTTCCTGATGTCCAGAAGGACATGTACATAGCAGGTTCTCTTTATTTTATTTTACTAGAATACGGATGTTTCTTAAAGTGGACTAAGGCTCGGTTCACACCTCTGCTCTTTCTCTTCGTTGTTGCGCTGCGCTGCGCTGCATCGCAGTTACAACGTAGAGGTAACGCTGTACATTATTCTAGATGGGGTAGTTCACACATCTGCTCTGCGTTGCACAACAGATTAAAAAAGCGTTACAGACACCTTTTTCAACGCATCGTTGTAACAGCGCAGGTCAATAGAAGTCTATGGCAGCACAAGCGCAATGCACGTATAACGCAGTGTACCTGCGCTGTGTTTGCGTTGCAATAGACTTTACCATTTATTTATTATGAAACATTAAAAAAAATGCAACGCAGCCACATTTCTAATGCATAAAAGCGCAGTGTTTGTTTTGATACAATGCCCCTCTGGCATAGTTACAAAAAGCTTGCTCCTAACGCAAAGGAGAAGTGTGAACAGAGCCTTAGGCATTATTCACACCTCTCTGCTTGCGCGGAGTGGCTAACGCAGTCACAACGCAACGTAAAATGATGCCCATTATTTTTAATGGGCCAGTTCACATATATACGCAGTGTATATATGTGATCTGGCCCATTTAAAACAATGGGCAGCATTTTTCCGTGTGCTGTGACTGCATTGCCCAATGCAGCCCAAGCAGAAAGGTGTGAATAGAGCCTTACCCTTTAATATTCTAAATCCAAACTCAGAATGTCCAATGTTAATTATTATTAGGTAGCATTTTTTTTTTGTAGATGAAGCCTGAACTAAAATTTTGGCTGTCAAACCAAGCCAGCATTAAAGGCAGACAGCATAGGGCCTGCTATCAGGGCCGGATTATGACCTTTGGGTTATGGTGTGGTCTAGGAGGTTTTTCAGTCTTTGGTCTGATGGGCTGCGGGGCCAGCAACACAGCTATCAATGGCAGTGGGGGCCCCCTGTGCATGGGAAGCCAAGGCCACCACAGGGCAGGACGGAGAGTCTAGAGCAGCAAAGCCGACGCCAGCAACGCTACAGTGATGGGTGGGTGTAGAGCTGTCAATTGGCGGCCGCTCACTGCACATCAGCCACCAAGCACAGCCACTGGCAGCTCAATGCAGAGAACTGTTTCCTGCAGGACGAGCTGGGTGACTACACTACCACCCCCACCCAGAATGGGAAAGCAGGAGTTCCCGAGTAGCACGCACCCACACAAGGGTGGCACAAGGGACTCAGTCTGATGTTCCAGTAAGTAGGCGGGTGCCAGGCAACCACCAATCAGTTACTTGGCTGGATTATTATTTTAAAGGAAAAAAAAAAATACTGTATTGCTGGCTAAGGTACATCTTATACAGCAGGCTTGCATATACATACAGGGCTTGCCTTTGGATGATCAGAATGAGGGAATCCTGGCACAAGGAGGATTCAGCTTTAGTCTAGTAAATCCTTTTGTTACTGCATTTAAAGATGCCTTAAAGTGCCACTGCAGGCAAAGGTAATTGTTACACCATTGCATCGGGCTACATTTTGCACTGTCCTAAACTTTTCCCTTTTTTAAATTGAAGAAGAAATGTGATATCGAGGTTTACAGGTTCAGCTTATTATTTTTCTTCTGAAAACAGTGGATCTGTGATGCTGCATAATAATCAGCTCTCTGCCCTGACAGCAATGTCATGAATCTGGAGGAGGGGGCGGGAGGCAGGAGGGACCAGCAATCCTGTCCCACTCTGCTGAGCTGATTAGTCGACAGGATGAAAAAGAGAACGTCATTGGCTGAACCTGTAAACCTCAAAATTTCTGCTTCAATTTAAAAATGGAAAACAGTATAGGACAGTGCCAAATGTAGCCCAATGCAATGGTGTAACAATTACCTTTGCCTGCAAGATCACTTTAAACTGGAAGGATCCCCCAAAAGAGGGAAGAGGATTATTATTCACATTTGGCTAGGAAATCTTTTTTTAAGGTAATTGGGCGCATAATCACTAAAGAGTGGGTAGCAGAAAAGAAACAGACCTTGAGAAATAGATTTAGTGGGTTATATTGATCTAAGGAACAAGAGACTAAGATGCTGGAAGCCCCCCATAGTAGATGCTTCAATAATGGGTCTGGCATTCCACATTATGCTACTTTATTATGCTACTGATATGCTGATAGTGTCCAGTTCACTATCATATAGACCCTATAGATCGTAAAATTGGAGCAGACCTTAAAAGGTCTATGCACTATTGGGTCTTTCCTGTAAACCAGTTTTGGCCTTGTCCTCAGTTCCCAGAAGAAGTGGGCGGAAACGAAAAAGGAAGTGGTAAGAACACAGGTACAGCCAGAGGCCATTATTATGGCACTACAAAAACTTAAACTGGCAGCAGAATTTATGGGAGAGGCTTCAGTGGATGGCGTAAAAGGTATTTCTAGAGCTATGTTGGCATTTTGGCAAGGCGCTCTTTATGGTTAAAATCTTGGCTCTCATCAAAAATATGATTAAAAATTCCATATGATGGCCTGATACTGTTTGGCAACAGAAATTCATTAGGTTTGTGGTACAGGATGTTCACCATTTCTGTGCCATTCCTTTCGGCGTCTAAGCCTCACCAAGGAGATTCTCAAAGATCCTGGTGACCCTAGTAGCTATAATTATGCAAAAGGGCACCCCGATATATCATTATTTGAAAGACATTATATTAACGTCGCACAGCAAAGAACAACTAATATGTCACAGACAGGAAGTCGTCAACACTCTTTATTTATTTGGCTGGGTGATAAATTGGCAGAAAAGCAGGGGGAACCCGTCTCAGAATATTGTTTTCCTTGGAGCCAATTATGATATGCGGGTACGCTATCTCTTACTCAAGAGAAAATATCTCTGATCCAGAACATAATGACACGAGCATACAGTCAGACTCACATCTTGGCTCGCCACTTGGCTCTTTTGAGGACAATATCCTCGACAATCCCCATGGTGAAATTTGCCAAATGGTGTCTCTGAGTTCTACAATGGGGTTTCCTAAAATATTGGGGCGGAGTCTTTTCACAAGAAAATGTTAAGAACTGTCACTTAATCCTTCCTCCACAGTGGGTTACAGTGACATCAGATGCCAGCAGTCTCAGCTGGGGCGCAGTCTATAAGGCAGTTTCGGTTCAAGGCAATTGGAAATTCAGGATGCAAGGAGTCATTTTCAATATTTTGGAAATCAGGGTGGTGATGAAGGCCAAATTAGCCTTCCAGCAAGAATTAGTGGGTTTACCAGTCCGTGTAATGATGGACAACAGTTCAGCAGTGTCATACATCCAGAGACAGGGCGCACCAAGAGTGCAACCCTGATGGGGGAAGTTTCTCCAATAATGGAGTGGGCAATGGTGCAAGTTGTCAGCAATGTATATACTGGGGAAGCACAATATACAGGTAGATATGCTTTCAAGACAAAGCTTAGACCAAAAGAGGGGTCACTGAACAACAAAGTATTTCAGTTGCTGATTCAGAGATGGGGGAAACCCCAAGTGGACTTTTTTGCATCATAGAGCAACCACAGCAGGGGTCAGACATCTATCACATGAACTTCGGCTATTCGAGGCTATACGGTCAATAATGTGTTAGAATTCCTTAAAAAAGGAGTAGACATGGGGCTAGGCATAAGGACATTAAAAGTCCATGGAGGGCTTGGATAAAAAATGTACTAAGCATGGGGTCCTATCAGGGTCAAGGGGTGGACACTTAACCCTTGGTATGCCACCTTAGATCCTTTGAAACAAGGATCTGAGGGTCTTAGTAAGGAGCATTTCCACAGTAAAAGATCATCTGTAGGCCAGTGTCTGTTCCATGTGGCTCTTCTCCGCTTCCTGCTGTAGCAGGGCTCCAAATTTCCCCCTGCTTTCCTTTCTGTTTTTCCATGACCAGTCCTAAAATGTGGTCACACAACCTCCCTCTCCTTTAGCACTCCTAGCCTGATCGAGCTTGGAAAGCACCACCACTGTGGCTTGCCAGGCTTGCTCACAAGGGCAGTCATACATTTGTATGTGGTTGTGGAAAAATGGATAGGAGGTATAAACTTTGGAGACCTGCTACTGCATCTACCGCGCGCTGCAGGAAATAATGAAGAGGCACATGGGGCACATAGGACAGGCTTCAGAAGAGCTCCTTGCTGCCTTATTCCTGCGATTACCTGGACTGTCCCTTAATAGTGATACTTCTCGTCCGCTGGACAACAAAACATTTGATTCTTGTTATTTACCTCCACTACTATGTTATTTACCTCCTCCACTATCCATTGTGGAGGTTGGGGCATGATTATCCCATGAAAGGGAGCAGGTAAAAGACCAGTATGAAACACATTTGTGATACAGATCATCACTATATCAAAATAAAAATATGAAAATATATTAATTTTAGCCAATGACTGTTCTTTAAAATGTGAATTCTCTTTCTGACTGGAGTGCTGCTTCAAGGTTTATGTGTTTGTGGTGTTTATATCGCATTTAAATGACTTTTTCAAGGTGGAAATCTGTCAGATGTGCGTTACAACACTGTTGGCCGTACCACAGCCACTGGCGCTGGATCCAAGCTGATTCATTCCAGGACAATGAGCTCCAGTAATCCAGATCTTGCTGGAATGCAGAGTGCAGATGAAGAAGTTAAAAGCATCATGTCTAAGGTGATCCATTAACCCTTCGTTTAATGTACCAGTATTTTTTATGTGACAACACAGATAGTTCCTAACCCTTTCCTTGGTTTGGCATATTTGTGGGACATGTTTGTTTTATACCTACAACTGGAGAACACTCAAACTTTCATTTTGGAAGAAAGCTAACCTATCAGAACAGTATATTATTGATAACCTATGGTGGTCCTTAAGTACACTAGATGGTCCTCCTAAGGCTTACCCAGGTATCATTCTATTCTGTAAAAAAGGTACCACACTTTGGATTTGCACAGTCCCTGGTTTTGTTTCTGTTCAACAGGGCATCCTAATTTTGGATTTCCTCACCACACCTTCCACTGTGCATGCAGGGGCTCTCCTAATCAGTGTCCAGTGTTCCATTCACTAAGCTGTTCTGACGTCAAGCTTAGTAAAGCTGAATAGAATGATGGCCACTTCACTTCGGCTGTGTGTACACCCACACCAAGGGTTGTCTCAGCAGCCAGGGCAGGTGCTATGGGATCACTGGCGAGGTGAGAATAGGGGCAAGTCCAGGGGATTACACACAGTGGGGCATTCCAAATCAAGTATAGGGATTGTCCAGCCCTTTAAGCCATTCCTTTTTAAGTAGAAATGTGATCAAATATGGAGATACCTTTTGTACGAGGAGTACATTTTAAGATCAGAAAATGAAAAACTCCATACACGGATAGCAGGGGGCTGGTCTCTCATTGAAACTTCGGATGTGACCGGCGATAGGGCCCAAGTGGACTGGATCTGCCAGTCAAGTGAGGTTTAGCGCACCAGACTAGACGCTCTCACCTGTGGGGGACAGAAATTAAATATAGAGAATTTTTTTTCCTGCCTGGACAGGTGAGCTTTCGAGAATACCAAGAGCATGCCCTTTGGAAGCTAGTTTTTGGAAAAGGTGTTAAAAGAGAAAGTTCCTGAGTTCCTGTCCTTGGGACTTCCTGAATTGGCATGCTCCACAGTGTGAAACCCCCCAGATACCCTGATCCACCCACCTTCTCCCGAGACCTTGTCACATCTCTGCGGCCACATCCCCGCACACCTTTAGCCAAGCCTTTCTGAATGAGTGGTGTGGGCATGTCTTGGCTGAAAGGTGACTGAAGGATGCTGCTGGTGGTGCACTCAGTTCTCTTCGCTGCTGCTTCGGGGCTTAGCCGCCCAGGCAGCTTAGATGTCTGCAGCACCAAAGGGTGCCGAGTGGCAGCAAGCCCGCTGCTTGGCTGAGCGGGGCACTCAGCCAATCAGCATGCTCACCTTCAGCTCGACCCTATACCGTGGGAACGGCTGGAAGGCGAGTTGATCTGGCGATTTGGGGGAATACACACAGTGGGGCATAACCAATTCGGGTGGCTGCCACATGGAGGAACAACACACAGGAAAGTGAAATTCCCATGTTTTGTTCCTCTTTAACCTTCTTCATAAAATTTTCCCTGGGTGGTGCTCTTCCATGTAAAACCCAATGTAGTCAACAAAATACAATTTAGGTTGATGTTTTTGTGCTTTTAACTTCAAATCAAACAATAGCAATGGTCTTGAAGAAACAATCACTTTCCATTGGAGAAGTCATTTAATATATAAATAAATGAGAGCCTCAATTAAATTTTATGAGCATCCTCAATGATTCTCATTACAACTTTCTTATGAATTGGGAACCCTGGATTTTACATGTAAACCTGTGTACAGACTCTTTGCATTTACAATAGTATTTACTGACATTAGAAAGTTCTACCGAGACAGGATGGTCTGATTCTTTCTTTTCTTTTATTGTTTTTTTCTGTTCTATATGAATACTTCTCCCAATCTATTAACACTCCTTTCTTTTTTCTTGTTTCCTTTTCTTTTTTTTTTCAATAGTCCTTCTCTTTTTTTCCTTATGAAATTTTGTGCTTTTTTTGACTCTCAATATTTAGATTTATAAAATTATTTTCTTAATATTTTTGATGTTTCTAATGACGTGTTGGTTTTTGATGAGTTATTATAAACAGGATTTATGCACTCTTCCTGTATTTCACTACATTACATTGTATTTTGTGACATAATGGGCCTGATTTTTCAAGCACTTCTGCCAGATTATGCCGCATCGGTGAAAATTAGAGTAGTGCAAAATGTAATTAAAATGTGTTTCTTACAGTGCAGCAACATGAGTCTGTGTAAGTAAAAATTTTGCACCACTCTAATTTCCACAGATTTGGCATAATCTGGCAGAAGTGCCTGATAAATCAGGCCCAGTGTAACTAACTTTGCATTGAATAATGACATGACTGTAACATTTTCAAAAACCTAAAAAAGGCATCAGGAGACCTTAAAAAGGCATCAGTAGATAAGAGGTTCACATGCAAATAAAATGCAAATTTGTCAGCTGTAAAGAGGCCACCTCTTAACCCTTTGAGTGCCGGCCTACCTAGATTTTTTGTCACACTCTGTTGCCAGACGACTGTTCATGTTTTTGCGCTACACGTGTGCAACCTTGATTTTTGAAGGGATTTCCAGGGATTTCGATGAAAATTATATATTGTTTTTTTCAGCAGAGTCTGGGCTTCAACATGAAATGTCTTGTTTGGCCTTTTTTTAGTGTATTCTCAATACTTTTGGGTGAAATATGTGCAAAAAAATGAAAAAAACCTATTTTTTACAATTTGTAGTGTTTTTTTTTGTAATAAAAAATGTAAGTTTGTTAATAAAATATTATTGCGTGTGAAAGCCCTATTTCTCCCGGTTACAATGGTACCACATATGTATAGGTATACCCCCTTTCCTGAAACAGCAGTTTGAGAGATTCCAGATAGGATACAACTATGCAATATGATTGCATAGTTGTAAGGGGTTAATAAAAAAAAAAAATGACATAGGGTTCCCCCTCCCAGGGGGGGGGGGGGGACCTCATTTCTTTTTTGGAATTCTAAGGGTTAAAAACCCTTAAAATCCCCCCAAAAAATGACATAGGGTCCCCCTTACCCAGCATTACTGACCCGGACCAGCTATGGGGGCTTGTAGAACAGGGCGCAGGGGCCAGCGTTGGCGGCCCCTGGCCCTGCAGGCTACTAGCCCACATAGCCACGTGGCCCGGGCCCTTCTGCCCCCCCCGGCCGTTGGGGAGACAGGTAATGGGGGGCTGGGGGTTATGGCAAGTCACCCGCTTGCCGCAGGTGACCTGCCATACCCAGAGCCTTGTGAACTGGTATAAGGGGTCTCATGGGTTAAGTTAAAAAAAAAGACACCAGACAAATATTTTATTATTCTTTTTTCACTTATACTTACCTCCCATCCAGTGTCCCACGCTGCTGCAGATGACAGTTGTCGGTAGTGATCAGAGCAGGGAGGGTGGCAGGCAGGGAGATCAGAGCCACCCTGCCTGCCACCCTCCCTGCTCCGATCGCTACCGACAACTGACAGATTGGAGCCTGGGTGCCAGTAACCCAAGGAGTGGGATGATGTCATCAAGTGGGCGGGGCTAGGGGCGGGGCCAGCGGCGGGGCTAGGGGCGGGGCCAGCGCCGGCTGAAGAGGATGGTGATGGCCCGTTTCTGGGCCCTCACAAGCAGCGTGGAAAGCCCAGGGGGGGGGGATCGGAGCCCCCCCTGGTGAAGAGAAGACCCGAGGAGAGCCATCGCGCTGCGAGGTGAGTAAATGTCATTTACTGTTTTTTTTTTTTCAGATGTCGGCGCCGGCGGGGGGGGGGGGGGGGCTATTCCGGGCCCCCTCCTGAAGATCAGAGGCCTGGGGGAAATCTAACAGTGGATTCCCCTTCAAATGAGGGGTCAGGTAAGTCTGTATGTTTTTTACTTTTTGTTTTATGGGCCTCTAAATTCAGCTACGTGACTCTCACGTAGCTGGCACTTAACGGTTGGAGAGGCAGCTACGTGAGAGTCACGTAGCTGGCACTAGAAGGGTTAATGGTGTCTGTTTCTTGTCAAGAGAAAAAAGGGGCCTGATTCATCAAGCACTTCTGCCAGACAATGCCATTTCAGTGCCAATTAGACATAGTAACATAGTAACGGGGAGGCCGATTCATTAATAGCGCCAGGTAGCGACAGATGAGCGCCAGTAGCGTGATTTTCACAGCGCCCGCTAGTATTCGCTGTGCTTGGCCGTTGTTCGCTTGTTGACAGCGACTCAGTCGGTGTGCAGTAATGTTGAATACGGGGTTAGGAGTCGCTGTTTCACAGGTTCCGCGCTGTATGGGAGCGCCTGACAGCGAATGGCCAGAGCGAACGGCTCCCAGCATATTCATTAACAAATCACGCTCAAAAAATTCTCGCGCTGTGAAATGCTTGTTTAAACCCCAGAGCGCTGGCGGCGATGGCTTAAAAGTAGTTTTTAACCCCCAAACAACCATATTTTTTGATTAAAAAATTAAACAAGTTTTTCTAAACATTTTGTAATATGAATACATTAATATCAGACCTCTAATATCAATTCTGCACAAATTTTTTTTTTTTTTTTTTTTTTAACCTTAAAAAAAATATCTAACATTGCCGAAGTGGTCACAGAATTTTTGACAGTTAAAAAAAAATAAAAAAACTTAAAATCAATTAATTATGAATATTTAAAGATTGCTCCATTGAAATGCATTGGAGAGCGCCAGGGAGCGACAGGTCATACCTGGCGCTGTGATGGGATTAGTAGCGGCGCTGTTCGTTGCAGTCGGCTACATGATGAATCCCGCGCTAGCTGACGCTCTCGCCGGCGCTAGCCTCATTTAGCGTGATAAATGCGTGATTGTGTCCGCCGCCTGGCGTTCTGGAGTCGGTAGCCGCCGATAGCTGGCGCTACCTGGCGCTAGTGAGACACTACCTGGCGCTAGCCCTTGATAAATAAGGCCCATAGTATGTAAGGCTGAATAAAGACTTTAGTCCATCCAGTTCAGCCTGTTTAACTCCTTCCAGTGGTCTAGTAGCCATAGCTGGAAATGTTATTACATGCCAGGAAGGCATCAAGGCCACTTTTGAACGTTTTTATTGTATTGTACAGTATTGTACTGTATTTTCAGCATGTTGCTGCACGGCTAATGTTTTAGTAAATGTGCTTCTTGTATTGCAGCAACATGCACAAGTGTAAAAAATATATATTTTATTATATTTTTTTACTACTCTAATTTGCACTCTAATGTGGCACTGTCTGGCAGAAGTGCTTGATGAATCAGGCCCAATGGTTAAAGCTTTAGAGAATGGTCAGCCACAGTTTATTACTCAGACATAGTGGGACATGTGGGAATACTAAAACCAATCTGCAGGGTATGAAACATTTGCATGAATGTACATTCCCATTCTTTTCTGTCCCTCTGTGTTTTAATATATCAAAAATTGTCACCTCGAGTTCACAAATTGAGTGGCTTTTTGTTGTGAGGACACACAAATACTAATGAATGTGTTTGTCAAAAAGTACAATGTGCCTTGTTAAAATATGTAACTCCAATATAACATAGGATGTAGCATTGTTTTGTCGAGTTCAGTGTACAAAAGAGAGGTCACCAGGCTGCACTACACGATGCAACCTGGGCTTTTACTGTTTTACATATTTAGTAAGACACACATTTGCATATGGTCAAATATAGGAAAAGCCTTGTATTGATATGCAGTGTTCACACATGCTTTATATTTAGATGTTGTAACAATGATTTCCTGGAAGTGTCTTGCTAGCTCCATCATTTTTTTCATACCACTGTAGTATACCATTTATGTTTACCTCTAATATACTTGCTTTAGGGTCCTGGACACGTTTGCAACCGCATGTCTTTTTTTATTGAATCCAGTAATGATCTGCAGTCTGCGGTCTCCAGCACAAGACCTTCCAGCAAAAAGGTATTGCAAATGTTTTAAGCCTTTATTTCACCCTAGAAATAGTTACGCATGTCATTGTCGATGTTTTCCTCTTTGGGAGGAAACAAGTTAATATTGAAAGACAAGGCTATAGTACAACTCAAATTTAAACCTAATAGTGCTGTACAACAGGGAGCAGCATAAGGTGAATCGCAGCCATATGCTAATAAATTCAAGTTACAATTAAACTGTCACATACTGGCAGTTATGTTGAAGTACTCCCCAATGCTGAGGTGTGTGCACTGTAACTGTATGTATCATCACTGGTAAGCACCAGGGGGCGGGGCTGCTCGGCCAGGAAGCAATATGGCCGACTGCATCCAGTTCGTGTTATTATGACATAAACTCCCTTTCTGGGTATAGGATGACTTTAAAAGTAGAACAAAACCCACCCAGGCTGCTGGCCTTTCCCCGGTGCATCTGCACTGCTGTTAGCCCCCCCCCCCCCTCTGGGGCACACGTACACTCACCTTCCTCCACTCCAACAGCGCATGCACAGACATATGCCTTGTGCATATTTGCTATTCACTGTTGCCATTCACTAAACCTAATTAAGTGGTCTTGCTTGGCAAGATCACTTATTGTTCTCGCTGATATATTATTATTATTCCAAGCATTTTTGCACTGTAACTCCTCCCACAGTTTTTACACTACATAGACCATAATATACCAAAACGTGCGGATCGTTCCCGAATGGTGTGCTTATATTTTGTGAAACGTTTCGCCAAACGGTTTCCGAAATATTGGCGTTTTCTGGCGCAATTTTCCCATAGGAATGAATGGGAGGTATTTTCAAAGCTAGAGTGGGAGATGAGTGTGAAATGAAAAATCAGGACATGATTTCTAAACTGCGACCTCTCCCTCATTTTTAATCCCACCTACACAAATCTTATATCAAAACGTTCAGCTATCCCTGCTGCCGCTAAAAATGTCCAAGGCTAAGCCATAGCCCTAAAAGATTTCACAATATGACCTTTTGTTTGCAACTCACACCTCCCATTGACATTCATTGAAACTCCACTCTAGACACCACAAATTTGAATGGCAATTTCTAAACTGCGACTGTGCCTTCATTTTTAATATTTCATGTTATACACCACATTTTTCGCCTAGCTCTTGTGATTCTTACAGTATAAAGCTCTTTGCTGTAGGATGTATACTTTTTAAGCTACAGTCATTTGAATATGGCAACCACCAGTGCATTAGAAATGTGTTTTAATGTGCATTCTCAGTTTACCTCAGAGTGAGTTTCCATAGCAACACAGCTGCAGCCTGGCTCGTTACAGCTGCTCCGCCCACACACCCAGTCTCAGGAAACTCCCCTTAAAGGAGCAGTATCGCGAAATTGGCATTAAAAAAGATAAATAATTAAATAGCCACACAATAGCTTCTAACATGTCTATAAATAATCTGGCAATAGAAAAAAGAAGAATGCCTACTATCTTTACTCAAAACAATCCATACAGTTACTCTGCCTACTCCATATAGTTACTGTGCTCAGTCAAACCTTTCCACAGTTACTCCAGTGACTCCAACCACACAACAGTTACTCAAGTCACTCCACCCAGTTACTCCGCCCACTCCACTCAGTTACTCCGCCCACTCTGCCCACTCCAACCAGTTACCCCGCCCACTTCACCCAGTTACTCAAGTCACTTCGCCCAGTTACTCTGCCCACTCCACTCAGTTACTCCGCCCACTGCACCCAGTTACTCCACCCACTCTGCCCACTCCACCCAGTTACTCCGCCCACTCCACCCAGTTACCCCGCCCACTCCACCCAGTTACCCCGCCCACTCCACCCAGTTACTCCGCCCACTCCACCCAGTTACTCCGCCCACTCCACCCAGTTACTCCAGCCACTCCACCCAGTTACTCCAGCCACTCCACCCAGTTACTCCGCCCATTCCACCCACACAACAGTTTCTCAAGTCACTCCACCCAGTTTCTCCAGCCACTCCACCCAGTTACTCCAGCCACTCCACCCAGTTACTCCGCCCACTCCACCCACACAACAGTTTCTCAAGTCACTCCACCCAGTTACTCCGCCCACTCCAACCACACAACAGTTACTCAAGTCACTCCACCCAGTTACTCCGCTCACTCCACCCACACAACAGTTACTCAAGTCACTCCACCCAGTTACTCCGCCCACTCCACCCAGTTACTCCGCCCACTCCACCCAGTTACTCCACCCACTCCACCCAGTTACTCCGCCCACTCCAACCACACAACAGTTACTCAAGTCACTCCACCCAGTTACTCCGCTCACTCCACCCACACAACAGTTACTCAAGTCACTCCACCCAGATACTCCACCCACTCCACCCAGTTACTCCACCCACTCCACCCAGTTACGCCGCTCACTCCACCCACACAACAGTTACTCAAGTCACTCCACCCAGATACTCCACCCACTCCACCCAGTTACTCCGCCCACTCCACCCAGTTACTCCACCCACTCCACCCAGTTACGCCGCTCACTCCACCCACACAACAGTTACTCAAGTCACTCCACCCAGTTACTCCGCCCACTCCACCCAGTTACTCCACCCACTCCACCCAGTTACTCCGCCCACTCCAGTTGTAGAGAACTGGTGGAGGCAAGACCACTTCACGCAATTTCCCCGGAAATTGCACTTTGTCTAGTGTAAGTTTATCATCACATAGACAGCTTTGGACAGCAAATCCCAGTGTTAACAGGTCACCTTATTCTGTGGCTAATATTCATATGAGCTGATCATCTACATCATTCTTTACTTGTATTTTAGTATAGACTAACTTATAAGTCAACATTTTATTTACTTACAGTTGTAACAATATACTTGTGGTTTAAAGTTTCTCTTTGCTCTTTTCTAAAAGCACTTCCATGAGGAACTGGCTCTTCAGATGGTAGTTAGCACCAACATGGTGAGAGAAAATGTCTTCAAGTACGCCTGGTTCTTTTTTGAGCTTCTGGTAAGTTCCAATCAGTTGTTCTGCAACACGTTCCTGCAATAAGAACTCTAAAATATTGGAATCCTATATTTCAAATTATTATTGTTATATTGTATTCAGTGTTCCAGATGAATTATGCTGACTGGCTATGCTGTGCTATGGCTTGTGGTCTGCTTCCCAAAACCAATGCTCTGAGCCAGTGGTGGAGAATTTTCCAGTGGGCCACAGTGCTATCCAATTTATGCCTCGCTAATCTCCGTGACAGCACCCCTGTGCCTGGCTCCATTATACCCTCCTAACCAGCAAACCCTAGTTCATACAGCTATAGCTTCAAAAGGAAGGAGGCACACACAATAGAAAAGCTTCAATGCCATCAAGTGTACTTTATCTGACCCTGTTTATGAGCTGTCCCTGCAATGTTATAGCCTCAGCCTGGGGGGGGGGGGGGGGGGGTACCTGGGAGCACAGTGGCAATGCTGAGGGCTGGTCATGGGCTGCATAGGTCGGTAAAATCCCAGGCTGATTTTTGGCCCCAGTCCGCTACTGCTCTGAGCTCTCTCCCGCCTACTGCTGAGCCTGATTATAAGCTTGAAATGTAATATATACTCACCTGCTTGTCACGATCCTTATCCATTCATGCAGCAATGTATGTCCTGCCTCCAACTAGCAATAGGGGGGGAGGCTTGCATGAGGGAGCTCTGCAGAAATAAAATAATTAAAGTGCTGAGACAGGTCAGCATATTCCACTGGCATTTCTAGCAATTGGCACGGCCATCTTGGTCACAGCACACAGAACGGCCTTCCCCCACTGTGCACATGCCCGCCGGCCCATTAACTTGAATGTACACTCAGACTGAGGGATGCCATACAGAAAAACATACTAATTCCCGCAATGGGATTAGAAACATTACATTAAGGTTATTAAATATTTAGGTAAAATGGCTGAAGTTGGGCTTGTGCAATAAAGAACTTTCCTTTGATTTCAGGTGAAAAGCATGGCGCAGTACGTTCATTGTGTGGACAAGCAGGAGGTGCCCAGAAGAAGCCGTTTCTCTAATCGTTTTAAAGATGATATAAGTACCATAGTTAACGTGGTAACTTCAGAAATAGGAGCTCTTCTCAGCAAACCACAGAAGGTACCCGTTCAGTTACAATGTGTTTGATAGACCCCCGAATTAAAGTCAAAGTGAAATGGACACAGCTAAGTCTGTCTACCATATCATAATCAGGGAGCCATTACGTATTGTTTTCCAGCCAGAGAAAGAAAAACATTCTTACCTGACTGCTGGCGGGCTTGATCCCATGGATCCCTCAGGCTCAAGCGGACTCGCTTCAGCGTTGTCTTCCTGAATGGAAGGTGGCTGGAGCCAATGTTCTCTTTGGATGTTTATCCAAAGCAAACAGTAATTTAGGCACACATAACTGACTTAAAGCGGTGGGACCACTCATCTTTCAGGTCCCACTACCCGTCCAAGCAGCCAGGTGCTGCTATTGGCTCTGCAGTGGCCCGGGTTTTTCCCCCTGCCGAGCCCATGCCCAGCAGCACTTTTGAGATTGACAATTGGCTGATCTCAAAGGTGCCGCAGCGACGAGGTGCGCCACATACCTGGCACACTGTTCAGGCGTGGGCTCCCACACCAAGCCATTCAAGAAGGCTGGATGAAAAATGGATGCTGTTCCAGTTTAAGACTATAAATATGCCTTCTCATTTTCTGTAATAAGCTAAAGTTGTATTGTTACCAGTTCCTTATATTATTGTGTTTATTTTGTTGCAGGAAGCTGAGCAAGCTGAAAAAATCAACATAAGTTTGGCCTTTTTCTTGTACGATTTACTTTCCCTGATGGATCGTGGTTTTGTTTTTAATCTTATAAAGCATTACTGCAATCAGGTATTTATGAGTGAGGAGTATTAGCATGTGCACAGCCTGGAATGTAATGTGCATGTACTTACACACTTGACCCACTTGGCCAGTCCTTCAGGTTCATTCAGATCGATATTCCTGAGAAATCTGGTTTCTCTTGCTCTAAAGTTATTTATTGGTCTGGCTTATTACGGTTTCCTTTGAAGTCTATTTTTTACTTACTAAACTGTACCCTTAGTTTTGGTAACATCTGCTGAAGCTGACCTACACTCTGTAAGGTATTGAGGTAGAGATTGATCCTTACACACCCATACAATATTTTCTAAATCATAAGAGATGTGATATGAGATATTTGTTCAAAGAAATCTCATGTACGGCTTCAGCATTGTTCGGTGTGCTCATCCTCTGCCACCACCCCAATAAAAAATCCAATGGTTCGTTGGGATAAACACATTGCAATCAATGTGTACATACAATCACCGGTGTGCAGTTTAAACCATGCAGTGTATATTTAGGTGCACCAGCGAACACCACCGATGTAACATAGTAAAAATTAACCATGAGTTTCTTAAAGCTTAATGTAGGGCATTCTAAGCAGACCACCAGTCAAAAATGAGTTAAAGTCTATTTACAGGCCCACAATCTTTTAGACCAAGTATCCCCTAGCGACAAGAAGGTTTATACAATTATACAATTATAAATACTACCAATATAAATAGGCCATGTGCTTTGTAGTTAAAATGTGTTAAAATGAAGCCCAAAAAACAGGTTCACAGTCTTACACTGCTCGTGCAGTGACCACTAGTGGCCAAAAGAGCTCTCATGGTGGGCCATAAACAGAGCCTGCATGCTCGCCATGAAAATGCTACTTGCTGGCCGAGTGGAGAACACACAGGAAGGGGACAGATGTGTGGACCGGGTGCAACTGCCACCAGGGAACGGTGGGCGTCCCAAATTGAGCCTTCAGTGATTTTTGACCGGGGGTTCACTTTAAAGAAGACCCCAGTTTGAATTGCTTTATGAGAATTGCATTCATCAGGCTTAAACTCTTTTGACGCTGTTTTTAAATTTCTGGAATGCAGTAATTGTTGCTCCAGTACTAATGGGGTGTGAAATATTGTCCTGTCTCTTTGACAAATGAATTATTTAAAGGAATTTGATGTGATAAAATGCAAAATGATGCCCTCAAAGCCTGTGCAGATTGACGGGATTTTATCCACCTTCTGTTTGTATGTTTGTGTCTCAGATTGGTATCTTTCCTCATGTACTGTTCTTTGGTTGTGGCAGTTGCTTGTGTCCTGGTTTCTGTCTCAGCAGCTATCTGTGCCCTGGCGTAACCTGTTACCTGTGTTCCTTCCCAGCTTTTGACAATCAGTCTTCCCTTGTTTTGGATCTTGTTTCCTTGCCATCCATATTGTCTTGCTCTTGTGCTCTGTCTTGGTATTCATTTTAGTTCTCAGTCCTAGTCCTGTTTACAGTTCCTTTTCAGTCAAATTGTTGACTTTTAAGTGTCACTGATGTTATATGTTTATTCTTCTGTTATTACACTGTTTCCTAGTTTATTTTCCTTCTGCATTTATGTCTGTACTTGATTCTTGTTGTCTCCCATTCCCTCTCTGTTGTGGTTACCTTGTCCCCCTGTCCATGACCTATACCTGAGTTGTTGTTTGTTGTCTGCCATTAGGCCTCTGATGTATCTAATATTTGTGACCATTTGCTCAAGGACTATGTATCCCCACCATCCAGAACCCCTGTGAAGAAGTGAGGGTGTGTCTTGTCTTGTCTTGGTCTTGGTCAGTCACTTGTTTACTACTCCAGTGGCACAGGCCTTCTTACCCTTTCTATCTGTCTTGGGTCAGTCCGAGCTCAAAGGGCCGGTCGAGCTAGACTGCTTGATCTTAAAGTGGACCTACACCCAGGATTTTCACTATCCTGGGTGTTGGTCCACTTCCACAGGGCACCCTGATCGGGGCATCCGAAATCGGGATGCCCCGCTGTGTGAACCCCCCCAGAAAGCCCCTAAAAACGTACCTTATCGGCAATGGACAAGCGACGGATAAGCCGCCGCCTCTCGCACGTCCCTCTTACAGGGCGCGCGCCCGCCATTCACAAACGGCCGGCGCGGGTGCGCGCCCTGATAGAGGGACGCGTGGGAGGCGGCGGCGGCTTATCCGTCGCTTGTCCGTCGCCGATAAGGTAAGTTTTTAGGGGCTTTCTGGGGGGGTTCACACAGCGGGGCATCCCGATTTCGGATGCCCCGCGGGGAGGGAGCTGATCGGCCCGGGAATCTTATAGATTCCCGGGCCGATCAGGGGTGGGTGTTGGTCCACTTTAATTCACCCCCACCCTGCCTCCCTTAACAAGCGCTAAAGCAGCACTAAAGCTCTAAATAACAAACAGACCCTTATCTGTACTACTCTTCAATGGGCAGGCGGCCGAGCACATGACGCAGGGCGCTTCCGGTCCAGGTGCAGCCCAGGGAAGATCATGGAGCTGCTGCAGTGAATGAGCGGCTGTCACCACTGAGTTCCGTTAGTAAGTAAGTCCATGCTCCATAGAACTTTTGAATCTGTATATTTTTTGTGCCAAAAGAAGGTCCACAAGCTGCTGAGCTGATATAGTATTTTTTTTATTTTTCATTTTTATGAAAATCAGTTTTCACTACTTTCAAACTGTTGCTATTGGCAATGTACACCAAGTCTGCACAGAGAAAAGAGAGAAGTGATCCCTGTACACACAGAACACTGCTGCTATTGCTGCTGCTGAGGTGAGAAAACTCACTGAAACTTACACATGCCCAGCAACAGTGTTCTGCGTGCACAAGACTCACATCTCGCTTTTTGTTGTACAGACTTGGTGCACAGTTACTAATAGAAACCGATTGCTGATAGTGAAAATTGCTTCCATAAAACACACATTTGCTAACATAAGAAAAAATTTAAAAAAATACTAGATCAGCTTAACACCTTGAGGACATCGTTTTGGCACAAAATATATTGACTTTCAAAAATTCCAGTGAAAGTGGACTTACCTCTTAAGTAGCTGCAATATATGGCCTTCACAATATGATACTATTTTACTGGGATAGATGGCAAATACCACTGCAGCATTTATAACTCACCAGGAAGTCCAGGAAAGTGGGCGCCAGCATTATTGTATGGGCAGCTTAAAGCTTCTCTACTGACATTTGCAGCATTTCTGGTATTACTTTTTGGCAAGATTTAACATTTAAAACATTTTGCACATTTTCTATTTTTAAGTCATGAATAAAATTAGTACTGAAGGTCATTTTAATAACAGCTTCTATTAATTGTATTATATATATTTATATATTGAAATTACTGTTGACAAAGCTATTAAAATAACTCCAGTATGTCATCTTTATTATTGTACATGCTCTGCCTGTTACAAAAAAAATATACATTAAAGCTGAACAATATGTGGGATTTTCACTTTCCTGGGTTTGGTTCTGCACCCCGGGCATCCCGATTTGGGATACACGCTGTGTGAAACCCCCTAGATCGACGTTTGCAGACTCACCTCTTCTTGCTCCAACGGTGCCTGCGCAGGCTCTCCTCCAATCAGAGGTGAAGTGACGTAATTCGGCGACAAGCTCTGATTAGTGTGAATGGGGGGTGAGAGCGGCCACATACCCGGTTGATCTGAATGGCTGGGGCAGGAGCACGCACACAGCCTGAGGATGATGATGAGCCACATTGACAAATTATGTCAGTTCAGCGGGGGGCTCTGATTGGATGAGAGCCTGCGCAGGTGCCGTTGAACCGGGGAAAGGTAAATGATTACCTCCGCCCTGGGGGGGTTTTCACACAGCGGGTTATCCCAATTTGGAATGCCCCAGGGGAAGGCCAGCAGCTGGCCCTGGAATCTTTTAGATTTCAGGGCCAGACCAGGTAGGTTTGTTCCACTTTATAACAAGTCTTTAACACAGCCTTTCTTTTCTAAATCATACTAAACTATGATTTATATATTTTACAGCTGACTGCCAAGCTGAATTCTTTCCCAACCCTCAGCTCTATGCGACTTGAATTTCTCCGGATTCTCTGCAGCCATGAGCATTATCTCAACTTGAATCTTTTCTTTGTAACTTCATCGTCTACACCAGCTTCTCCGTGTCCTTCTATTTCTTCCGAGGTAATGGCTTTATACTGAGATTCCAATTTAGGTATAGACTGAATGAGCCAAGGCCAGGGTGGGTTTAAGTGGGGCCCTGATCAAAATTAAAAGCAGGCCCCAGGTTCTGAAATATATCAACAACACAGTCCTACTCAATAAATATATGTTTAAATACCCTGTGCTAAGCCTTACATAGAAACATAGAAGGTTGACGGCAGAAGGAGACCATACGGCCCATCTAGTCTGCCCTTATGTGTATACTGTATGTACTCTTTATCTTAGGATAGATGTGTGCTTATCCCAGGCATGTTTACATTCAGTGACTGTTGATGTTTCAACTACCTCTGCTGGAAGTTTGTTCCAAGCATCTACTACTCTTTCTGTAAAATAATATTTTCTAACATTGCTCCTGATCTTCCCCCCGACTAGCTTCAGGTTGTGCCCCCTTGTTCTATCATTAAGCTTCTTCTTAAAAACACTTCCCCCCTGAACCTTATTCAATCCTTTCACATATTTAAATGTCTCAATCATGTCCCCTCTCTCGCCTTCTTTCCTCCAGACTGTACAAATTAAGCTCTTTAAACCGGACCTTCACCATGATTTAATGAAAAGCCCAAACTCTTAAAAAACGGTTCCCCAGCATCTAAAATTAATATATTTTACATTTCTAGTCACTAACTTATTATTCTTTCCCCCACTGGGCTGCAACTCTGTTCAGGAATTTAGGATATGGGCGCCGCCATCTTGACTCAGAAGCATCACACTTACTGAGGAGAGGAGAGTGGGATAAGGTACAGGGGGGCAGGTTATAGCTGTGCTTTGCTCAGACAGAGCAGAGCTGGGGTCAGGGAAAGGTCAGCAGTCCCAGAATGCAGAGCAGCACAGTCACTTCCTGTTTGCAGGCACTTCCTGTTTGCAGGCTGCCTGATAAAATGGCGGCTTCCATAAGCCGCCATCTTGGATGTTTAAAGGCTCATAACATGCAGTAGATGCAGGTAGGATGATTTTTAATGTGAGCAATCTGTGTGTACAGTGTGGGGGAAACATATAAGATAGACTCTTATTCAGAGTGAAGGTCCGCTTTAAGTCTCTCCTGATAAGTTTTAAGTTTAAGTCCTTCCACCATTTTCGTTGCCCGCCTTTGGACACGTTCTATTTGAATAATGTATTTTTGAAGGTAAGGTCTCCAGAACTGCACACAGTATTCTAGCTGTGGCCTCACCAGGGCTCTATACAGCGGCATCACAACCTCCCTCTTCCTACTGGTGATGCCTCGAGCTATGCAGCCGAGCATCCTGCTTGCTTTTCCCACTGCCTGGCTACACTGTCCACTCATCTTGCAGCTATCAGTAATCAGTACCCCTAAATCTCTCTCCTCCGAGGTCCTGGCTAACACAGTGCTGCCCATACGGTACTCAGAGCAGGGATTCCTTCTACCCAAGTGCATGATTTTACATTTAGAGACATTAAACTCTAGTTTCCACAGTTTTGACCATCTATCCAGTAAAGCTAAATCATTTTCCATGTTGCAGACACCTCCAGGAATATCCACCCTATTACTAACCTTTGTATCATCAGCAAACAGACAAACTTTTCCTACCAAGCCTTCTCCTATGTCACTTACAAATATATTAAAAAGAATGGGGCCCAGGACAGAGCCTTGCGGCACACCACTTGTAACTCGCCTTTGTTCAGATTGCACGCCATTTACAACAACGCTCTGATACCGATCCCTCAGCCAACTGGAAATCCACTGAACTATCCAGGGATTGAGTCCTACCTTCAATAACTTATCTATGAGCTCCTTATGTGGTACAGTGTCAAAGCCTTGTCAAGTTCCTGAAATCCTTGAAGATGTGTCCACGCCAAAGTTCCCAATACCTGGCGTCCTACTCATGCAGCCCTGGCTTTCCTCAGCAGCAAAGCGGCACAGGGGGGGGGTGCACAGGAAGGATACTAGGGGCAGCAGCTTTCCACCCACTGTTATATGTTGAGTTATTACAGGGGATGCTTGTGCCCAGTGTCACAAAGGTACTTAGATTGGAGAGGCAGTAATTTGACAAATCGCCTATGGATTGCTTATAGTGAGGATAAAGTAGGCATTTACTTGGACTGAGGATGTTCATTACAACATCTAAGGGGACCTAGTATAACTAGAAAAAAAAGGTTTTTCTCTACAGAACTGACAGAATCTGTTCTTTCAACCATGAATAAGTACAAAGCTATGTATTGTAGTCCGTGTTGTCTGATCAAGTTAAGAAAAAAGCCAGCGCTCTAATTCTTTAAAGTCTCTTGCATTCCATAAGGAAAAAGTGCAGAACTTCCAAAAATATTAGGATTCTTTTGAAGTGAGCTGTTTTGCGTGCTGTCCTGAGGAGGGGCCCTGTGTGTCCCCAAAATGTCGACATTTTACACTTTTTTGGATGCTTTGCATTGTTTCCTTCTGAAATACAATAGACCTGGAGGGCTGGCTTTTTTCTTCACTTGCTTAGTTATATGCGGTGCCTCTGCGAGCACTTGCACCTCGATTAATATAAGAGTGCGGAGGTACACTGACTATTGCATGGTGCTACCTGGACACCTGTATTATATATGTGTATATGTGAGGTGGGGCACATAAATGGCATCAGTGGCATAACTAAATGTGATGGGGCCCTGGTGTGAATATTAAATGGGGCCCTTTCAAGGCTCATACAGTAAACTTTTTTCTGTCTTTTAACTCAGTTGGATGCAGCTAGACAAGTAAAGACTAAAACAGCAGTCAAATGGTGATTCTTTTCTCTAAATGATGCCAAGTGAGCATAAATTTGATAAATAAGGTTGAGATGCAACATGGGGCTCCCTGACATTATGGGCCCCAGTGTGGTTATATAGTTACGCCCCTGAATGGCATGGTTTCCCTGTGGATAGATTCTCATCATACATCTGCTGTATGTTGCGCCATCTTGTACAGAAGCAGGCCAGGCCTCCCCCCTGCTTTTAGTTCTGCTGTGCCTGTAATGGGATGTGTGGCTTTATTATAGATGTTACATATAATAATACAGACTCATTCTTACCCTTCAGAACTCAAGTTCCTGCTCTAGTTTCCAGGATCAAAGAATTGCAAGCATGTTTGAGCTGTCCTCAGAATACAAGCAGAAGCATTTTTTAACTGGACTCCTCTTCACAGAACTAGAAGCTGCACTGGACCAGGAGGGAGAAGGGTACTATATATCTATTGTGATCGTTATTAAAGCAGACCAAAAATAAAAAAAATTAACAAATCCTTTGCGGTTAATTCAGCACGAGCAGTTAAAAGTGCACCTTGGAGTGCACTCCAGTTAGAAAATAAAAAACAGAATAGTGCGCTTTTAACACCTGGTGCTGAATCAACCCTATTAGGTCCCTTTATACCTCCACCCCCTGGCATCCCGATTAGTTATGCGCCCACAAATAAGGAGCAATGAGAAGCCTGAAATCAGGCAAAAAACTCTGCTCCTACTATGCTTAATTCTGCTTCCTAATCTCATATAGCAGGTGAAAACCCCCGGGGTCTGCTCCCAAGGCATCTCGTAGCGGGATGCCCCACTGTGTAAAACCCACTGGGGTCACCGGTAAACTTATCTTTGCTGACGGCTCCCACGACCCTAAAATCGCCTGCCTTTCGGATGTGGCCAGCCAGCTGCACCTCCTCATACGGCACCTCTGTCACATCTGACTCACAATACAGGACCACCGAAGATGATGGTGCTTTTTAAAGTAGAACAAAGCCTTGTGCAGCCAGCCCTGGAGTCTAAAAGACTGCTGACCTTCCACTCGGGCATCCCAAACTGTGACTTCCCCCATGTAAAACTTCTCTGGGTTGCCCCAATGCTCACCTTTGTCTTGGCTCCCACAGGTAAACAATACCAGGCGCGCTCCCGTGCCCAGCCATTAAGATGGGGGCGGGAGCACTCCTTAGTCTAAAGGGAACTGGGAATGCGGGTGCTCTCACTCCCAATTGCCAAGCACGCAAATTCGCTGTGTGACTGGGGAAAGGTGAGTTCAAATTTGGGGGGGTTTCAGTATGGCAACTCAAACCAGAATGCCCCCCCCCCCCCCCCCGTGGTAAGGATCAAAACCTGAGATAGTGAAAATCAATGGTGGTTTTGTTCCACTTTAACAGCAATAATAATAGAACACTGGCTTGGGGTAAAAAAAAAGCATGCATGCTTTTAAGGATTACAAAACATATAAGTCTATATGTTTAGGCTAAAAAAAACTAACCTTTACATGTATAAATAAATTAAACCTATTTATAAATGTATTGCTTGTTTTGTTTTTTTTACATGTCTCTTAGAATTAGTAAAGTGCAGAAAAAATCCATCAATGCCATCCACAATCTTCTTAGCTCACATGATCTGGACCCACGCTGCCAGAAAATTGAAATAAGAAACAAAATTGCAGCACTTTACCTGCCGCTGGTTAGCACTATTTTGACTGCCCTTCCGCAGCTACATGATTTCTCAGGTAACTGTATTTCATGATTAAAATCCAATAGATAAAATATCTAATTGTTTAAGGGAACCAATACAGGGCTTTTGGTTATTGCATTGTTTATTCCAATCTGTAATATTGTAATGTGAGTGATCTTTCAAAGTGTGGGGTACACCAAGGTAGAGGTAGGGGGGGACCTGTGTCCCCCTTCACACCAGATGCCGGCAGAGCAGCTGCAATAGCCAATGACTGCCCTGCAGAGAGGATTCTGGCCGACGGGGGACAAGAGAAGGAAGGTACAGAGTTTTTTACATTTATTTACCTGTTTGTTAACTGGTACCAAGGGACCCCTGTAGCAGTACACAGTAGTGGTTGTCTGCATGCCACCTGCCAGCACTGGTGAGTGGCATACCAGATGAGTTGACCTGGACAGAATCGGCAAGATCAGGGTCGACTCTATTTCAGACAGACTAAAGAGATTTTAATATTGTTTCTTATAGTGTTTCTTTCAAATATATTATAACTAATATTTATCTGTGCCTTAGTTTTAGATACAAGGAGTGGGAAGTCCCGCAGTATAGAGGAGGAACCAGATACTCCAATGATGATAAACCCAAATGTTGCGATGGCCGTTGCCGGAAATCAGTTTGGCATCAAACCTCCACCACTGGCTCTTTCTTCAGTTGTAAGACAAAGAGGCATCATAACAATATTGTGCTGGGGGGGGGGGGATTGGTATAGCTAATTGGTTCTATCCTTATCCAGTGTTCATATTACAGTTAAGTTAGGAGTGCACACCCCTGAGCCTCCACCACCTTTGGGGCCTTGGTTGGGGTACTGGCACTTTGAAGTGCTGCTGCAGATCCACATGCCCTTGTAGGGGTGTATAGTTGAGGTTCTTCCTTTTTCTGACACCTCCACCTCCTTAGCCCCCCTAGTTCCGGAGAACCCCCCTCGGAGGTGCACCACCCTGGCACCCGTGAGCAATGGTACCGGGAATTTGCAGTGCAGCCGTTTGGTCCCGATCCACATACCCTTGTGGAGGTGTTTACCTGGTTGCTCCCCTTTCCAATGACAACATTAGCCCCCTAAATCCTGAGATCCAGCACTCTAAACTATATCACCATCTGAGGCCCATGAGAAAAGTTACCGAGACTTTACAATCCAAATGCCATTGTAGGGGGGCATACCTGAGGTTCTCCCCTTTCCAGCGACCTCCAGTGAGTCATTAGCTCCCCTGGGTTCGGAGATCTGGTGCTCAGAAGTATACTATCCTGGACGAGATGCATTGATTGCTAGGATGAGTTGGAGCCTAGTGACTCTCTAGAGGTGTAGAAAGAGGAAGACTTCAGTTATGCACCTCTGCAAGGGCATGTGGATCCAATTGGTGGTACTGCAAGGTCCCGGTAATGTTGCTCGCTGGACTTGGGGTTTAAAAATCAGTGGGGCTTGTTCTGCAGCTGAAGAGCTGGGGGGGGGGGTTTAGAAAGAAAAACGTACCTCTACTATTATTCGGCACTGTAACCCCAGTACGGACAGTGACCGCACAGAGTGGCATCTCCCCCCCCCCCCACACACACACTGTGAACGCACCTGCCCAACTCTGTAAGGATGGGGCTGCGCACAGAGTGGGGGATGCTACTCTGTGCATCCTCTTCAAGATGTCCATGCACTATGAATGGATGCGTAGCGTAGAGCAGCTTAAACCGTGCTGAAACTTCCATACTCATGGGGAAGCAGAGTCCCTTGCCTGTCATCATGAGCATTGACGCTTCTCCAGTAGGATAGTACACTCTTCTGGCTAGGAAATTTGAACAGCACTGTGTGGGTGCTACCAACCTGTTTTCATGGAGTACCACTTCTCATTTTGTAAGTATCTTGACTACCACCCTACTGCCACTAATTTAGACTTTTCCAGAAGAGTGTAAGTTCTATACTGTCCCAACACTACAAGCTCTTCTGCCAGCAATGCAGTCATCCCAAGATGCTCCAATTCTGCAGCTTGTTGACTTGGTCACCTGATAAATGTTATCAGAGCAGTAGCTTGTCAGCAGTGCTTTATACCCCCCCCCCCCCCCCTTTCACCTGTATTAGCCTTGAGTACCACCGGTGGTGCTAATACCACTGGTTGGGAACCTTTTTCTCATTTTTTTAACATAATCAAATATATTTTTTTAATTTTTTTTTTCAACACAGGTGCTGTTTGGCTAGAAAACAGATTTTTATAAATTAGCATAAAGTAGCTAAAGTAGTATAAAGTATCTAAATGCCTTGTAGTTAAAACACACTAGCTATATATGTTGATAAGATCCAGATAAAATAAATAAAGGGGTTATGTCATGTCTCCATCACAAACCAAATGTAGCCAATGGGCAACATTATCACATTGTAGTCTAGACTGCAATATAAATGGGACCTAAACAATCTTGTATTTGATCTTTTAGTTATACAGTATACAGTGGAAAATTGTTAGCACAACTGTTTTTTCTGTGATCTCATCATGGAAATGTAGTCTCATTTTATGCTTGGTCACATCAGAAATCAATCCATCAGTGAGACCAAACTACTGCAGTCCCACTAATAGTAAAAAGAACGTTATCACGCTCTAACACAGGGGTCTCCTCCCTGAGGGCTGAAACAGGCCAGGTTTTGCAGCTCTCCACGCTGATGCACAAGCAACTTAATTTGTGCTTAGACAGAGCTATAGTCCCAATTATTACACTTGTGTGTCAGTGTGGGGAGCTGCAGAACCTTGTCTGTTTTGGTCCTCCAGGAGGAGGCTTGAGGACCACTGCCCTAACACATTTCTGCTCTATCTAAAACTAAAGGAAACCAAGCATCACCTGTTGACATACTCACCTATGCGAAGCAGTCCCAAGTCACCTAGGAGGCAGCAGTTTCTTTACTGTCATGTTTTCTGTAGTTTTGGGCACGTTAGCCCTTAGGTACTATATAAAAAATTGGTCCTTACCAGGAATAATGGGGCTGACTCTTGGCATCCAAAGTAATTAGATAATAGGGCTGCAGCACCAAGTTGCTCCCTTTTTATTTCAGCACATTTAGCACTCTTTACATTCTCTTGAATAATGTAAAATCCAGTATTCATACATATAGTATTTTTGGGATACCTACAGCCTCTTAAGATGTACACCACGCTTAGTCCTGAATCTACAAGAAATCTACTTACCTGCTTCCTATGGATCATGAAAAACGCAGAAGCAAGTGTAATCCAGAAGTGGCTCGCCTACTTGACAGCTCTACAGCTAAACAGGATTTTAGATCTGCTCTACATGAGTGTCTCCTGCTTTGAGTATAAGGTAAAACTCACACAGAATACATAACCTGGACAACACAATGATATAATAGATGTAGTAAACCAAATGTGTTTGTATAAGCAGCACATGTCTCACACTTGCTTCTGTGTTTCATATGCTGCTTCTGTTCTCTTAGGGAAAGCAGGCCCCTGACAAAGTCAGCACTTTGGTGCTTCAGAAATCCAGGGATGTGAAAGCTCGTTTAGAGGAAGCACTGTTACGTGGGGAAGGTGCTAGAGGAGAAATGATGAGACGCTGGAAAACTGGTAGGCAGTCATTTATGGCTATAGCTGAAAGTTACCATGTAGAAAAATCCTTAGTAGGTCAAAGCCTCTGCCCTAAACTGGCTCAAAAACCATAAAAGCTCATCAACTTTAAATGTCCATTCAGGTTCTGGAGATTTAAATATATATATATATTTAGAAAACGATTAGAAGCCATAGAGCTATGTGCAGTTTAAAATGTATAAGGTGGTCACTGCCTTGGGTGGTATCCACTAAAGTTTGGTGAGCTTTCCACCTCAACATACAGCAAAGTGACAATTTTTGGCTCAATTAATTGGAGATGTGCACCAGGAAAGATGAGGTGGACAGTTTCCACAATTTTATTGTTAATGAGACACTGTAGCCAAGATCATTCAATCACTCACCTGATCATGGCTGCCCTCTCCATTTCTGTCAGAATGCAGCTGCTCCTGGAACTATAAACAAGGCAAAAAGTGGTGGCACTCCCCCTGCATTTCTTTGCCATAGACCACCAATTGTATGCCTTGCCTGGTGGTCTATAGCTCCACCCTTGCTTATGAATAGTGATTGTGATTAGCACTGCAATCACAGTCACACCTACTTAGCACTTTAATTGCCTGTGGCTTCAAGACGATAGAGCCTGCAACCCCTCCCGGCACCACTGATTAGTTTATAACCGCATATAATAAAATATTATTGCCTTGTTTTTTGCCTATTTTCTGCCTTATGTTATATAAAAACATGTGCTTATAGGGTACATTATATATTGATTTCAATAAATGAATATATATATATATATATATATATATATATATATATTTATATTTATAAATAGTAACAGAATAGCACAATATAGAGCTCTTACAGACCCCCTCTATTATGCTGATTAGTATGTAGCATCATAGAGCCAAGGGCCATGCCCACTTGCTTCAGAAGAAAAATCATAATGTGAAGCTGTAAACCTTGATATCTTGGCCATTTCTCCTTCAATTCAAAAATGGAAAACAGTTTAGGACAGTGCCAAATATAGCCCAACGCAATAGTGTAACAATTGCCTTTGCCTACAGAGTCCCTTTAAGCTGGCTGTTCAAAGTGCCACATGCAATACGATCACTTTAACAAATATTTAGCTGACAAGTCATCCATGTCTGAATGCAAGTTGTCTGATTGCATATGAGTAATACAATTGTTTGGTCGCTCAATGAACGGTAGATGAATCTGTTCAGATTGATAGTAATTATTACACCATCTATTTTTAGCATTTGGCTGCCATTCATTATCATACTACATCCAGTTCCTGTTATGAATATTGGGCAAAGAATTTAGTAAAAAAAAGCACAGGGCTGGGGATAGAAGGTGGTGACATAAACTTTCTTTCTGTGTATAGATGCACTTTAAAGAGTAAGTCCCAGCATTGTGTAACAGTCTACCCATCCCTCTCTTCACCCGTACTAAGAATAATTTGTCCAATAGCATAAAAATCAACTCACTTGGCGGTGGGCAATATGCATGAAAGCCAAAGCTGTCTGCCTTGCAACTATAGGGTCGATTCATGGTCATGCACAAACAACTTTGCGCACTTCTTTGGAGCAGCAAGTTGCTCTCTGGCTTCTTACTGATTTATGGTCCTCAAAATTTGATGCTGATTTTTTAGTGCGCAAATTTGTGCAAGTACGCCGACTAAATCGCAAACTTACACCTCAAAAATTCTGCAAGCGCAAATTTGGCACCCCAAACTGCAACAGGCTTATTTTATTTCGAAAACACATGTCGGCAGCTTCCAGCATGTTTTTTAACAATGAAAGTGTAAGCCACAAGTTCTTCTTAGTGATTGAATCCTTTTTTTTTTGTTTTGGTAGGAACATATTTTTTTTAAATCACACAAAAAAAGGTACCCACTCCGACTCCATCACAGAAAAAAAATCTCTTTCTAATATTGTATAATGAATGTAACTTTCATAGAAAGTTTAGAAACATTAATCATAAATACATTTATGTTCATTCTAAGGCCCCTGTGATAAGCAGTAGCAGGCAGGGGTGGACTGGGGCTAAAAAAACAGCCTGGGACATTTTGGGGCACACTGGCCCTGCTGTACTGTTCCTGGCCCAATACAGTATCTTAATGTCACATTATATATACACCTTATTTTCCATTCCATGACACACAACCAGGGATTAGAGGACAAAAATAAGAAAAAAAATATTCTGAACAAAAGAGTATGCTAAAATCCCCCCATTACAGACAGTGCACAGAATCACCCCCTTACAGGCAGTGAGTGGCATCCCTCATTACAGCAAGTGAGGGGCATCCCACAGAGGCATGTTGCCGCATCTCCCATTACAGGCAGTGAGAGTATCCCTCATTACAGCCAGTGAGGGGCATCCCACCGGGGCAAGTTGCAGCATCTCTCTACAGGCAGTGAAGGGCATCCCTCATTACAGCCAGTGAGGGGCATCCCACCGGGGCAAGTTGCAGCATCTCTCTACAGGCAGTGAAGGGCATTCCTCATTACAGCCAGTAAGTAGCATGCCTCATTACAGCGAGTGAGGAGCATCCCAGGCATGTTGCGGCATCTCCCATTACAGCCAGAGGGGGCATCGCTCTTTACAGCCAGCGAGGGTATCCCTCAGTACAGCCAGTGAGGGCATCCCTCGGTAGAGCCAGTGGGGGCATCCCTCGGTACAGCCAGTGGGGGCATCCCTCGGTACAGCCAGTGGGGGCATCCCTCGGTACAGCCAGTGGGGGCATCCCTCTGTACAGTCTGACCATCACTGTTATTCCCGCCTCCGCCGCTCTCACACACATACTTACCGGCACCTACTGGTTGTTGCGCACTGGCCGGTGGGCATGCCCCATATGGCCAGGGTCCAATGAAAACAATGGACGCCACCCATAGACGCCCACTGACCAGCGCGCAACAACCAGGAAGTGCCGGTAAGTGTGTGTGGCGGCCGGGGAACAGCAGCAACTGGCAGACCGGCCGACACCCACCCATTCACATCATGTCATGCACAGGGTTGCGGCCTTCTCTGCCGTCGGCATTCTACTGGTGATAGATAATCATTTCTCCAATCTCCCATGTTCCTTATACTCTGTGTCTTCATGCTGCTCCAGTGCCAGGATGCACCTGTAATGATGCCATGTCATTAATGGTTCTGTGGGAATCAGGGGGGCACTGTAGCTGTAATGTTTTTAAGTCAATTGTTGGTGGCTCAGCGACCTCAGCCTGACCCCCACTCCCCGGATTGCTCTATTGAGGGGTGGAGCTGAATGTTTTGGGGGCACCTTTCTATAGTTTGCCTCAGACAGCTATTGTCCAGGCAGAAACAAATAAAAACTCTCTACTCACCTGCAGCTCTTATATGCAGGTTTGGTGTTCCACCGCTGCACCTCCATGCAGTGCTGGAATCTTCATACTCACCAGTGGTGGGGATCCAGTGATTCCATCTTCCAGCATGGAAGGCGTCCTTGGAGCCTAGTTTTCGATTGGGTGTGCAAGTTTGACAAAGATGCTGACAAGCTCATCTATTACAGTAAAAGAATTCTGGGACTTGTAGTCAGAAACATTACTAAGGGTTTTACTCCAGGTCAGGGAAGACACTCCCACTTTACAGACCCAGAGCCACAAGAATACATGAAAATTGGAAACAGCATGCTGATAAGTAAATCACAGATCTGGGGCAACAATCCTAACATACGTTTATTTTACATTCCAAAATAGGAAAACAATGAGTCAGAACACCAAAAAACTGATAAAGTTTTCCTTTAAGTTCAACTGTCACTAATGGAAGTAGCTGGGGGGGAGTTACAGAAAGCTTGGACTTCCTATTTAAGAAGAACCACAAAGTAGTAAGAGGGAGTGCAGCTCTTATGTCTGTGTGTGAGTCAGGGCAGGCGTCAGCACTAGGCATACCTGGGCAGATGCCGGGACCCCTGCACCTTGAGAGGGCCCACCTCATTCTCTTATACAGAACGAATTGCTGTGCAGTAACCAGGACTAAGGACCGTCCGACAAGGGCAGATTGGCCATTGAGAGATCCTATCTTTCTTTCTGTCAGTCTTTTTTAATTCCTTGTTTCTTTCTTTCTATTCTTTTTCAATCATTCATTTTTTTCCATCAATTTTTGTTTCATCTGTTCATTCTGCCATTCTTTTTCTTTCTTTGTTCCTTTTTTTCTTGCTTTTTTCTTTTTTTCCCTTCTATTATTTTTTCTGTAATTCCTTTACTCTTTTCTATTCTTTCTTTCTATCCTTCCATCTCTTTTTTTTTCTCCCATTTCTTCTCTCTCTGTCTTCCTGTCTTTCCTTTTTTTCTGTCATTCCTTTTATTCCTTCTTTGTTTCTGTCATTCATTCTATGCTTTTGTTCTGTTTATTTCCATTTTTTTATATTTTTACATGCAATTTTATCACCATTTATGGAGTATCAAACCACACACGCAGGGAGCCCACTGGGACTCTATCGCTCAAGGGCCCACATAAACTTGCAGCCGGCCCTGGTGTGAGTGTGTGTGGAGGGGTGCTATTAGATGGCTATATCCTCTCCCCTTAACGCCACTGGTCTGCCTATCCTGAAAGCACGCATGGCTTTTCTGTGCTGTGAACATGATAGTTATTGCAGACAGATGGTGCAGGAAAATTCAGGTGACAGCAATAAAAAGCAGACAGAGGATCTAATTATTTGACATCCTATTTTCTTCAGTTTTGGAGCCAAACGTGTCATTTTGGAACTTTCTAAGTACAGGGTGTCATCATATATGTCAGACATTGATCTATGGGTTGTCATCAGCATACAGATATTGTGGATAACACTGTCTTTTCCTGTAGCAGGGAATGACAAATTTGCCGGCCTTAATGACAACCTGAGGTGGAGGAAGGAGCAGACACACTGGCGCCAAGCTAATGAGCGGCTAAATACGTGAGTACCTTTACCTTGTAATTGATAATGTACATGATATAGAGGGTTAAAATTCTGTAGTACACAAGGAGTAAGGTACGGTAATAACACATTGACATTGGCCCACAATGGAAGGGGGGGGGGGATGAAAAAAAAAGAGATAGTTTATAGTTAACTTCTTTATTCTTTTGGGGGGTGGCGGTTGTACAGTGTGTCTGCACAGGTTAATGTGTTATTAAGTAAAGAAATGTAAAAAACGCTGACAGATTCATCATTCATAAGATTATTCCATTACATTTGGCTGCATTGATATCTCCAGATACAGCAGAGCTCATTCATTTTGTCATCAGTGTACTACAAGTTCACATTACTGAACAACTGCAGATTTGTGTTCATGATCTTTTGATGTTATATAACGTGTCTGAATGAAATGTATTTCTTACAACAGGGCAAAGGCTGAAATGGACCAGGAAGCCATTATGTCAGGAAACCTGGCTACCGAAGCCAACCTGATAATACTGGATGTAGTAGAAACCATAATACAGGTAAAACACAAAAGCATTGGGAGTTTCTTTCAACACCCTTTTTTTGTCATTTGTTTTTACATGGCATATTGCACAACTTTTCCCAGTCTGTTTTAGCTGTTATTAAGCTATCATTAATATTACATGTGACAATCAGTTCTCATATAAACACTGCATATACTGTACTGTATAAACTAAGCCTTTTCTAAAATGTATCATTATGGGTAAAATATAACATCCCCTGCTGCAGAACAGAAAACAACTGTATACTTTTCAAAGGAGAATTATCAATAAACACAAGTGTAAATTATGATATATGATAGGTTATAGAAAAATGCATATTTGACTAATATACTTCATTTAAAGTGTGTACTTTTTTCCACTTAAAGCGGTTCCACACCCGTTTTCTACATAATGGATGTGGATCCGCATTGTGACTCTTACCTGTGCATAGACCCTCGCAACCCTTACCTGAACCTTGATCCCAGGGCCAGGTCCAGGCATCATGTGGGCCCTTGGGCGAGTCTCCGTGGGCCCCAATGCAACCTGAGGCCCTTTATTTTTGCTGCCACTGATGGGTCCTCCTCTCTCCCTAATCAACCCCCCCCCCCCCCCCAGTCCTCAGAACTTTCTCCACTGTCTTCTCCATCGATTGCCCTCCAGTCCACTGTTTCTCAACCTGCAGTACATGTTCCCCAGGTGGTACGCACCAACAGGGAGCTTATTATGGCTCTAGCATATTATTTTAACAGTAAAATATTCTTTCTTGTTTTTAAAGGTGCTACAAGGCCCGTGACCTACTTAATTTGGGTTGTAACTACTTGTTCTACATGTTACTAGGGGGGACTTGGCATAAAAAGGTTGAGGACCACTGCTCTAGTCCGCGATTTATTCACTGCTGCTGCTAAACATCCTCTGGTCCTTATTGCTTTCTCCAATGCTGCCAATCCCCCCCACCCAAACCTTGCTGCCTGCTCCACAGCCACTTTTCCATCGTTGCTGCCAATCGTCCTCTGATTCTCTTGGCCTTCTCCACTGCCAATAAAGGGTCCACTGTTGCTGCCAATCATCCTTTGGTCCTCGCCACCATCTAAGCTGCCACTAATCACCCTCTAATTCTTTCCACCTTCTCCATTGTTGTTGATCATTTTTTGGTCCTAAGGCCAACCATAAGCAAGACTGCACATGGGGCCCACCGAAGAATCATTCTCTAGCCCATTCTGAGCCTGAGTGAACCCTTACAGAGACCAGGAGCCCAGGCACTTGCCCTGATACACCCAATACTGGCGCTGCTAGATCCCCCTGATGAAATGCGGCCTTGCGGTCATGTGGGCCGGGGTCGCACATTCTCTTTCACGGCTGCCGGTCCAGGCTGACCTACAAGGCGGCCAGCAGCCAATCGTGGCTGGGAGATCGAGGTTCAGGTAAGGATTGTTGGGGTTGCAGGGGTCACCACCTTGGTGACCACCCTGGGGATACCACCCTGAAACTTCCACAATGTGGCCTCACACACGTTGGAGGAGGCAGTATGTGTCTGTTCACAACACATTCAAGTACAGTGCTTGTTTTCCAACCCTCAAGTCCAGGATTACCTGCCTCTGGGGCATCCCAAATTGGGATGCACTCTATTGCAAGGTTAAGCGCCTTTTTATGTAAACCCCACCTCCATTTCAGCGCTAGGGAAGGGGGGCTGAGCGCAGGGACAGAAAAAAGAGGCATTCTGGCAGGACTGGCCTTTTAATATTGGAGTAGAAGTTGTCCAGGATAACCACTCCAGCCTAAATACTCAGGGAGGACCAAACCACTTCTTTTAGTGAACTGGCAAAGCACTCCTTTAGATGCCCGAGTAGTTCACATCTTGACCCAGTTCATAAAAAATACAAAAATGAGCTTTTGAAGAAAGGAAAAGTCTGCTATCCAAAACTTTTAAATGAGCATAAGCATTTGCCCAATATTATATTGGGTAAGTGATCATCAACATTTTGCTTATGGGCTCTGCAATTTGCAAGTATGACCTGTCTGCAGCTTAAATGGATAAGTAAGCCTATAATTACAAGTAAAAATAAATAAATTAAAGCTGCAGTCTAGGCTGTTAAACAAACAAAAGGCACTTATCTGTGAGCCCATAGCCCGACCCCCAAAGTGCTGCTGTCTCTTGTCCTTTAGTTTCAGTGTTGTCAGCCAGCAGGGACCAGCTGTGTGCTATCAGCATCACAGCCCTCTTTTAATGAATTAAGCGTTCATATAAAGAGGGCAAGTATCAAGAATATAGTAATGTCAAGTTGTTTTGTGTCTTATTATATTATTATTAAAATATAATTTTATATTAAATTTGGTTTCATAATTTAGGTCAATTTATCAGACTGCAAGGATAATCTACTTGGAGGAGTTCTTAAAATACTCGGGCATTCTTTAAGCACCAACCAGAGCAACACTTACCTAGCACATTGTTTTTCATCCATCCGACTGCTTATTATCAAGGTATGCTATTCGTTTAAGCCGATTTCTAGCTTTTTAATCCAAAAGTACAGTGTGACAGTGCTAAATCTAGTGAGTGTATTTTGTTTATATCTATTAACTGTATACTTTCAGGCCTACTGTGCAAATATAGGATTTTAGACAGGAACAGATTTTAAGGGAAATTGCCTCAGGTCCCCTGCTAAAAATCAAATAGTTTAATTACAGTTTATTGGGAAGCAGCATTTTGTCTGAAATCAGCTATAAAGAGTTTTATACTATGGCCCTTATTCATCAAGCGATAGCGCCAAGTAGTGTCTGACGAGCGCCAGGTACCGCCAGCTAACGGCGGCTACCGACTCAAGTACGCCCGGCGGCGGTCACAATGACGCATTTATCACGCTAAATGAGGCTAGCGCCAGCGAGAGCGACAGCTACCGCGGGATTCATCATGTAGCCGACTGCAACGAACAGCGCCGCTACTAATCCCATCACAGCGACAGGTATGACCTGTCGCTCCCTGGCGCTCTCCAATGCATTTCAATGGAGCAATCTTTAAATAATCATAATTAATTGAGTTTATGTTTTTTTTTTTTTTTTTTTTTTTTAACTGTCAAAAATTCTGTGACCACTACGGCAATGTTAGATATTTTTTTAAGGTAAAAAAAAAAAAAATATGTGCAGAATTGATATTACAGGTCTGATATTAATGTATTCATATTACAAAATGTTTAGAAAAACTTGTATAATTTTACATTTAAAAAAAATGGTTGTTTGGGTGTTAAAAACTACTTTACACACATCGCCGCCAGCGCTCTGGGGTTTAAACAAGGAATTCACAGCGCAAGAAATTTTTGAGCGTGATTTGTTAATGAATCTGCAGCAAGCCGTTCGCTCTGGCCATTCGCTGTCAGGCGCACCCATACAACGCTGAACCTGTGAAACATCGACCCCTAACCCCGTATTCAACATTACCGCACACCGACTGAGTCGCTGTCAACAAGCAAACCCCGGCCAAGCACAGCGAATACTAGCTGGCGCTGTGAAAATCACGCTACTGGCGCTCATCTGTCGCTACCTGGCGCTATTAATGAATCGGCCTCTATGTCAATGTATGACTGGCTAAATTCTAGTCAACTTTACAGCCATTGCAGTTACTGTCAATCTGCACCTCATTCATTTAGGAGTTACTTTATATGGTCCCTAGACCTGAAAACATTAAAGGAACTGTCTGGGTAAAACAAAGAAAAACACATCACTTACCTGCCAGCCCACAGCCACAATATTGAGCTGGTCTGTTTGCAGAGCTCTCAGCCCTAAAGCCAAGAGCACGCATCCAACTTGCCCGGTGCACATACGAGTGTCCACTACTGATAGATACACATATCAATGGTGGGCGCCCCCTTGTGGCGAACAATGAGCCTCCTTCCACGTGACTGGCAGCAGGGATGTGCACTGAGGTGAGGAAGTTGCTTGCTGGCAGCACCAGTACCAACAGTGAAACCAGACTACTGCACCCTGCAGTACTTAATGGGTTGGAGTCTGTAGGATGACAGGTAAGTGAAGTTTTGCCTGGTTAAGGATCTTATGAAAAATATATTAATAGATAGATAATATATGTTAACATAGACTCACATCCTCCTATACAGACATGTTTCAGGAAGGTGAGAGGTGCCTCCCACCCTAACCCAATAAAGAGACACATTTTTTTTCTTAGAGCTCTTTCAGACCAGGGACTTTGTTGTGTTAGCAGTTTTGTGTCCCCCATCTGAAGGAGTCCTGGATGGGGAGTAACAAGGTGGTTTTTAAACAGACAAAAATGATTGGGGGGTCACTCATACCCCCACCCCTGGGGCATGACAATTTGTGATGTCCCATTAGTTAAAACATCAGCAAAATGCCCCCCTGTTCCCTGGGGGAAGCCAATCCTTGTCCACACTCCCACACCTCTCTCACATTCCCCACTCTACTTACCACCTAGCAAACGCCATTGGCTGCCCGTGGTCACCTGGAATGAGAAAGCAGCACAGGAAATCTGAACCTGTTAGATATTTCACCCAATTTCAGGCTTCATTTAATGCTCTAAATGAATACGTTGCATAGATGGGGATGCAAGAGGATCTCAAGTTACTTTAGTTTAAGTAATTTAGAAGAATGTATGATTTGCATACTTGTGATTAAATCAAAGCAAACAAATTATTTCTGTAACCTTTATATTTTCTTTTAGTTTGGGGATATTTTGTTTGAAGAGGAAGTAGAGCAAAGTGCTGAGTTATGTCAAAAGGTCTTACATCATTGCAGCAGCACCCTGGAATGCACGCGGAGCCAAGCATGTGCCACCCTATACCTAATAATGAGATACAGCTTCAGCAGTACAAGTGTAAGTTGGCTCACTAGAGAGATGTAACTATTTACCGGCCTGCTTTCTGCTTCTTTCTATTACGTTACATGTATCCATATTTATATGTTTTAGTATTTAACTCCAGCCAAAAGTTTACCTAAAAATTGGAGTCCGTTTATTTTTACTGCTATATGTGCCACTATTGGATAAGGTTTCCCCAAGGGTGTAGCTAGGGGGGAGTAAGGGGGTGGCACGTGCCCCGGGTGCAGCAGGTCAGGGGAGCGCCAAAGGGGAGGCTTGAGCACAGGTGGAGCCGCCATTTTGAAACTTTGCCCCGGGTGCCAGAAAGCCTAGCTGCATCTCTGGGTTTCCCCACTGGAAGGCCGATTCAGCACCAGTCGGCAACACATTTGTGCACATTTTTTGGTGCAAGAAGGTCTGTTTTGTGTTGTGCGCGATTCAGCAGGCAACTTTTTTCATGTTGTGCGCTTTTTTATGCATACGTTTGCATATGAGCCCTTGCAGAAGCGGAAACTTGTGCCTTACCCACAAACAATCGCTTTTGCACATGATTCAGTGGCCTCAAATAACCTTTCCCAGAGGAGTAAAAGGTGTAGTTTTAGCGTGAGTCTCCGCCATCTTTTTGCCTAAGTAATCGGTTGTGTCAGGTGCAGTTTGAGGATTAAATGTAAAATGGAGCCCCGAGGGGCCTTGCTTTCAGAGTTCCTGCTTTGGAGGCAGAGGAAGAGACATTCTTTCTATCTGTGGCAGAGCAAAGAAACAGTGTGGAACTGACACTGCAGCAGGTGAGCTACCATGAAAATGAGTTTTCATGGAAAAGTTCACAAGTTTGATTGATTGCCATTTAGTTAGGTAAAGCCCAACTCTAGACTGGAAGGTTAAGCCTTAGATGCCTCCCACACCCCTCCATGTCTTAGTTTAAATGAACCAAAACCCTATTGGCAATCTGTGCCAGTTAGGGTCCAGCTCTGAAGGCTGGACCCTAACCCTCCCACTTCCACTGCCTAAGAAGCCCAAATGCTTTTTGTTATTGGGCTCTGTATGACAAGAGACAAGGAACAGCTGTGTGTGCAGCTGTTTCCTGTCTCCTGTGGATAGAGCTCTGCTAGGAAATGAGGGTATCTCTATAATGCAGAGCTAACTGATAGCTTGAAGGGGTAGGTAAGGTTGATTTTGTGTCTCTGTAGACCAGCACCCCTCTTCTTTGGCACAGTGTTGCAAATGAGGGTTTATGGCTGCTTTAAAAATAAATACCTGTTCTCTGATCTGAAATATTCGGAGGCTTTGCTGGCATTTCTGATGATGCCATCTTCCTCCCGCTTCTCCCACCTGTTTATAGACAAAGCTCTCACTCATCCCCCCTTCTTAAAATTCCAGTTCTCACTTTTTTCTTTTAGAATTTTGCCCGAGTGAAGATGCAGGTTACCATGTCACTAGCCTCATTGGTTGGGAAGTCACAGGATTTCAATGAAGAACATCTGCGCAGGTCACTGAGGAGCATGCTAGCATATGCAGAGGAGGATGAAGATATGCAATCTACCCCTTTTCCAGCTCAGGTAATGTGCATTCAAACTGTGTTACTCACAACTGTCTCTGGCACTGAGAGACATCTTGACAGGACCAGATTGAACGGAGGGCCCCCATTACTTGTTAATGAGTGCAATAAGGACAGCTACGTACAGGGCGACCACAGTGGACTTTTTGCTCAGGGGCTTCCACTACAGCACGTTCCTTTCCCCTCTCCCCCTGTTGCTACTTTGGAACAGCATTGGGTGACATTGGAGCCTATACCAGCACCCCCAGACACACATGGCCGCAATCCCAATCGCCATTGCGCGAACTCCCAAACATGCATGCACACACTTCCAAAGTCCATGCATGTACTCATAAATATGCATGCGCACACTCCAAATGCGCACGCGTACACTCCCAAGGCACATGGATGCTCCCAAAGTGTCAGGGTAGAGAGGACAAGATGGGGTGGCAGACGCCAATGCTCTCTCCCAGCATCGGCTGGGAGACTTAGGAGAAGGTGGGGCGGCAGGCACTGCTCTCTCCCAGCATCAGCCGGGGAAGAGAGGAGGAGGTGGGGTGGCAGGTGTCACGCTGCTTTCTCCCGGCATCAATAAGGGGAGAGAGAGGAGGAGGCAGGGAGGCAGGTGCTGCTCCTTCCCGGCATCAAATGGCTGCCGCTCATGCTTCTTCTCTCCCCGCTGTGTGAGCTAGTGGCGGGGAAAAGAACCGGCTGAGCCGAGCGGCAGTGTAGGTCTCCCTGCTGCTGGCCAACGGGAAGAAGAATCATGTCCCCGGCAGACGCTGACATCCCCGCCAAGCGCAGTGTGGATTCTCCCCACTGGTGGCCGGCAAGAAGGCAGGAACAGGCTGTCAGGGGGAGGGAGGGAGGGGCAGAGGAATTGGCAGGAGGAGGGAGGGGACCAGCAATTCTGTCCCGCTCTGCTGAGCTGACCGGATGTAAGGGGGTATGTCATCAGGTGAACCTGTAAACCCCGGTATCTTGGCCATTTCTTCAATATAAAAATGGTCCACTTGCCCAGTGGCAGACCTGACAAAAGCCTGGCTGCTGGTGGTGAATATGTGGATAAAGCTGCCCGGATGGGAAATGGTAAGCTTTAATATGTGTTTTCAGACATGTCTGTGGGGATCTCAAATCTTCCCAAATTTCACATTTGGGATGTCCAATGGTTGGGAATAAGACATTAGGTGGACATCAGGTCTTTTGTAACGCATACTGCTTCATTTGGACATAACCTAGCATTGCCCAGCATTCAGGAATGATTTCATGATAAATGAAGGCAGTTGACTCAAAGAAACGATTTAGAATTCTGCACTTGAATAGAACAGTCTGTCTGGTTAATGCGGTGATCATGTATCAGTGGGGGGAGAGATGATAAGAAGTGAATGGGTTGATATACAGAGTGTCTAAAGGGAAGGAGTTTTCTCAGATACCATTGGGTGGCAAAATGGTTTAGTGCTACTAGTTGTGATAAAGTAATTTTTAATTTTCTAGGTTAATGAACTCTTGAACAATCTGAACAGTATTTTGTCAGACACAGTAAAAATGAGAGCTTTCCAAAAAGATCCAGAGATGTTAATGGATTTAATGTACAGGTACGTTGTACACAAGGTCTTTCTGTTAAGTTTACGCGTGGGAAAATAATACTATTTCCCAATAAGATCATGTCTGCAGATGCTGCAACTGCAAGACAATGGCTTCATTTGATTTAGCGCCTCGCCCAAATCATGCTTACCTAATCAGGGCCTGCAATACACTTGACATATTCAGGACATGCTTATCTGCACTGCGGTTTGCTGGCAGTCATATAGAGAGGCCCTTCCCTTTCTGTTGTAAATGTAATAGAGTCAAATGTATAGTTTTAAAGCAGAACTTTATGATTTACAAAATCATGGGTCCTCTGTAAACCTTTACCCCGTAGTATAGTTACATATAGTTCATAAATGTTGATTAGTAAGTAAGCTATCGTATCATTATCTACAACCATAAGTACACTGTTCTCTTTCAATTAGAATTGCAAAGGGTTACCAGTCCTCACCAGACCTGAGACTCACCTGGCTGCAGAACATGGCAGAGAAACACGTCAAGCGGAAATACTTCACAGAGGCGGCCATGTGTGTTGTCCATGCTGCCGCCCTTGTAGCAGAGTACTTGAGTATGCTGGAGGATTGCAGCTACCTTCCCGTTGGCAGTGTAACCTTTCAGGTAAGACTTTAGTGTAATATATTTTTAGTATTTCTGCATGACAGCTTGCAGGCTTTGTTATTTGCAAGTTAAATGTTTATATCTATGTTTTTTATCTTCTTCCGCAGCATATATAGGAGTTTTCCTATGGGGACTTTTAAATTAGCTGTGCCTTTAGAGCATCTCTGTGACAGACTCTGCCATTGGATTTTAAAGGCACTGTTTTTGCATAGACCCATTACTTTCATTTTCCTGAGCATGTCCCAGACAGACTGCCATGGTGTTATTGATTGTGCTACAGACTGCTATTGTTATACTGATTGTGCTACAGACTGCTATTGTTCTACTGATTGTGTTACAGACTGCTATTGTTCTACTGATTGTGTTACCGGCAGAGTTGAGGGACTGTGTGCCCTGCTCCCATTGGTCTGTGGGTTTGTCATGCAGTTCTCCATCCGGTCCACGGGGGAGGTCCCCTTGCATGGAGCCTTGCATATAAGGCACAGGGTGGCACTAATAAAGTTAAGTTCATCTTCACCCTCAATACTGAGTTCTGTCTCTTATTGGGGGAAACGCTATATTACAATTCACAAGCCCTTGTAAGGGCTGTTCCTGGTTCCTCACGGATGACTCTGGAATTCCTGCAGCACCTCTCACCATTGGGAAAAGGACGTCTCTGGCGGGGAAGCCCTCCGGCGATAAAGGTTATCGCTACAATCTCCATATTCAATAATTAGTTTTATTATTGTTTAGTTATAAAGTGCCATCATTTTCTAGGGCGTTGTACAAGCTAGATTAAGGATAGGGTAAAACAAATAGTATACATCCAATAAACATGATTATATGGATCAAATGTGTAAAGATGCAACAAATAACACATTGATACTGGAAGAGTGAGGGGCCTGCCCTTGAGAGCTTCCAATCTAATGGCTAAGTGTGGAGACTAGAGGTTAGGTCTCGCAGTTTGTACAGCTTCCAATCTAAAGGCTAAGTGTGGAGACTAGAAGTTAGGTCTCGCAGTTTGTACAGCTTCCAATCTAAAGGCTAAGTGTGGAGACTAGAGGTTAGGTCTCGCAGTTTGTACAGCTTCCAATCTAAAGGCTAAGTGTGGAGACTAGAGGTTAGGTCTCGCAGTTTGTACAGCTTCCAATCTAAAGGCTAAGTGTGGAGACTAGAGGTTAGGTCTCGCAGTTTGTACAGCTTCCAATCTAAAGGCTAAGTGTGGAGACTAGAAGTTAGGTCTCGCAGTTTGTACAGCTTCCAATCTAAAGGCTAAGTGTGGAGACTAGAGGTTAGGTCTCGCAGTTTGTACAGCTTCCAATCTAAAGGCTAAGTGTGGAGACTAGAGGTTAGGTCTCGCAGTTTGTACAGCTTCCAATCTAAAGGCTAAGTGTGGAGACTAGAGGTTAGGTCTCGCAGTTTGTACAGCTTCCAATCTAAAGGCTAAGTGTGGAGACTAGAGGTTAGGTCTCGCAGTTTGTACAGCTTCCAATCTAAAGGCTAAGTGTGGAGACTAGAGGTTAGGTCTCGCAGTTTGTACAGCTTCCAATCTAAAGGCTAAGTGTGGAGACTAGAGGTTAGGTCTCGCAGTTTGTACTAAGCAGGGTAGTCAGGCAGTCTGCTTATAGCCATTAGGTGGAGCACAAGCTGAGATGATTAGGAAATAATAAGTGAAGGAAACAAAATTACATTTTCTTAATAGTCCAGAATGGGAAGTTTAAAGAAGAACACAACTTAAACTGTGTTACTGACGATTTTACAAACGGTTCTCTACTTGGTAGTCACACACATTTTTTACTCTTGGCTTCAAACCAATCCCCCGGGATTAGAACTATTAGGCTGTTCTGTAACATCATTACAGAGTGCCGTTTGAGAATAGTTAGTGCTTGGGTCAGTCATTTTTGGGTTTTATTGACAAATTCTCATATAGGTTTGAGCTCTTATTGTACACTCATATATTAGGTTTTATAGTAGGTGTATTTATTTGACCTTTGCAGAATATTTCCTCTAATATTATTGAAGAATCAGCTGTGTCTGATGACATCTTGACCCCAGATGAAGATGGTGTGTGCTCAGGAAGATATTTCTCTGAAAATGGATTGGTTGGCCTCTTAGAACAAGCTGCAGAGCTCTTCAGCCAAGTAAGTTTCATTAAAGGAAAGTTGGTTCAGTATATCTCACCACAGGGCTTCCATCAGAGCAGTACAGGCAGGACTCATGTATAGGCCCAGCCTTGGCACACATTATGGGTGAGGGGCTAGGCCCTTCCATAACCCACTTGATAATGCTCATGCATCATGCCTTTAAATACTGGAACATGACCACTTTTTAGACCTGTAAAACGAGCCCCTAGGCCAGCGGTACTCAACTGGCGGACCGGGGTCCGAATGCGGACCTCTGTGCCAGATTTCTGGACCCCTGCCCTGACAGCCCTGCACTTAGTTGCTTCTGTGTGGCCATGCTCAGCGCTGCCCCGTTATGGATTGGCGATGTAGTTTTTCTCCCTGACAGTGTCATGACTCCCTGACACTTAGCATTGCAATATGAAGTACTGCATGTGCAGGAAGTGGCATTGCAAGGTATAATCCACCCCCAACCTGCCCCCAGTGCGCTGATTTCTAACTATCCACCCCCCCGACAGCACCCCGTCCGGACCTTCGCCTCTCACCAGATGCCTGTAAATGGACCTTTACAAGAAGTGGTTGAGTACCCCTGCCCTAGGCTATAGTTGGGTTCTGAAGGCTTGATCTTATAAGTAGAGATTAGTGAATCTTTTACAAACTCGATATGCACAATTTTCTGAATTTCCCCAAGAAATTTGGGTTTGGATTTGAATTTTTAAAAAATCCATATTAAAAAAAACAAAACTCACCATTCATTTCTGTTTCAGCACCAAGCAATGTTCTCACTCCACTCCCCCATCACTAGGGTCCAGTGGTCCTGTGGTGACTGGCTTCCCACCCGCCCCTCCCCTGCTGTGTGTATTGGCTAATTCTCACTGCACGCACACTCCCCTGTCATTCTGAGCTGGCGACTGGCTGCGGCTGATGTCTGAGCAGCGCCAGAGCCCGGCTTGCACAGCTGACAGCACGGCCAGCTACCCTTATGATATGAAATGTTTTATCTGTTACAGGCAGGATTTTATGAAACGGTGAATGAAGTCTATAAAATTGTCATCCCTGTTCTTGAGGCCCACCGAGACTTCCGAAAACTTGCATCCACCCATGAGAAACTGCAGAAGGCTTTTGACCGCATAATACATAAGGTACGCAAAAATAACTTGTGCATTGCAAAGATTGGTGATGGCGTTTTTTTATGGCAACCAATATTATGTTGCTGTAGTATGACAAAGTGAGGGTGTTATTTATCAAGAACATTTTTCACCTAGCTCTTCATGTGAGAACTCGTTACCTAGTAATTACCACCCTCTGTAATTTAACATACAATTTATGAAATTATTGGGTTCAGAACCAAGGAATAAAAGCAATATGGTGAAAAAAAGCCAATGTGTTGCTTACCAACATGCTTTGAGGAAGTGACACGATTGACGTCACGAAATGCGTCGCGGTGAGGAGGTTGGGTGTTGGACGGGGGGGGGGGGGGGCGTTCATGTGAGTCTGCTCCAGGAGATGTGAGTGCTTTTTGCATCATTATTGCTGCTGATGTTTACTGCCTGCTGTTTCTTCACCTGGTGGGTCCTCATGGTTATCTTAGATAGGTTGCATATATATTTGCTATAGGTTGGATAGTTCACTTGCACAGCAATTGATTGATTTTTTAAGGTGTGCAAGAGAATTTCTCGTGCACTGTAGATATATAGGTGCACTTTAATTATTGATTATTGATTATTTAACTGATATATAACAGTCATTCATAAGCACATTGCACTTTAATTATCTTAGGGTTAGCACTTGTGGGCAGTAACATTTATAGAGCAGACATTATCATTCACTAATATGGAGTGAGGTTAGCCCAGGGACTACTATACATCAGGGCTACCCCAGTTTTTGTAGAGCAGCGGTGGCTTTTGTCCCTTCCCCCCCCCCCCCCATTCCCCCTTCTTTGTTAGTGTTTTCTATATGTTTTTTAAAATGTTTTTAACGTGTCTCCAAGTATTACTTTTGTAGATTTTGTAGATATATGTAATAATAAAGACTATTATATATTCATGATAGTGGTGCTGCTGCCTCTGTAGGGGTTTTTTGGGAGGTGTGTGGGACCCCCCGCTTTGGTGTCCATTTGTTGCTTACCAAGGTTTAATTTTTCACTTCAAGAACATTAAACTAGTAAGTAGCTGCTATGGGAAACACCTTCACCTTTTCTTTTTTCACACACACCTTCTTTAAAATAAGATTTCTTAAAGTCTGCCGTAAATTCTTAAACCCATAAGGTGATCTCTTCCTTTTCCCACGTCTTGGACGTCCCCTCAAGATGAGGAGGGCTTTTTCTCTCTTTGTTGGTCTCCTGTTCCCAGCCAGTGCTTGACCAGACTGATCTCTCACACTATTGACTGGGTTCTATGCTTCCAGGTGTCCAAGTTTTACCCCCTTCTTACTAGCTCCACATAGTGGCTTACTTCATAACCTTCTAATTATCACTTTAACCTAGGGATCCCTCTCACCATCCATGGTCTCTCTAACCCAACCTATAGAGGGGTACTTTCATGCAATTGAGCCAAAGTAATACAACTGAACAGAGTTTAAATAATCAGACTTGTGTGTCTTCCTTACACAAACCTCCCCAAGCATCCCAAAAAATGGCTGCCTGCTTAGACCTACACGGATTAGCAGCAACCAGACAATTCATTTATTTGTCTGTGCAAATAAGAAAACAACTTTTTCCTTAACTGTTCGAGTTCTTAGTAACTTCCAACAGAGGATACAGCTTCACATGTCCTGTAGACTTAATTATGAAAGCCCAGTTCGGTTTAATCACCATATTTTTTATTGGCGACAGGGTCAGAAGAGAATGTTTGGTACTTACTTCCGTGTTGGATTCTATGGAGCAAGGTTTGGGGATTTGGACGAACAGCAATTTATTTATAAAGAGCCAGCAATCACCAAACTCCCTGAGATTGCTCATAGATTAGAGGTAAGTACATTGCAATGTCAAGTTTATGTAGGTCAACATTTGCTTTTGTTCAGTAAAGATACTATTGCCTAAAGAATCTATATAGGCAGAATGTAAAATCAAAGCATAACTGTCTTAAAGCGGACCTTCACCCTAAATAAGAGCCTATCTTATATGTTTCCCCCACCCTGTGCATACAGATTGCTCACATTAAAAATCATCCTACCTGCATCTACTGCATGTTATGAGCCTTTAAACATCCAAGATGGCGGCACATGGAATCTCAGGCTGCCTGCAAACAGGAAGTGTCTTCTGACTGTGCTGCTCTGCATTCTGGGATTGGTGTGCTTTTCCTGACCCCAGCTCTGCTCTGTCTGTGCAAAGCACAACTATAACCTGTCCCCTGCACTTTTGACCCCTCTCCTCAGTATGTGATGCTACTGAGCCAAGATGGTGATGCCCGTATCCTAGATTGATGAACAGCGTTGCAGCCCATTAAAAACATGAAATATATTAATTTTAGATGCTGGGGAATAATTTTTTAAGGGTTTGGGCTTTTTATTAAATGACGCTGAAGGTCCACTTTAAACATCCAAGATAGCGGCCTGTGGTGTCTGCAGACAGGAAGTGTCATCCCCCCCCCCCCCCTCTCCTCAGTATGGGATGCTTCTGAGGCAAGATGGCGGCGCCCGTATCCTAGAGTCCTGAACAGAGTTGCAGCCCAGTGGGGGTAGGAATAAAAAGTGACTAAAAACTTAAAATATATTAATGTTAGATGCTGGGGAATAGTTTTTAAGGGTTTGGGATTTTCATGAAATGATGCTGAAGGTCTGGTTTAAACCGGACCTTCACCATGATTTATTGAAAAGCCCAAACCCTTATAAAATGATCCCCCAGCATCTAACATTAATATATTTTAAGTTTTAGTCAATTACTTATTATTCTTTCCCCCACGGGGCTACAACTCTGTTCAGGACTTTAGGATACGGGCGCCACCATCTTGACTCAGAAGCATCACACTTACTGAGGAGAGGAGAGCGGGATAAAGTACAGGGCAGCGGGTTATAGCTGTGCTTTGCTCAGACAGAGCGGAGCTGGGGTCAGGAAAAGGTCAGCAATCCCAGAATGCAGAGTGACACAGTTAGAAGACACTTCCTGTTTACAGGCTGCCTGACATCCCATGAGCCGCCATCTTGGATGTTTAAAGGCTTATAACATGCAGTAGATGCAGGTAGGATGATTTTTAATGTGAGCAATCTGTGTGTACAGGGTGTGGGAAACATATAAGATAGACTCTTATTCAGGGTGAAGATCCGGTTTAAGTCTTTAATTTTGTCTCACATTCTACATCCATACCTTACAGTTTCCTTTGTAGTCTCTGTGAATCAGATTTTACTAGTTATGTTATGGCTGGATTATGTTTATCCGACTAAAAATGTTACTACATAGCAGGATTGATTTTTTGTTGCTGTCAATGAACTTTGCAGTAAACAAATGAGCAGAAAGTATAGCTATTCACTTGTAGACACAGTACTTTTGTGGGCCACACAATGTGATGCAGGAGATTTGGGATCCGACCACCAGTCAGTCTACCAAAAGGAGGTTGTGCCAAAAAATAAGTTGGGGAATGGCTTTAGAAAGGGGGCTAGAAATCTGCAACAGTAAGCTCATGCAGCAGCACAGCGGGGAGTATTAGCTGCATAGCAGGTAGGGAAAATAGTTTGATTTTACACTTAGCATAGAGAAAACCTTGAATTAAGATTTTACTCCTCACATCTATAGGTGGCCACAAAGGCCTTTAATCTATTGTTCTCAGTAAATGAAAAATAAGAATAGTAAATACTATAATGTATACCTAGAATATAGCAGAGTGTGCATTTAACAAATTATTTTTAGAAAACAAATGTCCACCAACCCCATGTTACAGATCCGGCCTTACCTGCAAAAATACCATTTTGTGAGTACTCACCTGAAAAATGGATATTGTTGGTGTGCCACACACCCCGCTTCACCTTTAATTCTTCACGATTGGGTTACTCACCGCCAGGTGACGCTGTGCAGAGAGGAAGTCTTGTAACGAGCCCCCTTCCGGCCTATATATACCTGGTACCTCCCATTTATCACCAGTGTATTAAAAAGCAGAAAGACAAGGTACCAGTATTTTAACAGTAACCTCCAAATAAATCAATATCAATAAAAGCTTCACCATATAAAGGATTCGGAATACCGAAAAGGGTGGGAGTGAAGCGGGGGGTGTGGCACACCAACAATATCCATTTTTCAGGTGAGTACTCACAAAATGGTATTATTCTTGGTGTGCCACACACCCCGCTTCACCTTTAATTCTTCACGATTGGGACATCCAAAAGCAGTGTCCACAAGGGATGGGCATCTCAAGGCCAGGTGAAGCATAACTTAAATGACTGCAGTCTGCAGAACTTTGCGGCCAAAAACAGCATCCGCTGAGGCTCGCACATCAACCTTGTAAAACTTAGAAAAAGTATGAACAGAAGACCAAGTAGCGGCCTTACAAACTTGTTCAACAGAAGCTTGGTGCTGAAAAGCCCAAGACGCTCCAACGGCGCGAGTAGAATGAGCAGTGATACGAAAAGGGGGAACTTTCCCCTTAGCAGAATAGGCCACAGTAACGGCCTGACGTATCCATTTGCTAATGGCAGATTTGGCTGGTGCCAAACCCTTCTTAGGCCCACAGGGCATAACAAAAAACGCATCCGTCTTACGAAAAGGAGACGTGATAATCAAGTAGTACTTAACACAGCGTACTACATCCAAACAATGCAAAACCCTCTCCTTGTCATTCTTAGGATTAGGACACAAGGAGGGAAGAACAATATCCTGATTCAAATGAAAAGCAGAAACAACCTTAGGAAGAAAGTCTGGCTTGAACCGAAAGACCACTTTATCCTGATGCCTCTCAAAGTAGGGCGCCTGGATAGACAAGGCCGCCAACTCTGAGACACGCCGGACCGAAGTGATAGCTACCAAGAAGACAATCTTCTGAGTCAGGGTAGACAAAGCAATATCTTGCAGAGGCTCAAAAGGAGGAGCCTGTAGAGCAGAAGGAACCAAATTCAAATCCCAAACCGGGAGTAATGGTTTCCTGGGAGGCCGCACATGCGTAACCCCCTGGAAAAAAGTTTTAACTAAAGAATGAAGCGCAAAACGCTTCTGAAAAAAGATAGATAAGGCAGAAACTTGCCCTTTCAAAGTACTTAGCTGAAGACCAGAGTCCAGCCCAGATTGTAAAAACTCCAGAATCCTGGAGACCGAGAAGACCCTACAAGGAAAGGATCTAATCTCACACCAAGCGATATAGGCCTTCCAAGTCCTATAATAGATGATAGAAGAAGACCTCTTCCGGGCACTGATCAAAGTCTTAATGACTGAGTCAGAAAGACCCTCCTCCTTCAAGATGGAGGTTTCAGCAGCCAGGCCGTCAAACCAGCGCTGGTAAATTGGGGTAACACAACCGACCCTGAGTGAGCAGATCGGGCCGAAGAGGCAGAACGAACTGGTCCACTGCCAGCCGAACGATGTCTGCGAACCACACTCGCCTTGGCCACCTTGGGGCCACGAGAACGGCGGACACCCTTTCCAGAGCCAACTTCCGAACCACCCTGCCCAGCATGGGTATCGGAGGAAACAGGTATAGAAATCCCAGATCCCCCCAGCTCAGGGACATGGCGTCCACTGCCAGAGCCAGAGGATCCCGGGAGAGGGACATGAAGTTCGGGAGCCTCTGATTGTGACGAGAGGCAAACAGGTCCACCTCCGGTGTCCCCCATCGGAGACACAGTGAGCGAAACACCTGAGGATGGAGAGCCCATTCTCCCAGACGGGGAGAGCTCCTGCTCAACCGGTCCGCTTCCTGGTTCTCCACTCCTGGAATGTATACCGCCGAGAGACAAGGAACATGGGCCTCTGCCCAGGTCAGGATCAGGGACACCTCTCTGAGAGCACTCAGACTGCGAGTCCCTCCCTGATGATTGATGTAAGCAACCGCTGTTCGATTGTCTGAACGCACCTGGACCGGAAGGCCCAGAACGTGTTGAGTCAGGAGAGCAAGAACCCGACGGATGGCTCTCAGTTCCAGAATATTGATGGGTAAGTGGGCCTCTTGCGGCCCCCACTGCCCCTGGAACTGCAGCTCCTTCCAGAATCTGCCCCATCCCGACAGACTGGCGTCCGTGGTGACAATTTCCCAAAGAGGGGTCAGGAAAGACCTGCCCTTCACGAGATTGGTCGAGACCAACCACCACTGGAGGGACTGCCGGATAAAGCTGAAGCGTCCTTGTGTGAAATTGAGCAAAAGGAACTGCCTCGAAGGAGGCAACCATCAACCCTACCAGCCTCATCCCCAGACGGATGGACGGCCAAGGATTGGAAAGTAGGACCCGAGCCAACTCCTGAATCAGATGAATTTTGGACTGGGGGAGAAACACTCTGTGTTGATGAGAGTACAACTGCATCCCCAGAAAGGACACCACCCTGGCCGGAGCGAGGGAGGACTTGGAGAAGTTGATCACCCAACCAAAGCTTTCCAGCGTGGAGACCACCATCCTGGTGTCTGTCTCCGATTGATTGAGTGACGGAGCCATGATGAGAAGGTCGTCCAAATTGGGTACGACACGAATGCCCCGAGATCTGAAAATGGCCATCACCCCTGCCAGCACCTTGGTGAACACTCTTGGAGCCGAGGTAAGGCCAAACGGAAGTGCCACGAATTGAAAATGCTGATCTTCCATCACAAATCGAAGAAAACGTTGATGAGCGTGGCAGATGGGAACATGAAGATAAGCATCCTTGATGTCTATGGACGTCATGAAGTCCCCCTGCCAAAGGGAACCGACGGCCGTACGCAAAGTTTCCATGCAAAACTTCCGAAAACGGATGAACTTGTTGAGTAATTTCAGGTCCAGGACGGACGAACAGACCCGTCCTTCTTGGGGACTACGAAAAGATTGGAGTAGAAACCGAGGCCCCTCTCTAAGCGCGGTACCGGCCGGATGACCGCCATCTCTAACAGATTCTTTACCGACACCAGGAGCCCCTGTGCGGCCAAAGGATCGATGGGCACCCGAGACCGAAAGAACCGTGAAGGAGGGCGAGACTCGAATTCCAGTTTGTAACCGGACGACACTATCTCCCGGATCCATCTGTCCGGAACCTTCTGGTTCCAAACCAGGGGGAAGTGTCGCAATCGTCCCCCCACCCGCACGGGTGAGGGCAGCCCCTCATTGCTGAGCGGGCTTATCAGCAGGTTTGGGCTTGGTGCCCCAGGACTGAGTGGGACGGCCACGGCCCTTCCCCCGAGTCCAACCTGCACCTCTGGTAGCGGGAAAGGAAGCCCCCCTACCCGCTCTGAATCCCCGAAAGGAAGGTCTACCAGAACTTGCCCCCCGAAAGGGACGACGAGGCTTCTTACGTTGGGGCATTTTACCACCTTTGGCAACTGAATCAATTTTATCACCAAACAGCCGCAACCCCAAAAAGGGGAGAGCTGTGAGCACCTTTTTAAAAGCTGCGTCCGCCGACCACTGGCGCAGCCATACTGCCCGACGAATAGCCACCAGCATTTGCAGCTGTCTAGCTACTCATAGCCAGCGCATCGTCCTGAGCGGACAGAACATAGGAAACAAAAGACTCACACTGCCTGAGAGCAATAAGCTCCTTGCAAGTGGGATCAAGATCCACACACAGACCCTGAATTACAGATCTAACCGCCAATAGAAGAAGCGCTGAAGCACACACCGGGCGCATCGCTGACCCGGCGTAACTAAAACCATGGCGAGCGTACTGGTCAATCCGACGATCCTCACCATCCTTAAGGGCAGTAGTCTCAGCAGACTGCACCATAGCCGTGCTGGAGAGCCCTAGTACAGGGGTATCGACGTCAGGAGAAACCGACCAAAGCTTCACCAATTCTGGCGGAAAGGGTTAACGTTTCTCCCAACTGGAAGGAATTCCAGTTAACCGCGTGGGATGTTCCCATTCCTTGAGCACAATTTTCTCAAAGTGGTGTTGTCTGGGAAAAACCAAAGGCGGCTGAGGAACATTAAACAACTGACCCTTTGGCAGGGTGACAGCCTCAAGTGGATCTAAATTCAAAATTTCAAACATTTGAGCAAGAATGGAGGGGGTGTCACGAAAACCCCCCGCAGACAAATCGCCAATAGCATCAACCTCAAGCTGATCTGCAGGCTCATCTGACTCCACCAAAAATTCTCCCTCCTCGTCCAGGGAGCAATCGGACCAAACCACAGGCTCACATACATCATCCTGTGAAGCCGGAGGTACAGGAGTCAGGTGCTTCCGTTTCGCAGTGGCCTTTAACCCTGCTTTAACGGAAACTATTTTCTCGAGGTTGGCCAACCGTGCCGCCACCTCGGATTGCAAATCCCCACACTTGACAATGTCACGCGGGGTCCGGAATAGGGAGGGAGGGGTAGGGGATGATGGGAGTTGCGAAGGGCCAGCAGCCGAAGCAACGGACTGACGCGCAATACTCTGCTTTGCACAAGGAATGCATACAAAAACATCATCAGCTGGGAGCGGAGTCCCACAGCCTCCGCACACCCTAGATGGCCCAGAAGAACCATTTCTGGTAATATCGGAAGCCTCCATATGGTGATTTATGGTATTCGCAAAATTTAGGGTTTAAGGTATAAGCCAACCCGGGATGCCCCTTTATGTTAATGTCCCGGGAGGGAGGATTTAATTAATGATAATAAAGGTCCCCCTTAAAAAATAATAGTATAAAAAAAAATTTTTTTTTGTTTTAAATATATATGCAAGTATATATATATATAAATATAAAAATATGTCCCAATTTAGGAGAAAAAGAGACTAGCCAGGCAAATATAGAACCGGGAGGCTACTAATTGAGGGAATCCCAGGATCTGTGGGAAGAAACAAACCAACAGTAAAACCCCCAGAAACCAATGGCAACATGCAATATAACATACATACACAGCACCAAGTGCTTTGAAGAGGCAAGAAAACTGGCCTCCGATTTTCCTTTTTATATATTTGTCTTTTTTTTTTTTTTTTTTTTTTTAAATAAAAGTATTTTTCCATTAAATATATTACTTTTTAAATAAACAGTAAAACCCAGGTGAGGCCGCTTACCTGCCCCAGTAAGGCTTACAAAAGCCCAGCACCCGACCAAAGAGGTGGTGGAAGACAGCCGGGAGTGGCCGATTAAAACAAAGGAGATAAGCGGAGGGGGGAGGGGAGCTGGATAAAGTGAGAAAAGCGCAGGCAGCCATAAGCAAACCTGACACCGTACAGCCCGCCCCGGTCACCCCTAAAGCTGACCCAAAGCTCTGGCCCTACAGGCCAGCAGCAGCAGCCCGCAAAACAGAGACTGCCATATAAGGAGGAATCAAAGTCAGGCCATATGCACACTCACTTGCGGTGCAGCCTGACAACGTTGAAATAAGCAAAACACATGAACATACAGTAAACCATACACACAATACACATCCCTCTACCCCCCCCCCCCATAGTGAAGGGAGAAGGGACCGCAACGGGAGAGTAAGGGGCTAAGGGGACCCTCGGGACAGGGGCATCCCACTTCCGGATCACCATGCCGGATAGCCGCATTGCCCCCAAAACAGGGGGTCGAGTGGAGGAGATAAGCTCCTAGGCACCTATAGTGCCGTCTACCAATTGCCCAGTGAGCAGCCTAGGCTGGGAGGCTTCCATTTAACCATAAAGGTACAAACAATCAAAAACCGGGCAGAAATAGACCAAAAGGGGGTGCCGGGGTAAGACCCCGGCTACCTGTAAGCAGGAGACTTCAATCTTCTGTCTTGTCGTCATGCAAAGAGAAAAACACTGGTGATAAATGGGAGGTACCAGGTATATATAGGCCGGAAGGGGGCTCGTTACAAGACTTCCTCTCTGCACAGCGTCACCTGGTGGTGAGTTAACCCAATCGTGAAGAATTAAAGGTGAAGCGGGGTGTGTGGCACACCAAGAATAATACATTATTCAAATAGAATGGGTCCAAAGGCCGGCAACAAAAATAGTAGAAGGACTTGAACTTAAGATGAAAGATGGGAGAGAGGGGACATGATTGAGACCTTTAAATATGTAAAAGGATTGAATAAGGTTCAGGAGGGAAGTGTTTTTAAGAAGAAACTTAATGATAGAACAAAGCGGCACAACCTGAAGCTAGTCGGGGGGAAGATCAGGAGCAATGTTAGAAAATATTATTTTACAGAAAGAGTAGTAGATGCTTGGAACAAACTTCCAGCAGAGGTAGTTGAAAAATCAGCAGTCACTGAATGTAAACATGCCTGGGATAAGCACACATCTATCCCAAGATAAAGAGAACATACAGTATACACATAAGGGCAGACTAGATGGACCGTATGGTCCCCTTCTGCCGTCAACCTTCTATGTTTCTATGTCCTTTTACTGTGAACATATTTAAATGAAAATGCAACTGGAACATTCAGAGCAAATGACCACCCTTTCCCTGAAGACACCCTAGTGCAAAAAATATTGAATGGCAGCATTCTGTAAGCTTTTTGTGGCCAAAAATAAAAACATGAGCCATAGTGAAATCACTTTCTGCAGCCTTGACCCCATACTCTGTAGCACTGGCTGCTAAAACGCTACAGCAACACAATGCTCCACTAGGGGGGCAGACGAAGTCTGGATCGAGGGGGGGGGGGGGATTTAATAAATAAAGGGTTTATTTTTATTTTTGCATCCAGATGCTCTTTAACAGTCACAAGAGGTTGTTTCCTGCATATAACCTTGGCCCTAACCCCCCCAAACAAGCAAAGCATGGCATGTCCAGATCAGGCAATACACAGAGAAAATCCCAACAAATCCTTCACTGCCTGTGACAAAGATAAACTCTTTATGCCTCGTGACTGCAGGCTACGATTACAAAAGCAGCCTTAGCAAATAGTTGTGACTGATCTTTAACTAAACTGTAAAACCAAATACTGTATGTCTTCATTCTATTGCCATGTGTCTCACTTACCTGCAGGGATTTTATGGCAACTGTTTTGGAGAGAAAGCAGTAGAAGTCATTAAAGACTCTGCACCAGTTGACAAATCAAAACTGGACCCCAACAAGGTACACTATAAATATAGGCTGCAATAGCCTTTCGTTGTTTTTTTTTTTTTTAATACTATCAATAATAAGCCAAGATTTTTTTTATCTAAAGGCTTACATCCAGATTACCTTCGTGGAACCCTACTTTGAGGATTATGAGATGAAATACAGAATGACCCATTTTGAGAAGAACTATAACCTTCGGCGGTTCATGTACACTACGCCGTTTACTTTGGATGGCCGTCCCCGTGGAGATCTTAGCGAGCAGTATAAGAGGAAGACTATCCTGACAACTATGCATGCATTTCCGTACATCAAGACCCGCATTGCTGTCATCCAGAAAGAGGAGGTACATTGCAATCGGTTTTGTTGGATTTAGCATTTTAAAGTGATGCACTTGTAGCGAAAGTATTAGGCCCCTTTCACACATTATCGGAGTAGCAATACTCCAACTCCACACAAGCAGAAAGTGTGAAACAAATGGACTCTTTCACATCTATATGCTGCGTTGTGGAAGTGCTACATGCACCGCAGCATAACGCAAGGGCAACACAGGCCATATAGGTTAATAGGCAGCACAGGTAAAGCACGTGTATTGCATTTTACCTATGCTCCTCTGTAGGGCAGTTCTCCCTCCCGGTCCATCTCTGCTGCTGTCACCGGTTCTGTCCTCACCAACACCTCTGGTTATTCATTCTGGCCCTTGCTTAGGGGTGCACCTCTAATGTGATGAGGTGAGGTGGCCGCCTCAGGCGGCCTAACAGAAAGAAGCAGGAGACTGAGGGGCAATGTGTAGCAGTGATGGCATTTCTAGGCACTGTCATGCCATGTTTTGCTAGAACTTACGTGGAGTAGACGCTGTCCGCCACAATTTGCGCTGTGGCTTCTGGTTTCTCTGTCTCCTGAAGACCTGCACTAGAACAGTTGAGTAAAAGTTAAAGTGCCTAGAGCAGCAGGAACCCTAAATGTAATTGCTCAGGATGTGTCACATGGCCTGAGGCAGCAGAGAGGCTAGGTTACCCCTGTTTCTGCCAGGTCCTACTGGGGTGACTCTAGCCTCTCTGCTGTCTGAGAAGAACCATGGAAAGACACCCCCCCCCTCCCAGGACGTACCACACCTCTCTTCAATAGAGCAGTGTGTCGCTCTGCCTGGCTTCTCCCTAGGATGGAAACTGTGTTGACTCACTCATTTGTTAGAGGGAGGGACCACATCTGCTGACCAAGCAATGAGTGCCTGTAAAAACATGACAGCCAGCAGCCCCCCCCCCCCCCCTGAACAACTAATGAGAGAAGTACAAAAATATAAATAAAACCGGTATAGCAGTTGCAGCCCTTTCTGCACTGCCGTCTGAGGCTGCTGCCTCACATGGCCTTATTACAGGTTAACCCCTTACCACTGCCACCTTCTGCTGCTTACATTGGTTGTATAATTCCACTGGTCCCTGCTACTTATCAGTTTTTTGTACCTCCACGCTGTCGGGCACGGCCACTGCAGGGGGGCTTATGAGCCACTGCAATAATACATCACCCCACACTACACAAAACTGTACCATACTGCATTGCATTAGCGTTATGCTAATGATTTCATGAAGCAAAGTGGACTTTGCGTGCGCCTTGCAGTGTGAATTACAAATTGCATCTCGGTCAGCTTATTCATTTTTCCAAACTAGAAAGTGCAACAAAAACATGTTCCATTTTACACTAAAAAAAAAAAATCACCTGTACTTGTGATGGGACAGCACGGGTGAGGTTCATACATTTTCTTTAATGTTTGGAAACAACAGAACCCTAAGGGCTATGCAGAATCATTTGGTATTTTGTTCTGCACACCCCATAGGGGATGTATATCATCCATCTGTAAAAATGCCCCATTTTATCACCCTTTCTTGTCTAAGCTTCAAAAAGAAAGATTGAATAAGTGTTACTGTAATTGTGAAATTTAGAACAATACTTTCCTTTGATCTAGTGAAACACAACAGTGCAAGCCCTGGCAATGTCACCGTGTGCTTTAGTATGTTTACACTGGCACTGACTATGATTATAAGTAAACATAGGCTGGTGGATAATAACCTATGTGTACTTATAAACATAGCATAATGTCTCAAGTGTGAAGTATTAGTACTAAATAAAAGCAATCTATGTCATTACATACATTTGGGATGACTGTTACATAAGAATATAACCCTAAATCATGCAGAATAGTTACCTTTACTCCAACGACTTTGCCTTGTCCACTCTCTTGCGCCCTCTCGCACCCTCCCACTGGGCCAGTGGCCTGACATTCGCCAGATAGGCTTCAATAGAAGATGCCATAGTCATGTGTGCTGCATGAATGGCATGGGAGTGGGGACCCGGTAAGTTATTTTGCCTGATCTCTGTCATCCTTTTCTTACATAACCAGTGGGACATCCCAAATCAGGACACCCCCGGGTTGGGAGGGCATAAGAAGACCTTCAGTTGTTGGAGGCCTGATTTAAAAAAAAGAACAGACAGTAGTTCCACTTACAGTCGCATCACAAAGGCATCCTTATCTGGATGTCTTGCTACACACCCCCCACCAGGAACCCCAAGAACAGGCAGCCTATGCTCCTGGCTTCTGTGTTCCAGTGGAGTCTCTAGTGTGACAGGCTATTCTTGCGGTATCACATTAGAACCATGAACCCCATACCTAGGATTGATGATGGTCAATTGATGATCGGCAACAATCCAAAGAATAGCCATGAACACGCCAACCAGGTAAAAAGCAACTGACAAGTCTTGGCAAGGCTTTGTGAATACATGAATTTCATTTGCCTAGGTTGGCAAGTGTCTGCGTAAAGTGTTACCTAGTGTATGGCCATGGCTGGGCTTTGGGGTGTTGAGTGTTCACCTAGTGGGGTGCCATGCCTTTTTCTTATTTGGCAGGTTTTTATTAAAATGGACTGGCTCTGTTTGGTCTGTGTGGGGAAAAGAGGGTGCCACCTGCTTATCCCAGGCACTACCAGATTGCATTTTTGATGGGGGGGTTGGGTTCATTGGAGGGCAAACAGTGTGTTTTATCATAGAAGGGTATGGGGTGCCATCCAATTACTTCTGGCATTTGTTTTTAGGAGTTGGGGGATACGTAGTCTTTAGTCCTGTGCGCCTTACATTGTATGCCTTCTAATGTAAGGCCCTGTGTATGGCTATGTTAAACGATCTGTATTAAAGTGAGACTATTGTGACTGAGCACTGCACACCCATCATCTACACTTACATGCAACTTTGTATTCTATTTGGGACAAAAAGACACTCTTTGCATGATCTCATAGCTAGCATTCTTGAATAAATACAGTAAATACCTTCTGTTTGGAAAATCATAAATTAGCAAAACAAGGAAATTCCTTCAAGTTTATCCACTGAAGCATTACTTTGGTCTTTGTATAACTATTCGTTTGCATTCTAGTTTGTTTTGACTCCAATCGAAGTTGCTATAGAAGATATGCAGAAGAAAACACTTGAGTTAGCGGTTGCTACTTGCCAGGAACCCCCTGATCCTAAGATGCTTCAGATGGTGCTACAGGGCTCAGTGGGAGCCACAGTAAATCAGGTAAAATACATGGTTATACTCTTTTATACAATATTTCTTCTTTCTAACAGAATTACCATCTTTTTAATAATATTTTCTTAATAATGGAACCACAGATCACACATGCCCAAGTAAGGGAACACTGTGTATAGCCCATATGACAGTACAAGTGGCTTGCTATCATCAAATTGACCCAGAATAATCATTTGTGTGAAGTCATTTTTGCAGCCCATTGATTTTCCCTCTAATGATTGTCATGTATGGATTTTTAGGGACCACTAGAGGTAGCTCAAGTGTTTCTGGCTGAAATTCCTGCTGATCCTAAGCTGTATCGACATCACAACAAGCTGAGGTTGTGTTTCAAAGAATTTATTATGCGGTACGTATAGCAGAACAAGCAAATGAATTGCAGTGTCTATGGTTTGTGCCTATACTATTATTTCACATGATTACTTTGCATTGCATTGATTTATTCATAAATGAGTCCTGTACCAAAACTAGATAAACCAAGAAAATGATAAATCCCCAATAAATAAGAAGAAATTAAAAAAAAACACGTTAATAAATGTGGTTACAGGTCAGAGCTGGCACAGCTTAAAATGGACTAAAATCAGAAGTTCTTCAGTGCTCCTTAGGGTAGCTGCATCCTCTACTCCTCCAGCATTCTGCTTTAGTGCCCATCCACTCTGTGCCTCTAAGAAGTGTCGAAATTCAGGCACTAGTATCTCCCCTCCCCTAAGCCCCCCGCATCAAATGTCTCACATGACCAACATCGGCCAATAGGGTACACCAGACAGGTGTTCAAGTGCATGGCTACCCAGCTAGCACTATTAGTCCCTGGTGGTAAAGTCAGTTTGCAGTTGTGGCCTTAGCCACAGGGACGTTGTAGGATAAGTGATAATTCTAGGTTTCAAGCTATTCTAGGGGCCACAGAGCAGAGAGGCATCCCAAATCAGGATGCTCAGGGAATAAGAAAGAAATACAGAACCTACAAACAGGCCATTGTTGATCTCCTGGAATCCCCTTTATCTTTGATCTCCTGATCTCCTTTATCTTTAACTGCAATATTTAGTTGCTCTATACTGCAACAGATATGCTCTTATTTGCTGCCTAATTGCACAACTGTTCCTTTTCAGAGGCTGAAATAACGTGTTAGAGAAAGTTACAAATGACATCCCCTGAAGTGCCCTCACTCTCTTGAAAGTTTACTAAAGCTGGCACGTAAGGGGGTGTGGTTAACCAGGGGTAATTGGGAGAGTTGGCATTACCAACTCACCTGTCTCTAAGGGTGGGCAGGTAGGTTGCCATCCCCTGACACCTAAACTGGTACGGAGGTTCAGAAGAAAACATTACTTTCCCCTTCCTTGTTCACGTTAACGAATAATGATCTGAGAAACAAATCCCATCCACAAACAGTGGACATTGGAGGTGTCAATTATCATTCAATTATCCTAGTTTTTAGAAAGCGGGGGTTGACAGTGGGGATACCTGGCATAGGGACTAGTACCCCCACTGTAACATCGTCAGGGGTCTATTGATCTTTACACTGCTAAGCCTTTTATGGGACACACTCAGCACTCTGTAAAGTGTACCCAGATATTGCATGCTTTCATCCACTTTGAACTGGAAAGTGCTGTGGAAATGAGGAAACTGCTTGTAGCACATAATAGGGTACCACATGACTGCACAATTCACAAAGTGTAGTTCTACTTCCACTTCCAAAAAATACAGGATGCCAAGGGCAATGGAAAAAAAAAATTAAACGTAAACTTTTGAAAGGTACTTAGCATCTATAATCAGGATATCCACCATGACTATTGTTGGGTGAACCCCTAGAGGTTCGGGTTCGGCAAGTTCGTTTGAACTTTAAACAAAAGTTTGGTTCGAGTTTTAGAAATCAATGAGGGCCCGAACTTTGGGGAGGCGGGGGGGGGGGGGGTTGATTCTGGCTCAGGGGGTGCTTGTCAAGGGGGCCATCAGGGGCGACCGGACTAAAATTTGTGGTGGTGAGTCTGGGTGTTGGTAGTGGGGGATTTAAACTATTTGCAGAGTGTGCAGCAGGAAGGGGTTGCACAACTTAGCTTAGCCCCAGGGCTTCAGAATGATGGCCCAGCACTTCCATGAGTGAGGACACTTGCAGCTGACACTCATGGGAATGCCAGCCATCTTTCTGAAGACCCGGCCATAGACAATTTGACAATGGGATCGCTGGCTCAGGTAAGTTGTACAGCCGCTCTGCTGCACACTCTGCAGTTAATTTAAGCCCATCAACTAGCTTTTCCATGTGTTTGAAGCACGTGGCGGGTTTGGGAACCCAAACTCGCAAATTTCGGTACGAACCCGAACCGCCCAACACTGCCTCTGACAAATAGGATAACATTCCGTTTGTGTTTACAGATGTGGGGAAGCAGTAGAGAAAAACAAGAGACTTATTACTAGCGAACAGAAGGAATATCAACAAGAACTCAAAAAGAATTATAACAGGTTGAAAGAGAACCTTCGTCCCATGATTGAACGCAAGATTCCTGAGTTGTACAAAACTGTGATAAAGACACCAAGTGAGCAAAGGTGAGTGTCACAAGTGTTATATTTACTGTCAACAAAGTATGCATATAGACTTAAAGCGGAAGTCCAGCCATGGGCTAAACCACTTACCCTGGCACCCTCCCCTGTCGCTAAGGCTGGGTGGGGGGTTACACAAGAAAAAAATCAAAGGGTGGCAGGGGGGGTTACCCCATGACTGGACTGCCACTTTAAAGTACTGCAAAGGTAAGTAGGCAACAGTATCAGTACCCACTGCCTATCCTCCTTCGTGTTTAACATTCTTCAGTTATCTTTTCAAGCTGGCCAAAAGCCATTTAACTGATACATTTGGCTAAAGCCCCTGCCAATCCCCTCTTCTTAGGAGGTAGAAGTAGAAATTGATATTTTCACCTACCAAATTGTTCTGAAACATAGATTTTTTTTTGCTGCCCTGCTCTGTGAGATGGCAGTTGATCAGTCATTGCACAGGTGTGGCAATGCCCTCAGCTGCCACTAACAACAGTGGCAATGACTTGAGGAGGTGGGGCTTTGCAGCTAAAACAGGTGGTGTTAGCGAGGAGCAGATTGAAACAGGAGGAGTGAAAATTGCCAAAAGGTTCTTCTCTTGGGGGGTTTGGTCTGCTTTAAATATGGTCATTCAAGCAAGTAGACCAGTTTTCGCTTAAAGCGGTCCAAAATCCACTGAACTTGCAAAATACATTTGGCCAAAGCCCCTGCTGATACGCTATTCTTAGGGTGTACAACTAGAAATGGATTTTTTCGAAAATTGGCAAAAGGTGGGAGGAGCATTTCAGGGGATGCTAGTAAAAATATGGGTTTAACAGCGAGATGCACAATTGTGTACTTTAAAATGAAAATATGACACATTTTTATCATTCCTATATTTTAGAGCTATATTCTCTTAATAAACAATGATTTGCCTACACAACACTTATGTGTTTCAGTGAGCTGAACTTCCTCTCTGTAGACTCTCAAGCCCTGTACTGCATTCTTGTTCCATTTTATGGGAAATCTACTACTGGCTAAATATAAAGTGGTAGCTGCTTAGTCAGTAAATAACATATACAGTATATAGCCTTTATATACACATAAGGGTCGATTCAGAGAAACACCAAAAACGTTAGTATTTTTTCCGATCTGTGTTTTTTGGTGTAAATTTTCCGATTTCGTATGAAAATTCGAGCGATTCTATAATGCATTTCAAACCGTGTGTAAGTTTTCCGTCCGTTCGTATGGCAGTTAGTGAATCAGTTGAATGTCAGTTTCCATCCTGACTTTTCCGTTTCATTTCTCAGGTTTCAAAGTCGGTTTTGGATTTTGCCCTTTTTCCTTTTTTGTCCGGACGAAAATCCTTATGATCTTGCGCCTGCACACTACAAACTTAACTCATTAAAGTGCTGCCTACATATTTGGCTCACTCACTTCTTCTACAATGCTTAGCTAAATCACTTTGCACTTTCTTACATCTTCCATGTCTCACCCCTAAAACTGACCCAAACCACTGTGCGCTCAGGCGAATCTTCATTTCTGCTTTTTCTTTATTTCATTCGTTTTGTGGTAACCAACCATTAATGAATGTATTTCTAAAAGTAAATCATACATTTTTTTTTTTTTTTTTTAATTTTGAACTGGCATTTTTTACTTGCGTTTTTTAATTAAAATTTTTGGTTTCAAATGGTACAACTTTCAATTTTTGGTGTTGTTACCCACACCCTGTACATACAGATTGCTCTCCAAATTTTTAAAACACCCAGCATCTTCTGCATGTTATGAGCCTTGAAACAGCCAAGATGGCGGGTCAGGTAATATCAGGCAGCCTGCAAACTGAAAGGGCCTTGTGACTGTGTTGCTCTGCATTCTGGGATTTCTGACCTTTCAAGGTCCCCAGCTCTGCTGTCTCTGAGCAAAACACAGCTGTAACCCGCACCCTGCACTTTATCCCACTCTCCTCTCCTCAGTAAGTGTGATGCATCTGACCAAAGATAAGATAAAATAATTACACAAAGCAAAGGTTGCCAACTACAACAATAAATCCGAAAACAAATTAAGATTCAAGTACAACAACAATCCAAAAAAAAAAATAACAAAGGACATAAGTTTAAAAATAAATCGCAATTATATGGATGTGTGGCAAAATAAAGGTTTACATGCAAAGGACTAATTTAGGTCCACATTAAAATGCTTTTATAAGGCATACATGAAATGTATTGATTCAGGTATGCATTGCTATACAATTTATGGCCTCGGCCATGCTGATACATGCAGTTCATTGGAGCTGAAGGCGCGCAGACTCCTCCACATAGCCACAAAACATGTTCTACAATAGCAAATCCGAGTCCTCAAAGGTGTCGGAAGTGGATTTTCAATTAAACGGATTTTTAGGGTGGGAGTCAGCTCTCTGAATCACATGGAAACACATCCAATTAATGGAAGTTTTAGGAACGAACGGAAAAATTACAATTTGGTTGGGAACATTTCCGATTTGGTTGTAAAACTTCCAATTTTGTTAGTAAAACTTCCAATGATTGTAAGAGCATATACGAATTCGTTTGAACGTTCGCGCGAGTTGGAAATGGCCAAAAAAAAAGGAAAAAATGACTAACACCCACCCAAACTTCCGATTCCCGATCCGAAATCAATTAACTTTTGCATTTAGAATCGACCCTATAAAGTGTGACATTTCTTAGGATCTAAAACGGTGGGGATAGTCTGCTGTTATTTATAATCCAGTAACGGTTGGCTTATCATTTAACTGAAAGCTTATCTTTCTGAGATTCCTTCATATATTTACTCATAATAAAAAGGTATGCGCTTGGCACCTGGCTCATGCAGTATCCTCTGCTTTCTTATCTCAGCACTGGGCATATTTAACATTTCTTCATCTCCATAAAGAAGGGATAGTAAATCTCACTCGACGCGTGAGGAATATTCCTTGCTCCGGCTTCGTGTGTGTCCTGGAACACTTGTCCATTACCAATGTCATTGCCAGTGTGCCACCGCCTGTTTATGCAGTGGGAAATGTGTCCATGCTTTTAGTTTGTTTGTGACTAACAAATGGCTTTGTGACAATGAAGCTTTTATTTCTGTAGATTGTAAACAGTGAGTGAGGATTCTCCGAGTAGTGGGTCGGAGTCATCCCTCACTTCACAGATGGCTGAAGCTAGGTGAAAGCATTCCAGGCATGTAGGGAATTGCAAGCTAGCTTGATCTCTGTTTTGTTGCTGCCATGGAATGGGGGGGGGGGGGTCTAATTAACTGAAAAATTCCCTTGCTGACCGCAACAGGAACTGATAATAACCCTTGAACACCAGTTACAAAGATCATCTATTTTTATTTATTTTTTGACATTTAAAGTGGTTTCTACCATCCAGGCAAAAGTAAAAAAGAAAATAATGCTTACCTTTTCTATCCTGCTGCTGATGTATCTAGCTATGGTGCTCAGAAACATGCCCATTCCTGAGATTTGAGTCCTGCGATGGTGAAATGATGGCTATTGACTCCCCATCAGGAGCAGTCATGGCCTATTGGTAAAGAACTGAAGAGCTCTTGAGCAAGGCACCTAGCCCCCAACTGTTCCCCGGGTACCATGGTTTGGGCTTTTGTTTGTCTCGGATGGGTTATATGCAGAAGAAATCATTCACAAAGGTCATACTGGAGCACACCCACTCCCTTCTCCGCAATGGAGGTGTCTTGCCAGACATAGTCGTAGACCCCCCCCCCCCCCCCCAGGGGCATACGGGGACACTGTGGCAATTTTTACATTTTAGCCTTTATTGGAAAAGTGGGGTCTTCTGTGGAATCTTCTAGTATGAACAATAAAGGACTTTTGCAAAGAATGCAGGGCCAGGAAGTGCCATTGGGCACTAGACGATCCTCTTACCTTGTCATCAATCCCGCACCACCAATCGTTCTCTCGCTGCACCAGTTTGTGAAGGCAGGAGCATCGCTTCCCGATTCTGGCTGATAAGGGGGCATGGCCTGTATACCACAGAGTTCCTGGTGTACATTGCCCCCCCGTTGTTTGCAATTGCAGTCAGCCATACACAGGCCACACTTACCCCCCAGCCAGGATCAGAGTGCTGCTCCAAGTTTCAAAAACCAGAGCTGCATGGGAGTGGAGGTAAGAGAAGCAGATCATCTAGTGCCCTCCGGCACTGTCCGGCTCTGGAGCCTATAGAATAGCCCATAAAGTTGAAACAATGTGCTACAGGGGAGGTAAGGTGAGCACCCTGTTTTTGATGGGTAATTACTTACTAGCAGCTTATTTAAAGCTTTAAACAGAAAAAAATATATCAGTAGCTTACCTGAAGTCCCTCCAGCATTCTCCTTCCTGCTATGTCGGTCTACTTAGCCTCCACACTGCTGACCTGGTCCTTCAATCAACCTTCAGTGGACCGAGAACACCCCCCACTCCCTCCCCAGCCATCCTGTTTGGCTGCCTCTCTCTGCAGCTATGAAACCCCGCCTTCCTCTCTGGTCACACTATGTGCTGGCAGGCTGGAGATGTTCATAGCATGCATATCTCACCCCCTTTTTCTGATCACAATATGTGCTGGTAGTAATAACAAGAGGCACAGCAATGCAGTTTTTCTTTTACTAGGATATATGTAAAGCACACAGTGTGCTTACATCACATCGCTGTTGCCACACCCACTGTTTCTCCTCATTTTTTCTCTGCATGTCCAATGCTCTATTACTTTTAAGATAACTTAGGAACCAAAGGGTCTTTTTGAAAATGGATTGACGTTTGGGATAGTGCAACGTGTAGTCCAAGTAGCCTTTAGTACAACTTTACAGAGGAAGTCCAAGCTTATTGTAACACGGGGAAACGGAGAGCAGTGAGCTAGGATAGACATAAGTGGGATTGGGAGCTGAAGCAACTATGAGTGTTTATCCTGATATGAAATTTCTGTCTGCCTTTATAATGTAAAAAATCAGGCAGTATTATTGACCCCCTTCACCTTCAGAGACGTATGTTTTCTGCTGTTTTTTTAGCAGACAGATATTCCAAATATGAGTGCCCAAGTGGTTGGGGACATAGTGGCCTTTGTAAGATTTAGGTCCACTTTAAAGCAGGCCAAAATACACTAAACCACCCCTCATGCCCCCTACTCCCACACGCCAGTATCTGCAGAGATGCTGTTGGTAATGAACTTACTGCTGCAATGCCTATAAAAGGTGGCATGCTAGAAAAAAACATTTTCTTACTTGATATTTGCATTTCCTACAAATTATATAAGACTAATAGTTTGCACACAAAGCAGAGATTTTAATATATATATTCCTTAAAACAGATCAAAACCCTTTTTCCCCCCTCCCTCGTCCAAGTACCTCAGCGGAGGCTCGGTTTAAAAAAAAAAACAGGCTTTTCCATCGCTGAGGCCCTGGCAATCTTTTTATATCGCCAATTGGCTGATGACAGTAAGCAGCTGGCTGTATCCCCAGCTCTCTTCTCAAGCGCAGCCATTCAGAAAGGCTGGGCGCAGGAGCGCATGCAGCTACAGGGATGCTGGGGGTGCACTGGCCGGCGGTCACAGTGTCACAGGAGACGCTGGAAAACTCACCTTTACCCTGGGGGTCTCACACAGTGGGGCTTCCCTCTTTAGGATGGCCCGAGGGCAGGCTAGTGGACGGCCCTGGATTTTGACTATCCCGGGTTTTCTTCCTTGCCCCCAGTGCACCCCGATGCGGGATCAAACCCCCTAGTTTGCCCACCACAACTCACCCGGTCCCACAGCGCATGCACAGCCTCTCGACCAGTCAGTATGCTTGACTGCGCTGACATCAAACTTAGATTAGTCTTTGACTCGGCTCTAGAGTAGTCTAGCCGAGCGTGCCGTGGGTGCATCCCGCTACCCTCTAACAGGGAGTGTATCCATCCACGAATGCCTGGCGTGAGCATGCACCCTGCTAAAGCTATAACAGGCAGCAACCGCTGCTCACGCATGTGTCGCTGGATTGGGGAGAAGGCGAGTTTACTGGGCGACCTGGGGGTTTTTACTCGGTAGGGCATCCTGAGTCTGGATGTCCCAGGGGAAGGGAGTCAGCCTGCCTCAGACGCCAGAGTAGGTTTTTGGTCCACTTTAAGAAATTTCTCTAGTGTAATCCTCATTTTAGATGTCCCTCCGTCCTTGGCTGTGGCTTCGCAGCACCCCACAGCATTGCCATTCCATCCAGCCAGTGAGGACCTGCCGACAGACATTCATGTCTGCCGAGCGTGGCAATCTAGAGGCCCACTCATGTGCAATGGGATCAAAGGAATGGTATGGGTATACAGGGGAAACCAAACAGTGTCACGCTGAGGGGTATCTCAAATTGGAATGCCGCTAAGGGAAGGTTTTTAACCCACCCTCAAATCTGGGATTTGGGCACCTTTAATTTTTGTCATATATTCCTGATGTGAGGAGCAATTTAGTTGCTATCATAACATTGGTGCTATATAATAAGATGCTAATTTTTTATGTTTTTGCGTTTCAGGGGACTCATACAGAGGTCCAGCTTTAGAAGATATGATACACAGGTCTCTCAATAGATGCAACCAGCATGAGCAAAAATGGAATAAGGATCACAATATGCTGTTAATTTTGTTCTATATGTTTATAAAACAGGGCAACAAATGAATAAGAGCAAGTACTTACAATATATAACAGTTCTATCACATAATAATTGGTTGTCTGTAAAGTCAGCCTGTCACCAGGAAGACTCAGGATGGCAGTTAGAGGCTTCAGTACATGCAACTAGGCCCTTATTGGAATCAGTAGGCTGGTCTGATGTTTTTAAGAAAAACCAGGACATTTATTGAAATTTACTGAGGGGCATGAGAGGTGGAACCTAATTTGAAAGAATAAGAGCAGATATAGTGATTATGCATTAGCAGATTTATGTATTGTTTATCAAAGGGTCAAATCAGAACCTAGCTAGCAACAGGTAAGTGGTGTAGGGGGTGATAATAAAACATTTTAATGGTACACATACCAGTGGTAGCTTCTTCACAGCACCTACATTACCTTCTAGGCTGCTGCACCCCATAGCCATCATCACCACCTCTTTATTAACCAGACCCTCCCTTCTTTCTTTAGGGTCAAGGCAGTGCCAGTAAAAGTATTGATGGCATTAGTGGGGTAACCCAGCCTAAATACTGCCTGATAAGCATGCAGAAGCTCCTACTGCCAGATTCCAGGCAGACACCGAGGTAAGAATTAAACGCTTAAGGACATTACAAAGTCCTCCCTGCCCAATGACAGGCAATATGCCTGTCAATATGGCATTCAAAATAAAGGGTGGCAAAGTATGGTGGCCACAACAATACTAAAATGTTTCCATTGCTACACTGTTTGTCACATATATGGCTATGCTGGTCATCGCCCCCCTTTCCTGGTCATTCATTGGCCTTTGTAGCCAGTACAGAGGCAGACATTGCTGAGCATGTGGTGCCCAGTCATGGCAGTTTCTAGGTGAAATAGCTCTCAGTGTGGGAAGGAAGTAAAATCTGCCGCCTCCTCACCCATCCTGTAGTAATGCTACTATGCCATGCTGGTTTGTGCCATGCTGTGCATCTTCCTTAGCAGCAGGAAGTGGATGGGGGGGGGGGGGGTCTGGTGTATGGCCGGCTCTACCAACAGTGGCCCTGACCCATGTTCGGAAAACAGGCTGGGACAACGGCCATCACCAGATACACAATGGCCTTGGCACCCTGGCCAACCACCCTGCTCACCCGACCCTCGAAACAGCCCTGTACACAGTAAACTTTATGCCCCAAAATAGTTATGCCTAGGATTGAGGAAGCTGAATTTTGTGACCATCTTATTTTGCTTACACATACAGTATGTACCCAACTGTCTATCTCCCAAAACATTTCTTATTATCTATGTCTAGCCTAATATTTGACATCTGATTCTTAATTCCCTGAATATGTTTTTCCCCAGCCAAGTTTCTAGTTTGCATACTGTCCCCTTAAGCAAACTGGACAGTACCAGAAGAAGTTTAATATAGCTGCTTTCATTTTTTTTTTTTTTTTTTTGCCCACCTTTTATCCCCATTGTCACTTTACCAGCCATGCATTCTATACCTGCGTGTTGGGTGACAATTGCAGTGGTCCTGACATGCAGTAGGCATACATTTGCAGTGGTCCTTTATAGGCATATAAATATATATTTAAATGTCTATCTCAAGGATTATTTCTCCTTTTATTTATATCTAGCCAAATGCTATACATCTAGAATCTAACATCATTTCCTGAATGATCAAACAAGCTTCTAAACCACCAGCAGTGCCCTCATACATGGTTTAGAAGTCATGAAATTGTATGCAGAGGAGAGGGTAGCATTGTTCTATCATTTCAGTGGGCATTATAAGAGGTCATATGAGATTGCTGTTGCTCCATTATTCTACAATGTTCCTTAAGTGGCCTCTCAATCTAACAGAGCTTATCAATGTATCTGTATTGAGAAGCCAAAATGTAGTGTTCACAAACTGATGGTCGAGTAAACTGCGGAAACTCAGCTTGTAGTTCCAGTAATAGCAAGGAAGGTAAAACATACGTGTTGGGACCATAGTAAGTGCTGTGTAGACTGCAGAAGGGTTGTGGGGAATGACTGTTATACCAGAAAACCTTGCCTAATCAGTGTTTCCTCCATATAAGCCAACAAGAGATTTCTGTGCCCCCCCCCCCGTACTTCCTCATGTGTCTTTCATGTCCCAGCCTAAGGTGCATGCTCCATATTTCAGGACCCTCCACTTATTCTGTATTCCTTGACCCATCCTTTCTCAAGACCCTCTGATTTGAGACCCCATAGTCTCTTTACTTCCTGTTTTTCATTAATGTATTTATATTTGCCTTTGCTGGGCCACCATACATACCTTTTACTTAGATTGTTGACAAAATGTTAAACCACAGTTACATTCCCAAACACCAGAGTTCTTTAGTCGTTTCAAGGGGAGAGAAGCTTAGAGGCCGATTCATTAATAACGGCAGGTAGCGACAGTTGAGCGACTGTAGCGGCATTTTCAGAGCGCCCGCTAGTAGTCGCTGTGCTTGGCCGTTGTTTGGTAGTTGATAGCGACTCAGTCGGTTTGCCGTAATGTTGAATATTGGGTGAGGAGTCGCTATTTGTCAGGTTCCGCAATGTATGGGTGCGCATGATAGCGACTGGTCAGAGCGACCGGCTCCCACCATATTCATTAACAAATCACGCTCAAAAAATTCTTGCGCTGTAAAATGCATGCTTAAACCCCAGAGCGCTGGTGGCGATGGGTTAAAAGTAGTTTTTTAACCCCCAAACAACCATATTTTTGGAAACCAAAAAAAAACAAGTTTTTAAAATAATTTAGTAATATGAATACATTAATATCAGACCTGTAATATCAATTCTGTACATTTTTTTTTTTATCTTAAAAAAATTCTTTAAAATGGCAGAAGTGGTCACAGAATTTTTCACATTTAAAAAAAAAAAAAAAAAAAAAACATTAATAACAATTAATTATGAATATTTAAAGATTGTTCCATTGAAATGCATTGGAGAGCACCAGGTAGCGAGAGGTCATACCTGTCGCTGTTCAAGGTCGGGCGCTGGCGCTGTGGACTGAGGCTGGAATAATGATGAATGAGTGGCTATCTGGCGCTATCTCAGTCGCTAAGCAGGATTGGCTTGATAAATGTGAAATTGTGGTGGGGAGCCGGCGTTCTCGTGGCGGGGCCCGTCATTACCGGCCGCTCACCAGTCTCTACCCCTTGTTAAATAAGGGCCTTAGGTATTCAAGCACCTATAGCAAACCTGACCAGCCACAACAGTCAGGAAAACGGTTAATGAGTACCTTAAAAGAGTCAGAGAGTATTGCATTTTGTGTAGTATATACTGCTTAGTACACACAGGTACTAATAAACATTTCAGTACTACCAAAGCAGCTAGTGGAAGTTATATATGTCTGCAAGGTAGACAACATAGATGTATATATAATTGCAGAAGCATAGCAGCTAAAAAATGCTGCACAAAATTGAATTTATTTTGTATATTTGGCAATAGGGGCAACCACTGCTCAGGATTTTATATAATATTTATAGCATTTTTCCGTTGTCCATATAAGTATACATCCTTATGTGGACTGGTACTATGTTTCTAATGTTTTATTTTTTGAGGTGTATAATTTTATAAAGCTATTTTTGTATATTTTTTAAAATTTGTTTTACCGTAGTGGTTGATTATATGTTACCATTTGTATGTAAAATATTCATTTATTTTTTCAGAAATGATCGTGTTTAATAACCTAGACATAGTCAATGTGCAGAGGATATTTTATAGTCTTTTTTTAATAACTATTTGTGCCAAATTACTTTTTTACATCAGTATTTGATCTGGAAGTGTGAAATGTAATATTTTGCATAAAGCAATAAAGGAAACCATGAAACTGTTTATTGCTTAATGTCAGTTTGTATGCATTTGAAATATTTGTGATATTGTTTTGCATGGTTGTATGAAAAAAACTAATGTAGTTACATCATTGTAAAATTTGGTAAAATGTTCCAGTAACCAGGGAAAATTGTATTTAGCCTTACTGATGCTTCTAATTTGAGTCAGCCTCAGACAAGCCTGATGTCTTGTGGTTCTGGTTCCACAAGAGTGTAAAGGTATCACAAGTTTGAGCCTTCACCAATCTGCCTTTGCAGCACAGATACGCAATTGTACCAGAAGAGAAACTTGAGCCACTAGCTGCCATCACCACCTTTTTAAATCAAACTAATTGAGCCAGTGGAACCCCAATCACCATCTGATCAAATACTGATGATGAGGAATCACCAAGGTTAGCATAAGTTCAAGCACTCTTTCCGCACACAAGCAAAGCACAGGCAATCTACATTGATTCAGTGGCCCACACTGGGAGAGTCCAATTGATTCAGATACCTTCCGCTTGCAAAGGTCTGCTGGTTCACACATGCACTAAGCAGCACTTAGGACCAAGTTCCCTCTAGCTTTGTGAACCTGCTCCAGCAATATAGATAATCCTGGTGCTGGAGCTTGCAGCAGCCAGAGGCAAGGCACCGTGGCCTGCAGATGTGCCATGACACCACCGGAAAGGTAGGTTTTACAGCAATCCCAGGTACAGCAATCTCATGGCATGCCGAATCGGGATGCCACACAGTCTAGGCCAAAGGTTTCTTCTCTTTAAAGTGGACCAACACCCAGGATTCTGACTATCCGCTGTGTGAAACCCCCCCGATCACCCTAAAAACACCTCTCCCAGCGCCGACGGACAAGCGATTTGACAGCCGCTTGTCCGTGGCTCCTCCGCCGCCGCCTCCCGCGCGTCCCTCTTGACGCGCACGCGCCCGCGCCGGCCATTCACAGACGGCCGGCGCGGGCGTGCGCACGCCTAGAGGGGCGCGAGGTAGCTAAGGTAAGGGGGTTTGGGGGGGTTTCACCCCGCGGGACATCCCGATCTCGGATGTCCCGCGGGGAGGGAGGTGATCGGCCCGGGAATCTTATAGATTCCCAGGCCGATCACCCGAGGGTGATGGTCCACTTTAAGAGCAACCTATTTCTCTGCCTGTCTCCATAAAAATATCTGTCTGCCAAGTCTCCTGACAAATGTGGGTGCCATTACTAACATTATTGACATGACTGAAGTGCTCTTGAGCAAGGCATCTAACGCACCAACTGCTCCCTGGGCGCTGTAATTAGGGCAGCCCACTGCTCCAGGCATGTGTACACTCACTGCATGGATAGGTTAAATGCAGCAGTAGAAACAAAAATCCAAAATATATTGTTTTATCTGATTTCACCTGCAGCATACATGTTCTAGGTTAAAGTGGACCTATCACCAGGATTTAGAAGAAGTACCTTGTGGGTCACTGCAGGGGATTCACACAGTGAGGCATCCCAAATCAGACGGCTCTGATGTCTTTTACACTAAAGTGGACCAACACCCAGGATTTTCACTATCCTGGATGTTGATCCACTTCCACGGGGCACCCCGATCGGGGGTGCCCCGCTGTGTGAAACCCCCCAGAAAGACCCAAAAACTCACCTGACCCCGCTCCCACATGACTCGCTCCAGCAAACACCGCCGACGGACAAGCGAGGTCCGTCGACGGACAAGGTGAGAGCGCCCGCCGCCGCCGCCTCTCGCGCGTCCATCTTACAGGGAGCACGCCCGCGCCGCCCATTCACAAATGGCTGGCGCGGGTGTGCGCGCCCTGCTAGAGGGATGCGCGAGAGGCGGCGGCCCGCGCATGCGCCGTTGGAACGAGGAACAGGTAGGATTTGCGGGTGTCCTGGGGGGTTTCATACAGGGGTGCCCCGCAGGCAGGGAGCTGATCGGCCCAGGAATCTTATAGATTCCCGGGCCGATCAGCGGTGGGTGTTGGTCCACTTTAAAGGGTAAGCCCACTTGCGATTTAATTTTTGAAAGTGTATATTTTTTTTGTGCCAAAGGAATGTGCTCAAGGTGCTGAGCTTATCTAGTATTTGTTTTTATTTTTTTTTTATTTTTTATAGGAATAAAATCCAGGGGTGACAGGTTTTAAACTTATGAACATACATGGTTGTTAAAACAAAAACATTTCATGGTATTAGTATTGATATTATAATAGTAACAGTACTAGTAATTCATTAGCTAATTTAAGTTAATGTGCCAATTATTTAGTGGGGTTATTTTTGTATAGGTTGCTTCGGTATCCCATTGCATTTATTAGAAGGATTAGAATATCCCCAAATAATGTAGAATAGCACCTGCTCACCCCAACTGATTCTGGTCTTTGTAGCAAACAAGGTCAATGTACATGTCATATGAGTTGCTGTGCATTGCAACCAATTCACAACACTGCAGTTATTGTGCACATGGGGTTAGTTGTGCACATGTAGTAAATACAATACTTATAGTAAGTTGCATGCTACCAAATCTGCACATTGTATTTTCTTATTGTATTAGTGCACTGCTGAGGTTGACCCCAGTTTATCTATGGTTCCTGCTGTTTGTTCACCCTTGCCATCAGCAGGGTTTCCCTTCTGGACTTTATTTGCCTTATTGTCACTTGCTGGCCTCAACAGTGTAAATACTGATGGTGTGTACACAAACCTTCAGAATGGTGACCTCTGTGTGATCTGCACAAAAACTGCCTGTTCATCCCCTCCCCCTGTCAGGATTTACATTCAGTTGAATGGTAGAACGGCCTCCTGAAGTTAAGATATTTTAATCCAGCTTCAAAAAAGGTCAGATGTATCCTTGAGATCTGTAGTCACCCATTATTAAAGAGATTTTAGTTTACAAAAGAACTAAGCAAATAGTTCACACCATAAAGGTCAGAAAAGGTATATATTATATGCAGGGAAGTATTTTAGTCGCCCGTTTTTTCATTCGTTTGCCGACTACTAAACTGCGCCCGATTTAGCAAGAGTGGCTCAAATACGAAGCAATTGCCTAGAGTAAGCAATCACATTTCTTATTGCTTGTGCTGTACAAGTGCACATTTCCTCACTATTCTTGTCACCACTCTGGAGTGTGAAGAGCCAAAATATGGCATTGCAGGGTTGAAAGGATTGACATTCCCATAATCGCTGATCCTTGACTCTCTGTTTCAACAGAGGCCTTGTAACACAAAAAGGATCACTTTGCATGGTTAACACAGACCTACACCCTGGAAGGCCTTTCTTCCTCACCGATTTCCCGCAACCTAGTAAGTACTCCTGCTTTTAAAATATATGGCCCTGGCGACAGCTATTCCCCCAACTGAACCTATTTTGATAGGAGGATTAGTGCTTTTATTGGCTGATGCTTCCTGGTAAGATAAAGTCCCATGCCAGGCTTCCTGGTCATATAAGACCCCAGCCTAAAACATTTTTGTTATCTTTGGAGAAGGGTTAATTTACCATGGGCAGAGCACTCTTTTTTTAATACTGAACTCAAATAAATGGGTAAATACAAAGCTGATTTCCCATGGTAAATGTGTTACCTGCCTATGTAGATAACTTTGATCAGTGTCAGACTGGAATAACTTGGGTCCACCAGAGGAAATCATTCCTGAGGCCCACCATTCAGTTGTATAGAAATATTTAAAAACTTAATCATGTTGTAGCACAAAATAGAGTAACATGCAATGTTATTAATGAATAAATAACAAACTCTCAAAACACAACAGGCAAGCCAAAACACTAGTTCTACTGTACTGACCCGATGGTGGACTTGGGTCAGTTTCTGGGGCCCAACAGAGCAACCTCTGACATAGATTATGTTTGGTCTGTGATATACATTTCTGGGCTACATTGCACAGCCAGCTTGGGGACACCATGCTCTTTTGATGCAATAACGAGGATCTAAACCCCCTTGCCTGCTCTTATCACTGCTTTCTTCATCTCCCATGGGAGATAATAAAAAAACTCCTGCTCTTGGCTTTTCTGGCCATGCCAAGAGCTGCTCCAGTCTGCCAAACTGCGGGACAGCATGAGTGGTGGTTTTGGCTTCCAATCACAGCAGCTTCTTGTGCAGTGAGGCTGTTACTCATCATCCACATGCAACAACAAAGGCAGAATCTCAGGATCATCATGATAGGTCATCTGTGTTCAAAAATAGCTATTCCAGCACAGTCCTTTCCATCAAACATTAAAACTTAATCCGGAACAACACCCTAAAATTCACACTTCTGAATCTGGATAGCACACCTGCGTTATCCAGATTGTTGCCCAAAAAACTTGTCTTACCTTTTTTGTTTCTCTGAAAAGTCCATTTTAATCGACCGTAATGGTGGCTATTGGGTGTGCTGTGGCCGCAAAACAGGATGTCTCACTGGCCGACAAAACTGAAGGTGCACTCCTGCTACCTCTGCATCCCAATTCTGGATGCCCGGGGGATTGCCGTGGGTTTGGTCCACTTTAATAACCGTTTGGAATTGGTCATCAACCCATTGCCCCAGGGGGTTCATTTATGTCCCTAATTCCTGAGACAATAGGAAAGACTGGCATAGGCACCTGATCCTTATGTATTTTGGATAAGTTATGGAAATTCAAACTTCATTTGACTTTTGGGAAATTATACCCGTAGCAACCCTATCCTCCAACAAACTGAAATTAAATAATTTGGTGGGATCACCACAAAGTGGTAAGTTAGTTTTAATATCGCTCAATTGGCAGGTGACTTCGTCATCATTTGTCACTCGATCCCTAAGGACAATAGCCACCACTTATCAGCAGACTGTATGATCAATTGCTTGTTGTCCTGTAGAGCTTAAAGGGCCACTCAAGTCCCTTCCATCAAAATAAACCTAACCCCCTGCCCCCTCCAAATAGCAATTATGCTGATCTAAAAAAAAAAAGACACTCACCTTCACCCCAAATCCAGCTCCCGTCAGTCAGAGTCAGAGGTGCCGCAGCTGCAGCACTGAACGCACACCGCCATCTTCCTGGAAGTCCCGGGCGGTTGCTTGTAGCGATGCTCTCAGCATCGCACTCCCGCCTGTACACGTCTGCTCCCAGCACCAGCCCGGGACTTCAGGAAGATGGCGGCGGTTGTTTTTTCACATTTGAAAAAGGGACGTGGTCGCGCCCGAAACACGTTTGATTTTATCCCTGCACTGATGGGCTGCTTTTAATGATTTTTGACAATAAATGGATGTTTTATGGGAGTGCAGACCGGCATCATTATGTTATGGAGGCGTTTGTTGCAGCTGCAACTTTGGGGACTGGAAGGCTTTGGAGTGGGAGGGCTGGGGTTAGGATTATTTTGAAAGAAGGGGCTGAAGTGGCCCTTTAAAGTGGACCAACACCCAGGATTTTGACTATCCTGGGTCTTGGTCCACTTCGGTGGGGCACCCCCGATCGGGGTGCCCCGCTGTGTGAAACCCCCCCTAACCCCCCGAATAACTCACCTCTCCCCGCTCCCAGCGCCAACGTACAAGGAACGTCTAAGCGGCGGCCGCCGCCGCCGCCGCCTCCCTCGCGTCACTTTTGACGCGCGCGCGCCCGCGCCGGCCATTCGCAGACGGCCGGCGCGGGCGCGCGCACGCCTACAGGGGCGCGAGGGAGGAGATAAGGTAGGTGAGTTGGGGTGTTTGGGGGGGGTTTCACCCCGCGGGACATCCCGATCTCGGATGTCCCGCGGGGTGGGGGGTGATCGGCCCGGGAATCTTATAGATTCCCGGGCCGATCACCCGTGGGTGTTGGTCCACTTTAAGACCCTTTTAATTCGACAGTTAAATTAGAAATTCACTTGTTTTGTTTTTTTCATTGCTAGCTCAATTAACTGGGTCTCATCTGATTCCTGGAAATACATCCAGGGCAGTTGACCTAGAGGATAAAAGTCAATATTTTCAAACTTTGAAGCTTCTGGCGAGGGAATATGCCCTTCTCATTTTTGCTAGATCAGACATATGCAACATGGTCATAGAATCCTTCACTGTATATAATAGCCAATCCAAAGTTATTGGATTTTGTTGCATTTGTACCTTGTAATACCTCTAGAGGTGGGGTATTTTGGTCATCAGTATTAATTTGGTAAGTTCCACAAAAATACAATTCTGTGATTACTCACCTGTAGAATTGTTTTTACGGTGTACAGCACGTCTTGCTTCATTTCTTATTTTTGACATGTGGGTAATCCACCACCAGGTGGCGCAGTCGACTGCAGGAAGACTTGTGGCCCCTCCCGGCCATATAAGGGTGGAATTACCCAGAAGACCCCAGTGTTTGAAAGCAGTATGCCAGAAGCCGGGAGGCAAGAACCATGTTAATAACACAGCCCGTATAGAAAAAACTCTCTCAACAAAATCACAATAACAAGGCAAAAGAGAACAACGATAACAAGGGTGGGATGAAGCAAGACATGCTGTACACTGTAAAAACAATTCTACAGGTAAGTAATCACAGAATTGTATTTTCCCAGGTGTACAGCACGTCTTGCTTCATTTCTTATTCTTGACATGTGGGACATCCAACAACAGTGTCCCAAAATAATGGTGGGATCCCCAGAGAGCAACGGCAGGCAGTTAAAACCACTACCGCCTGAAGCACCTTGAGGCCAAAAACGGCGTTAGCCGAGGCCCTAACAACTTTGTAAAACTTAGAAAAGGTATGAACCGAAGACCAAGTAGCGGCCTTACAAACCTGTTCAACAGAAGCCTGGTGCTGGAAGGCCCAAGAGGCACCAATAGCCCTAGTGGAGTGAGCTGTAACACGGAAAGGGGGTTCCTTCCCCTTGGCAGAGTATGCTTGCACCACCGCCTGTCTAATCCACTTACTGATAGTGTAGTGGATTTGGCTGGAGGCAAGCCCTTCCTAGGTCCGAAAGGAAGGACAAAAAGAGAATCAGACTTCCGAAATGACTCAGTAGCCACCAAATAATAATTGAGTGCCCTGACCACATCCAGAGAATGAAGGTTCCTTTCCTTGGAATTAGTAGGGGCAGGACAATAGGAAGGTAAAACAATGTCCTCATTGAGATGAAAGGCAGATACAACCTTGGGCAAGAATTCCGGCTTAAGACAGAATACCACCTTATCCTGATGCTGCTCAAAATAAGGAGGTTTCATCGAAAGCGCCGCCAGCTCAGAAACGCGACGCACCGAAGTGATAGCAACCAAAAAGACCACTTTAATAGTCAAAATAGACAAAGCAGCATCACATAGGGGCTCGAAAGGTGGACCCTGTAGAGCAGAAAGCACCAAGTTCAAATCCCACACCGGTAGCAGAGGCTTACGCGGTGGACGTACATGACTGACTCCCTGGAAGAAAGTTTTAACAAGTCTGTGATTAGCAAAAGATCTTTGGAAAAAAATTACCAAGGCAGAAACCTGTCCTTTGAGGGTACTGTCAGGTCCCGTGGGACGTCTTCCTTCCAATAAGTCAGCAACCCCCAATCTCCCTGCTTTCTTCGCCTATAGCCAAGCCCCCGTTTGCCGGGACGCAGGATACGCCTCACCGGACACGGTTGCCCCCAGGACTTGTTAGCACAAAGGATGCTGACTTATGCAGGGGAAGGTGGACGAACCAGGAACAAGACTGGTAAGACAAACGGGCAGAGGTCATACATGGGTGATCAGTCCAAGGAAGCACGGTACAAAAGGATTGAGACGGAAGAATGGTCAGGGCTAGCCAAAGGTCACACCAGGAGGTCAGAGATACGCGGTACAGAGGAGCAGGCAGGAATCGTGGTCAAAAACAGGCAAGGTCGGTCCAGGCAGCAATCCGGGGAGAGGAGACGCCGAGCCGCCGCCTGGCAGAGACGCCGCCCAGCCCGCACGCTGGCCGAGCGGGAGCCGCCGACGTGGGACCGAAGGACAGGCGAGTGTCTCTGGGTTTGTACAGGGCTCGTGACAGGTACTCAGCTGGAGACCCAACTCCAGACCATGTAGTAAAAATTCCAGAATCCTAGAAATGGAGGATGTGCGACAAGGAAAAGACTTAGTCTTACACCAGGCAATACAAGCATGGCAAATCCTGTAGTAAATCATAGAAGAGGATTTCTTCCTAGCCTGGATCATAGTACTGACCACCGAGGACGTCAAAGCCTTATCTGTTAGGAGGTTTCAGCAGCCAAGCCGTCAAAGTTAGCGTTTGTAAATTGGGATGGCAAAGTTGACCTTGAGTGAGGAGCTCTGGAAGGTCGGGCATGACTAACTGATCCACCACCATTTGAACAACGTCCGCGAACCACAGCCCACTCGACCAACGAGGGGCCCCCAGGATGGTCGGTACCTCCTCCTGGGCTATCTTTCGCACCACACGACCCAGAAGAGGAAAGGGAGGAAAGGCATAGAGAAGACGAAACTCTGTCCAAGGAATCGTTAGCGCGTCCGTGGCGAAAGCTAGAGGATCCCTTGACAGGGAGACGAATCTTGGAAGCTTGCGACTGTGACGGGATGCAAACAGATCCACGTCCGGCTGACCCCAACGGCGACACAGGGCCTGAAAGATCTGGTCGTCGAGAGACCACTCCCCCAGATGGGCAGATCCTCTGCTCAGAGCATCTGCCTCCTGGTTCTCTACCCCTGGGATGTAGCGCGCCGAGATGCAGGGAACATTCTTCTCTGCCCATGACGAGATCAGGGACACCTCCTTGATGGCTCGTTTGCTCCAAGTCCCGCCCTGGCGATTGATGTAGGCCGTTTGATTGTCCGAACGTACCTGGACCACACGACCCGGAAGGTGTGAAGTCAACTGAGAAAGTACCAGCCTGATCGCTCTTAGCTCCAGGAGGTTGATGGGTGTGTGAGCCTCCTGAGGACCCCACTGTCCCTGGAACTTCAGTGCTTGCCAAACTCCTCCCCAACCAGTCAGACTGGTGTCCGTGGTGACAATCTCCCATCGTGGCGGCAGAAAGGACCTGCCCATCAGAAGATTTCTTGGGTCCAACCACCATGAGAGAGACTGTCTGGCCAGAGGGGACAGAGTGAACTTCTGCTCCAAGGACTCCTGCCTCCGATGCCAGACGGTCAGGAGATTTAATTGAAGAGGTCTCATGTGGAACTGAGCGAAGGGCACCGCCTCGAAGCAAGATACCATGAGGCCCACCAACTGCATCCCCATGCGAATGGAAGGATGAGGGCACGATAACAGGGCCCGCGCCTGCGTCAGAAGACCCTCCACCGTCTGCGGATGGAAGAAAAACCTTGACCTGGCAGGTATCCAACGTCATTCCCAGGAAGGATCCTACCAAAGAGGGAGAGAGTGAAGACTTGGGGTAATTGATCACCCAACCAAAAGACTCGAGGGTGGAAACTACCACCCGAGTATCCCTCTCGGCCTGATGAAAAGATGGCGCAGCAATCAACAGGTCGTCGAAGTAAGGTAGAATGCGAATGCCCTGGCTCCTCAGCAGAGCCATGACACCCGCCAGCACCTTGGTGAACACCCGGGGAGCCGAGGTGATTCCGAACGGCAAGGCCACAAACTGATAGTGTTGATCCCCCAGAGCGAACCGTAGGAACCTCTGGTGACCCAGGAAGACAGGAACATGTAGATAGGCGTCCTTGATGTCCACCGTTGTCATGAAGTCGCCTGGCCAAAGAAAATTCACTGACGACCGTAGGGTCTCCATGCGGAAGTGTTTGAATCTGACAAATATGTTGAGGCCGGGAGCCGTCCTTCTTGGGCACTGTGAACAGATTGGAGTAAAATCCCCGACCCTGTTCTATTAGAGGAACAGGGCAAACCACTCCCGAGGACAGAAGATGTTGTACCGCCAACCTCAGACCCTGCGCCATCACGGGACCTTGAGAAATTCGGGACCGAATGAAACGTGGGGGCGGCCAAGCTATCAGCTCTATTTTGTACCCGGAGGTCACCACTTCCTGAATCCACCGGTCCGATACGCGATGTCTCCAGGCGTGAGCAAAAAGGTGAAGCCGTCCCCCCACCCGGACTGCCTTGGTGGAAGGCTTAGGCTTGGATCCCCAGTTGTGACCAGGATGACCTTGGGCTCTACCTCGCCCCCATGAGTGTCTACGGCCACCAGAGAAGGCAGAACCTCGGCCTCCTCGTGAGGGGCGAAAGGAAGAAGAAGCAGATCCCCGAAAAGGCCGAACCGTATTCCGACGCTGAGGAAGTCTCCCGTCCTTGACCAGAAGGTCCAAACATTCCCCAAAAGAGTCCCAGGAAGGGAATGCCTGTGAGAGCTTTTTTGGCGGCAGCGTCCGCTGCCCATTGACGCAACCAGATGGAACGACGCAGTGCGACCAGAGCAGCCACAGCTCTACCACCGAAGCGGACTGTGTCATCCATAGCTGATATAACAAAGGCAAGGAAGTCCGCACAAGCTAAAAGCTCCTTATACTCCTCTACTCTCTTGTGAGATCTGGCGCTGTCAACGAGATGCCTCACCTTCTTTTTAATGGCCATGGAGACAATGGCCGCAGCACAAATAGGGCGCAGACCAGTGCCCACGGAGGTGAAGGCATGACAGGCTAGTTGATCCATGCGTCTGTCAACATGATCACACGAGGATGAGGTCTCAGGGGACAGCATAACTGAGGCATTGGAAAGACCCAGGACAGGAGCATCGACTTCCGGGGGATGGGACCAGAGACAAACCCCCTGTTTCTTCTTGACCGCCTTAGGAGGAACAATGTGCAGGGTTTCAAGAACCGCCGACAACAGTTGCTCAGTATCATCAGCGGGCCACTGATCCTCATCGGATGAGGATCCGGGGCAACTATCAAGGTCTCCCCGACTGTCCTCGGAGAAGTCGGAACCCTGGAGCAACTCACCCTCCTCAGCGGAGTATCGGCCGCCAAAGGCTTCACAATCCTCATCGTCATCAGCAAATATGGGTATGGGACAAGCCGGTTCCAAATGCCGCTTCTTGCTCTTGGCCTTACCAGCGGCAAACTGACACTCAATGCTAGCCAGGCGTAGCTCAAAAATTATTACGAGAGCCCCTACTGCCCTCCTCTTTTCTAGGGGCCAGAAGCAGACGCGGGGGAGTTGGCAAGGCCGGCGGAGCAATGGGACTGGGGTCAGTAATACTCGCCCTGTCCTGGTCCGAAATAACACTCGGGGCGCAGGGTACACAAACTGCGTTGCGACCGCTCGGCGGGCATGTACCACACACAAGACAAAGCTTAGTAAGTCCCTGAGGCACCCCAAGCCCGCTATTCCCAGAAGCCTCCATTATGGTGATTATGGTAAGAAAAGACGGGTACAAGGCACTAAAGAGGCCCAGGACCGTACAATAATCCCCCATCTAGCCCTCAGCACCGTAACCCACAAGTAGTAAGGGGTGGTGGGAGAGAGGGGGGGGGGAGGTGTGGGGGGGGAGTGAAATGGACCGGGAAGAACCACAAGTAAAATACAGGACCCTGAAAAACACAATAGGTGGATAACATGAGCATCCCACAGTACATGCACCACCATATAATAACAGGTTAACCATAATAAAAATAATAAGGACCAGACTCACGGACCAATGGAGGGATGAGGAAACCGTGCAGTAAGGTCAGCGGATCCAGAAACGCAGTAGCAGAGTTTAGGAAATGCAGGGGCCGCCATTAAAACAGGCAGAGGGCGCAGCGAAGCATACATAGGTGGGAGGAGCCTACCTGACCTCAGTGGCAGTCAAAAAAACGGCCTCATAATAACCGCCGCCCATCAGCACTGCCCTGCCAACAAGGGCGTGCGGTCCCCCCGTCCCCCCCCCCCCCCGACATATACAGTGAAGGAGGCAAGAGAAGAGGAACGAGGAAGGTAAGTATATTCTGGAGGTAAAAAAACAATTTTTAAAGTGAAAACACCAACAAATGCAATAATAAAACATGTGGGATGAATAAAAACACAGGGTCAGGTGTGTTTCCTCCCCTCCCCCCCCCCATAGGCTCACCATAGCCTATGGCCGGCTTACCTTGAGGAAAAAGGTCTGCGGCCCAGAGCATTGCTCTGCCGAACGCCTGACCCGCTGCGTTTCCCTACCTTCACCTGATCCGCAGTCATGGCTGGGAGGCAGAAGGGTCCCGGAAGCAGGTGGGAATAGGGCTTGCAGCGGCCGACGGGCTTGGGATGCCCCGCTTATCTGCAAACTCCATGGAGAGAGGAAAAAGACCATCTTCGCAGCAGAGACTACAGGAGAAGACTGGGGTCTTCTGGGTAATTCCGGCCTTAAGTGGCCGGGAGGGGCCACAAGTCTTCCTGCAGTCGACTGCGCCACCTGGTGGTGGATTACCCACATGTCAAGAATAAGAAATGAAGCAAGATGTGCTGTACACCTGGAAAAATGCTTTTTTAATGTCAACAGCGTAGAAAAATTATTAACATCAACTATTGTTGTTGTGAAAAAGTCCATGTAACATGTGGGGAAAAAGATAACCCTGGCTTAGCTCAACAGGGGAGGCTGTGGATGATAGATTAACTACTGCATAGTTGTGTTTTCTGCATCCCTCCTTGTATTTGCCTGTTCTTCCTTGTCTTTTCCTTTTTTCCTTCGGTTGCTCTAATCAGGATGGGCCCCAGCGTTATAGGCAATCCGATCACTAACAGAATCTGTTGTAAAATAGTATGAGGCTGATAGCGAAAATCTCACAGTTTTATGTTTTTGAACGGGCCTTGTGCGTTGTTTGTTGTGAATTTAACCTTGTTGTTTATGTTGGGACCACTCGATTTATGGTTGTGCACCAAAGAATTTGCGGATACTTTTCATGCGCAAAAATGGTTTATTCCTGTTTTTCCCCTTCCTCCTGATTCATTTTTTTTGTGCCTACTTTTGTGCGTAACTTTGTGCATGGAGTAAGACTTCATGTGCAAATTTACTCCCAAGAGTGTGACATGAATGAAACATGTCAGTTAGTGAATGGCAATTTGCTCCTGCTTATTGGAGTAAAATGGCGCATTAAATAAACACATTTGTGCACACTTCTCACCCCTCAAAACAAGCCTTTAGCCTCTATAACACTTGGCAATAAACATTTAAAGTCCCCTGAAATAAAGTCCATTAATGAAAAGTCCCCTCACTTATAATACAACTTCACTTGAAAATACAACCAGAACTTGCAAAAGCTCCTAAACTCGCTTTAAAACAATCTTCTTATACTTACTTTCACCAGTGTCAGACTATGGCTAGTCTGACAAACCGCATCATTGCTGATCTTAGCATCTGTCATTCAATATGGGTTAATTTCTTACAAAACCTCGATGAATCCAAAGCAGGCAAGACCCGTATTGCCTCAACTGCCAACTATAGGTGGATAAAGCGCTTAACCTTTAAACGTGACTCTCGTGTAGTCGCCTCTCCTACCATTAAGTGCCAGCTACGTGAGACTCATGTAGCTGACTTTAAACAGTTGTAAAGTAAAAGTATAAAAGTTAAAAACTCACCTGCCCCTCAATCGGTCCAGCCAGGTCTTCTCTTCACCCAGGGGGCATACGATCCCCCCTTCTCTTCTGGCTTCAGGAGAGGGCCCGGAATAGCCCCCCCCCCCCCCGCTTTGGACACCGTCGCTGCTAACTGTAAAACTGTGATCCCTTGCCCCCCTCCACTGATTACCCGGCAGCTGTCATTGGAGCTCTGTGGGACATGATTGGAGGTGAATTTAAAAATGTCATTTTTTCAGGTGTGTGTGCCTTTTTACTGTCAACCCTTGTGAACTGGTAAGGGAGCCATGAGAATCCTGTACCAGTTCACAAGGCTGGGGGCTGGCAAGTAACCTGCTGCTAGTGGGTGACTTGCCATTAACCCCTGGCCCCCCAATTACCTGCCTCCCCAAAACCCGGGGGGGGGGGCAGAAGTGCCCAGGGCCATTTAGGCTTTGTGGGTTTTTAGCCAGCAGGGCAGGAGGGCCACCAAGGCTGACCTCTGTGCCCTGTTCTACAAGTCCTGCATAGCTGATTATGCTGGGTAGGGGGGACCCCACACCAATTTGGACGGGATTTTTACCGGTTTTTAACCCTTACAATTCCCCCCAAAATATGGGCCCCCGTCCTCTGAGAAGGGGGACTCCACGCCAATTTTTTGTCCCCCTCATAGTGTTATAGTTTATTTCTAAATGTTTAAAAAAGTGCTCTTTTCATTTTGGGGGGTCTTCTGGGCAGGATGTGGGGCTACCGATACATATGCAGTACTTTGTAATTGGGAGAAATGGGGTTTTTCTAATGCAATATGGTCTTCTTGAATAAAATAAATGTTTTATTTAAAATAAAGGAGACAATTTTCTAAAAAATATGTTTTTTTAACTCAAAAATATTAAATAAAATGGTAGAAAGATTACAAGACACTCTGCCACAAGAAAATATATAATTTTCCTGGAAACTCCTGCAAAAATCACAGTTAAACATTGCGCAAAATGGTGAAAAATGACCTGTCAACAGAGGGTGACAAAATTTCAAGGCTGCCAGTTAAAAGGGTTAAAAGTAGCTATGCATGTTGGGTATTGTTCTGTCCAGGAAACCTTGCACTTTCAGACAGCTTGTTTTTTCTTGTTTGCATATTGATATTTTAAAAGAACTTGTTTTTTATTCTGCTTTTTTATCATTTTTTTAGGGAATCCCTGTGCAACCTAATAATTCTTAGAGGGATTACTTCCAGAAAGCTGAGCCCACTACAACAAGCTGGGTATGCATAGAAAGCTTAATATATGTGTGCTTTTAGGAAATATATGATTTGTGGGTGGATATTTCAATGTAAAGGGTTGTTTTGGTTGAAATATTGCAAGGTGCGCACTTTGTCTGCAGAGCTGAAATTTTCAAGTAAAAATTACCGTTATGCGCATGCTTTAATTTGGGGTGTTTGGCAACTCTTCCCTTGACAGTACCTATGCATGTTGGGTACTGTTCTGTTAGGGAGACCTGGCTTTTTCAGATTTAACTTGTTTTTTCTTGTTTGCATATAGTTTTTTGTAGCAAAATATAATTTTCCTGGGAAGTCCCTTAAAAAAAATCACAGTTGAACATGTGTAGCGCAAAACAGTGAAACATGGTCTGGCAACAAAGGGTGACAAAATCTCCAGGTAGGCTGGCAGTGAAAATGGGTTAATGGCAGCCACTACCTGACACAATTCATTTAAAAAAGCAATGCCACAAAATATAACCTTCTCACCCTGTCAAAATTGATTGATAAGAGACCTATTGGTACCACAGCAATGTTGGTACTAACAGGCACGCATATACAGGGCCGTATTTGCCACTAGGCACATGTAGGCACGTGCCTAGGGCGGAGCTACAGTGGGGGTGGGGATAGGGGGCTCCAACCAGCAAGGATTCAATTAAAAAAAATAAAATAAAAAATAAATTCCATCTGCAAGCAATTAGGCAGCTGACAGCCATATTCCAAAGCTGCCAATAGGGTTTTTTCACACAAAACCATCAACACCCACCTCCACAGACAACAATGAACTAAACAAGGCAGGGAAAAGGGGCGGGGCTAGGCCACCAGAGGCAAAATTAATAGGAAGCTGAGCACAGCGCCCCTTGCCCGCCTCTCTGTGTGTCAGTCTGGCCTCCCTCAGCACGGCTCGGTGAGCAGTCTCAGGCGCTGAAAGTCGGTGTCTGGACTCCAGTTAGCCTTTCCCCCTCCTTTCACCCCTCTCCAAGCTGCTGTGTAGGTGAGTGTGCTCAATGTTGAGATCAGCTACACGAAGCTCAGACCAGCAGGGGCTACGACAAGATGGTCGCCCCCATCATTGAGGACACAGGCAGCAGCACTAACAGGCACCTTAACTAAGGGGCAGAGAAGGGGAATGCAGCACATAGCACAGCTCATGTGTCTCCCAGCATGCCATGCTCCAGTAAGTAATACACCAGCCAAGTAAGGTTATGGAAACATAGAAGGTTGACGGCAGAAGGAGACCATACGTCCATCTAGTCTGCCCTTATGTGTATACTGTATGTACTCTTTATCTTAGGATAGATGTGTGCTTATCCCAGGCATGTTTACATTCAGTGACTGTTGATTTTTCAACTACCTCTGCTGGAAGTTTGTTCCAAGCATCTACTACTCTTTCTGTAAAATAATATTTTCTAACATTGCTCCTGATCTTCCCCCCGACTAGCTTCAGGTTGTGCCGCTTTGTTCTATCATTAAGTTTCTTCTTAAAAACACTTCCCTTCTGAACCTTATTCAATCCTTTCACATATTTAAAGGTCTCAATCATGTCCCCCCTCTCTCCCTTCTTTCCTCCAGACTGTACAAATTAAGTTCTTTAAGTCTCTCCTGATAAGTTTTAAGTTTAAGTCCTTCCACCATTTTCGTTGCCCGCCTTTGGACACGTTCTATTTGAATAATGTCTTTTTGCAGGTAAGGTTTCCAGAACTGCACACAGTATTCTAGCTGTGGCCTTACCAGGGCTCTATACAGCGGCATCACAACCTCCCTCTTCCTACTGGTGATGCCTCGAGCTATGCAGCCGAGCATCCTGCTTGCTTTTCCCACTGCCTGGCTACACTGTCCACTCATCTTGCAGCTATCAGTAATCAGTACCCCTAAATCTCTCTCCTCCGAGGTCCTGGCTAACACAGTACTGCCCATACGGTACTCAGAGCAGGGATTCCTTCTACCCAAGTGCATGATTTTACATTTAGAGACATTAAACTCTAGTTTCCACAGTTTAGACCATCTATCCAGTAAAGCTAAATCAGTTTCCATGTTGCAGACACCTCCAGGAATATCCACCCTATTACTAACCTTTGTATCATCAGCAAACAGACAAACTTTTCCTACCAAGCCTTCTCCTATGTCACTTACAAAAACAGGAATGCAGCACTTGTATTGATCTTTTATTTAACTGTCTTCATGCCTTAATTTCTTACTCATTTCTTTCCTTCTTCCCTTATTTTTTTTAACTTTCTTCCCTCTTACCCCCTTTTCTTTCCATTCTTCCTCTTCATCCTCTTTATTTTGTTCCATTTTTTCTTTCCTTTCTTCATTTTCCCCTGGCTCCCCTTCTTTTGTTCCTCCCCTCCTTCCCTCTCTTTTTTACATTTTTCCTCTCTTTGTTGCATTCCTGTCTTCTTTTTTTCCTCTTTCTTTTCCACCTTCCTTCTGCCCTACTGCATTACTTCTCTTTCCTCCAATCTTTTTTTTTTGCTCCTTCGTTCCATTCCTTTTTTTCTCTTTCCTCACTACCTCCACTCCCATTTGTCCTTTACTTGCTTTCTATGTTTCCTTCCCTATTTTCCCTCCTTCCTTTACTTTTTCCCTTCCTTCCTTCCTTTTGACCTTCATGTTTTTCTTCCTTATTGCTTTCATGTCTTACTTTTTGAATTCCTATTTTCTGTATTTCTTTTTTTTCCATTCCTCTCCTTTTTTCTTCCTTTACTGCCTTACTTCATGTCTTTTCTTCCCTTTCTTGTCTATTTTCTCTCTCTCTCTGTCCTCCTTCTCACTTGCTTTCCCCCTTCTTCCCTTTTTTTCTTCTTGCTTTCCTTCCTTTTTTACCTCAGTCCTATCCCTTTTCTTTATGTTTACATTCTGTCTTACTTTATTTTTCTTTATTTGTTTTCCCTTTTTCTCCTTTCCTTTTTTATTCTCTTTCATTCCTTCATTCTCTCTTCTTTCCTTCCTTGCATTTCTTTTCTGCCTCCTCATCGTTCTTTCTTTCCTCCTCTATCCTGCCTCTGCTTGCTTAAAGCAGAAAAAACCCAGACTGGGATTTTGACTTTCCTGGGTATTTTCTGTGGCGCTGTGTGAAACCCCTCAAATCACCCTGTAAAACTCATCTATTTCCCGTCCAATGGTGCGTGCGAATTACAAATGCACAGCAAACAGATCTGAGAGCCTGTGCATTAGAACGATGAAAGGTGAGTATCGGTGACCTAGGGGGCAAGGACCTATAACAGAATAGTCACAAGCAGTAGTATGTTAAATAGGCATTGCAGGACTGGCAACACAAAAACCATATTACTTAACTCTCAGTCAGCAGGCTCGATCTCTTGGCTGCAGCTCTTCAGTTTCAGAACAGTCAATTCTAATCACCCAATGAACCACCCGCTGCCCTGGAGCTGAGAATTCCTTACCTCACCCGGGATCCAGCCACATGAATGGATGGACAGGGCCGTGCACAGAGAGGGGGGGGGGGGGGAGTCTATGCAGCAGATCCAAGATCCCCCTCCCTGCATTGCTGTGTCTATTTAGCAATATAAGGCAGTGGGGAGGGGGGGGAATTGTGCCTAGGGCAGCATGAACCCTAAATACGGCCCTGCACATATATAGTCTTTCTCATGTGTTATGGACCCAAGCATCGGGCAGGATCAGCACATTTAGCCAGTGTGATTTCCAGTGTGGAACCTGCATGCCGGTAAGCTTTTTGGCAAAAAAGTACAAAAAAACTATCCTGCATTTTCCCCCAAAAAATCACCTGTACATGTGATGCAACATTTTTACAGTTTATGTACATTATTTTCCTATAATGTAAGGATATATTTTTAAAGTTTGGAAATAAGAGCACCTTATGAGCTATGAAAAAGATTTCACCATTTTTTTTCTGCATAGCCCAAAGGGTTCTGTTGTATCCAAACTAAAGAAAAACAAATATATTTATCATATTGGATATATGATGTACCTAACTTGTAAAAATGCCCCATTACAGGTACAGGTAATTTTTGGGAGAAAATGGTAGAAAAAACATTTTCCTTGCAAAAGTGCAAGGAAAATGTTTTTTCTACCGTTTTTTTTCTAAAGGTTAAAAAGCTCACCGAGATGCGGGTTGCAATCCACACCACAATGTGCACTGCAAGTTACATGATGCCCATAGTGTCACCCTCCCTGGCCACCTGATCCATCGGTGACCAATCATCTTCACAACATCCATGTGATCATTAGCAGCCTGCAACAATCGGGGAGCATAAAGGGGTAAACCCTCATAGGGCTTTTTCTGGGAACCAAAGGATGTTCATTCTGAGGGTATCTGCAGTGAGAAGGTCCATGTTACAGTGTGCAAACAGAAAGCAAGACTAACCACTAACTTTCTCCAGAGGTGGATTTTAATTTAGGTCTGTTCGGGGGCATAATGGGAACATAGTGGGTCCCCCTGACCTTATGGGCCTAAATTTAGTTTTTTATAAATTGGGCAGGCCGATTCATTACTAGTGCCAGGTACCGACAGATGAGTGTCGGTAGCGAGGCATTGAGAGTGACCGCTAGCACTCGCTGTGCTTGGCCATGGTTCGCTGTTTAAGAGCGTCTCAGTTGCTGGCTGGCATTGATGAATATATTCTGTGAGTCGCTCTAACACCAGTACAGCTCTTTATGGGAGCGAACGGTAGCGCCAGTTCAGTGCGACCGACTCACACCATATTCATCAAAAAAATAGCCTCACACAGCGCCGGCGCTCAAAATCGGGTCTGTTTAGCCCAGAGCGCCAGAGGGTGTGTGATTAAAGTCTGTTTTTAACATGTATCCACTAGTAAAAAAGTGAAAACATATGGAATTACATTGTTATTACATTGTAACATGAACACTTTAATACCAGACATGTAAGGACAATTCTGCATAAAAATATTATAAATCAAAAAAGTTTTCAAAAATGACTTTAAATAGGCCAGGAGAGGTGACACAATTATTTGATAATTAAAAAAAAAATAAAAATAAAATAAAACCCTGTTTAAAGAGAATAAAAAGATCGTCCATTGAAATGTATGGGAGAGCGACAGGTAGCGACAGGTAATACCAGGCAATACCTCTGGAAGCCAGAGCGCCGGCGGTATACGGTGAGCCGTCTTTGATGACGAATCGGTCGCTACATGACGCAGTTAGAGTCGCTTACCAGATTCGCTTTAATAGATGTGGTATTGCGTACAGCGCCCGGCGGTCACCGTTCGCTACCTGTCATTACCTGTCGCTGCCAGACGTTACCTGGCGCTATGGCTTGATGAATAGAGCCCTAAGTCAACAACGGAAGATCCATTGAATGGATCCACCTATGGATCGGAATCAGTTATTTTTTCGCCAAGTATCTTACATAAATGCAGAGAGTGAGGTAAAATATAGAGAAAGAATAGAGAAAATATAAAAGGTTCAACTGCAAAATCATCTAGGAAATAAAAGGAGCATGAAGCTTTTTTCCATATTTTGGTAATAGGGATATAGTGGACTTTTAGGGAAAGGAACAGGGATTGCAGCATGAAATAGCTTGTTTGTGTCTACAGCACACAGGTAAAGAGCTCCTTCTCAATAACAGGATACATTCTCTATAAGTGTAGTCATAAGGCTACATATAAAATGTACATTAGACTTAGTTATATGGCTTAGTCACCATTATGTAATTTACAAATAAACACTCTGCAGCTGTAACACACCTGAACACCGAGCCCAGACAATAGCCCTGCCAGTATGTTGTGGTTCGTGCAATATTACTAGAACTAGTATCTTGCATGGAGATTCATTTTTATATGGACAATGCCAACCTAATAAATTCCCAACTTTATTCCCACACAAATGAGCAATAAAAGGGCAGGAAGGTACTTGTTTTCTGCAGCTATAAATACACATTTAGATCCTGCCCAGCGAATGCTTTAGTGAGATAAACTCCGCTATAAATATCGACTCTCATATTTAATGGCTGATACTCAAGATTTAAGTGAAGAGGTAGTCAAAGATTTAGAAATAGAATCAATTTGACAGTTAGGCAAAAGTGAATGATGTTGTTGATACTGTCAGGGAAACCGTGTATCTATGATGTGCTCTCTGCGCAGATCAGGAAAAACAACCTGGTGAGCAAGTGGTCCAGTTAATTATTAATAGCTGCTCCAGAAATAAATTATACAGAGTGGCTGTGTTTGTGGTGTCACTTACCTGATTTGCTTAGAGGAAGCATCGCTGAATCCTGGGATTTGAAAATGCAGTCTATGATGTAGATATCATAAACGTGCATGGAGCAATCTTGGGGAGACACTTTTCTAGACTTTAGTGAAGTAGGAAAAAAAAAGACTCCTAAAGCCAATTGACAAGAATTTATTGGACAAGAAACTTTCTTAAAACAGAAATTATTTACATGGTGCTTACTGACCAATAATAACAGAATTACTATCATTTCACCATTTTGAGCACCCTAGAGTCTGATAGGAAGTACAAGGGTCAGATATGGACTTAATATTTTACAGAGCCATTTGTCGCTCTATGCTGTAGGGCTCAGAGTATGCCCTAAAGTGGACTAAATCCACACCTAGCATCCATAATATCCTGATTTGGGATGTCCCCCAGTCGCCTGGTATTAACTGGCCAGCGAACCTAATCTACTTGTGTGGCTGGCGACGGCATTTCTTGTATCTCTCTAGGTCTGTACATGCCCCTGTAACTGAATGGCAGCCAAAGAGCGATGCTGGGCACACAGCTGGGTAATCCAAATCGGGACACCTCAAGGGTGCAGACCAAAGCTCGAGAGAGTGAAAATCCTTGGTCCACTTTTAATCCTGGGTTTTAGCCCTTTTCTCTGGAGCATCCCCCGATTGAAGTAAAAATTCACCTTATTGGTGGTCCTGCGTCACATGCGCTGGCTCTCGTCTAATCAGTGCTCTATGCTGCATATTAATGCATGGCATACAGCTCTGTTTGGAGACAGAGCTCCAGCATAGAAATTGGAGCAGTTGCATCCCTGGTCTGAAGCGTTCTCCAGCCCCAAGCTTATCTGGCTGGGCACCAGAGCTTGTCTCAGCCATGTAATGATGGAGACGTTGCTACAGGCTGCGCATGTGCTGAGGGACTCTCAGCGATGTAAGTACAGCAGGGACTTTTACACAGCAGGGCATCCCGATTTGGAGTAGGGAAGTCTTTTACACTCCAGGTCTGGCCGCAATGGGTTTTGGTCCACTTTAAAAGATTGACAATTCCCCTTAGAGAGACACCCTGTCAGGCTTTAGTACTGATATCAGAGATCTGTCAAACAAGCAGTAGCAGTTGTGACCTGCATGTTTTTAATGCTCACTTTTTGTGAAATAGGCCTCAAAACTAAACATTGCAAACTGAGAGGAAGGAACATTGATAACATTCTTTCTGGGTGACTCAGAAAAGACAGCTGCCAGATGGCTCTTACTACTTCATGATAAACTAATGAAGTTGCAAAGATCATCAACGCCACAATTATGAAGGTTTATTCACACGTTGATAAAAAGCATTGTGTAAAAAGCAGCCCCTATCCAGTGAGAAAGGGAAAGCCAAAAAACAAAAACTATGGTAGGTTTTTAGAAGACAGGTTCTCCTTCAGAAACTTCAGGAAGGTTTCAGCAGCCTAAAAAAAAAGGTCATTAACTAAAAGATCATTTCTCCAATGGCAATCTCAAATAGAGACATGGACCAAGAGAATTCCAAGAAAAGTTCTACTGCAGATTAAATTTAAACCTCTTTGATGTCACCTATAGCTTGGTAGGAAACAAATCTATTTTGTGGTAGACTAACCTGTGATCAAAAAAAATAAGAAGAGGTCAAGTCACTTCATCAGAAAATTAACAAAGGTAAGCCGTATGTTCTGGTGGCATATCCCTGCTAAAGTTGTGTGTGAATCAACTAGCCCCTAATTTGACAAGGATCTACATTGACTTGTATTGGCCCACCAGATTACCAGGGCGTCCCCTGGTAGACACCTGAACTCAGGGGCCATTTGGATGTCCTAAAAGCCCTTGAACTTTATACATGTCCAATGCTAATGTATCCTGCACAGTTCCACCAGAGGGCCAATTTTTCTTTGAGCATTTGGTAATGTCATACTTTGACATCCTCTCCATTTTACCTACAGGTAAAATAGATCATCTGAGGATACCATTATCGTGGGTTTTGTTCCGCTTTAAAAATAAAAAATGAGGCTTACCTGATTGGCACTGGTTGTCTTATAGGGTAGTACTTGGAAGCAGTGGTGTAACTAGATGTGATAGGGCCCTGGTGCAAACGTTGAATGGGTCCCTTTCACAGCTCAAACATTAAAAATGTTTTCCGTCTTCTAACTCAATTGGATAGAGCTAGAAAACTAATGAATCAAACAGCTGAGATACATGGTGCTTTCTTTATCTAAATGATGGCTAGTGAGCACAATTATGATTAATAAGGTGGAGGAGCAACAATGATGGGTGCGGTCACAACCCTGCAAGTTACACCTATGCTAGGAAGTTTTGGTAATGCTCTTCCAACCTGTATTGCACAATAATAGCCATCATCGGACTCATTGGAGAAGGCAACACTCGTTAGCAGAGGTCCAGTGACCGTCTGTCTTAACTGTTAATTAGGACACACTTTTTTGATCTGCTTGGCCACCCTCATGCACATTAGTAGCTGACTTTTACCTATCATATCAACAGCATGTGTGTTCTGCACTTTCCATGTTGCTTTTTCCCATAGATGCTGTTTGTCCACTTATGATACACTTTCGCCAGAGCAGCACGTAAAAGGTTCACAAGCTGCTCAGGTTGAGAATAACTGTCACCCTTGGCCCAAAAGCCAATAATCATCCCTTTTTTGCAGCTCTGATATATCACCCCCTTTTACCCATGACAAAAATGAGGGATATGTGTTCAGACAGCTTAGTGCTGCAACTTGTGATTTCTTTCATGAACTACGCACTGCAAGCCCTTGACCTGGATATATTCAATTTCATAGCATGATGTAAACAGTCTAAAATAATGAAATCAAAGGTCCTCCATAACTGTATATTGAGAGATGCATTTTGTCCACATTGGTTGCTCTGAATAGATACCAAGTGGATGGCCAGTATTAAGCTTTCCACACACACAGTAAATTGTTTAGGAGCAAGTAGGAAGTTACTCAGCCTCCATGGCTGAATGTGAATTAGATGGATTGACTAGTATTGGACAGCTTTAGGGCCTAGGAAGCTTTCGCATATTCAGAATTAGAAATAAAATGGGTACCCAGTTTGCTGCACGGAAGGCAATCAGAATGTCTCAATTCAATCTTTAATGTTTAGACCAGTTCACTGCTGTATTACCAGTCCTGTGACAAAATAACATCTGTGTAAATCATTCAGAGCTATAATGTATCCATTTTTTCATTTAATGACAACTTAAAGTGGACCTCGTATCAGATGTCTGTTGACGTATACAACTGTAACACTCCAGAGACTCCTCACACTTGCTAATATTTGTTTCATTTGGTCGTCACAAGTAAGTACAGTATTTGATGTGAGTTTTCATGGCAGCATCATTCTAGATCACATATGCTCAACCTGCGGCCCTGGCCCTCAGCCATCTGATGTGGCCCCTGACTTGCTGTGGGAGGGGTAAACAGTGTGTAAAGGTAGTTAAATTAGTCAGAATTCTGGGTTTTGGTCTTTGCCTCAGGGACACGCCGATTTGGAATGCCCCACTGTGTGAAACTCCTCAGGTCATCCAGTAAAATCACCTCTCCCTGGTCCTACGGTGAATGCACGGGCTCTTGGCCAATCAGCGCGCTCGGTTGGCCGAGCTAAGAGTTGGCCTGAATCTATCTGAGTGGTGCAGGGTGCGTGCCTGCGCCGGCCATTGACAAATGCCTGGTGTGGACACGCCCCCTTAATGTATAGCTAATGGCAGACAGGTGAGTTTTACAGGGGGGTTTCACACAGCAGAGCATCCCGAATCTGGATGCCCCAGTGAGAGGGAACCAGACAGTCCTGGAGTCTTATAGACTTTTGGTACACTTTAAATAGAGGCTCAGTAAAAATGAGAGGTTGGAAGAAGGGTAGTAAAAGACAAATTGACAAATAAGGGTAGAAGTGGTGGCTCTGCGGAATGTGGTGACATTACGGTCGTTTCATGGTCGGTGTGCAAAAACGCTCAGAGTGCAAAGGATTCTACCTGTGCCTAGGCACATGATTTAAGGCACGTGCAGATCGCACCAAATGACCAAAAGTGCACAGGAGTAGCACAAATTGCCTCTTCTTGCACCAATTTGCGTCTGCAAGGAAAATCTGCTGTTTTGCGTCTGCAAGGAAAATGTGCTGTTTTGAAGTGCAAATGGCCCTGTCCCATGTGCATTTGCCCGGCTAAGTATTTAAACTGGACCAACAGCCTGGCACAGTTAGAAAAGAAAGGTAGCAGCTATTTTGGAGCTTCCTCTCCCAACTGACATAACTGAAATGCACAGTAACAGGAAGCCCAGCAGCACTTCCTGTTTGCAGGTGGCCTGCAGGTCCTTGAACCACTATCTTGTTTTTAAAATTTACCACAAAATGAGTTAGAAAATGGTCAATTTTACATATGAGCACTGTTTGTTGTGTTGGTCTGGTTTAAGTCATTTGGGACTGTTGGTCTGCTTTAACTTCTCTCGATGGTCCTCCATGTTTCTCCCCTTTACTGTTTCTCAATAGCAATTTGATCTCTCCAGCTTCTGTGTTTTCTGAGAAGCTCTATTCACCATTTCAGAGTGTGTTCACTGGAGAACCCGTGTTCTCCATTTTTTGGGGGGGGGGGGGATATTCTGATTCCACTTAACCCTGTTTTGTCCCAGATGCTCTCTTCCTCCCTACCCTTTTAGGTTCAATCCCTAAAAAGAACTTGCGGCTGACACTTTCATTGTTCAAAAACATGGCGGACGCTGCCGGCATGTGTTTTCGAAATGAAATAAGCCTGTTACTCATTGGAATCGGCACCTTCCTTGAACTATTTGCTGGAGGAAATACACTACAAATTGCCACATTTGTGCACGCTTTTCTGCCCTCTAAACACACCATAAATCAGTCACTGGAGACAGTTTGGCGGGCAAAAACCTAGCTAGAATCCTCTGAATTCTTCCCCCCAATCAAGAGAACCTTTTGCCAATTTTCACTGCTCCTGCTTCACTCTAATCCCTGATAATGGCGTCTGTTTAAGCTGTAAAGCCCCGGCTCCTCCATTCATTGCCAGTGGTGTGTGTGGCAATGATGTCATTACCACACTTATGCAATGACTGATTGTCAGCCATTTTACAGAGAGAGACAGCAAAAGAAAGTGTTCCTGGGCAGATCGAAAAGCAAAAATATCTAGTTTTGGTTCTACACCCTAAGAAGGAAGTATCAGCAGGGGTTTTGGCCAAATGTATTTTACAAGTTTAGTGGGTTTTGGGCCGCTTTAAAGTGGACCAACACCCAGGATTTTGACTATCCTGGGTTTTGGTCCACTTCAGTGGGGCACCCCGATCGGGGGTGCCCCGCTGTGTGAAACCCCCCAGAAAGCCCCGAAAACTCACCTCTCCCCGCTCCCACGTGACCGCGCCAGCCAATCACAGCGCTCAGAGCCGCTGTGGTATGCGCGTCCAAGGCCGCCTGGATCCGCATACCAGCTCAGCTGGCTCTGAGCGCTGGAGGCCGCGTCTCGCGCTTCCCTCTAACATGGAGTGCGCCTGCACCGGCCATTCACAAACGGCCGGCGCGGGTGCGCGCCCTGCTAGAGGGAAGCACGTAGCGCGAGACACGGCCGCGACTCGCGCATGCGCCGATGGAACGGGGCTGAGGTAAGGTTTGTGGGCCTCCTGGGGGGTTCCTCCCCGCGGGACATCCCGATTTCGGATGCCCCGCGGGGAGGGATCTGATCGGTCCGGGAATCTTATAGATTTCCGGGCCGATCCCCCCTGGGTGTTGGTCCACTTTAATTGTATGTTCAGCATTGCTGGGCATTTAGATGGGTGGGGTCTTGGGAATACAGGTATGATTTGGGGACTGATGGGCTATAAATATGGGACCCATATATCTGGAGAGGTGAGGCAATCACCATGTGTATTGGTAGCATGTGGCGATTGTTATATATGAATGTTATAATGGGGTGAGAGGACATACGCGTTTAAAAAATCAATCTTAGACTGGTTTCACACCAGCGCAGCGTTTTTGTTTTGACTTGAAACAGACCTAGTGTGATATTGTCTATATTTGTATAGTAATTACCATTATACTATATATTTCATTACATTGTGTGTATATATGAAGTTTAATATGTACATTCACTGAATTACGATATAAAAAAAACCCACCAAACTAACCAGCTAATGAGGCCCTTCTTTTATCCTAATCACCTCTATCCTAAATCCTGAGGGTTTCACACAGAGGCATCCTAAAGCAGAATTCTCCTTTAAGCAGACCCAAAACGATTTTGGGTCCACTTGAATGTTCTAACTGACCATCTAGCTCAGCCGTTTATAAGCCTGTGTGGAGCATTCATTCCCTTCAGACTTGTTTCTCTTACAGTGATATCGTATAGTTGAATTTTTACCTTAAATTGTATGGTTTGGGATTTTTTATCTCTTTACTGTAACTTTGTATCTCCATTCCGTTTTTTCGGCCACCTATTGATAAGTTTTTCAATAAATAAGATAATATGTGTATTTGAAGTCATGAGTCCATGGCCCACCAGGTTTCAGTCAGGCTGTCCCTTGTTTGTGGTCACCTCAGTGCCGGGCTGCCCCTGGCACGCTCTAATCCTCCTCTTAGCTCCCCCTCACAGCTCCCGGTGCAGGGCGCAGTGCGCATGCGCGCCTCTCCTCACACACGGGACAGTGCAGTCAGAGTGGCAGGCGGCGCGGAGGATGCTGTGCTTCCCTCACAAGCTCACCTAACGCGGCTGCGGCACCTTTGTGTTTGTGTTCCCGGGACCGGAACACTTCCTCGTTCTTCGACTAAGTTGCATTTGGCCGCCATGGTCCCCGGTCTGGAATGAGAGGAGCTGGTTGAGGTGAGTGCCCGCATTGTGTGCTGGGGGCGGGGAGCTTCATATGGACCTTGGATAAAACTTTAGTCTGTCAGAGAGCTGCTGGTGCTCTGCGTGTTGGGGAGTTAATGTAACGGCCTGTGTATTGCCCCCAGCTAGTTATTGCCCCCCCCCCCCAATAGGGTAGCAGGTGACATCTACATGGAAACTAGTGCAGGTCTCTGATCCTTGCCTGTGCTGTTTGCTGTCAGGTCATTGTGTTTGAGCCCCCTCCCCTTATCATCGGCCTGATACCACTTGTCAACCTCTCCAGCCATTGGAGAGGACTAGGGATTATATTGCAAGGTGAGATTCCCTCCATTCACATCAGTGGTGGTGTATGCTGTAGCCCTGCCATACGTTACAGTCATTCATTCACAGTCATCGATTTGTTGGGTTTATCCCGTTGACCTTTCCTTTTGTTTATTAAATCTCTACTAGCTTATGCTTCTTTTCACAAGCAACATCCTCAACATTGTTTCATTCATTCATCTTTTTATTACTTTCTGTCTAATATGGAAACCCTATTTAATGCCCAGCTCCTGACTTTTTCCTTTTAGAATTTGATAAGGGTTAAGACTTGTCCACATTGGCTTTTCACTAATACATTCAATCTGTTGATTAGGGTTCATTGTGTTAGATTGAATGTTTTATCTTTAGATATTATCTTGATCAGTTGTTCCCAAGAGTTGGTATTTGAGTTCCTCTCACGTGGTACTCGACAAGGCTGCAGAATGGCCTGTACATCAACTTGATCTGCGGCCATCTATACTTAAAGCGGAACAAAACCCCCCAGAAAGCCCACTAAAACTCACCTTTCATCGCTCCAACAGCGCATGTGCGGGCTCTCGCCCAACCAGAGCCCTTTGCCTTGACTACAACATTTAGCAAAGGGCTCTGATTGAAATGAGTGGGTGTCCCTGACTTCATGCGCGCTCCCGTTACAGCCTATCCGAATGGCTGGAGTGGGAGTGCACGCATGCCACCTGGGGTGCAGGGGGTGCAGCAGAGCGTGCTCCCCATTGTAAATAATCAGTACCATTTTCTGAAAGGGAAATAGCTCTGATTGGACGAGAGCCCAAGCATGCACAGTCGCAGTGTGGAAAAGGTGAGCATTTACGGTTTCCCTGGGGTGGGGTTCCCGATTCAGGATGTCCCAGGGAAAAGCCATCTTTTAGCTTCCAGGCCAGATGCTGGTGGGTTTTGTTCTGCTTTAACTCGAGCATGATTTGCGTCAAAAGTTAAAAACAAAAAAACTGCCCTTTTTATGTGTTATGTTTTGTGTTTATGGTTTTAGGTGACTGACCACCCACACGCACCACCCAGTTGGTACTTTATATAATCAGGAAATAAAATGTGGTACTTGATGAAAAAAGGTTGGGAACCTTTTGGTCCACTGTCAAGAGGAACTTCAATCACAATATAACCCCCCTACCTACCACATATGCGGTGACTAACCACCTGCAATCCTACAGAGGAGGAGAGCAAAAAAAACAGTGTTCCAGGGCGATTTGATAAGCGAAAATATCAATTTCTAGTTCTACACCCTATGAAGAGAATATTGTAAGGGGCTTTGATCAAATGTATTTCACAAGTTCTGTGGGTTTTGGTCTGCTTTAAAAACGAAGCTGTATATCACCTGAAAACTCGATGTGTCCGTGGCGCTCCCAGGTGGTGGTTGTGTCCGCTTGCTCTTCTGCCGAGTCAAAGGCCATGTTATATCTGGGCTGTAAGCCCATCCATATGCTTATACTACACACGTTCAAGCAGATTGTGCCAGAATGTAGTACCGTGCACACAGACCATCTACAGCATACAGTTCCGAAGCTATGAATGGAACAGAGCCACAACACACACTGAGAGGGGACAGGTCATCTTAAGGGATGCTCCTCAGCTTGTAAACCTTGCAGTAGACTGGATATGGGCAACTACTTCCTGGCCAAACAGCTTATCCGCTCACATCCAGTCCCCAATCAGCTCAGTACAGAAGGGACGGAATTGTTAATAGCCTCTGTCCCCGTCCCCTGTGTAACCTGCCCCTTATCCCTTCCTGGCTCCATTCATCACCGTTTCCCCCTAGTGCTGCCCCTTCCCGTGTGAAGCTGCCCCCTCTCTCATATCCTCCAGTGTCAGGTGGCGGTGCTGCTTGTTGATAGTAATTCAGCACATCCAGCATGATAGCAACCATCTCCAGCTCTGTTCTGTGCTGCCTCCTCGGCACCTCTGTGACATGCACCGAGCGCGGACAGCGAGTACAGCCGCTGCTGCTGTGTCCAGCCCATGTCCATTTGCGATGTTCTATACTTTTGTGCTTTGAAGATCCTGGCATAGGCAAATGCTCCACGCAGTTCTAACAAAACACAATGTATGCAAGTGTGTTCTCTATTCAATGTGTCATTTACTAAGGTGGAATTTCTTCCACCTGTTCACAGTTGCAACCTGTGGACGACGACTAAACTGACAGGCGCCCTCCTGCAACAATGGGCTGGAACTAGAAAGGTTATTTAAAGTGGACTTTCAGGCTGCTGCACACTGCAACACCAATCGGTGGCATATATGGCTGCTGCATGCAATGGATTTTACCTCCTTGTCATCGGGCATCTTGCTCGGATTGGTAAAGATCACTGTTCATGTGAAAATTTAGGCTGCCCTGCAGCCTGCACATTTGCTTTAGTTCTTTGAAAAAGTAATATAGACACTACCTCCCATGTTTGTTGCAAATGGGTACGTTGTCAGCAGCAGGCTTACACCTGCTGTAGGGGACAAAAGGGTTTGTTTTATTTTTTTTATGTAGCCTGTACAGTCTTCGAACTAGATCCATTAGTTTTTAATGGTAATCTGACCTTCTTTCAGGCATTTGCTGATATATAAGTGATCCTTCCTGTTTCATTTTTAGACAACAGTGACAGGCATTGTGTGTAAAGATTGGCAGGTAGCAATCTGTATTCAGTGAATTGTCTCAGAGCCTTAGATCAAATTCCCTGCATCCGACCTCGGTAACATTTCAGTTGGTATGCTGAAACTATAATATTTGGTAATGAGGCATTTTTATGAAACTGGTCATTCTTTAGTACATAAAGCAGAACAAAGCCCACAATCTCAGGGATTGTTCACTGCCTTGGGGCATCCTCCATTGGGATGCCACACTATGTGAAACCACCCAGATTGCTCTGAGAAACCTCACCTTTCCCTGGTCCTATGGTACATGCGTCCCATCTTATTTAATGCTCGGCAAACGGCTCTGTTTATGGCAATTGTGAGCATGGGCACAGCCCAAAGATGCTGGGGATGTGCCAGCTGATGGGGGGGGGGGGGACTCCCTTTTTGCATTAGAGAGATACTTATACGTTTCTTATATTCCTGTGGCTCTGTGTTGTTGATGTGGGAGGGCCTTTCATTGCCCTTAGTATAGTTTCTGACTGCAAATCCCAGAATCATTCCACTGTAAAAGGTGAGCTCATCAGCAGCTTTGGCTAAATCAAGCAGCAGTTATGGCCTCCCCGTTTTGGCATTGAATTACACTTTAACTGTTCTTTAGGCCTAAATATGCCCTGTTATGGAGGTGTACACAGGTGCCCCTCTTGCACCAGTGATACTGTTTTGTGTGAGCTTGGTAAAACTTCAATACACACCGGAATACTTTCATTATATGATCAGAAGTGCATCAGAGGTGTTCCTGGATACAGAACCGACACGTGATTTATATCCCCTACTCACAATTGGACCTTCTTGTACTTGTGTGCTTAGCTGGGTAAAATATGGTAGAAATATGCTTTTTTTTTCTCTTTTAGTGAAAAAAGGTCCTTGGTCACTGAACCATCAAATGTCCCACCAAAGGCCTCTTTGTGGGAGAAACAGGGCAAAGACTTCATGAATTTCATGAACGTATGAATTCGCATAGGTTCAACATTAAAATCACAGGAATGACCTGTGGCTGCAATTTTTTCTGGAGCAGACCACACAATAGATGATTTACCTGTAGTTTTAATGTGTTAACTGTGCTAGAGCGTAATTGCCATTTACACAAGCAGATGAATATACCACTCATTCAAATTTTCTGCGATTGAACTCAGATGCCAAAGATTTGTAGGTTAATCGGTCTCATAGCTATAACACTTTTTTTTTCTGAGCAAATTCTGTTTCCACATTCCAGCGATCAAGCAATAAATGAGAAATTTTTGGACAGCCAAAACAGTACGACGGGTGACCAATGATCCCATTCTTCGTTTAATCACAGGGACTGTTTCCACAGGTTGATTATCGCTTAATTGCGGTTTCTTTAATGATTTCTCCTTCGATAGTCGTTCTGTGTAAATGGGGCATAAATGCGAATTGTTGTAAATTGTGACTTGAACAGGGTACTGATAAGGCTGGTCAAGCTTCACAAATTTGTAGTTCACGGCTTAGATTATTTTAAATAACTTGCTGATCTTTATATCTCTGCAAATGGCCTGTATTTCTTATTTTTTTAAACCTTTTGGCGTTCATTGCTCTGTGTTTACAAAGGCCAGTGATTTTTTTTCTATTATTCTGCTTAACATCTTGCCTGATGAAGAGAACTTAATTTTATGGAAAGCTTATCCTAAAGTACATTTTCAGCCAAAAACAAAAAAAGGTATACTCAGCTTTTCTCCCACGCAGACCTCCATTGCAGTGAATGGAGGGGGTGTGGTAGCTCTCCATAACCGATGATGGTGGCGTCGCCACTTCATAGGGAGTCAGGAAGAGCCTCACAATGAGAGAGCGGCTATGCGTATAGTGCTGGGCGGAGAGGGACCTGCATCCAGCCTTTCAGGTAAGACGGTCTGCGTGGGAGAAAAGGTGAGTATAGCTTTTTATTTTTGTTTTGGCTGAAAATGTACTTTAATACTTGTTTTACTGAAACTTTCTCGTCCTGTTTCAGAAAGTGAAGGAATACGGTGATGCCTTTTAAGGCTAATGAAGCATATTTCAAGGATTTTATTACTTGCATCATTCTATTGTGCATTTATAATGCCTGGAGTTCCTCTTTAATGGCTAGAAATTTCTTGTGCTCCAGACCCTTATAGTTCAGATAGTTCTGTATTCAGATAATGCATTGCGTATACAATTCTTCAGCTTTATCTGGAATAGTTTTTGCATGACAACATCCTGTAAAACCATCCAAGCCAAATATATTACATACATCCGTGACCATCCTTTACTTGTAGTTTGAAACCGTCTTCCAAACAATCTATAGCTAGCTTATACAGTACCTGTAACTTTACTGCTTATTTTTCATATGCAGTGCTTGGTCATATTGCTGAGTGTACAAGGACAGCACATAGAAAGGGGTCTCTGGCTGCCAGGAATCTCACCTAAAGGATATCTCAAGCACCACCACATGGAAAGTTTATTTAACAAAAATACAGTGGTGTTACTGTCCCAGAAACCTTATATTTCCTTTCATACTTTATGTTCTGGATGAAACCAATGCATTTTGTGTCTGATCCCTGTTAATATTGACCAAACCAAAGAAGCTCAAGCCCCCAGTGGGATCTGCTCCTTGGCTGTTAGGATTTCCTCTGCTCTCTCTACAGTTAACTGGGGCCCTGGTTCTAAAATGCTTAGCCATGGTAATTGCTGTTAAAAAGGAAAACGGAGATTTACAAGCGTTGCAATGAAGCAATTTAGTGAAGTATTGCTCTTTTATACAGGTCAGAAGGCAATTAAAGTGAGCAATTACCAATTCGCCACTTTCGTGGTCTTTCTCTCAGATCTGCAGATCAGACATGCTAGGAGATTCCCTTCTAACCTTCACCCTAACCCACACCTCAGTATGGCGTGCTTCCATTGGCTTCAATGAAGTCCTTCTGTACAGAGATTCCTAATAAAGTCAATAGGAGCTCCCTGCACTAAGGCCACACCCACCCCTTGCGTTGGCTTTTCACACCGGTGCACGAGCAGGTGGAAGGTAGGAGTAGAGGGTCATATGTCTGATCTGCAGGTCTGAGGGAAATTCCATGAAAGTGGATTTTCAGTTTCAAGTTCAGGTCTGCATTATAAGGGTTTCCATAAAGCATGGATGCACAACCTGTGGCCCTCACTGCCCCTTGTAGAGCTTGAGAGCAAAGCTTGCCTTGCCTGCAGAAAGTGGGGCACCTATGATTGTCTCTGTAGAGGAGGGTGACACACATGTGCTACTGGTCTGCTGTTTGTGCTTGGTGATTATGTAGACTCTTTCCAGCTCAGCTTCGCCCACTTCACCTCTGCCTACCTCTATGATCAGTTTACCTCTGCCTTCTTTAACTCCGCTCTCCCTACCTCACCTTTTCCCACCTTGTCCTATCTCACCTCTCCTCACCTATATCTATCTCCTAAATATCTATTTCCACCTCACCTCTGTCCATCACTTTTCAGAACATCTTACCTTGGGCTACCTTACCTAACCTCACCTCTGCTTACCTCTTCCCATATCAACTCTGCCCCCCTCACCCCTGTTCAATGTACCTCTCTGTACCTTACCCTTTTCCACTCCTTCCCACCTCCCCTCTTTCTGTCTTGCCCACCTTTATTCACCTCTTCTTGCCTCACTCATTCCACTTCTGTTTACCCCACCTCGTCCTGTCTCACAAGGCATATTCAGTGCTTTAATGTTAAAGCTTACCGTCAGTAAATGGTTGGACGTTGTCGGTAGCCTAAATTTTATTGCAGCCTCTTGAATAGGAACAATAAGACTATACGGCCCTTATACCAAAAAGGTTGTGCACCATAAAGCAAACAGGAACATAACTAGTGAAAGATGGACTAAAAAATATTTGGAAGAATGCAAGGCTGGTCATTGCTAATCTGTGTTTTATTTTGTGCTTTGCCTATTTATAATCTTTACAGTAACTTTTAACAATATGTTTTCATGACAACAAAAACTTAATTGATAAAAATACATTTCAGATTGCTAATTATTGGTTACTGTGCTATATAGAAATTTGTGTCAGTATTCCTTTGCTATTTTAAAGCGGAACAAAACCAGAGATTTTGACTTTCCTAGGTTTTGTTCTGTGACCCTTGGGCATCCCGAGTCTGGTTGCCCCACTGTGTGAATCCCCCACATCGTCCTTTCAAACGCTCTTGGTTCTCGTCCAAAGCTGTTCGCCGTGCATATTAATTGCGCGGCAAACGGGCTCGGTTTACACACAGAGCTTGGCAATGGGAGTGAGAACGGCCATATCCCCTGCACCACGTGCGCAAGTTCCCATAGGAGCATTCGCACAGCCCAAAGGAGCGGGGATGTGTGTGTCCTTGTTTACATTGGCGAGGGAGCGCCAGGAAGAGGTGAGTACTGTGGCGCCCCTGGGGGATTTCACACAGCTTTTCACCCAGGCCCTGAATTCTAAAAGATTTCAGGGCCGGCCCAGCTGGGTTTTGTTCGAATTTAAGTGTATTTTTTTTTTACTCTCCATGAATATCCATCTCTATTACACGGTCTCATTCCTGTTGCATGACTTGTTGATGCATGTAGTCATAATGAAGCAGAACTAAATTACAGATGCAAACAAATGTTGATGATCCAGTATGCTTGGTTATGATTTTCCAGTACATATTTATGCTGATGAAAAGCTGTGTATGGTATTACATGTTCCACAATTGTTTGCTGGAATGAAAAACATCCATCTTAAATGTGTACAAGCAAAATGTGATTTGATACTTATAGCTACAGCACAGTGTGGAAAGCGACAACTCTTTCTAAGCCATTATTGCTAGTGAAGCTGGATTAGAGCATCTTTGACATTTGTTTTTGTTTGTTACTATGTGGGGGAGATCTAACCACAATTCTTGTTTGGTCACTGGAGTCAGAAACTTTATTCAAAGAGGAACACCCAAGAATCTCACTCTCCTAGGTGTTGTTCCTCTCACTCAGAAAAGCCTGGCATGGGTACATGAAGTGGCACTCGCATTGCCCTGGAGTCTTTTAGAAGTTCCTCTTTAAGAGAAAACTGAGGTGTCTTCAGGCTCAGACTGGTCCACAGGGTTTGCCTTCATCCCCAAAGCCCTGGGCACATGGAGAACAACATGGTAATCTGTTTCTTAGTTTAGACCTTGCGTGTACAGCCCCAGTGGTCAAATTATATTGCACAAGTGGGGCACTATGAGCCTGTAATGCTACGCTGTCCATTATTTTGTTAGGGGCAATAGGTATCACTACTGTAGATGTGACAGCTGTGGGAAATTAGCTTTGTAGCAGTATTTAGCGAGCGTTTTTCAGCAGTCAGACAGTGAAACAGAGGTTACGTTTTAAACAGGGCTTGCCTGTTTTTAGTTTGTTGTACAAAATAACAAATACAGCCCTTTACACTCAGACATGAAACCAACCCTGTCCGTCTGGGCACTCGCTAAACATCAGGATCCCCTGACTATACAAATGGCATACTACCAGCCACCCGGTACAAAAGCAACATAAGTTACCCTCACAATGACAGCTTTAGGTCCACCTGCACACCAGAAGGCCTCAGTAACCCCCTCAGACATGCTCTGTCTCATTTCACGGCTTCTCTCTTAGCAGCCCTCATGAATGAACACACTGCAAACCTTATAGCCCTGTAAGTGGTCTGAGCTGTCCACTGTCTTACACAGCAAATACTGTTCATTCTAGGTAGGAACTGAAATACTTATTGTTACTTTAATAGTCCTCCTAAGGTATGCATAAAGCCATGTTATTTCATTATTTTTTTTTTTTTTTCTTTATCAGTTTTTAGTGTAACGATTTGGCCTCGCATTCAGTCCACAGTGATCAAACTTTAATTATATTTAAGCGCAAAGCTGTCCTAGAGAGCAAAGGGAGTTGCTTCTTTAGTCAACAGAGGCAGTTTTATGTCTGCTTTTCATTGGCTTCATCTTTTACATGTGAGTCCCCAGTCAGAATGAGAAAGGATGGGTCGGACCTGGATACTAGAAGAGCGATGATGCAGAGCGCTTGCACTTTCGGACGAGCACCCTGCAGCCGTCTGTGAAAAGCTTCCTATGGTAATCTATGGGCGCTTTCACAGTTCAGGCATGTGCGGAGCACTTGGAGTGATGCACAAAAGCCCTGCCAGCAGCGTCCTGAGTGTGCAGCACTAGCGTTCTCCCCCCACACGGTGACACCAGCGATTGCGGGGTGCTTGGCTGGCATGCAATCAGCCTGGTGTGAAAACCAGCCTTAGACTCTATGGGCTTGATTCAATAAAGGTAGAAAAAAAATTGTATTGCTCGGAAAATTGGATTGCATGTGTGAATTTGTACTTTTTTGTGCGATTCAGCAAAGTGTTGAATTAAATACATTAAATGCGACATTTTGAAGCGCTCGTACAAAAGGCTGTAGCTAGCGAAAACTATTGGAAAATGTGCTTGAATTTTCCAGTAAGCATTCTTAACTGTGTATGTGCATTTCTGGGGCAGAGTATTGCGTCTCTGACTGTTGCATGTTGTTTTTAACCTTTTCATAGGTTATTTTTGCATGCATTCATTTTCTAACTTTTTTATATTTACATGATTAATATTGGAGATACATTTCAGCATCCCATGAATTGTTCCCCCCATAAATAGTACCTTTTGCCTATTTTTACTGCTCTGGCATTATTCTAATCCCAGATAACGGCCTGTTTTAGCTGTAAAGCTTCGCCTCCTCCATTCATTGCCACTGCTGTTTTTTTTTCACTTCATGAGAAAAGACAAGTGAAAAAAATTAGTGTACAAAATGAAGCATGGTTTTTTCTTTGTTGGATCACAACAATTTGAAAAAGCTAAAACTTTCTCAAGAAACGGACATTTCTTGTTACAAACTTTGTTGAATTGAGCCCTATATCAGCCAAAACAGGTTTTGGTCCCTTTATTACATATCTGATCAAACCACTGTAACCTTCTTTCTCAGTAATGATACTGACAAATCCAGATGAGATGTTTCATGATGTGATCATTAATGTACAATTGCTTGCACACACCTAGCATTTGTGAGATGTTTACGTTTTTAGGGAAAGCACCCCTCAGTTGCTGGTGTTCAGCGCATTGATGGCGTTTGCAATAGTGATTTCCACACAATATAGTGGAATTGCAGCACCCTCTAAAATGCTGCAGGAAATGCTTTTGTGGGGCTATGTGGTTACTCTGCTAATGTCAAACACTGAAGTGAAAGCGCTCATTGGCAGCATTTCACAGGCAATTGCAGGGCGATCACAAACGTCCCAGGATCGCCCGGGTGTGAAAAAAAGTCCTCCCTATGCAACATTTTCTTGTGCATATATCTGTTTTCCTTTGTATATCTGTTTTCCTTTGTTGTTGTTTTTTCCAAACAGCTGCCTTGATGAAGTCAGCCAAGTATAATTCATCACTGAACCAGCAAGAATCTGTATTTTTTTATGGCTCAGCTAATAGGCCCGGCTAATGAGGTCAAGAAGATCCCATCTAAAACAAACCAAAAAAAGTAACAGTTTATGTACCTACAAAGGAAGTGACTGTAGCTGTTTTGTACCATGAAAACACAATTTTCATTCACAATAATTTCTGTATTCAACAAAACCCTATTGCTATCCAGACAGCAGGTCCATGCATAATGTTAATGGACAGCACAGGGCTTCAGACATGTCTCAGATATGCAGACAAGAGGTCTGAAACTGAATCAAATCAAAAACAGAACTAACTGTCCTTTCACTACCACCTTTCACCACCTACTAACCTACCTAAACATTTCCCCCACCAATGCAGTCATAATTATAGACAGTGCAGAGGGGTGCAACCATCCCAGGTGTGGAGGATCAGGGAGGCCCCATCTTTGTTGCTCTTCCACGTTTTCTTTATTGCATGGCACGGCCTGCTTCGGTATTCATAACAGTTGGGTTATTCTGCCACAAGGTGGCGCAGTGGTACTGCAGAAAGCTGTGGCATCTCCCGGCCCCCTACAAAAACAGGATCAACCAGCCGGCCATAGGCTTTATGGTGAGCCTACTAGGGATGTGGAGTTCTTGTCCTGGCTTCTGAGGGGGTGAGTGTTTTGGGATTTGTGTTCCCTTCTTTTCCTTCAGGGGTCCCCCCCCCCTCTCCCATGGCCTGGATACTCGCCGCTGCCTGCTCGCCTCTTCCCCCCGACTCGTGTTCGGGGGGGGGGGGGCGGTGGCAGCAGCGAGTGGTGTTAGTTGTGGTGTGTTTCTGCCTTTTACTGGTGTTTTTTAGCCACTGCTCCACGGTAACCTGTGGCTTTTTTTGCTGATGGCGCTGGCGGTGTCACGTGGGCGTCGTCTTCCGCGCTCTTTGGGGGAGGCGGGCCGGGGGATGACGCGTAACGCTGGGAACTCTATGGTTGATCCCGTTTTTATAGGGGGGCTGGGAGATGCCACAGCTTTCTGCAGTACCACTGCGCCACCTTTTGGCGGAATAACCCAACCGCTATGAATACCGAAGCAGGCCGTGCAATGCAAGAACAAAAACAATTCTACAGGTGAGTACTCACAGAATTGCTTTTTTTTTATCATATTTGTGCTCACCTTGCATCATTTAGAGAAAGTGTGTTACACTTGACTCTTATCTGTCCAATATAAAAAATAATTTTCCTGCTCATGCTGCCTGCACCTCAAAAATATCTCCAAAATCTGCCCCTTTCTAACTGTAGAAACAATAAAAACTCTTGTTGTTGCCCTGATCCATTCTCTTCTTGATTACTGTCAAGAAGAGAATGGATCAGGGCAACAACAAGAGTTCTCTTCTAATCGGTCTCCCTCTCACTAAACTCTCCCCTCTCCAATTCTTCCTGAATGCAGCAGACTTATCTATCTATCTACCGTAATGGAGGGACAATATTGGTGCGTCATATGGAGCTAATGCGTGTGTGAGGTGGGAGTGCAATGGAGGACCGGTGCCACACCCATACACACACACACACTGCCATACCTTACAGCATTCCTGTGCCAGTGACTGCTTTTCTAGCTCTGGCTGGTGGCCATTGTCTATGCAGGGGGTGGTGTCTATTCAACAGCTGCACATTGTCTGTGATTTGGGATGGCGCACACTGCTTGTTAATGGGGGGGATTCTGCACACTCTCTGGAATGGGGTCATTATGAGGGGGGTATTTTAGCACACGATTCGGTTCAGAATCTTTCTTTTTTTTTTTTTTCTTATTTTCCTCCTTTAAACCCTGGGTGCTTGTTATGGTCAGGTGGATCTTATGGAGCGGAAAACACAGCAATTATAATCCCTCCACCCTCTGCCTGTTATTGCACTGGTGGGCCCATACAGCATTGCAGCGATACTCAACTGACAGACTGGGATCCAAATGCAGACCTCTGCACCAGATTTCTGGACCCCTGCCCTGCACTCAGTTGCTCCTGTGTTGCTGTGCTCGGAGCTGCCCTCTTGATCGGTGATGTAGTGCTTAATCTCCCTGCCAGTTTCATGGCTCCCTGTCACCTAGCATTGCAATGTGAAGTAATGGGCAGAAAGTGACATTGCAAGGTACACACAAACTTTGTTTCTCATTCTCTTTGTCCCATCTAGTCCTCCCCCCCCCCCCCCCCCAGCTCATCCCCATCTTTGCCTGTCCCACCATCTCGTCCCCTCAGCTCAGCCTCGTCCCCATCCATTGTTGTTCCCCCAGCTTTGCCCCATCCTTCCTGTCCACTCAGCTCTGCCTCATCCATCCTGTCCCCTCAGCTCTGCCCCATCCAGCCCAGTGTATCTACCCCATCCATTCCTGCCCCCCCCCCCCCCCCCAGTTTTTCCAATCCAACCCTCCGCCTCCCAGCTTTGCCTATCCATTATTCTTTCTTCCAGCTCTGGCCATCTACCCCCTCCAGCTTGGCCCATTAATTCCTGTTTTTCTAGTTTTGCCCATCCATTCCTTCTCTCTCTCCATCCCTCCCTGACATGTCTGTTCTGCCTATCTATTTCTCTTCCTTCTCTCCAGCTTCTCTCCCATGCATCCCAAGCCCTATCTATCCATCCTTGTTACCAGACCTTATTGGCAGTAACATTTGGGCCCTATTCCACCTCTGTACATGGCCTGGACAGAATGAAAGGGGTGGGGGTGGTTAAAGCAGTGTGCTGTGAGCCAGAGCTGTAGCTTCTTGGGTTTTGTGGGGCCAAGAAAAAAAGCTTTTTTTTCTGTTTTTTTCCCAGTGCAGCCTTTTTTTTTTTTTAGTTTTGCCTGGGGAATCTGCTTTCTAACTATCCACCCCCAATGACACCTCTCACCGGATGCCTTTAAATGGACCTTTACAAGAATTGGTTGAGTACCCCTGCAGTATAGGATATATTTTAAACTGCTCATTCTCAAAGCTCTCCATGGTGCTGCACCACCTGCATCTTCTCCCTTATTTCTGTTTATCTACATACTTGAGCTCCACGCTCTGCAAATGATTTATGACTAACAACCTAATCTCCTAATCTGGACCTCTCACTCTCCTTAACAAGACTTCTTCCGAGCTGCACCTACTCTCTACCCCTAACAATTAGATTAACTCACAGCATCAACCGTTTTAGATGTTACCTAATAAACCAGATATGTCCAACCGTGCTAGGGACATCAATGTGGTCTCATGAAGAACAAAAACTGCACTGATTCCCTACCCTTTTATCGAAGGCCCTTATTAGGAAAGCAGCACTTTGATTTAATTTTTACATATGATCCTTTATTGTATCAGGTGCAAGGGGTTTATTTCGATAAATAGCTTTAGCTTTTTTATTTGTAGTCTGTTGGGGATTACAACAGAAAGTTTGTCTGACACACAAATAAAAGAAAATCATTAGGTGTTGCTAGACAGGAAAACTATACAATACTTTGTACCATTACAATCCTTTTTATCTTGGAAGTAGTAATGTTTATCTCCATTTTCCTCGATTACCAAAAAGGTATCACCTGTTTGTGTATACAAATATCACAGAAGTGTCATACCACACATCAGCATGTCTTTATCAATACATCCTATACCAATCGGCCAAACTGTAGCATGCAGTGTAAGTCCAGATAGCTGTATATTCGTTTTTAGGCTATTTGAAGTTGAACTGCATGTCATTGTAATAGAGAATGGCAGTAATGCTAACATGACAATATCCATTATAATTTTTGCACTGGTATATATGCCTTCCTCCCTAAATGTATTTACATCTGTTGTGATTTCTGGTTATATTGCATTACATCGTTTTAGTCTTTGAAATATGAGCGTATTGTTGTAGCTCCAGGAGGGCACTATTGATCTTTAAATGGGCCCAGGATGAGCCTTTTTTTATTGCTTGATTAACACAGTGATAGTGCAGTATATGGCGAATGTGGAGGCCAAACAATGGAATCACTCTCTGAGTTTGAATTGAATTGTCAGCTATGTACAAATGTTACCGGCGGTATAAATTATGCCGCTGCGGGGTGTAATGAATGCATGAGAACTGAATGAAGCCGACTGTTCCATCTTGGAGGAAGCAGCATTTGTGACTAGCAGTGGGACTTCTAATGGACAGGCTTATGTAATTGCAGTGCTTTGCTCACTGGTCCTCACACTAATAAGACTGGAGGGCACTTTTGAGGGCTTAGTTATTGTGAGACTGGGAAACTCTTTTATTGACAGTGTAATAGAGGCTTATGACCCTTATAAGGGGCAGGTTGCTGATGTTTGCATTTTTCAGAATGAAAGTAGGATTAGTCAGGCTTGCCAAGGTTACTAACGTCTCAGGAACATAGCTTAGAGAAAAGAGTGGTATCTGTACTGTAAGTTTTACTTTCCAAACCTTTTACAGAGATTTCTATGTGAAATGGTAAACTGGGCATTTGTATTGCATTTAATTTCTGATCCTGGAGTGTAGTATGTAGACATGGATAATAGGTATATAGCTGTATGTTTTGTAGTCTGGTGGTGTGGCGTGGCCTAGTGGCGATATCCTGTTGACAGTTCTGTTATACAGTAGCATCCAAACATATGGGTAAACCTTTTTTTTTCTACATTCTAAATTTATATTAAAGACCTAAATCCCTAATTCAATATGTGTTTCTTGTTTCCAACAAAAAAGTGTTAAACTGCAATGTTTTATATTTTAGATTCCTCAATATAACCCTCCTTTTGGTCTGCTGACTGCTTGCACACTCTTGGCGTTCTTTGAAACAGTTGTATGAGATAGTGACCTAGAAAGGTTTTCATTTTAATGTGGAAGGTCATTCACCTAGTAACTCCTGCCACCCCACCAGTCCTTGGTGCTGAGGCAGAAAAAAAACTCCTTACATCACTCGGGATCCACCGCTTTATGCGCTGTCCTGTCTGCTCATTTGCTTGAATAGGTAGGTGGGCGCGCACACAGAGCAGGGGGAATGCTGTATGTCAGGCGTGGTAAGGAGTTTTTTTTTCATTGTCCTGGTAATCCGCCACCTTCCCTGCACTTGGCCGCCTGCTGATCTGGTAGTTTACTGGCCCCGGAAATGCATCTTGTGGCAGGCCAAGCGAATGGGAGCCATCGCAGGGCGTCGAGTGGCCTGCTGCGGCTCCCATTCACTCAGCCTGCCGCAAGAAGCATTGCCGGACAGCTGGCATTAAAGTACAAAGCCTGCAGGCAGCCAGTGTGGCAGACAGCCAGTGCAGGGGGGGCGTGGACAACAGGCGGCCGGGGTGGAAGAGGGGCAGAAGTGGGGGGAGGCGGCAACCGGATGGTACACACAATAAGCATGAGAGTCCAGACTCTGCCGGAACTCATGCTGATGCTGTGTTTCCACCCAGTCGCTATAAGCCCGGTGCACATGGGGGGGGGTTGCTGCACCGCTTATGGGGTGATTTGGGGGAATTACGCTTCACTGCTTGTTTTAGGGGAATCCGGGAATCCCTGCTGCACTAACTTGTTATGGGATGATTTGGGGAGGTGGAGCGCTGCTGCACTGCTTGTTATGGGGTGATTTGGGGGGATAGGGCTGTGCTGCACTGCTTGTTATGGGATGATTTGGGGGTTGTTCTGCTGCACTGCTTGCTATGTGGTGATTTGTGTGGAGAGGGTGCTCTGCTGCACTGCTTGTTATGGAGTGTTTGGGGGGAGGTTCTGCACCACTTGATTTCTATCAAGGTGTGGTGACCACTTGGCAGCATGCAAAAGGTTTGATGACACAGGGTTGCTTTCCTGCTGAAAATAATCCTGGGACTATTCCTTTCCCAGTATACTAGCCATGATGCTGCCTGGATTTATTCAACATAACCCACAGTGAATGGGAGCAGTACTTTCTCTTTGCAGGCTATTGGCAGCTCCATTGGACGCCATTTAGGGGGGGGGGGGGGGGATTTACCATGGCAGGAGTTATAAAAAGATGAATATATGAATTTTTGTTTGCAGTAATCTGGATTGCCCTGGGGAGGGATGTATATGAGCACTGGTTCTTGTAAGGGTGTTAGCCCAGTTTAAAATGGACCAAACCCCAGCTCAAATCGGGATGCCCCACTGTGTGAAGCCCCATTCATTTACCTCGTTTCCCGGCCCCACGGCGTATCTAAGAGCAGTGGGCACACCCCGCTATCCCTCTAGCAGGGCGCGTGCCCGCACCAGGCATGTTTTTTCCCTGTTAGAGGGAAGCAGAGTATGCGGCCGTCAGAGCCGCCATGCCTTGGGACCGGGAAGAGGTGAGTTGGTCTCGGTGTCCTGGGGGGTTTCATGCAGAGGGGCACCCCGGGGGAAAGGATGGAAATCCAGGATAGTCAAAATCCTGGGTTTTGGTCCACTTTAACAGTGCCGCCTGCTGTTGTCCAAATGCTTGCAGCATGTGGATCCTTCTGCAAAAGGGATTCTTGTAAAGAGTGTGGGCCTGTACCTTTTTTTTTTATTGTAATTTTTAGGCAGTTAGCTCAGTTGAACTTAATTCTGCCAATAATCCTACATGGCTCAAATTACATTATACATTTTAATTTATCTAGATATATATTTGCATTTAAATCACAGGCTATGAAAATCTTTGTAAAGCTGGAGAGTGTGCCAGAGGTCAGAGTGTCTAACATGTTAACATAACTAATAAACAAAGGAGACTCAGTATTTACCTAAAGGCCTGGCCTGGGTGCTGTCCAACTCTCCATTCACCCCAGCGGTCCTTTGATCTGACTAATCATTTGATCATACAAATTAGGATGCCACAGAAAAACTTTGACCATAATCCAGCATTCAGAGGGGAAAGGTTGATTCTTTCTAGCATTTGTCATATGGTGCTGGACTGCAGAAAACAGATTGTGGCTCCTCCCGGCCCATATAAGCCAGGGACCTCCCACAAATTCCCCAGTTCTTATCTGCAGTCTGGGCTGCGAAGAATAGAAGATGGCTCTTTATGCGCAGGTGAGCAGGGCTATTAGCCTGCGGCCCTGTAGGACTATTCCCACCCGTTCCGAACCCACTGCCTCTCAGCTTAGGCTGAACTGGTTCGGGTGAAGGTAGGCAGCACCGGGGTCAGGTGCTAAGGTGCTAAGGAGCGCTGCTCCAACCGCAGTCCCTGCCTTAAAGGGTAGGCAGTATAGGCCCATGGTGAGCCTTATGGGATGCCCCTCCCGCTCTCTGGGGTCCCCTTTACCCCCTGTCCCCTTAGTTGGGCCCCTTCTTTTAGGTTGGCTGCTGCTCCCCCGCCTCGCTCTCCCTGGGGACATCTTCGGGGGGTGGGGGTGTGTGTGTATGTGTACTTCGGCAGCCAATGCAGGGTTGTTTTCTCTTCGATCCGCTTCATGTGCGCCATCATTGGCCGGCTCAATCACATTGCGCGTTTCGTGCTCTTCGAGGGGGGCGCCCCCTCCAGGTATATGCGGGTGCCATTTTGACTCCTGTGCTGCGTGGCTGCTCTCTACCTACCGCGGTCCGTAAGTGCCCCTGTGGGGGGCTCCTTTTTTTATATTTTTGATTTATTTTAATTGTTTGCTTATGGGGATGTCTGCTTATGTCTTTCAGTCGGGTCAAACTTTTTGTGGTTTCTCCCGGTCCTCTCCCCTTGGTTTAGCGCCTATCCTATATTGGAGGGCTATTGTACTTATTTATCTCCCACTTCCCTAGCGGGCTCTTGGGGCATCCCGGGTAGCTATATTTAGCGTTAATCCTATATTGGCCTCCGGTGCCACATTAATCACCATATGGAGGCTTCTCAGGATAATGTGCTTGGGGTTCCTTCAGGACAAGCCCGGCTGTGTATCGCGTGTGGGGTATCCCCTATAAGTGATGATGTCAGGGTGTGTGTACCCTGCGCCCAGCAGGTGCTTGCGCTGCAGTCTGGGTTACCTGTGGCTGGGCCTGCACCCCCTCTGGCTTCACCTACCCCCCCCCCCACGCTTACATCTGACTCCTAGTGAGGTGCATACCAGTGGGGAGTCTCAATCTGATTTGGCTGCACGGGTGGCCAGCATTGAAAAGCATATAGCTGGGTCTGCCCCGCGTAAGGCTTCTGCTAAGAAGCGGCATTTATCACCCGCTGTTTCTCTCTTTCCAATGGAGGCCGAGAAATTTTTTTCTTCCAATCCATTCCAGGCACTCCTTATGCTTGGGATTACCTCCTTGCTGATCAAGTGTCTGTGAAGGTTGTTCAAGAAATTAGCTCTCAAGGATTGGCAGAAAGCGGGGGACTGAACCCTGTCGACTCTCTGCGTAGCCTTATTCCCATGGATCCCTCAAGATCCAAGTTTATGCCTCCACAGCGTTGGCTGTTTTGGGGTCCGTGAAGGTAAGGTGGAAGTGCCGGGGTCTTGGGGCGCTTACAGAGTGTATATTCTCTGGGCTGCAGGCTTTTTTGAAAAGCAAGTCAGCCGCAGGTTTTTCTCTGGTGTACCTGCTGAGGACTGTTTTTTATTTTTTACCCAACCCTTCCTTCTTCCACTTAGGTAGGTTTTTATCTTAAAAAAAAACATTTTTTTTTTTTTTTTATTATTTTATGTATGCCTTTAAGGGACGTGGCTGACGTCATGCAGGGGGCAGAGTTTAACCCGGAACCATAAGGCCGTGTATTTAGTTGTCTCTCTCCCCAGGCGAGGAAATAGTAGAGATATATATATATATATATATATATATATATATACGGCCAGATAGCATTGCGGCGGTGGCCGGTTGGCCAAGGTGCTGGCCTAGAAATGCCTTGTGATGGCTTTCGGGGGTTCCGCTGGTTTATTCATATTGCTGCCTCAGGGCAAGCTAAGTTTGCCGTTGTTTGCACTAAGCTATGATATATAATATATATATATAGATATATATATATCTATATATATATATCTATATATCTATTATGTGTTTGATTTCTTTTGTATAGCGGTAAAGAGAAGAGCGGTGGTGGTGAGTGGACATCGCCATTATCAATTTTTATATAAATTTTTTTGATTAATTGCATTATCAATTTCATATTTCAGTTAGTTTATATTATTATTGTTAAAATATATATATATATATATATATAATATGAGATATTTTACTATCTGTATGAATAGATTTTATTATAATGATTGTCAGTTTTATCTTTTTATCAGTTTAAAAAAAGAGGGAGATTATTTATTAATGCTCTTTTCTCTCCTGTTTTATTTTTTAGAATTTGGAAGAAGGATAGAAAAGGGTTGTGGTTCCTCCCGGTCCCTTTTGGGATTGGTTTTAGGCTTAGGGCCTTTTAGGTCTGACTGCCAAATTAAAAAAAAAAAAAAAAAACACCATGAGGGAGGCATCAGGGGAGAGGGATTCAGGCATCCCATTGGAGCAGGGCGGGCTCTGCCCCTTATGTAAGTGGGATCCCCTGGGTAGTTTCAGCACGGTTTGTTCTGCTTGCACCATGAGAATTGGTTAGACCATAATAAGAGTGGCGGCTCAGGTCTTTAGTCCAGTTATTGCTGGTGTGAGCGCAACGGCTCACCCATCCCTTCCTTCACCTAGGAGAGGGGGAAGGCAGCGAGGCGCAGTCAGATGTGGTGCACAGGTTGGATAACTTGGAGAGACAGTTATCCTTGGTTATTCCAAAGAAGGCCACCTATAAGAGGAGGCATTGGAACCTGTTGCGGAGGAAAGAGATTTATTTGCCTCTTTTGGAGAGTGGGAGGAAGAAGAGTATATAGATGAGCAGCTCTCAGAAGGCGAGTTACGCTCTGGTGAGGAAGATAGTAACTCCTATTTTTTTCTCTTCTAATGAGGACCCCCTCCTCGCAGGCGAAACAGTGTCTGCTCTCTTCGGTTTTTGAATATCACTCTCTCCCCTATTGTATCTTGTACTCAGAATATCCACTGTCAAATCTGTAAAACTGCGTTTGAAATAGTGTATGTACTGTATGTTCTATCCTGTCTGTAATTACTACTTTGTAAAGCGCTACGGAAGATGATGGCGCTATATAAATGAACAATAATAATAATAATATCACCCCTCCTGAGGTGGCAAAAAGAGGAAAGGATGATCTGTTTAAGCCAGTAAGGCAAAGGCAGGTGTTCCTGGAGCAGTCGCACTTTTCTAAAATGGTGTTAAAGGAATGGGAAAATCCTAACAAATTACCGGCTGTTCCTAGCATACTAGACTCTAGGTATCCCTTTCCGGCGGACATGATTAAGCTTTGGTCTTACCCACCTGAGGTGGATTCTCCAGTAGTAGGCTTGTCTAATACTTCCATCATGCCGTCTGCTACTATGGGATCTTTAAGAGATCCCACGGAGAGACGAATGGATCAATTGGCCCGCCATGCTTTTGCTATGAAAGGATCCTTTCTACGTCCTGTTTGTGCCATGGCCATTGTGTCCCTGGCTTCAAGGAAGAAGATGAAGAAAAAGTTTAGCCAGGGCTGCGTCTCGCAGGCTTATTCAAAAGTCCAAAGATTTTAAGGATTGTTTGGACTATCACTGCGATGGATGATGCAGTCAGGCTAGCTGCTAGAACTTCTGCTCTGCTTGTGGCCTTGCGCCGTTCCTTATGGCTAAGACAATGGTTGGCGGTTGCCACCGCTAAGAAAGCTCTTAAAGATCTACATTTTTTAGGGGAGCAGATTTTTTGGAGAAAAACTGGACGGTATGGTGAAGGATGGCAAACTGCCTCAGAGGAAGAGGACGACTCGGCCTTTTCAGAGGATTTCATCATATCGACTCTTTTGGACTGGCAGAGGTTTCATCCTTGCTCCCGTAGAGATTTTTGAGGTAGAGGCAGAGCGCGTAATAGGACAGGAGGGGCCTGGAGAAGTGGGCCTAATCCTCCAGCCAAGCCCACTCCAGCATGAGGGGGCGCCCTCACCCGAGCGGGTGGGGGGACGGCTTTTGCATTTTGCTCATATCTGGAGGCGCCACGTGGCGGATCTTTGGATCCTAGAGGTGGTGTCATCAGGCTACAAGATCGAGTTTGCAGCCAGACCGCCCGCAAGGTTCCTTCGGTCAGGGGCATCCCGGAACCAGTCAAAGATAGATGCCCTAAGATCCGCAGTTCAGCATCTCCTTCAAAAAGGGTAATTTGTCGGGTACCCTTTCAGGAGGAAGGTCAGGGGTTTTACTCTAACCTGTTCACAATCCCCAAAAAGGACGGGTCGATGCATCCCATTTTAGACTTAAAGGGTCTCAACAGGTATATCCACATGAAACCTTTCCGCATGGAGACGCTAAGGTCAGTGGTAAGAGTAGTTCGGCCCGGGGGATCTTATGACTACTATAGACTTGAGGGACGCGTATCTGCATGTTCCAATTTTTCCAGGGCATCAGAAGTTCCTGAGGTTTGCCCTGGAAGACCAGCACTTCCAGTTTGTGGCACTCCCATTCGGTATAGCCTCGACTCCAAAAGTGTTCACCAAAGTTTTGGCGGGTCTCGTGGCCATTTTCAGGAGCCAGGGGATATGCATCATTCCATATTTGGCCGATCTTTTAATTTCAGCGGGTCTCTTCAGCGGATCATGAAAAATGGTCCTATCAACTCTGGAAGAGTTCGGCTGGGTGATCAATTACCCGAAGTCCCATATCACCCCGGCGCCAGTAAGGAACTTTTTAGAAATGTTTCTGAACACGGTTCAAGTCAAAGTGTTTCTACCAGAGCAGAAGGCTCTGCTAATTCGAAATCAAATAGAGTACTTACTGGCTTGACGGCAGCCGACCATTCGGCTAGGGATGAAGCTAGTGGGCCTTATGGTAGCCTGCTTCGAAGCCATACCTTTTGCCCAGTTTCACATGAGGCTTCTTCAGTGGAATCTGTTGGCAAACAGTCGCTGGATCAAGTGTCGGCATCTGGCAGTCACAGAAGATCCAGGGACAATGGGGGCCGAAGGAGTATCAGCTTCTTATAAATATATTGGAATTAAGAGCAATCCGACTAGTGCTTCAGTATCTGACCCCCAGCTTAAAGGGGCAGGCAGTCCAGGTCCAATCGGACGGCAGTAGCCTATATCAATCATCAGGGGGGTACCCGGAGCAAGAGTGCTCTAGAGGAAGAAAGCCGGATTCTGACTTGGGCAGAGGAGAATGTTCCCTGCATCTCTGCAGTTTACATCCCGGGGGTAGATAACCAGGAGGCCGACGCTATGAGCAGGAAGGTTCTGCGTTGGGGACAATGGTCCCTCAGTCGGAAGGAATTTCAAGCCCTTTGTCTTCGCTGGGGGTGTCTGGAAGTGGATCTTTTGCATCCAGACACAATCACAAACGGACGAATTCCATGTCCCTATGAAGGGACCCTCTGGTCATAGCAATGGATGCCCTGTCAGTCTCTTGGGCAAGGTTCAAGCTTCTGTACATTTTTCCCCCCACTTCCACTCCTGAGGAAAGATAGCTCAGGAGGGGGTACCTACCATTCTAGTAGCTCCTCATTGGCCAAGAAAAAGTTGGTTTTCAGACATAACAAGGATGTTGGTAGACCATCGGCGCCTACCGGTCGAGCCAGATCTTCTCACTAAGGGGGCGCTTCGGTGCCCGAATTTACAGATGCTGGCTTTAACGGCTTGGCTATTGAAACCTCGATCTTAGCAGAGAAAGGTTTATCGCCCAAGGTTATTCATACCATGATTCAGGCCCGGAAGAAGCTTCTTCCATGATTTACTATAGGGTCTGGCGGTCGTTCATATCCTGGTGCTAGGAATTTTTCGTGCAGAAAGTATTCGAATTCTAGAATTCCTACAAGATGGCTTAGAAATGGGCCTACAGTTAAGCACCCTAAAAGGGCATGTATCGGCCTTGTCTATTTTTTTCCAGAAGTCTATTGCTAGTAAGAGGCTCATTAAGACTTTTTTTCAGGGGGTCACTCATGTCCGACCTCCGCAAGTCTATTTTTACCAATGTAGGACTTAATTTTAAATTTTTAAATTTTTAATGCATAGATGGCCATTGTATGCTTGCGCACACACAGGAATTCATCCTCCGCATCCCCCTGCAGTGAGTGGGCACGTGCTCAGAGCGGTGGGCTGCTCTGATTGTGGCACCCGGGGAGTTGCGGGGTTGGGTGCCTTGCTCAAGAGCACTTCGGTCTTGTCCCAGGACCGGGATTCGAACCTGCAGCCCTCCGGTCGCAAGTGCGCTGGTGAATCTGGTGTTGAATCTGGTGTTGACGGCTCTGGACTTGAATTTGGTGTTGACAGCTCTGCAGGGTGCTCCCCTTGATCTTATGATTGACGCTCCATTGGGCATTATGACACTTAAGGGGTTATTTTTGGTGTGCGGCGTGTTTCTGAGTTAGCCGCCTTATGTATGAAGTCTCCTTATTTTGAGTTACACAGAGACAAAGTAGTTTTTCGGTTTTAGCCTGATTTTTTACCTAAGGTCGTCTCTCCCTTTCACCTTAATCAAGAGGTAACTTACCTTCTTTATGCCCAGTTCCGGCTAATGCTAAGGAAAGGGAGCTTCATTCTTTAGATGTAGTCAGAGCCGTAAGATATTACTTGGCAGCTACAGATTCCTTCCGCAAAACGGATTTCCTTTTTTGTTATATCGGAAGGGCTGAGAAAAGGGCTTCCGCCAGCTAAAGCCACTGTCAGTTAGTGGATTAGGCAGGCAGTAGGAAGAGCCTACTCGGCCAAGGGGAAGGAACCCCCTTTTTGGGTCACGGCCCATTCCACTAGGGCCATTGGTGCTTCTTGGGCTTTTCAGCATCAGGCTTCGGTGGAACAGGTTGCAAAACTGCCACCTGTTCTTCTGTTCATACATTTTACCAAATTTTACAAGGTGGATGTTAGAGCCTCAGCTGATGCTGTGGTTGGTCGATAGATTCTTCAGGCAGTAGTGAAATGAACTACCTGCTGTTCTGCGTTAGGGGATCCCGCCCATAGATGGCACTGCTTTTGGAGATCCCAAGCGTAAGGAGTGCCTGGAATGGATTGGGAGAAAAAACACAATTCTGTGAGGTACTCGCCTGTAGAATTGTTTTTTCTGGGAATCCATTCCAGGCACTCCGGCCCACCCATTTTGGGTCATGATCTATCTTTTGATGCTTTTTTTGATGGTGTTTAGTCCATTTATTTAATTAGCATTTAAAAAAAAAAAAAAGAAAATAGAAAAAGTGTAAGAGAAAGTGAAAAGAACAAAACGTAATTTCTGAGAGTATTCTCGTGGAGAGTAACATGGTGTAAAGTAACATGGACTCCTATATAGACCCTCCCGGCCTGCCTCTGTTTTTCTGTTTTTTTTACTGCTTTTTAAGTAAACTGATCTTGGTAAGGAGGCAGCTGCTACTTATGGGCCGGGAGGGGCCGCACCTGTTTTTTCTTTCTTGCAGTCACGTGATCAGCAAGGAGGTAATCCCAAGCGTAAGGAGTGCCTGGAATGGATTCCCAGAAAAAACAATTCTACAGGTGAGTACCTCACAGAATTGTGTTTTTCACATTACCGGTTATACTCCCCTGGAGGAGGGGGAATTATTTTCTGATTCAGAATCATCTGAGGAACAGCCTAAGGTTTATGGTGATACTGGGTCTGGGGCTGACCCATGGTCCTCAGATGACACGGACAGGCTTTTGGCTCATATTTTTGAAGTGCTCTATATTTCCCCTCCTGTCGTGGCTCCGCAGCAGCAGGGTGAGCTTTTTCAAACGGCTAGACCACGCTTGGAGTTTCCTGAACAAACTCACTTTAATAATCTGGTGCTCAAAGAATGGGAACGGCCAAGCAAGCTTCCTGGGGTGCCAAAGAGGTATCCCTTTCCTGCTAAGGTGGTTAAGCCTTGGTCATGTCCTCCCGAAGTGGATGCACCTGTTCTGGGGCTGTCCAATACTTCCGTCATGCATTTCCCTGACACTACTACTCTGAAGGATGGTGAGGACCGGTGCATGGACCAGCTGGCTTGCCATGCTTTTGCCTGTGTGGGGACTGCGCTGCGCCCGGTTTGTTCCTCTGCCATTACAGCTGTTGCTATTAAAGGCCTGCTCAAGAGTCTCTTAGATGGGGCCACTGATGACGCGGGAGGAGAAGTGTACAGTTCTCTCCTGCTTTGCTATTAATTTGTTGCATATGTTCTGTCTGCTATGGATGATACCATTAGAATGTGTGGGAGGACATCTGCTCTGCTGGTGGCTATACGCTGCTCTGTCTGGCTGCGTCAGTGGGCAGCTGATAACGCTGCTAAGAAGGCTCTCACTGGCTTTCCCTTTAAGGGGCTGCGCCTCTTTGGTGAACGCTTGGACTTGTTTGCTAAGGGCGGCAGGTTACCTCAATGTAGGAGGCAGTCCCGGTCCTTTCGGGGTACAGGTGCCTTTCTCCCTTCCTTCCGTGGTTCCAGAATTGGGCGAGGAGCCACCTTTGCTGGGGCCCGCGGAGATTATTGGGGAAGGGGCAGAGGACGTGGCCGCCCTGGCCCCTCCTGGGGTCCAAAGCCTAAGTCCTCCCCCAAGCCCCCTCAGGTATGAAGGGGCGCCCTCACCCATCCGGGTGGGGGGACTGCTTTGGCTCTTTGCTCACGTCTGGAGGCTTCACGTCTCAGACTGGTGGATTCAGGAGGTAGTGTCCTCCGGTTACAAGATAAAGTTTGCAGCCTGGCCACCCCCAAGATTTATCAAATCCCGGATGGCTCAAAACCCCCTGTCAGCTCGGGGTCTGTGCCTTGCTGTTCAAAATCTTTTGGAGTTGGGGGTCATCTGCCTGGTGCCATTCAGGGAAAGGGGCAGAGGCTTCTATTCCAATCTTTTCACTGTCCCCAAAAAGGATGGGTCCCTCAGACCCATCCTGGATTTAAAGCGTCTCAACAAGTTTGTCAGATACAAACATTTTCGCATGGAGACTCTGCGTTCAGCTGTCAATTCACTGCGCCCGGGCGACTTCATGACATCTGTAGACACCAAGGATCCTTACCTTCATGTACCAATCTTTCCAGGTCATCAAAAATTTCTAAGGTTCGCTCTGGGAGATCAGCACTATCAGTTTGTAGCCTTGCCTTTCCGTTCACCTCGGCTCCCAGGGTTTTCACCAAGGTACTGGCGGGAGTAATGGCTCTGCTGCGATCTCAGGGCATTCGCATCCTTCCGTACTTAGACGACATTCTCATCACTTCTCAGTCCTTCCAGCAGGCAGAGCTGGATACCCAGAGGGTGGTGTCCATACTGGAGTCTTTCGGCTGGGTGATCAACCACCCCAAGTCTTCCCTGTCCCCGTCATTGGTGAGGTCCTTTCTGGGCATATTTCTGGACACATCTCAGGTCAAGATCCTTCTCCCTCAGCAGAAGAGGGAGTGTCTTCAAGCTCAGGCCCTCATCCCTCCATAAGGCAGGGGATGCAGCTGGTGGGCCTGATGGTGTCTTGCTTCGAGGAGGTTCCATACGCTCAGTTTCATATGAGACCTCTTCAACTTGACCTCTTGTCAGTATGGGATCGGGATCCTGTGTCCCTGGATCAGGTGTTTGTTCTGTCCCCTCTGGCCAGGCGGTCTCTCTTGTGGTGGCTGGACTCAAGGAACCTGTTGGTGGGCAGATCCTTTCTGACCCCTTGCTGGGAGACAGTCACCACGGATGCCAGTCTGACTGGTTGGGGAGGGGACTTCTGGAAGTCCCTGCAATTCCAGGGTCAGTGGGGTCCTCAGGAGGCCCACACGCCTATCAACATTCTGGAACTAAGGGCGATAAGGTTGGTTCTCGCTCTATTGACTCCACACTTTCGGGGTCGGGCTGTTCAGATCCGCTCGGACAACCAGATGATCCCATCAACCATCAATCATCAGGGAGGTACCCAGAGCAAGAGTGCCCTCAAGGAAGTGTTCCTGATTCTGTCCTGGGCGGAGGAGAATTTCTTCTGTCTCTCAGCTGTGTACATCCCAGGGGTGGAGAATCTGGAGGCAGATTCCCTCAGCAGGGGGATGTCTCGTCTGGGGGAGTGGTCCCTCAGCAGCAGGGTGTTTCACTCCCTGTGCCACCATTTGGGTCAGCCAGATGTGGATTTGTTTGTGTCCCGTCACAATCACAAGCTTCCAGTCTTTGTTTCTCTGTCCCTGGACCCTCTGGCCTTGGCCATGGATGCACTGGCAATGTCTTGGAAGAGCTTTCAGCTCCTCTGTGTTCCCTCCGTTTCCTCTGCTGGGTAGGGTGCTGCTCAAGATAGCCCAGGAAGGGGTGCCAACCATTCTGGTGGCCCCCTGCTGGCCAAGAAGAGTGTGGTTCGCAGACATCGTACAGTTGGCAGTAGATCAGCATGCCCTGCCCAAGGTGCCAGATCTGCTCACTCAGGGGCAGCTATGCCATCCCAATTTACAAACGCTGGCTTTAATGGCCTGGCTGCTGAAACCTCCATTTTGATGGAAAAGGGGCTGCCTGCCTCTGTTGTTAATACCATGATTCGGCTAGGAAGAAGTCCTCTTCCTCCATCTACTATAGGGTATGGCATGCTTACATTGACTTGTGTGAGTCTAAGTCGCTTCCCTGTCGGGTGTTTTCTGTTCCTAGGATTCTGGAATTTCTGCAACGTGGTTTGGATTTGGGTCTTCAACTTAGTACCCTCAAAGGTCATGTTCTGCTTTGGCTATCTTTTTCCAGAGATCTTTTGCTCACCATCATCTGGTTAAGACCTTCTTGCAGGGGGTTACTCATGTGCGTCCCCCACGTAAGCCTATGTTACCAGTCTGGGATTTGAATTTGGCTCCCCTGTCCATTTTGACGCTCAAGGTAGTCTTTTTGGTGGATATCACTTCTGTTAGGCGTGTTTCTGAGTTGGCGGCACTTTCTATCTCGCCCCCTTACTTTGAGAGACACCAGGACAAGGTGGTGTTTCGGTTTAAGCCAGACTTTCTGCCTAAGGTTGTGTCTGCCTTTCATCTCAATCATATTGTTCTGCCTTCTCTGTGCCCTAATCCTAGTAACTCTAAGGAGCGGGTTTTATACTTTTTGGATGTGGTTAGGACCCTAAAGTTCTATTTGGTGGCTACTGAATCCTTCAGGAAGACTGATGCTCTTTTCGTTCTCCGGTCTGGACCCAAGAAGGGTCTGGATCCAGCTAAGTCCACTATCAGCAAGTGGATTCGTCAGGCCGTGATTCAGGCCTGTTCTGCTAAGGGGAAGGAATCTCCCCTCCACCTTACTGCTCATTCTACTTGTGCTATTGGTGCCTCTTGGGCCTTCCAGCACCAGGCTTCTGTTGAACAAGTTTGCAAGGCTGCTACTTGGTCTTCTGTTCAAACTTTTCTAAGTTTTACAAGGTTGATGTTAGGGCCTCAGCTGACTCTGCTTTTGGTCGCAAAGTTCTGCAGGCGGCAGTGGTCTAATCTGCCCACTGTTACTTTTGGAAATCCCACCCTACCTTACGGACACTGCTATTGGATGTCCCAGGAGTAAGGAATATTCTGGAACAGGACTTGCTGTATACTTAGAATAATACAATTCTGTGATTACCCACATGTAGAATTGGTATTATATGTATACTGCACGTCCTGTTCCATCCCACCCTTGCTATCATTATTTTTAGTTACCTCTGTATGGTGATCATATTTTTATTTTTGAATTATGGTTATTATAGTTCTCCCGGCTTCTTTTAACTGCTTGTCAATACTGGGGAATTTGTGGGAGGTCCCTGGCTTATATGGGGCCGGGAGGAGCCACAATCTGTTTTCTGCAGTCCAGTGCCATCTTGTGGATGTATTACCCAGGAATAAGAAATATTCTGGAACAGGACGCGCTGTATACATATAATACCAATTCTACAGGTGAGTAATCACAGAATTGTATTTTTTTATATTATTATGTGGCTACTGTTACATCATCATTCCTCATTTAACATGATATCTCCTTTTACATAAACAGTTTTATGCTTACTGTGGTCTCTGTGGAAACTACTTTTTCACCTCTTAAGCAGATTTGTAATTGGTCTCTGGATAGTACTGATAGTTTTACTGACCATATATGTGCATTCAAACAACTGTATGGTAGCAAATAAAAGTTCTCCAGAGATCCGACCAGGCTAAAATGAAAACTAACTTCTACAGTGGTCAGACTATGTGCACTCATTCCCCTGTCTCATTGAATGTGTATGCCCTTCCAGACCCGCCATCACTTATTTATCCATCAGAAGTTGTTGTCACGGTATTAAATAAATCTGTTCACCAGGAATTGCTTATGAACTCTGTTCAGGACTCTAGGATACAGGCGCCGCCATCTTGACTCAGAAGCATCACATACTGAGGAGAGAAGAGCGGGATAAAGTACAGGGGGTGGAGTTATAGCTGTGCTTTGTACAGGCAGAGCAGAGCTGGGGTCAGAGAAAGGACAGCAATCCCAGAATGGCGAGTGGCACAGTCAGAAGACACTTCCTGTTTGCAGGCTGCCTGATGCTCCATGAGCGGCCATCTTGGATGTTTAAAGACTCATAACATGCAGTAGATGCAGGTAGGATGGTTTTTAATGTGAACAATCTGTGTATACAGGGTGTGGGAAACATATAAGATATGCTCAGGGTGAAGGTCCGCTTTAAGCAGAACCCTCACAGGGCACATGTCGCCAAACTCAAGCTCTATCACTTGTGAGCCCGCCCCTTTTGTCTCCACCCCCCTATCCTTTAGACTGTAAGCTCAAAAGGGCAGGGCTCTCTTTCCTACTGTCTCCTCTTCCCACAATATTTGGTCTGAACTTTGTAGCATCTAGTTTGTAATGGTTTATATACTGTATGTTTTACCTTGTCTGTAATGATACCTTGTACAGCGATACATTTTTACTGTCCAGCGAACTGTCAGACTTATTCTAGCTGTGCTAGATCTGGCATAGTAACTTAGGCACCTGCTCCTTTGGATGCTGGCTTGTATTGGCAGTGTAGTCGTGTTTCTGTTCTCTACCAACCGTATTGAGCAAGAATGTGGATTATTTGTTGAGACTTTAATCCATGTGACAAATCCCTTCCTGCTAAAAAGACCCAAACTAGCCCCAATCAGTGCCTGTTCAGGGCACATTTTTAAATTCTTTTCAGAAAAGGCATAAGAAGTGAACGTGTTATGAAATCAGTTCATTGCTGAATGTAAGCAGTACTTCAGAAACCTCCTTGTACTAGGAGGTTTGTACTAACAAAACTGAAAATGACGCGCATATTCTAATCAGTATTAACAGCTAGACACACTTGGTCTTTAGAGCAGAGCTGTGATATAAAAGCCATGTGGACTGCCACAATAAATCAAGGACATGTACCTTTAATTGCTAGGCATCATGACAAGTAGTTTGGGTACACTCATAAACATTTTTAAGCTGATTTAAACAAAAAAAATCCCCCCTCCCTCCACCACCTTGCTTACTGGGACGGAAAAAATGTACCTGTTTCGCATTATCCTCCTGTTCTCTAATTACCTGTCGGTCTCAAGCACTAAGAAGGATCGTGAGTGGCTTGTTTGACTCCCATTACTACAGAAGCCTGGCCACCAAGGCCAGAGTAAGTGTGGTAGAAAGTCTGTCCTGCTGACTTGTGTGTACCCTGCCTGCCATTTATCCATCAGGACAGCGATCTAGCTGCTGCTCCAACACAATAATTGTCGTCAAGGAGAGCAGCAGTGGGCAGGCACCCAGACAAGTGGTTTATGCCAATGTCAGACTGGGTTCTCCTGGGCTTGCCAGTGGAACGGACTCCCTGGAAGCCTGAGACCAGGCAACTTGCCCATGTTACCATCAGCAGTTTATTGGGTTTGCCTGAGCGGAACAGGTAGAGGAAAGGATTCGAGCAGGGTTAATCTTCACTTTACTTTACTTCCATTTTACAGCAAACCTACAATGTATTTATTTTCATGTATCAAGTTGATCCCTGGAATTAAAATCACACTTTGGTGTGTTATTGGCTTTTATTGACTGTTAAGGTTGAGTGGGCAATCCTTGTTCAGCTGCTGGACATCCTGATCCAGGATGTGTGTGGGTGAGGGATGCAGTGGCCCACCACAGGAGTTTTAGACCACATGTTAATCGTTCTTTAACAAGTAAATTACACACAACATAGTATTCGGGATTTCTAACCTAAACCAAATAAAAATGAATCTTGTAGGATGTTGTAAAATATACCACGCTACGGTTGATGTGGTGTGAAGCGGCTATATAGCACGGCGTGATTTTGACTTTTTGTTGAAAGTGGAAGTTGTGTAGCCTGTCTACTTCCCAATGCTCCTCTGTCAGCTTGCGGTTCCCAGGAGCCTGCTTCATGAGCTGCATTGTTTATAGAGCCAATGAATAGGATTCTCTGAGATCTGTCACACACAGCTCTTCAATAAGCCCATTCACTCCACGCTGTGTGTGGGGGTGGGATCCATGTTTTGTTTCATCAGCTCTGATAAATTTTCATCAAACTGGTTCTTCCTAGCTACAGACACCTTCAAAGGTCATGTTCACAACACTTTTGTGGACTTCATTTATGAACTATTTTATTCTTACTATGTAGTAGTTCCGATTTCTCCCCAAAATCATGCCACTATTTACAGATTAAATTAGGGTGCCAACATACTTTGAGCATCAAAAACACAGGACAGACTTTCTAATAGGACTAAATGACATTTAGAACTTTCAGGGGTTTCTGTAAATTAAAGTAAAACTGTGACTTGTATATTGAATTTCTTTTTACTAAAGAAACAAGCGTTGTCAGGGTTACAGCTGCCAGTAACTCCATATCGCATCACTAGGCTGTATCGCGTTACTGTCTCTTTGAAGAACGTTGTGAATGAAAGAAAAAGTTTCAGAGAATGTTTGTTTTTCATCATAACCATTTTGTAATGCTAAAAACAAATGATGGAAACTGTTCTCTTAGGAACTGCTTATTAAAAAAGTATGATATAGGAATGCTGAAATACAAAAAAAGGATAAGACCTGACCATCATCCAAAGGATTACAGTGTTCTAACAGAATCTCTCTAGCAAGCTAGTATTGGATACTGTGTATTACCAATCAGATTGTAAGCTCTCTCAAGCAGTTTTCTTACCTGCTACTGTATCTCTTGTATCTCCACATATTTTGTAAAATGTATAACTTGTACACATTTACCAATTGCTGTGGAACACTGCATAAAATGTTAGCACTTTATAATACTTAGTATTATGCTTAAAAAGCTAAGGTGGGGTTAGGCCACTTTAATACACCGATATCTGTGCACTAAACTATCTATTAAACGAAGGCAGTTTGACTAAAAGTGAATATGTAACACAAAATATGTGATCAGTGGGACCCAAGGGTGTTGCTGAGAGGGTGATTGGCAACTCCTGCAAACAGTGAAGCAAGTGGCGTCTCACTCTACGCAGGAAGACGTCAAGCCTGCGTGACTGTGAAAAGTGACTGCTTGTGGTAAAGGAAGGCAAAGAATCCTATCCCATCATGTAAAGTGGCATACTGCATTAAAGACTACCAATCATTTTGCTGGGCCTGGAAGTCTAAAAGACTTTAGGGCCGTCTGATCCTCACTACCCAGGGCATCCCAAATTGCTGTTGAATCCCCTCTCCCCTACATCTGTTTAAAGCTTACCTTTACTTACCTTTACCTGGCACGTGCCCATGCCAGGCATTTGTGAATGACGACGCAGACACGCCCCCAATTCGAGTAAAGCAGGGGGTTGCGGCTGGCAGCGCACTTGGCTCAATTTGGCCCTTAAGCTAAATATTACCGGGCTGCATGCATGCTCCATTGGATAGACTTTTTTTTTCAGTAAATATCAAAGTTGGCCCATGACTCTGTCCAAGTTTTTAATTTTGGCCCACTGTGTATTTGAGTTTGACACTTGTGCTATATGCCAACTTACTAATTCAGTAATATAATTCAAAGTGTAGGTATTCGGCTAATAACCATTCCTACACTTACAGCACTGCACCAGTCACCAGTTTACTGCGCATAGAGCACCTTGCATAATCCTCTGAGCTGTAAATCATCCTCCTGCCTGTGGTTGACCTGACTTACCTATTTGAAAAGTGGTGTTTGGTGACCATTTTCTCACTCTGGAGATCTGCCACAATGTCCATTGACTGACTCTGTTGTCCACTATGATTGCTGTGTCACTATTTCATGACTGGAGGCCCTAGATGGGCCATGGAGAGACTGCTGAATCTGGCGTTTCAGCTTACCGACCTACATTCAAGGTATGTTCAGATGATTGGAAGCAAAGGGGATGTTTATTTTCAGATTAACAGTTCAACTTTCTAGGGAAAATTCAGAGTAGGATAGGGATATATTCCATGTTGCATATTCCTGCGTGACCAAGTTGGTCATCCAGTCCTACACTAATTCATGTCGCTGATAAATTGTTGCTTGCTAGAAGACTACTCCGATGGATAATCAGTGCAGAGGGTAAACTCCCTTTTCTTGGACAGCTGGCGTTCAGCCCAGTTCTACTACAATGAAATGCCAATTCATTGCTCCTAGCAATAAATGACTTAAGATGACGACACATTTTTAGTTTGCCTGCACAGTTAAGAACGGCACAGAAAGGACAGCACAGTCAGATGCGATTGAAAAAGCGAGGCCTACATTTTTTCCCAAACAAAATATCTTTCCCCATTCCTCTTATTCCACCTAGTTACAAGGATATAAAAAGTCTGCACCTCGTTGTATAAATGGCAGGTTTTTTGTAATGTAAGAAGAAACTTTTCTAAACTTTTCCCACCTTTAAAGAGGAACAAAAAATCTCAAGAATCTCACAGGTTTTGTTTAACCCTGGCAGGGAATGCCGATTTGGGATGCCCCGCTGTGTGTATTCCCTGGAATTTTTGAAAAATACCTCTCCCTGGTTCCCACATGGGCCGCTTAGCCAGTTGGCGTTATTTGTTTGATTCAGGTTTCCTTTTTACGCTCTGACAGCGTGCAAACAACTGCCATTCAGAAAGGCTTGGCTCAGGTATGCTAGGGATGCAGGCGAAATACATCAAGGACTCAGGGAAGAGGAGTATTTTTGGGTAGAAGTCTATCAGCATGGCACATCTACTGTATATTTTGAAAAAGCTCTCAATTTGTCATATTGCAAGGAAATTTCCTGTGTACAGCCCTCTTTGTCAACCCACAGGTTTTAAATTGGATTCCGGTCTAAGCTCTGACTTGGCTATTCCAAAACTGATCAGTTACAGAAAACCATCTCAAAGAATTCTGCCTCCACCCTGATTTACTGTAGGCATGGTGTTTTTATGGTGATGCACAGTGTTGGCTTTTTGAATCATGCCAAAACACTTTTCTACATGCTTATGGCAAGCTTTTTAAAGGTTTTGGCAAAAACTAAGCAGGCTAATTCTGAACATGACCAAAGCTACAGTAAGCTATTTTTGATAGCGACCATATTGTATGATATGTGACCAATGTTTGCGCTATCGGCAATTAACCTTGAGATATGTTATTCTGTCACAATGTACAAAGCATCCCAAATTTGTCCCTCTGCAAAAATGGTCAGCTTACCAAAGCCCTGAATATGAGAGGGTGTGCAAACAAATGCAACCACATTATTTAAGTTTTGTTACTTTTATTTTCCCCCTTCTGACCAATTTCATGTTTACTGAAAGTTTTTAGATTGTGGGTCACATTGAATAAAAAATGTCTGAAATTACTTTTCCTGGTCTAATTATTTTACAGGAGAAATACCTGGTATTTTATATTCAATGTAACCCCAAAAGCACAAAAAAACATCCCCAGTCTGCAGCATGGATTCATTCTCTCTTCTGCTGGAAAGCTTGTCCTGTTTTTATTACTGGCTGCGAGGAAGTTTAGTGACACCTTTGCCGCCCAATCACTGCAGCAGCCAGCTGGTTATATACCACTGACCCCAGCACCCCCCTTCAGACATGATGTCCTTTTCATGGTATGGCTTGGTATGGCTAAAAGCTGCAGCAGGGGATCTTATTCCTGGTTGTACTTTTTTCTTTCTTAGGTGTCCTCCCGGACAGCTATCCACTCACTTCCACCCCCATAAACAGGAAACACAAACGGAGTATTAAAGCTCTGCCCCTTTGCCTCAGCCCTCAGTGTTTTTATGATGAAGTATGTTCATGGATTTAGGGTTGATGGCGAGTCCGGATCTCTCTGGTGCCCATGTGTTCCCCCTATTTTCTATTACAGAGCCTCAGTGTCAGGGTAAGTATGGCATTCTGGATCAGACTCCAGGGGCGCGTCCGGCCAGTAGGATGGCAGTGAACTGGAGACACTCCTTCTCTTCCGGTCTGTAACAGTGCTGGAGACGAGAGGCGCATGGCGTCGCCTTCGCTTCTGGGGGCCGCGTCCTCGCACCAGGTGCACATGACGTCATCCTTAGGTGTCCAAAATAGCACCAAAATGCTGGAGAAAGGCGCACCTGGGGTTTTCTCTGCTGTGTGCTAAGCAGGGAAAGGAGAAGCACAGCACAAAGACTCAAAAAAAGATTGACAACAGTGGGGTAGCTGCGGCAGTATTAAAGGGCACTGATCGCAATTCAGCAACATGGGCAGTGGTGGTGGTGTCTCGGGACTCAATAAGTGTTCTTTACCCCTGGGTGGTTAATGATGCAGGGAAGGGAGGAACCTAGGTCACTAGGTAATCGCCTTATGTTCTTCCCTTCCAGGCTAAGAAGTGAAAGGAGAAGCAGGCTAAACTTAAAGATCCTAAGGAAAATAAGGATGTTAAGGAGCCTAAGACCCCTAAGGAAGTTAGACAGGCCCTTATTTAGAACCTGCCAAAATTGAAAGATGCTCCTGCCAGTCAAGTGGAACAATCAGTTATGTACACGTCTCCAGGCTGCGGTTACGCCTAATCTTTTGCTTCATACAAATCCAAGCTGGATCAGTTTTTACCTTCCCTCCCGGCTCCCACTACAGCTTACCGAGAGGACAGTGGGGTTGTCCAGGTAAGGGGCCCGGAAGGAAGTGGGTCATCCAGGGTGGTCCCAGGGTTTCCTCCCTGGGAGAGAGCATTGGATGAAGAAGAGTTATCTTCTTAAAGTGGACCAACACCCAGGATTTTGACTATCCTTGGTCTTGGTCCACTTCGGTGGGCCACCCCCGATCGGGGTGCCCCGCTGTGTGGAACCCCCCGAACTCGCCTCTCTCCGGGCCGACGGACAAGCCGCGGACAAGCGGCTCCGCCGCCGCCGCCTCCCGCGCGTCCCTCTTGACGCGCGCGTGCCCGCGCCGGCCATTCACGGACGGCCGGCGCGGGCACGCGCACGTCTAGAGGGGCACGAGGGAGGCGGCGGCGGCCGGCCGCCGCCGAAGATAAGGTAAGGAGTTTGGGGTGTTTGGGGGGGTTTCACCCCGCGGGACATCCCGATCTCGGATGTCCCGCGGGGAGGGAGGTGATCGGCCCGGGAATCTTATAGATTCCCGGGCCGATCACCGGTGGGTGTTGGTCCACTTTAAGAGAAATCTATTCACACACAGAACAATCAGCTAAGATGGAGACAGCTGGCAGTTCTAGAAGACACCTGATCTCTTTTAGGCTATCTATACCACGCTAAAGATTGAAACCCCAGCCCAACTTTTGTCTCTAAAGGATTCCTTATATCAGGGCTTTACGGATCCTAAAACAACTAGGTTTTTTGTCCTGTCCATGATTCTGTCAAGGAGATGGTTTCAAGGGAGTGGAGGAAACCAGAAGCCATGTTCTTCTTCCCCAAATCTTTAAAACGCAGGTTCCCCTTTGAGGAAGCAGACATAGCGGCTTGGGCTAAGGCTCCCAGTGTGGATGCTCCCCTAGCCCAGGTCTCTAAAAGGTCTGACCTGTTCTTTGAAGACATGGGGGCTTTAAAGAACCCTATGGACAAACGGGCAAATATTCTTCTAAAGAATCTAGGACACTTATGCGGAAAGCCTTGGCACTAGATAGAACCTATTGTGATAATGACAGAAGCAAGTTCCTTTTTACTGGGGAGCTCATTTCAATGGCAATACCTTCAGGGGAGGGAACCAAGAGCCTAGCCGTCTCCTAGTCGCCAAAGAAGCCCTGAGGGAACTAGTCGGAAGTACTGGGCAGAGACATCCAGATGGTCTCCGACAGCGTCACGGTAGTTGCCTTTCTAAACCACCAGGGAAGAACAAGATCTCGGGCACTTGACCAAATCCCTGTTGGTGATCCACAGACTTCTTGAGCAGAGTAAGAATAGACCAGGGAGAATGGGTGCTACATCAGCAGGTGTTTGCCCAGATAGTGGCTCGGTGGGGGCAGCCAGATATAGATTTGTTTGCCAACAACTGAAACACCAAGTACCTTAAGTATTTCTCCCTCAGGAGGGATCCGGTGGCTCTGGGTGTGGATGCATTCAGCAATCCATGGGGAGAATTCAGCTTTTGTTTTATGCATTCCCCTTGATGACGCTGTTAACTTTAGTCCTAAGGAAGATCAAACAAGAGCAAGCCAGGGATCTCTTGATTGAGCCACTTTGGCCCAGGGAACCGTGGTTTCCCTTCTGTCCCGTATGCCAGTAGAGCCACCATGGCTTCTGCTGGAAATTCCAGATGTAATTTACAATGGCCCGATTCTCCATCCACAGGTCCAGTCCCTAAAATTTCCTTACTAAGGAAAATGATCACATAGGAACATATATGGAGAAAAGAGATGAACTGCTTCATATTCAGAAGGAATCAGTTGGTCGAACTGTAGCCTAAACCATCTTTTTCCCAGTGTACAGCACGGCCTGTTTCATTTAATCCTTCTGGGTATTCCGCCACAAGGTGGCGCGGTGGACTGCAGAAGATTTGTGGCTCCTCCCGGCCCCATATAAAAACCAGGAATCACCCATAGACCCCCAGTGTTTTCTCTGCAGTCATACTGCGAAGACCAGAAGATGGCTCTCTGTTTTTGCAGGCGAGTGGGGCAACCAGGCCTGCGGCTCTGCAAGCCTATTCCCACCTGCTTCCGGATCCTCTTTGCCTCCCAGCCTTGGCTGTCGGATCGGGTGATGGTAGGGGAGCACCGGGGTCGGGTGCTCGGGGAGCGCTGCTCCAAGCCGCAGACCCTGTACAACAAAGAGTAGCAGGCCATAGGCTTTTTATGGTGAGCCTGCTGAGGGATGGAGAACTGCACTGCTGTCCAAGTGTAGGGAGTGAGTTGTGCTTACTTAGGGGACTTTATGTGCCTTGCCAGTCTTTCCCCGTTTTTCTTGCCTCCCTTCCCTCTGTCGGCTGTATTCCTCCTTTGCCTTCCCCCTCCCCTCTGGTTCCCCTTAGCCTGTGCGCCTCCCGCCGCTGCCTGCCCTCTTCTCTGCTCCCCCTCTCCCCGACGTGGCGTTGCGGGAGGGAGGGTGGCGGTTGCTGAGAGGTGCCTCCGTTGCTGCCTCTCGCCCCGTTGCTGTCTCTCGGGCGTGTTGCGCTCCACGGCGGGAGGCGCTATTGCTGCTGCTTTGCTTGGCAGGGCCTGTCATGGCGCTGGGCGCCTGGTCACGTAGGCAGCGGTTCGCGCTCTTCATGGGGGCGGCGCCGCGGGATGACGCATATCACGTCATCCTCCCGTGGCCTGCCCCTCGAGGTGCTCTGTTGCGGCGCCATCTTGCTTGGCACGCTGCATTGGAGAACTGAGCTCCTGAGGATCCATTCAGTGTGGGCTGTGGTGGTGACTCTGCTCTTCCCGATCTCCCCCTCCGGATCTTTAGCCTGTTCTGCCTGTCGCCTGTGTGTGCTGCGCTCCCGGTCCGTGAGTCTTTCATGGGGTTTCTTGTTGGGGCATGTGCTGCGGGATACTTATGGTGTCTTTTCTGATTATGTCTTTCAGACGGGATAGCTGTGTGTTGTGGTTTCTCCTGGTCCTATCCCTCCTGGCCTTCTCAGTGGGCATCTCTTGGGGGGCATCCCGGGTGGCTTTTCTTAGCCCTTACCCTGTACTGGCCTATTGTGCCTGTGATAATCACCATATGGAGGCTTCTGGGGATTGCGAGCTTGGGGGCCCTTCGGGGCAGCCGCGGCTATGTGTCATGTGCGGGGCATCCCCTCTGAGTGGTGGTGGCGAGGTCTGTGTGACGTGCGCCCAAAGTATTATTGCGGACCAGGCTGGGATGAGCGCTTCTCTTTCCAGCTCTGCGCTCCCTCCGGCATCTCCTACTCCCCCGCGCCTGCATTTAGCCCCCAGTGAGGGGGATACTAGCAGGGGGTCCCAATCTGATCTGGCACTACTCGTGGCCAGCATTGAAAGGCAGTTGGCCCAACCGGTGGCGGGCAAGGCCTCCGGCAAGAAGCGGCATCTTGACGCTGCGCTGTCCCTATTTGCCGAGGGGGATGAGGGCCTGGATGTGTATGGCGGCCGTGACTCCCTGGAGGAGGGGGAGCTTTTCCGTGATTCGGACTCCTCTTGGGGTCATCAGGAAGGTTACAACAGTGACCTGGGGTCCTCCTCTGATAAGGATACCTGGCTCCCGGATGACACTGATGGATTGCTGTCGGCGAAGAGGAAGCAGGGCGAGCTTTTTCCGCACTGGCAAGCAACGCTTGGGGTTCCCGGAACAGGGCCATTTCTCCAATATGGTGCTCAAGGAGTGGGAACGAACAGATTACCCATGGTTCCCAAGGGTTTGGACAGGAGGTATCCCTTTTCGGCTGATTTGGTTAAGCGCTGTTCCTGTCCTCCTGAGGTGGACGCTCCGGTTCTAGGACGGACCGGCGTATGGATCAGCTGGCTTATGCTTTCACCTTTGTGGGGGCAGGCCTGCATCCAGTCTGCGCCGCGGCCATTACGGGCATTGCCGTTAAGAGGAAGTTTAAGCGTCTGTCTGAAGGCGCCATGTCTGGTAAGAGAGAGGAGGATTATAGGGACCTCTTGCTTTGCTCTGATTTTGTAGCCTTTGTGCTGGCCGCCATGGATGATGCCGTCCGGCTGGGCCGGTCTGTTTGGCTGCGCCAGTGGGCAGCTGACACTGCAGCTAAGAAGTCTCTCACCGGGCTTCCCTTCACTGGTTTCCGTCTTTTTGGTGAGCGTCTGGATGTTCTGGACAAGGATGGTAGGCTCCCTCAGCGTAGGAAGCAGTCTCTGCCTTTTCGGGGGTCCTCAAGGGGAGGTCATGGCCCCCATTTCTCAGGTAGTCGCCTAGACTCTTGGGGCTGTGGCAGATCTCGTGGTCGTCCCGGTCTCTCCTGGGGAACCAAGCCTAAACCCCCTCCCAAGGCCCCTCAGACATGAGGAGGCGCCCTCACCCGACCGGGTGGGGGGATGGCTTCGGCTCTTTGCTCGCGTCTGGAGGCTTCGCGTCTCAGACCGGTGGATTCAGGAGGTGGTGTCCTCCCGGTTACAAGATAGAGTTTGCAGCCTGGCCGCCCCCAAGATTCCTCAGGTCCCGGATATCTCAAAATCCTCTGTCAGCTCAGGGGTTGCGCCTAGCCATTCAATGCCTTTTGGTGTCAGGAGTCATTTGTCTGGTACCTCGTCAGGAACGGGGTCAGGGGTACTACTCCAATCTATTCACGGTGCCCAAAAAGGACGGTTCTCTGAGGCCCATCCTGGACTTGAAGGGTCTCAACAAGTTTGTCCGGTTCAAGCACTTTCGTATGGAGACGCTGCGCTCGGCCGTCAGTTCTCTTCGGCTGGGCGACTTCATGACCACTGTGGACATCAAGGATGCCTATATTCACGTACCAATCTTTCCAGGTCATCAGAGATTCCTGAGGTTCGCTCTGGAGGATCAGAATTACCAGTTTGTGGCCTTACCGTTGGGTATCACCTCGGCTCCTCGGGTATTCACCAAGGTGCTGGCTGGCGTAATGGCTCTCCTGTGGAACCAGGGCATTCGCATCCTCCCTTACCTGGACGACATTCTGATTGCTGCTCAGTCTCTTCATCAGGCCGAGAAGGATACTCAGGTGGTGACTCTCAAGTCCTTCGGCTGGGTGATCAACTATTCCAAGTCTTCACTGTCTCCGTCTTTGGCGAGGTCCTTCCTGGGCATGACACTGGATACCTCTCAGGTCAAGGTATTTCTCCCTCAGCAGAAAGTGGAGGGCCCTCAGATGCAAGCACGGGCCCTGCTCTCGTGTCTTCACCCCTTTATTTGGCAGGGGATGCAGTTAGTGGGCCTCATGGTGTCCTGCTTCGAGGCTTCGTTCCATTTGCTCAGTTTCACATGAGACCTCTTCAGTTGCATCTCTTGTCAGTTTGGGGTCAGGACCCGGAGTCCCTGTATCAGCTTTTTGCTCTGTCCCCTCTGGCCAGGCAGTCCCTCTCGTGGTGGTTGGACTCGAGGAATCTTCTAGTGGGTAGGATCTTTCTGCCTCCATGCTGGGAGATTGTCACCACGGACGCCAGTCTGACCAGCTGGGGGGGGGGGGGGGAGTTTGGAAGTCTCTGAAATTCCAGGGTCAGTGGGGCCCCCAGGTGGCCCATGCACCCATCAACATTCTAGAACTGCGGGCAATCAGGTTGATTCTCTCCCAGTTGACTCCCCACCTTCGGGGTCGTGCTGTTAAGGTCCGCTCGGACAACCAGACGGCGGTTGCCTACATCAATCCTCAGGGAGGGACTCGGAGCAAGTGAGCCCTCAAGGAAGTTTCCCTGATCTTGTCTTGGGTGGAAGAGAATGTTCCCGGCATCTCGGCGGTTTACATTCCGGGGGTGGAGAATCAGGAGGCGGACTCCCTGAGCAGGGGGACGTCTCGGATGGGGGAATGGTCTCTCAGCAACAAGGTATTTCACACCCTGTGTCGCCACTGGGGTCAGCCGGATGTGGACCTGTTTGCGTCCCGTCACAATCACAAGCTTCCAAGTTTTGTCTCACTGTCTCAGTATCCTCTGGCCTTCGCCACGGATGCTCTAGCGATTCCCTGGACAGAATTTTGGCTCCTCTATGTATTCCCTCCTTTTCCTCTGCTGGGTCGGGTGCTGCGCAAGATAGCCCAGGAGGGGGTACCGACCATTCTGGTGGCCCCCCGTTGGCCGAGGAGGGTGTGGTTCGCGGACGTCGTACAGATGGCAGTAGATCGGTACGTCTTGCCCGACGATCCAGAGCTTCTCACTCAGGGACAGCTGCGCCATCCCAATTTACAAACACTGGCTTTAACGGCTTGGCTGCTGAAACCTCCATCTTGATGGGCAGGGAGTTGCCGGCCTCTGTTGTTGATACCATGATTCGGGCTCGAAAGAAATCCTAGTCTATCTACTACAGGGTCTGGCGTGCTTATATTGCCTGGTGCAAGTCCAAGTCTCTTCCTTGTCGGGTGTTTTCTATTCCCAGGATTCTGGAGTTTTTACAACATGGTCTGGATTCAGGCCTCCAACTTAGTACTCTCAAGGGACAGGTGTCGGCTCTGGCAATTTTTTTCCAAAGATCTTCTGCGAATCACAGGCTGGTTAAGTCTTTCTTCTGGGGAGTTACTCATGTGCGTCCGCCGCGTAAGCCTATGCTACCGGTTTGGGACTTAAATTTGGTGTTGTCTGCTCTCCAGGGTCCTCCCTTTGAACCTATGCGTGAGGCTGTGTTACCCATTCTGACTCTTAAGGTGGCCTTTTTGATGGCTATTACCTCGGTCAGGCGAGTTTCTGAGCTGGCGGCGCTCTCCATGAAACCTCCATATTTTGAGCGGCATCAGGATAAGGTAGTGTTCTGGCTTAAACCGGATTTCCTGCCCAAGGTTGTGTCTGCTTTCCATCTTTTATTTCAATATTTTTTATTGAAAATTTTCAACGATACAGTTCTACAAAGCATACAGCATCATACTGCCATCCCGCGCAGGGGAGGTATAAAGAAGAAGAAAAAAGGGAAAAACTAGCAACATACGTTTTCATAGTATTGCAAGTTAACCAAGCTAGTGTTTAACAATCTACAGTGTGATTGCAAATATGGTGAGGCATGAGACATGTGCTTGTTACCATTAGCGCAATTTATATTACGCCATGGTCTTTTCCGGGTCCGTGCGGGCCACGGAACCTCACGGTGTCCGCGACCAGCACCGACGCCAGTGGATAGTCAGACACTGCCATGCGTTTGTACAGAGGGGAATCGTTACAAAAAACATTAAAACCATTATACTGCGGAAAGGAAAGTGTCACCCAGAACGATGGGCAAAGTGTAAAGAGGGGAGGGAGAGAAAGAGGGAGGGGAAAGAAATAGGGAGGGGGGGGGTTGTAACTCCCACGCTCCACCAGACACCACATATGATTATTATAGTACCCGCATAGATTCGCCAGGCCAGGCAAATCTTATCCAGGGTTCCCATATAGAGAGGAATTTGTCATGGGAGTCGGTCAGAATACTAGACAACCTCTCATTAATGAGAAAGCCGTTCATCCTGGCCGACACCTCTGAGATTGGAGTAAACTGCTTCTTCCAGGCCTTAGCTATGGCCTGTTTGGCTGCCAGGAGAAGGTAGACAAAAAGTCTGTTGCTTACTGGACAACTCCCGGGGCTTACAGTGCAGACGGGCCACCCAGGGATCCTTCTTCATGCTAGATCCGAAGATTCCATTGGCCATCCTGAACACCTGACTCCAAAAGCGGGCCAGCATCGGGCAGGTCCACCAAGTATGCATAAAGTCCCCATCTGCACTGCAGCCCCTAAAGCATGACCGAGCCTGCCCCGGAAACATCCTGCTCAAGCGGCTCGGCACCAGGTACCAGCGGAGCATTACCTTATAGGCTGTTTCCACTGTCAGGATGTTGATGGAGCATTTTGAGATGCAAGACCATATCTCTGTCCACCCCCTTTCTCCCACAGGTGGACCTAGATCTCTTTCCCAGCTACTCACGTATGCGTGAGACTCTGGCTTAGTTACGTTTAGCGCTGAATAAATTAGGGAGATTATTCCCCTTTGAAAGGGGTTATTAGCACATAGATCCTCAAAGGGGGTCATCACCTGGAAGGGAGGACACAATTTTGTTAGGGGCAAAATCCAATGCCTTAATTGAATATAACGGAAATATTCCCTGTGGGGGACACCATATTTCTCCTGCAGGGCGCTTAAGGACCCAAGGCCCTCCCCTATGAGTAGGTCGGCTATTTTGTATATACCCCGATCCTGCCACCACTTAAAGGCCAATTTGTTCTGTTCACCTGGGGGGAAGCTTGGGTTGTCCCACAAATGAGCCAGGGGGGTATGGGGGGACATCAGGGAGGCGGAGTACCTGACCGAGTCCCACACTGAGAGTGAATGTCTCATTAGGGGGCTAAGAGTTTTGGGGTCTGTCCAAAGTAGTCTGCTTTCCATCTTAATCAGGACATTGTCTTACCTTCCTTGTGTCCTAACCCTGCTAATTCTAAGGAACGGACTCTTCATTCTCTAGATGTTGTCAGGGCACTGAAGTTTTATTTGGTTGCTACTGAGTCCTTTAGAAAATCTGATGCTCTTTTTGTTCTTCCTGCTGGACCTAGGAAGGGTTTGCCTCCGGCCAAATCTACTATCAGCAAGTGGATCCGTCAGGCGGTGGTGCAAGCCTATTCTGCTAAAGGGAAGGAACCTCCCTTCCGGGTTACTGCTCATTTCACTCAAGCTATTGGTGCTCCTTGGGCTTTTCAGCACCAAGCTTCTGTTGAACAAGTTTGTAAGGCCACGACTTGGTCTTCTGTTCATACTTTTTCCAAGTTCTACAAGGATGATGTTCAGGCCTCAGCTGATGCTGCTTTTGGCCGCAAGGTACTTCAGGCGGTAGTGGTTTGAACTGCCTGCCGTTACTCTTTGGGGATCCCACCCTACTTTTACGGACACTGCTATTGGATGTCCCAGAAGTAAGGATTAAATGAAACAAGCCGTGCTGTACACTGGGAAAAATACAATTCTGTGAGTACTCACCTGTAAAATTGTTTTTACTGTGTACAGCACAGCCTGTTTCATCCCTCCCTTGTTATCGTTATCCTTGGTTGCCTCTTTATGGTGATTTGTTCCAAAGTTTAGTTTTTGTGAGGCTTTTATCTTTTTTATCTTGATTATCTCCCGGCTTCTTGCATAACTGCTTTTCAACACTGGGGGTCTATGGGTGATTTCTGGTTTTTATATGGGGCCGGGAGGAGCCACAAATCTTCTGCAGTCCACTGTGCCACCTTGTGGCAGAATACCCAGAAGTAGGGATTAAATGAAACAGGCCGTGCTGTACTTGGTAAAAACAATTCTACAGGTGAGTACTTCCTCTCACTCCACACATTGGCATTTTTCAGAAAGAATTCCAAGATGGATGGAATCCTCATTATTGACCTGGATAGGGTGACGTAGCCCCCAGTGCGAAGGAAACCTAACGGTTTTAAACTGATAATAGTTTTAAAGTGGACCAAAACCATTTCGTCCCAGCCGTGGAGCCTAAAACTCTATTTGGGGAGGCTCTATTCTGTGAACAAACACCCCTCCAAATTGCTCAATCCCTTGGCATGTGAAGGCTGCAGCAACATAACCTGCTTTCCACAGCTGATGCACGGGTGGGAGGCACCCAGCATTCCATTAATTCAGAATGACGTAATACATTCTGTTTGGCTGTCACCTTGGAATCTGTTCTGATTGGAGGAGATGCACATGCACAGTGGGATCAACAGAGAAGTGAGAATACTGGGCGATCTAGGAGTTTCACAGACATGGCCATCCCTACATGGACCAAGTCCCAGGTGAGTGAAAAACCTGGAATTTGGGCTGCTTTAATGAAACTTAGCGCTCATGAGGTTTTAACAGATAGCTTTATCGTATGAGCTCTTCTACAAGAACACAGGTTGTCTTGGCAAATCCATGCAGTCCTTCTTTTGATATTTGATTTAGATCTATATAAAGATGCTCTGTTTCTGCAAATGGGTGTTCAGAGATTAGTTTGCCATCTAAAAACCTTATCAAGGCAAACCTGTAGATAAAGTTCTATCCTGTTCTAGTGCTTAGGTTTCATAGATTGAGCTTTTAGAGGCATTGTATTTTTAGATTGGTAATGCTTGGAATGCAATATTAGGCGCTAAATGGTTGTATAAACTCTTTTAGTGTCCTTTCTATCCTATAGTCAGGTATAATCTAATTTGCCGGTCCTCCTCACACTCCAGTTCATGCTCATTTTGATGTCATAGATCATGTGTGGGTGGACTGTTCTCATCGTGTGGAAACCGCTCTGAATTTTTGCTTTTGGAAAATAGCTTTATGCTATCTTCATGCCTTCATGCATTATTGATAAGCTGTATCCAACTGTGACTAATAATATTTTCTGTTTGCTTTTCAAAACAGCTGTTTGACATGTTTCCTTCTGTTTCTTGTCCGTTCTGAGTAAAACACTACACAGCCATGTGATCTGGACACACAAACTTAATTGCGCTTGTTTAATGTTTTAGTTTTAAAGCCATAAGCTTTGGCTTTTTACAGTTTTTTCTATGTCATATTTTCCAGAAGAGACGCGCTCAAAACCACCCAATAGGAGTGGCTTAACTATAACCACACTAACAACTTGTTTATAATCTAGCATAGGTATAGGTTAGTTTCTTACTGACCCTACTTTAACTTCCTTAAATGGGACCAACACCCATGGCTATAAATATATGAACAAAAGTCTCTCTTGCCCCATCGCTTCCAACCTAAATAATCATGGTCTCCCCTCAATTGTGTCTCGTGTAACCCAGCACAATTTGCTGCAAGCTGCACCATATTTGAGCACCCCGGAAGCTTTTTTTCCCCCTCAGCAGCCTCCCTGTGTGCTTAGAGTAATCTCATGCATATGCTAACTTCATCCTTGCACCTCCTGTGTCAGCGGAGCATGCCTCGTGTTTGAGAGCCAGGCAGAATCGTGCCTTATACAAATAATGTCAGCATTTTCCCTTTACCGGCCACCTGCTGTAGGGGGATTCATTGAGGAGACAGAATCCACAATTTTATAAGGAACAAGGTAAAAAGGTCTGGGTACAGCAAGTAGGACTGCGGTTTGACTACTAAACTAGGCCCAACAAAAATTGTTGGTTTTCTGAGTCTTGCAGCAGGGGAAATCGGCTGGACGCCCCGCTCTGCATACCAGCGAGGAAAGGCTGATACAAACCTACTTCCTCATTCCCATGGAGCTTTACAGCCCCATGTGACTGCCACTGGTCAACAAGGCTTGTGGGGCAGGCTTGCACAGGACTGTGTGTGTTCTGTTCTTTTGTTCATGAGCAGTTCCACCAATGGTCTGTGTTCTGGATTCTGTCCGCCCCGAATGCCATTCAAGTCTAAGTTTAGGTGGTTCAGTTGTCTGAAGCCAGATGTGTTTGTTCGCTCATCACCCAGCTGCTCATTTTCCAATTAGCCATCCTATAACACACATTGTGCAAGCTTTCACCACTTGTTAATTTTGAGCACCAGTACTTTTTTTGACCAGAGATATCTGAGCTAGAGCTGACATGGGTCGGTCATTGACCATTAAGGGCTACCTAAGACTACTTTGGCTTAGTGGCCTGAAAAAAAACTCAACAGATTGTGTTTCATTTAAGCCCCCTTTATATAAGTAACCAAAACTATTAGTACTGGTCAGGCAGTCACCAATAACCCCCTAGTGTAAAGTACCCAAATTCCATAAAGTGCATGCTATTCACATACAGAACGTTGATTTCTTACACTCGTGAATGTTTATGCTAAAGAAGTTTGAAGCTTTGTATGAATAATAGTGCTAGGCATTTTGTACTGGGCATTGGAGAAGACAAACAAAAATACTAAAAATTAGACTGGCTGCTGACCAGTTATGCACTTTATTGAATATAGTGTAAGAGCCAGTGTCCAGGAGGATGATGGTGGCTCCACTTTGTCTGCTTCCCATTTCTGTCTTTAAATACCCCATGACTGCTAGTGGATTCAGTAGCGAGGCCTAAAGCCCTGCTACTGCAAGAACTAAGAGATAGGTGCAGTTTCAGCATTTTCAGCAGTAGAAATTTTAATCTGGTTGTGTCATGGCCCTTTTGGTTTTAGACATGCTGCCTCCTGTCCTAGAAGGATTCTACTTTGCAGCTTACTCTTATTACTCCTCCCTTTGCTTGTTGCTCTCCTTCTGCATCCATGTATTTGCCCTATGTTTGAGAATGTACCTCTTCCTCTAAATGGATTCAGTGCAAGCTATAGCCCTGGGGAAGATATGGTCTGTCAAGGCTGACCCACCCTGCTTTATTCCCTTGTCTGGCCCTCCTTATAGGAAAGCAAGGGTTAGGCAATAGATAAAATGTCTTAGTCCTCATCCTCTAGTTATGTTGAGTCTCATCACATCAACAGCCCCAAGATGGAATACTGAAACAGTTCATCAGACAGATTCATGTTGAATAAGTTCAGCCTTTCATCGCCCATTGACCGCAAGCAACTTGATTTGTGGTTAAGCTGCTGTTGCCTGCACATTTCACAATACCAAAAGAATGATAGAGAAGTTGCTAGAACCAAAATAAGAGGAACTCATTTCTTAAATGGTAGCACTTTAGTGAAACCTATCTTGGTGCAAAGGTTGGTATAAAACATAGTACAGCTGAATAGTAAATGTCTGTCTGTAGTAGATGACTAGTACATAGAAAAACCAATACCTCTAGCTTTTAGGGCTAGTGCCTAGCTCTGCTTTCTTTCTTTGTTCATGTTGAAACTGCAAAAAATGTACTTTTGTGTATGACTTACTTTGCTGTACTTGACTGTTTTGTCAGGAAGGTTATCACAAGATTGACAAATGAAGAGCCAATGATTCTGTAGCCACAAGACTGACTAGCATCATAAGCTGTCAAAACGAGTGGTAGTGGGAAACATCAATAGAAGAGGGAACAAGTGTACGTGGGTGGATTTCTAGTGACAGGTGAGTGTCCATGTTTAATTTTACTGCTGATAAACTGCAAGATAGTTTGCATTATACTGTGTCTGCAGTCACCCGATCAATGTAGCAACAGGGTCAGCTGCTGCAGTGATTGGGTAACAGAAGTGTCACTGATCTTGCAGCATTGGGGGATAAAGCAGCACAAAAAAGGACCCCCCGCCTCATTTGCCACTACTTTTAGGCAAATTATTGAGAAAATGAAAGTTGATAACCTTGAATATTGACTCTACAATGCATTTAGTTAATGTATGTGAGTTTATAAAACCACAACACTTGCATAGTGTGCCTTTTTAGTCCCAGAGAAGGACCATGCTGCATTTGTGCAGGCTTCAGACCATAGATCTAGAAGCATCGCACCAGAGCCTAACACTGTATTGCCACCCCCACTGGAGAATATTGTTGAGAAAAGTCATTGCTTTGCTTGGCTTGGAGCATTATGCCAAGTGTGGCTTGTCACACCTGCAAAGATTACAATGAGGTTTTTGATAGCTGACGCCTCTTGTGTACAAGTTGCAACATGATAAATGATCACATATTTGCATAGCCATGCTACCAGTCTGCCTTCTCACTGGCCTAGAGCAATCAACATGACACTTACAAGAAGGTCTTCAGCAAAATATTCATCATGCTTCCTGAAATATATAACTTCTAAAAAAGCGATTGTTTTTTATGTGTTTTTCTTTTATAATTGCCTGGAATGAGTAAAAAAAAAAACAATGCACGCAGTGAGAAGGTGCTGCCAAGTCCAGAAATCCCAGTGAAATTAGTAAATGTGAGCAGTTACTGTGTCTCATAAACTCACCTCATGCTCTGGCAGCCGAGTGTGCTCGGTGGAGGATCCTTGGCGATGGTTAACGCTCCATCATCTTGTCTTGTCGGCACTGTAAGCTGAGCTTAGTCTGAATACACTCAATGCTACCGTAATTAACTTGGCACACTCCATGCTTTGGTAATAGCAAATAATATAGTACACTTAATGCCGCGGTAATTAATTAATAATTACTGCTCCTTAGAGAAAATACTGGTCTTAACAGAATACCCCAGAAGGCCTTTGCTACATAGCAATATGACATTTAAAGCCATCTGTGGCCAAATCGCTTTAAAGCGGACTTTCACTCTGAATAACAGCTTATATTAAATGTTTCTCACACCCTGTACATACAGATTGCTCACATTAAAAGTACCTGCATCTACTGCATGTTATGAGCCTTTAAACATCCAAGATGGTGTCTCACGGAGCATCAGGCATCCTGCAAACAGGAAGTGTCTTCTGACTATGTCAGTCTGCATTCTGGGATTGCTAGCCTTTCCCTGACCCCAGCTCTGCTCTGTCTGTGCACAGCTATAACCCGCCCCCTGTACTTTATCTTCCCTTCCTCTCCTCAGTATGTGATGTTTCTGAGTCAAGATGGCAGCACCCGTATCCTAAAGTCCTGAACAGAGTTGCAGCCCGGTGGGAGAAAGAATAAGAAGTAATAGTAGGAATAGTTTTTTAGATCATGCTGAAGATCCAGTTTAAGCTATACCTGCCTTGTAGATTGCAGAACAGACTTCCTGCACTGATCTTCTGTCTCGCTGTGCAGGGGGTTGCCTGAAAACTAGGGCGATGAGCATCAGCAATCATGCTGCTTGCCTAGTAATGCCCTGGTAAGAGATGTGTGTTGTGGCAGGAATGGTGTGGTGACAGTGTTTGTACTCTAGCATTGACAGGGAGGTACCGTACTTAGCCTAATAAGCCTCATTTCTCTATAGAGGCTAATGGTCAGGGGGATTAGCAGCCAAGTTGGGGAATTCATTGGCTGTAGTTATCCTAGTGTAGTGCATTTTGAATCTAGGTAGTTAGTACTTAAGTGCAGTCGATTATTTTTCCACAAGATGGCATCTTCGAGCTTAGGTAGTTTAATAGTGAAGTTATGTGCACCCCCCACTCCCTGCCATCCAGAATCTACTTTATTTGACCTAATATGTGTGGGACTAAATACAGGGTTTCAGCTGGGAGGGGGTCTAGCTTAAGCCAGTTAATCTTTTGATTTATTAAATTGGAGTACTATGCAGGAGGGAGAGAACAAGGCAACCAAAATAACCTTGGTGCTGGACACTTAGAGCGAGCTGGAGACTAAGCCAGGCAATACCCCAGGAACATGTGAAGGAAGAAAAAACTTGGTCTGGGCCGCATTATGAAGAGCATGCTGCACTTGTGTGTTGGAATACATACACAAGAAGTAAAACGGAGTAAAAGGGGTACTGCATAAAGAACCTGTGAGCCCTATTTTCACGCAGAAGAATCTGATCCCTGCACCTAAGCATGTGGACCCAAGTGTCCCCAATTTGCTTTAAAAATAGCTTAAAGTGGACCAACACCGAGAGGTGATCGGCCCGGAAATCTATAAGATTCCCGGGCCGATCACCTCCCACCCCGCGGGACATCCGAGATCGGGATGTCCCGCGGGGTGAAACCCCCCCAGACACCCCAAATCGCTTACCTGATCTTCGGCGGCGGCCGGCCACCGCCGCCTCCCTCGCTGTCCCTGTAGGCGTGCGCGCGCCCGCCCGCGCCGGCCATTCGCGTGCCGAAAGTGACGCGAGGGAGGCGGCGGCGGCAGCCGTTTGGACGTTCCTGATCCCCGCCTGGACGTTGGCGGGGATTGGACCGTCCAGTCACGTGGGAGCGGGGACAGGTAAGATTTTGGGGCTTTCTGGGGGGTTTCACACAGCGGGGCACCCCCGATCGGGGTGCCCCGCCGAAGTGGACCAAAACCCAGGATAGTCAAAATCCTGGGTGTTGGTCCACTTTAAAGATGTTTTGCGGTTAGCTGGTACTTTTTCTTCCCCCCAGTTGCTTTTTGGCTAATTTTAAGTGCCCTTTAGTAATTTTGACTTGCTTCTGACTTTTTTTCTATATGCATAACCTTTTGGACAGCTATTTGTGTGCATGTGTTCTAGTGATCCCTGTAAGATTAGGGCTTCAGTGTGATACATTTCATTGCCTTATCTAAGAAATCCTTTTATATTCATATATAGCCTTGGTATTTCATCTCCCCACCTGCAACTGAAAGTTGGAAACTCATTTTTCACTGTAATAAATGAAAGAAGATAGATTAGTAGAAGGAATGCAGAAGGGTAATTCTAAATGTTGAGAGTGCTTTAATGTTTAAAACCCCATCAATCACCTTAGTCATGAGATAAAGAAGCACTTGCGTGTTGGATGTCACATACATGTGAAGAATTTGATGTTGTTCAGGAAGCAGTAAATAGAGCTGCCGAGTACACAGCGTTGTGGTTTGCTTACAGGGTTACTGTACTTCCTGCCCTGGAATGTTTTTGTGCTGGGGGGACTATTCCAGGTTTATGACTTTACTGACATTTTATCACAATGGTTCAGTGAATGGTCTTCTCTACACTTTTGTTGTACTTTTTCGCTGTACATGAAAAACGTTGATATTGGGTAATCTCACAATTAATGACTTGTCATGAGCCTTATTTTGTTATCGAGAGACCATACAGACAACGACAAATGACTGGCCTAATGCCACATGTGAAAACTTGAATAGGTGGAACAACTTGCCATTCATACAGTATTTGTGTTTGATGCTCTTATGACAGCCGCACCTACTTGATGATATGAGGGCTATGCTAGTATATTTTCAAAATGTAATCTTGCTTTTATACACAGCCCAACGCCCCTGGCAGTATAAAGATTGAACCAGCTGCTCACCTGATTAATAAAGGGCTCACTGCATCCTACGGAAACTGCCAGACAAGGGTTACTGCAGATGCCCTTATGCAGACAATGTTCCAAGACAAATTGTAGCCAGCGCTTCCATAGTTAGAAATGTTAATTTAAATCATAACCTTTACTAGTCCATGAGAAAATATCCATAAGAAAAGGAATGTCTGCCAAACCCCTTTCCCAGTTTACACGTTTCCACCCTCTATCAAGCTGATATTGTTACTGTGGGAGATGGCGGTATGTGTAAAGGAAAAGTAAGTGTGAACAACAACCCAGCCATTCCTCAAGCTGCATGGGGGTATAGATCAGGTGTAGATTAATTACAACAACCATGCACTATATGGTGATAAAGTGGACCAATATCTCCCTCCCCAGGGCAATCCAGATTACTGTACATTAATTTACCTTTTTAACTGGACCAGTAGCCTGCAAAAATGAAGTGCCACTGGGTTTACTGCAGCTGTGCATTGGTGGTTATTTTGGTTAAGTCGAGCAAGCAGCACGGCTGTGAATAAGACCTGCTGGGTGCTTCAAGGTGGCCACAACCAGGAGAAAATTGGTTAGGGGCTGTTTCATCTGTGGAGGGGATATGTGGAATGGATCTGCAAATGTAAGTGCTGACATGATGATTCAGTATCATGCATGCAGATGGGGCAAATGGGTTTTACAGTATTTTTTTCCTGTGCAAGGCTATTGGTCCGTTTTTAAAGCGAACTTGCCCCATAAAATTCACAAAAATCCAGGTAGTCAAGTGCACACTCTTGGCCCCTCTTGTCTGTCCTGGTAGCCATTGGAGCAGACTCGTATGGTTTTGCTAGACCTGTGTCTCAACCAGCCGCACACTCTGAACCATTTATCTTCTGTGCAAAATCGAACCCGGTGGTAATGTACCTGCTACACCTGACGGCAGGTTTGAAAAGATGGGAGATGATTGGTTACATGTCCTGCCTGTCTGTCCATGTGGTTGAACCGCAGGCCTGGTGATGTCTGACTGTTCCTCCAACCGCTGTTTTTTAGTGTTGATTGCACAGGACAGGAGGAGTCTGGATTGTCCTCCTAGCCGGTTTAGTCACAGGACTGGCGGATCCTATGGCTACTGGGAAAGACGAGGAAACAGGTGGGTAGGCTTTAAAGGATACTTGACTAGTCAGCATTTTGTGAATGATTTCATGGGGGGGTAGGCTGTAAGGGGCCAGTAAAGGCAGTCATTGGGCGATCTGATCAACTGCTTCTGCCACCGGGAGAGCATGCTCCCACCCATTCAAATGAACGGAAGGGCGGGAGCATGCGCTCACGATGGTAGGAGGGTCCAAAAAAAGATAGCAGCGGCCAGTGGTCAGATCGCTCAATTATGGGCAACATACGTTTTTTTTTTTTATTTATGTGTTAGGGGAGGGAGACGGAGTGCGGGGGGTGGCACTTAAAAAAACAGGGAATCCGGCTAGACTGGCCCTTTTAATACTATATGCATGTCATCACTATTGGATTTTAAATAAAAGCTAGTAAAGTTTGTTTTTAATGTTTCACTGCTTACTACAATTTTTCTTTCAACTAATGCCCCAGAACCCACTTACTTATGGTGAATTTAGCCAAACCATTTTTTTATTGTGAGAGGAAGTGGAATCGCCCCCCTGGTAAACCATTGCAGGCACAGAGAAAACTACATGAAGGTATTGTCTATAGTGGAAATTAAACATCAGGCATTTGGTTTGTCAACCAGCTTTAATAATTTAACTATATAGGATCCGTGCTCCTGGTCCTATTTTAAAGCATTATGGCAAACGTGGCAGATCTAAATGGCACACATGGCGTTCAGACCGAGTACTATTTAAGGGTTTGTGTAAGGTAACCATATGTTTGCATTGTGGTTATGGTGACATTTGGCGCTGTCAGTAGGTTAAAACAATAACACAAAGAAAGGTCCCACACTAACAATTGGAGGACAAGCGCTTCGGGGCAGCTTTTAGTGATGCCATCAGTCACACTCAGGGAGCAGTTCTGTTTTCATTCATTTTCATCTTGCAATCTATTGACCACAACATACAACATGTTTACATTTTGCTGTTGGGTCTTAATTCAGAATTACTGCCTAAACCCACTTGTGATCCTTCATTATTGTGTTGCGTGTATATCTTGCCAGTGTGGTGTTAAAAGGATAAACCCATCTGAAAAATGTTAAGTACAAGCTTGTAGTCTCAAAAATGCAGCCTTGCTGCTTCCATATGATTGATTGATTAATTAGTAATGCTATCTGTCCTTGCATTGGATACTGTGCAAATACTTTCCGTTTTAGGAAAGCGCCTCTTTTCCTTTACCTAAGTAGAGGGTTTTTTGGTCTCTTTAGCCCTCCTAAATTAAAGTGGACCAAAACCCAGGATTTTGGCCATCTTGGGTTTTGGTCTTTTCCCCGGTGGACCCCGATCAAGGGTGCCCCGCTACGTGCAACCCCCCCCCCCAGATCGCCTGAGGAAACTCACCTAATCCCGGTCCTACGGCGCATGCGTGGCCGCTCGTCCAATCAGCGGGCTCGGAGCCGCTGAGCTATGCACGTCTGAGCGACATCTTAGCAGAGTGGCTCAGAGCACGCTGGCGGCCGCATCCCCGGCTTCCCTCTAACAGGGAGCGTGCCCGCGCCGGCCATTCACAAATGGCTGCCGTGGGCACGCGCCCTGCTAAAGGGATAGTGGGCATGCGGCTGCAGCCCGCGCATGTGCCGTTTGCCTTATAGATTCCCGGGCCGATCCCGCTGGGTTTTGGTCCACTTTAACCTAACATGGGTCTCTCCATATACTGCGACTCTGTTTTGGAAAATTTTATGAAAGTCATTGTGTTTTTTACCCCATGATAATGCCCTATCAGTATTGTATTGTGTGTTTTGAAATGTATATAACAAATCATTGTGACTCAAGTTATATAACCACACTTCCTTCATTTATAAATCAGTGTAATACGTAGTATATCTTTTTTTTTTTCTGGTTTGTTTGACTTTATGGTTATCATTAAAATGGTCTCAGATTGCATTGATCAGATTTTCCCTTTTAATTGCGTGGTACTAAAATAAATAGAGCTATAATTTAAATTTAACCACCTCAGAATGTTGGCCTTCATGCCCCTTTTGTAGCTTCAGAAATAGATTCTATCTGCGCATTGTGTCCTGATGAGGTGAATGCATGTAGGCTGGAATTTACATTTTTCACTTGTTTTGTCTTCAGTGCTACTTTTCTCTTTTAAGTGGAAGGGATGCTGCAGCACAGATTTCTTTGCATACAGCAGGAGACTTTGCAGTCCTCGGGCCAATAGTTTAGCCATGCCTTAGCAAAAGCCTGAACCTTGTCTGACAAGTCTGCCTGGTTGGGTAGGCCTGCCTTGAGGGTTCCTTGAAGAAGAGGCACAAGAAAAGGGGTTCCTCCTTTGTTGAGGCCAATGTGGCCCTTTTGTCATTCTTCTGCAGTTTGTCTTCCTTTATTCCCTGTGTTCCCTGTAGCATTTTCTCTCTCTCTCCTGGCTCTCCTGCTTTCAAAGATGGGTTCAAGAAGGTGGGCGATGATCGGTCTGTTGGGCTTACTGGCTTGTATGTTGCACTTGTGTTAATACTTTTATTAAAATAAAACTGATTCACAAGCCACCATGTAAAGAGACCCATGTTAAGCTTAATATATGGGAGCTAAAGAGACCAAAGGACCAGAGCAAGGAGTGTTGAGTAAATCTAGTATTCCTTGTTTTAAGCACTGTGTAAATAGTTTCCGTTCTACTAAATCACTTGGAGAGTGCAGGTGTCCATTCAGATACACTTGGATTTTAGCCAAGCAGGATTTGGATACTTTCAGAGGTATCTAATTATTTCTTACTATACTAGGTCACACATGGCTTGATCTCACTGGTAGCACTGAGGGAAAAGGGTGTGTGGATGTATACCTTTTTCTATAAAAGTGAACCTACAGTCACGAATACCTTCAACAGCACTTGGGGCTGCTACATTCCACCCATGCAACCACATTTAAGCCCCAGCAAAAAATACACAACGATTCACTACCTCCACGCTCTTCTCCACCTTACTGCTTGTGGTGAACCAGATTGGTTGCTATTGGTGAAATGTGTCTGCAGATGCAGCTTACAAACTCACAGGGATGTGGAAGTATTTTTAAGGATTTGGGTTTGGAGTGTAAAACATGCCTGTGGACCATTTTGGTTTTGGATCACTTTAACGGCTATTCTCATTTAATTCTATTTTTTTTTTTTTTACAATAAATCTTTGCGGTAGAAAGGGTAGCAAGGAAGTCAACTACAAAAATCTGGTTCATAGAGCAGATAAATCCAGAATGCATATTACACAAAGCCATAACAAAGATCACAACGTCAAAAACCTACTGGACCTCTGCGTACTTCACCCTCCGGCTGCCACCTATATTGAGCCCCGCCATTCCCCCCCACCAGTTTTTGCTTTGTTAAAAAGGGGGGGAGGGGATAAAAGGGGGGGTCATAGGTCAGGATGTAAGGTTAGAGAAGAGCAGAGGGGAAAGGGGAAGGAACAAGGGAAGACTTAGCGTGGGGGAGGGGAGGGGAGGGGGGAGGCAACCCCCCGGCCCACGCCCCCCCAGGGCCGCCCCGCACCCCATCCAGACCCGCGCTCCCCCGCCCGGACCGGACATCTCGCGTCGTCGTTCACCCATCAAGCCTAACCCCTTGCGGTCATACTGAGCTCCACAGTTTCTTGCCTTCAGCGGACTCTATGAACATGTCCCAAGGCAACCATCGATATCTATGCTTTTCCTCAGAGCCCTTGAGAAGGGCCGTCAAGTCCTCCATGCGTCTAGTATCTTCCACCCTGCGGATCCAAGAGCTAATGGGAGGTGCAGCGGGAGACTTCCAATGGGCCGCTATACACGCCCTAGCTGCGTTCACCAGGTGAATAGTCAATGACTTTCTATATTTCCCCACCTCTCCTCTGGTGGAGTGAAGTAGGAGGGTCTCCGTGGAAAGTGGAATGTCGTTCCACGTTATCTTGCGGATCCACTCCGCAACGCTCCTCCAGAAGCCCCTTATTTTCTCACATTACCAGAATATGTGTAGGATGGAGCCTTGGGCCTTTTCGCACCTTCAACATAATGGCGAGACCGATGGGTAAAACCGGTGCAGAGTCTGGGGAGTTCTGTACCAACGGCAGAGGATCTTGTATCCCGCCTCCTAGTATGAGTTGCTGACCGGCGCTTGATGCGCCAGCTCGAGAATTTTCTTTACTTGATTTGGGGAAAAAGTAACTCCGAGGTCGCTCTCCCATGCTCCCACAAAGCCCGGCACGAAGGTCTCTCCTGGATCTATCAGGAATTGATATACCATGAATAGCGCCCCTTTGATCGGTTCTGGTGACACACATAGCCGCTCAAAGGGTGTAAGCGCCCTCCCAAACCCCTCGGGGGGGGGGGGGGGGCAAGTTACCCAGAAAGTGAGAGATTTGAAACGCTCTCCAAACCGACAGGTGGGGTGACACAAGCTCCTGTTGGGTCTTCCATCTAGAGCCGTTCAGGAAATCCCAGGCGGTGCCTCTTCCAGGCGCCCTCCACCTCCCAAAACCCCCGTCCAACCGGCCCGGGATAAAATCCAGGGCCCCTATGACCGGTCTGAGTGGGGAGGGTGTGGGGGCTATGCTCTCCCTCGAAGCTTGTCTGTGCCACACCTGTAGGGTTGGGCCTATCGTTGGATGAGTCTTGAGTGCACTTGGAATCGCCCCAGGGGACCAGGGCAGGCCCGTCAGAGGAACCGGGCACCACGTCTGCTCCAGCTGGACCCAGCGTTTGTGTTTTCCATGGAGGTTCAAGTCCACAATTCTGCCTAGATGTGCTGCTGCGTGATACATTTTAACGTCTGGGAGTCCCACTTCCCCTCTCGTCTTCGGTAAAGTAAGTAGTCTTTGTGAGATTTGCAGGCTCCTGCCTCCCCACACAAATTTTATAAATTCTGTTCGAACGGATTTCAAGAAGGAGGCTGGTAGATGGATAGGTAGCACCTAAATGGGGTATAGCAGCCGTGGTAGGACATTCATTTTAAGTACATTACTTTTTTTTTTTTTTTTTTATTGCTAAACCAGGACTGTATCCTGTCTTTCCAGATGTTGAGGTGCCTCTTAATTACTGTCAGCAGTGGTGGAAAGTTTTTGGCAAACACATCCTTCAACGAGGGGGTAATCTGCACTCCCAGATAAGAAATTGATACAGCCGACCAGCGAAAGGCAAAGCTGGTTTCCATGTTTGCTAAATGTCTCTGTGGCAGGGAGATATTGAGTGCTTCCGATTTTTGTAAATTGATTTTGAAGTTCGAGAGTTTCTGCATACTCTTTGAACTCCCGTAATAGGTTGGGAATCGTTATTGCCGGTTGGGTAATACAGAAAAGCAAATCGTCGGCAAAGGCTGCTACTTTATGTTCAGATCCTCCGCCTACTACCCCTTTTATATCAGGATTCACCCTCACCCGACACAGGAAGGGTTCCAGCGTTAGAATGAATATAATCGCGGATAGCGGGCACCCCTGCCTCGTTCCATTTGTTATATTGAAAGACTCTGAAAGCATACCATTGACCTTAACACATGCTGAGGGAGAGAAATATAGAGATGATATCCAGGCCCTCATATTTTTCTGCAGACCCAGATGTTCCAGGGTAGCCCAGATAAAATCCCAGTGGACCCTATCGAATGCTTTCTCCGCATCCGTGGAAAGCAGCATGGCTGGGATTTTCTCCTCATGGATCAGGTGGATAAGGTCAAGGACTCGAGTCACATTGTCTCTTGCTTCTCTCTTAGGCGTAAAGCCCGCTTGGTCCAGGTCTATCAACTCACTTAGATGTAATACCAGTCTATTCGCCATTATTTTAGCGAAGAGTTTCAAGTCTACGTTTAGTAGAGATATCGGCCTGTAGTTGGAGCATAGAAGGGGATCCTTACCCTGCTTCGGTATGATTGTAGCTTGGGCCTTAGCATGTCAAGGGGCAATGTCCGGGCGAAATAGAGTTGAATGCGGCCACCGCTCGCGGGGTCAGAATGTCTCCCAGCCATTTGTAGTAGGACAGGGTAAACCCGTCAGGGCCTGGGGACTTGCCTGTCTGTGAAAGTTTGATTGCCTGAGCCCACTCCAGTTCAGTGATGGGCTCTTCCAGCGTCTCTACGGTCTCAGGGTTTAGAGTTGGGAGGCCTGACGTAGACACGTAATCCCTTGCATTATGGAGCAGGTTAGGCCTAATACTTCCCCCATCAGCTAGATTATACAATTTGCGGCAAAATTGCCTGAATGCCTCAGCGATGTCGCCTGGGCTGGAGAATACCCGTCCTCCCGCTCCCAAGATCTGTGGAACAAAATTCCCTTGCAAGGGAGCGTCCGCATTTATTTCCATATTCATAAAAGGAACGCCAGACTTTTAGGAGCGAAGCTTTAGCTTTGACCAGCATTATATCTCTTAGATTTTCCCGTGCTCTTGCCAGTTCCTGTCCAACATTTATTGCTTGCTGTCTTTTATATTCGGCTTCCAGTCTACCGATCTTCTCCAGCAGGTCACTGATGGCTTTCTCTCTCTCTCTTTTTCTTCTGGACGCTATCTTCAAAAGGATACCCCTAATATAGCACTTGTGTGCCGCCCACAGATTAAGGGGACTCGTCTCTGGTCTAGTGTTCAGATCAAAATAAGATCCAAGCTCTCTCCTGACCTCCTCCTTTATGATTGGGTCCTGAAGTAGGGACTCATTAAGAATCCACGAATTTGGTTTTGCAGGCCACTCGGGTATTCTCAGCGAAAGAGAGATCAAGGCAAGCCAAGGATCTACAAGTTGGGACAGCCGAAGTGCTGTTTTGAGTTTAAGGGCCAACATTGTGTTGGACAACTTCCAGATCTTTCCGAAAGGCTTTTTCGATCCTCAAAATCATGGTTTCCATATCCGCCTTGGTGGGGATCGATTCCAAGTCGGCCTTCGTGGAGAGGGACAGCAACACGGAGCACAAATCCAGGTCTAGGTCTCGCTGGGTCAAAATTGCATTCCTGAGAGGGAGCGCCTCTCTGTTGTCTCACTAAGTGGGAGTGGCGCTAGCAGGCGGTGGCGGCACCCATGGATCCCACGACCCGGAGGGACATTCCCCCCTCCTCGACCCGGAGGGGTGTTAATTCTTGCCACGCCGTTTCGAGGCGAGGGGGGGCGATGGGGGCATCCCATCCGAGGAGACGGACCGGGCCCGTGGGGTGGCATTGTGAGCAGTTGGTGCCTCCCTTAGGACCCTCATTGTCGCGAGCGTCAGCTCTAGGCAAGTTGAACCGAACCATGTGTTTGGGATGCCCCTCCTTGCTTCATTCCCCATCCACGCTTGACACGCCGGCACTTACTCTGGCAGCCCTCCCGCAGCATAGAGGTTGAAGGGCGCCTGGCTAGCTCACCAGGGTGATGGGTGCCTGGCCCTTTAAGACCTGTGATGGGCTGCTGACTCTGCTGCCTTGGCTGGATACGGACTGTGCTAGGTACTCCCTCCATCTCTCTGCCAGCAAGGTAAGCTTCCCCTGAGCGAGGGGAGGAGTTCAGACGTTCGGGCGGGGGCTCCCCCCCCCCCCGATCCTGCCCTGCATATGGCTTCCCTGGGTGAGGGGAATCCCCGCCGGCAGTCCCCTGTACCTGAAGCCGCTCCTCGGTTGCGCCTGGCGTCTGTGGCTCGGGCGGCACCTCTGCCCGCTGACAGGTGCCCCGCTCTCTCTCTCCACCTCGCTACTCACACGGCGGAGACAGCTGCTGAGGCGGCGCGGGCATAGTCTCCGCCCGTGTCAGCAGATCTTTTGCGCGCTGGCTCTCCACACTGCCGGGCGCCTCCGCCTGCCGACAGGCGCTTCGCTCTCCTCTCCCTCCTCGCTGCTCACACGGCGGGGACAGCTGCTGAGGCGGCACAGTCTCTGTTAGTGTCAGAGGATCCTCGCTCTCCAGACCGCCGGGCACCGCGCTTCTCTCCTCTTCTCTTTCTCTCGGCGCGCTCGCCGCCATCTTGGATTTCCTCACGGAGGATGATCCCGGCGGATCGCCCGGGCGCAAATAATGGGCGATGCCACCTCCCTCCTCTCTTTTGGGGTCCCGCTGCTGACCCTTCCGCTTCCTCATCCTCTCCAGGGACAAATTAGGGTGTCAAACGCACGTTTAAGGGGCGCCTGGGCTGGGGTCACGGAGGAGCCTCACAGGATATGTCTTCCCACTGCCATGCCACGGCCACGCCCCCTAATTGGCTTTTTTAGACAACTTGTTGAATACATTAGAAGACAGTTGATTCCTATCAATGGGCTTAGAAAACATTTGTGTTTATGCACAAGATGCCAGCACCAATTTTTTCTGCCCAACAAGGAGGTCATACTGTGACTGCCGAGCCGCTGTACACCAGTTGCAGGAAGAAACACAAGGAATCGCTGAGGTCACTTCAATTCCATGTTCTAGGGTTGATTCAGCTCTGTGGGATTTTTTTTTTTCTGAGAAAATGCCTTTTCTCATTTATTTCCTCTGCAATTTGCAAATTACTTATAAATGAAAAAAAGTAAGAAAACTATTGTGCTGCTGAATCAGCCCTTCTGTCTTTCAAAACTGTGACACTGGCAGAGGAAGATCTCCCTGGGAGTGCTGCAGAATGGAAGTGGTTCAGAGGTCCCAGAGGGGCTTCATTTGTTACATTTTAAGTCTCTTGCAACAATGGAGGAGTCTCTGCTGGGCCACATCGAGCTAAGAGTCTTTCCAAATGTTCTTCTGTTTAGCGAGACTGACAAAGAAATGTGGGAAAGACTGATCAGGATTTCCAAGGCAGTTTCAGAGGGTAAGGAAGAAGATACTGACTGGATTACCTGAAAAAGGGTCTTGACTACAGGGACAACCACTTCCTGATGTTGGAACGGGTTCCTCACATATCCAGTGAGTAGATGCAGGTGAATCTAGGCCCCTCCCAACCACTTAATCACACGACAGGAAGCCTTGGAGCCACTAGAAGGATCCAGCAGCTGACTTGCATGAGAATGTACAGTGAGTTAAAGTGGACCAAAGCTTGGGATTTTCACTATCCTTGGTTTTAGTCCATCCCAAATAGAGATGCCCCACTGTGTGAAACCCCTATGGTCACCTGATGGGCATACCTTGCCATTTCCAGGTTGCAGTCAGCTGAATTGGAGCTTATCTGCACTCGCAGTCGGCACGCAGCACCACAGGATCTTTGAAATCTTGCAGATGCTGTTTATATAGGCTTTGCAAGCTGTTTTTCTGTGTGGCAACTGCTGTCTAGGCCATCGTTCCTGGCAAAACATGGTGTAACATGGTTCCAAGCATAGGTCTATGAACTATGGTTTGACCTGGGAGGCTCCATGTCTACAGTTTACATATTAATTGTATTGCGCACCCTACTTACTGTCTTGGCTACAGGGAACCGGGACCTCATCTTTAGGTGCTGCAGTGGTGAAAAACAAGGATATATATATATATATATATATATATATATATATATATATATTTGTATATATTTTCTGAATGAACATGTCCTTTAAATCGCAGAGTAAGTGGGTGGCATGCGTGTTTTCATATCTCTAGGCACCTTAACAATTTTGAAGCCATTGTTTATAATGATTTTGTTTTGAAAGAAAAGTACTTATTTGTCTGAATTTCCCACTTGAATTGGAGATTGGAATTCCAGAACATCAATTAGCTAAACCAGCTTACCCTATTATTATAGCCTCTGTAATTATCTTTTGAAAAAAGCTGAATGTAGATGATCAGGATAGACCAAGTTTCCTGCTACAGTTGTAAAACCTAAGAACATCATAAAAAACAAAACATAAATAATGAAAAGAATGTCAAATGAATGAAAAAATGGAATGTGAGTGTCTCCTACCAGCCTGCAAAAGCTTAGGTACATACAGGTTATTTAGCAATCTGTGTAGTTATTAGGAGGGTTAGGACCTATTTCTTATGAGCTTGGAACAGTATGGCGATTCAGTTCACTGACTTACTTTGACTGGCTGGCTGGCTGGGTGTGCAGAATATCTAGCTAGGATTATGGAGCAGGTATACTCACTGCACGGATGGGTTAAATGCAGACAAAAATTCCTGTGTGAATGCAAGCATACAATGGCCATTTATGTCCAAAAATCTCCCCAAAACGTGACCACTGTGTTACACAGGAATTTTCTGCTTAAAGCAGTCCAAAACCCACTAAATTTGTGTAATAAATTTAGACAAAGGCCCTAACAATAATCCCCTCATGGGGTGAAAAAAGTGTGTTCTAACTGGAAATGGATATTTTCACCTACTGATTGGTCATTGCATAAGTGCAGCAATGACATCACCTACCGCTGACAACAGCAGCAATGGCCCAAGGGAGCGGGTGAGGAACTTCCGGATAAAACAACTGCATTAGCTGGGACCAGAGTGAAACAGATGCAGCAAAAATATCCTGTTGGCCCTCATCACCACTTTGCTGGTGCCCATGTGTACCAAGATGACACCCATCCAACTCCTCTTTCCTTCATCCAACTCCTCTTTCCTTCATCCAACCCCTCTGTTCTGCACAAAGCTTTTCATCCACCTTTCTGTCCTGTACATTTCCTTTCTCTTCAACCCATCTGTACCTAACATGAAGACCTCCATTATACCCTACACTCTGGCCCCACCGTCAACTCGTCTGTACCCCTCACCACTGTCCATCCTCTTCATAACTGATAGTGCAGCACCAGTTGTGCCCTTTTGAAGAGGAAGAAAGCCCAACATTTTCACTATCATGGGTTTTGTTCCTCTGGCCTGGGATGCTCCGCTATGTGTATCCCCCAGATCGTCCAAAAAACTCACCTTTTTCTTGTTCCCTTAGCCAATCAGCATTTCCATTCAGATTTTTCTTGCCACTCAGAAAATCTAAATGAAGTGTGTGGCACCAGCGCCATTCCCTGCTCACTTTTAGCTGGGGGTGCGTGCCTGTGACCGCGACAGCCATTCAGTCTTGCCTGGTGTGGGTAAGCACCTAGGGTAAAGGCGTATGGTATAGGATCATCAGTGAGTGTACTGGGAGATCCCTGGGGAAATGCACATTGGGGCATCTCAATTCAGGATGCCCCATAGAAAGGGAAACCACCAGTCCTAGAGATTAGTTATACATATTGATGCAAATTACCCAAATGTTTGTGGCCAGACACTTAGTAAAGGTTGTAAAACTTATGTTGGTTCGGCATTAAAATAACACTGCTGTGTTTAATTTTAGAAAATATTGTGTGAACTATTGCTGATTTTACCTTGTGAAAGAAGAAGACGCAAACTAATAAATGAAAAGCATCAGTTTATTAGATATTTGATCTTCGGTAACAAAATACCTTGATACAAATTTTGCTATAAAAAGTTAAGTCTAAAAAAAACTATGAAATGTTAATTTTAAGGGAAGGAAAACCTGATCTTGTGCTGTTGGACATGCCTAGGTAACTGGGAAGTGACCTTGAAAGCAGCAGTTTCTCTAGGCTCTCTGTCAGTCATTTACTACATTAACTTTTCATAAGATGCAAAATGGGTAGCTGGGTAATCTCAGAATGACGAGCTGCCTGCTGTGACCATACATGTTTCTGCTTTCCCCTATCGTGTGTAATAGCTAGGAAAGGTATGACTTTGTGATTTGAGAAGTAATTAGACTTGGGATTTCTAAACGTGAATAACACTAACTGTTGTAGTTGCTGTTTACTGTGTTAATGTTGTACACATTGTACAGAGCAATCTTACTGTTGTGCTACCTTTACCTGACACCATGTCCACCTCCCAACTTATGAGGTCCGAGGTCTTGCATTCCATGTCATGTCATAACTATTGTCTCTAGCCTTAAGCAGTTCTGTCATTTTCACATGGTAACTGTTTTTATTTTTCTTGTGGATAAAAATGGGTGTTGTCAGCAAATTAATATGCATATTGTTTATCAACAATTACATAAGTGTATGTGTTTTGTGTAAACCACAACCAACTAATGGTGCAATATGTAATGTAATGCAGACCTGTGTCCACAATGTATTGTATAGGCATGTTTTAATTCAGCTCAATAATAGACCAAGCCTTTGTTTTTGGCCCTCAAAAATGTCAAACCAGTGTGCTGTACCATTTGTTACCACTGGTATTTTATCACTAATGTCTCCAGTTAAGCACAAAATGCAATAAAAAATAGGTGACAAGTGCAATCAGTCAGTGAGCTAATATTGAAATGCAGGCGAATAAAGGAAAAAGTACTTTTCACTGTTAATTGTCCCCAAGTAATCATTTTACCATATACAGTTTTAGATTTATAGATTTTTTTCATAAAAATTATTAGAACATCTTAATTTTGTGTTACCATGTAAATGGCTTCTATAACCAAAATTTTGAAAAGGAGACTACTTACCTGACCTCCAGTTGATGCCACACAGCTTCACATGTTAAATTGCTGCTGTTCTTCAGCTGTAAGCTCTGTCAACCCAACAAGGGAATATGCTCCCCTGTTACAGAAGCAGGGGCGTGCACAGAAGGTCACTGGAATGCACAATCGCAGTTGGGGCGACCAGCAAAGATTCCACGTATGGGGCTGCATGGGACTAAGCCTGCTAATAGTCTAGTAAGTAATTTCCTTTTATAAGTTTTATGTAGAAATCAAATGAGCATTGCAAAGGTGGTATTAAGTAAGAATTTCCTAGTGAGTCTATTGTCTCATTGTGCCTCGGCCCTTGATTTGCTAATAGATGCTGTTGAATGTGTGGATTTTATTGGCAGTTAATTGTGTTGTATGATAACTTCCAGTTTACCACAGTAGAATCCTCACACAATCTCACCTTTAGTTGGGAACTGATGGGATTTTTTGTGAGAAATTGAGTGGGCAGCCACTTTAGAATTTATTTTGTGATTTAAATATTTATACCATATGTATTTGTCTTCACTATGGATGTGTAAATCCATTAAAGTGGACCAACACCCAGGGGGGATCGGCCCGGGAATCTATAAGATTCCCGGACCGATCAGATCCCTCCCCGCGGGGCATCCGAAATCGGGATGTCCCGCGGGGAGGAACCCCCCAGGAGGCCCACAATCCTTACCTTACCGGCGATCCAACGGCGCATGCGCGAGACGCGGCCGCGTCTCTCGCTTCCCTCTAGCAGGGCGCGCTCCCGCGCCGGCCGTTTTGTGAATGGCCGGCGCAGGCGCGCTCCCTGTTAGAGGGAAGCGAGAGACGCAGCCAATGACAGCGCTCTGGTATGCGCGTCCAAGCGGCTTTGGACGCGCATACCAGAGCGGCTCTGAGCGCTGTCATTGGCCGGACGAGGTCACGTGGGAGCGGGGAGAGGTGAGTTTTTGCGGCGATCGGGGGGGTTTCACACAGCGGGGCACCCCCGATCGGGGTGCCCCACCTAAGTGGACCAACACCCAGGATAGTCAAAATCCTGGGTGTTGGTCCACTTTAAGATTTAATCTGAATTTGGTTGGGTAAGTACCGAATACAACATTTTGGGAATTTTTGATGTATCTGTTATTCTGGCGATGCTTATACCAGCCCCTTTGTCCTTTTAAAGAATCACAAAATTGTGTAATATTAAAAATACTTATAAACACGTTAGCAAATGAGAGGAGGGGTCATTTATACACCCAAACTGAATAAAACTCCCGTCATGCTTGTGGTTTATTCTCTCATGATAGGAATAAAATCTAGGGGTGACAGGTTTAGTCTATCAGGGGTGACAGAGCCTGTCACCACAAATGTCCTTTTCCTTCCATTAAAAGATAGAAAAACAAGCCTGGATGGATATTTTTTGATGCCAAGTGTATAAGTGACCCCTCCCCCTGCAATTCAGCATATTTATATGGATTTTTATCATTGGGCCATTTTACATGATAGTGCTCATTTAAGCATTGGTGCTCTTTCAGGGGGACCAGTGCTAATGTCCACTGAGGCAGGCACCTTGCTGCCTCTTGACTGGTATAGTGCTTAGTGACCACATGTAGTAAGAGTAAACTCTCTTCAGCTTCCTGCTTGACTGTTAACTCTTTGTCCACATTTTATTGCCGGCTTCTCCAGGTTCTTTTAGCCTGATCCCAGCTATTTGGGACTTACTGAAACCCTGTCCCCGACAGGTGTTTCTTTATCAGCTGCTGCAAAGGGTTCCCTCTGTTTTGCCTGGTGATATAATTGTGATGTCTGGGAGAGACATGGGATGCACCCTCACTGGGAGATGAGGATGCTTGCAGCAGCTGATGGGCTATAATGATGGCTAGTGGAGCTGTATATAAGCCCCACAATGCCAGAATCAAGTCAGAAGGCCTGGGGAAAGCCTGCAATCAACCGGGTCATTAGGAGAAGCATTTGAGGTTAAGCAAGAAGATGAGGTAAATTGGAATATATTTTTCTGTTAAACCAAGACTCTGGAAAGCCTCCCCCTCCTATTTGCCTTTTTGTTCTGCAGCGTGACCCCACCCCCACCCCAGTCCCTTCTATACTCTCTCTAATCTGCCAATCTCACTTTGCATGTACAAACCTCGCCTGGTGAACAGACTGTGTGGGTTCACTGACTGGCAATGCATAGATGGTGCAGGAACTGGGGGTCCAGCTAAGCTTAGCTGCACTCTGTCACATCCCCTGCTTCCTCCGCGATAAGTGCTTATGCCAACCAGCATTCCCAAACTGGATGTCCTGGTAACAGAGAATCAACCAAGTCTTTTAGTTTTCAGGGCCTAGGCAACATAGGTTTGGTCTTTTGTAGGTGTAGAAGAGGATTAGGATTTATTCTTTTTAATGTTGAACTGCCATAATGGGCAGGTCTTACAATTATCTACATCCTTTCCTTGCCAAGGGTGTGAATGGGCCCCATGCCTGTCAGCAATTTGAGGACCCCCTGGCAGAGCACTAAACCTTTGCTAGAGGGTATACTGTAGGTGCTAGTATCAATCATAACCAATGACTCTTCTGAGCCACAAGGGTGCCTGCCCATGTGGTTGCTGTGCCTGGCTGGTGGTTCTGTTGAAAATAAGTACAAATCCAGCATGCCAGCAAATTGATCAAAACAAAATTAAAACCGGATTCAACCAAAATGAACGATAGATACTTGCTCATTTCTAGCCTTTACCTTATATGACCCTTAGTAACAACCTACATTGAATGACCTGAGAGAGCGGAAGATACTTGACATTCCTCTGGAAAAGATTTCAGCCTTAGGATGCTTGGGGTCATGTCCAACATGTGATTAGGAGGAGGCCAATTTCCTGTTGACAAGGAATGTTTGCTTTAGCAAGACTCCCAATATCATTTTTGCTTTTTATTTAATAGTTTAAAGATCAAGCAGATAAAGTCCAGGGAATGTGTGTGCTTGCAATGTCACTGCACAAGTGCAGTGTTGCGAGGTGGCATAAATCTTGGCAATTCCACTGAAGATGGACCAGGATTTGAGCATGCAGATCCCATGACTAACATTATGACACCCCGTACTGCATCCCATTTATTCTAAGTATACAGCACGTCCTGCTCCAGATATAAATCCTTACGTTTGGGTAATACATCCACAAGATGGCGCTGGACTGCAGAGACAGCAAAAAAGTGGCTCCTCCCGGCCCCTTATATACCAGGGACCTCCCACAAATTCCCCAGATCTTCTCTGCAGCTTTGGCTGCACTGGTCGGGTGACGGTAGGCAGCACCGCTGTCAGGTGCTTAAGGAGCGCTGCTCCAACCGCAATCCCCCACCAAAGGGTAGGCGGTACCCATCGGTGGGCTCCTGCTAGGTTTGCCGCTGGGGGGGGGGGGGGGGGTGTATTCTTCACTCCTTGTGATTGTGTGCCTTGGTATGCTTTGGCTTTGTGTCACCGCGTCTATTGGTTGCACTGGTTGCTTATTCTAAGCATACAGCACGTCCTGCTCCAGATGTAGTAATAACGTGGGTAATCCTCCGCCTCCGGCGCCGTGAACTGCAGACATGTAGAAAACAAGCTCCTCCCAGCCCTACATATACCGGAGGACCTCCCACAAATCCCCAGATTTCTCTGCAGTGCTGGAACTGCGAAGACATGTATCACGCACTCGCAGGCGAGCGGGGCTTTAAAGCCCGAGGCCCTGCGGGACTATTTCCACCCGTCCTCTTTGTAAAAGAATATGCCTCCCAGCCTGGGCTGCGTTGGTCGGGTGAAGGTAGGCAGCACCTAGTGTGCTTACGGAGCTAGACTCCACCGCAATCCCCCACCATAGGGTAGGCGGTTAAGGCAAATGGTGAGCCTTCAGTGGATGCCCCTCCCCCCATCACTGCCCCCACGCCCCGTGTAACGGTGAACCCCGAATATTGGGTCACCTCCCTCCCTAGATCCCCCCGTTAGTGGGGGGAAAAAGAGGGGGGGGGTTGTGTGTACGATGGCCTAACCTTGCCCTCATTACACTAGAGACTTATAGCCTTAACGGTTACCGAGTGTCAGAGCTGCGCTTCACACTTATGTTTGTTAGCCGCAGCGCCTTATTGTTTTTTACTTGGCGCGGACGGCGGCTCTGTTCGTGGGCGCTACGACGTTTTATTCCTGTATTCACCCTGTCCGTTTTCTCTCTGAGGTGATTTTCTAGATCGGTTGTCGGTTGCATAGCTACTGTTTTTCTGATTGGCTGCGTGCCTTCAAGATGCGCGCGCTCTCGGGGGGGGGCGCGGTTTGGTTTGGCGCATTCCGCGGCATCTCCCGCTCTGGCCCGCCCTTCGAGGTTCGCTTGGCACCATTTCCTTCTCGCGTGCGCATGGTGAAGACGGTCCTCCCCTCGCTGTTCTGTAAGTGCCCTCATGGGCGACCTTTCTTTAGCTTTGCTTCTCCTCGCTTGGCTCTGACATCCCTGTTCCCCTTGTGTCTTTCAGACCTTGAACCTCGGTGGCTTCTTCCGGCCCGGTGTAGCGCCCGGTCCAGACCTTTTAAAAATTACTCCCACTTCCCAGCGGGTCATTGGGGCATCCAGGGTTGCTTTATAGCGTCAATCCCTACTGGCATATTGTATATAATAATCACCATATGGAGGCATCTCAGGATATTGCGAATGGGGTTCCTTTGGGACAAGCCCGTCTGTGTGTAGCTTGTGGGGTATTGCCTAGCAGCGGTGACAATGCACGGGTCTGCGTCCCTTGTGCTCAGCAGGCGCTAGCAGGTATCCCCACCTCTTCCGAGGCTGGGCCCGCACCTCGCCTTGCTTCCCCTACTCCCCCAAGCCTGAGCCTAACCCCCAATACTAGTGGGGATTCTCATACTGATTTGGCCACTAGACTGGCTAGTGTGGAAAACGTACTTGCTGGCTCCTTGGCGCGCAAGGCCACTGCCAAGAGGCGTCATTTGAATCCTGAATCTACTATACTTCCTATAGAATCTGATGATTTATTGCTTTCCTATGCACATTCCCCCTCAGAGGAAGGGGAACTGTTCTCTGACTCAGGGTCATACGACGACGAGTCCAGGGGACAGGAAGAGTCTGGTTCTGATAATTGGTCCTCGGACGACATTAATAGACTGTTGACCCAGATCTTTGATGTGTTATCCCTCTCTCCCCCTGCCGCGGCTCCCCGGCAAAGGGGTGATCTGTTTCACACCGCCAGGACGCGGTTGGAGTTTCCCGAACAAACTCATTTCAATAGCCTTGTGCTGAAAGAATGGGAACATCCCAGCAAACTCCATGGAGTTCCTAAAGCTGTGGATAAGAAATATCCCTTTCCTGCCGACCTGGTTGGTCAAGTGTTGGACATCGCCACCCGAGGTCGATGCCCCAATTTTAAGTCTGTCCAACACCTCTATTATGCACTCCCCGACACTACTACGTTGCGGGATTTGGAAGATCGGCGAGTTGACCAACTGGCATGCCATGCCTTTGCATTTGGGGGAGCGTCGCTCCGCCCAGTTTGTGCCTTAGTCATTACGGCAGTGGTGCTCAGGACGGTGGTTAAGACTGCTCTTGAAGGGGCGGATGACTTGCCCTCTGATGCTGCCAATGCTCTGGCCACCTGTGAAACTTTTGTGAACTATATCCTATCCGCATCGGACGATGCTATTAAATTAAGCGCCAGTGGGCCGCTGATAACGTCGCTAAGAAGGCCCTGACGGGGCTTCCTTTTAAGGGGCTGCACCTGTTTGGAGAAAGGTTAGATATTTTTGCCAAGGGTGGCAAGTTGCCTCAGCGCAAGCATCAGATTCGGCCCTTTCATGGCCCAAGCTCCCACTCGACCCCCTACCGTGGGGCTAAGCAAGGGAGAGGAGTGTCCTTCGCTGGGTCTCGCGCAGAGCCCTGGAACAAGAACAGAGGACGCCGTCCCAGTTCCTCATGGGGGCCCAAGCCCAAAGCCCCTCCCAAGACTCCCCAGGCATGAAGGGGCGCCCTCGCCCGTCTGGGTGGGGGGACGTCTACAGCACTTCGAGCATGTCTGGAGACGCCACGTCCCAGACCGGTGGATTCAGGAGGTAGTGTCCTCCGGTTACAAGATAGAGTTTGCTGTACTGGACCCTGCCTCAGCTCGGGTCTTAATGCTGGCTGTGCAGGACCTTCTAGACATAGGGGTCATTTGCAAGGTTCCCTTAAGAGACAGGGGCATGGGGTTCTATTCCAACCTTTTCACAGTGCCCAAGGACGACGGGTCAGTCAGACCCATTCTGGATTTAAAAATCCTAAACAGATTTGTCAGAAACAAACATTTTCACATGGAAACTCTGCGCTCGGCCATTGCCTTGTTGCGCCCAGGGGACTTCATGACATCTGTGGATATCAAGGACGCTTACCTGCACGTCCCGGTGTTTCCAGGACATCAAAGGTTTCTCAGATTTGCGCTGCTGGATCAGCATTACCAGTTCGTGGCCCTTCCATTCGGCCTCACGTCGGCTCCCAGGGTGTTCACCAAGGTGCTGGCAGTGGTGATGTCACTGTTAAGACTAAGGGGCATACGAGTTTTGCCCTACCTGGACGATATACTCATCACCTCTCGGTCTCTGCGGCAGGCAGAGCTGGACACTCGGTTGGTAGTGTCCACCCTGGAGTCCTTCGGCTGGGTGATCAATTACCCAAAGTCCTCTCTGTCCCCCTCCTCAGTGACCCCGTTCCTGGGGTCTGGATACAGTTCAGTCAAGGATATTCCTTCCCCAGCAGAAGGTGGAAGCTTTGATATCGCAGGCGAGGTCCCTGCTTTCGAGCCCTCATCCCTCCATCCGGCAGGGAATGCAGTTGGTGGGCTCGATGGTGGCAAGCTTCGAGGCGGTGCCCTTTGCCCAGTTCCATTTGAGAACTCTGCAGCTTCACCTTCTGTCAGTCTGGAACAAGGACCCAGCGTCCTTGGACGAGATCTGGGTGCTCCCCCCCTCGGTCAGACAATCCCTTGCGTAGTGGCTGGACCACAGGAACTTGACAAGGGGCAGATCCTTCCTGGCTCCCTCCTGGGAGACGGTCACAACGGATGCCAGTCTGTCGGGCTGGGAGGGATTCTGGAAGTTCCTGCGCTTCCAGGGAAGGTGGGGCCCTCAGGAGGCCCATCTACTTATCAATGTCCTGGAACTCAGGGTGGTCAGATTGGTGCTGGAACAATTGACCCAGCACCTGAAGGGTCTGGCGGTTCAGGTACGCTCAGACAACAGAACGGCAGTTGCCTACATCAATCATCAGGGAGGGACCCGGAGCAAGGGAGCTCTCCAGGAAGTGTCTCTGATTCTAGCATGGGCGGAAGCCAATGTCCCATGCATCTCGGCTGTATACATTCCGGGCGTGGAGAACCTGCTGGCAGATGCTCTGAGCAGGGGATCGTCTCGTCAGGGGGAATGGTCCCTCTGCAACAGGGTGTTTCAGGCCCTGTGTCTCCGTTGGGGAGTGCCAGACGTGGATCTGTTTGCGTCCCGTCACAATCACAAACTCCTGAGCTTTGTATCTCTCAGGATCCTCTGGCTCTGGCCACGGATGCCCTGTCAATGTCTTGGAAGGAGTTTCAGCTCCTGTATGTGTTTCCACCAATTCCCCTTCTGGGCAGAGTTCTGCGCAAGATTGCTCTGGAAGGGGTACCCGTGATTCTGGTGGCCCCAAGGTGGCCAAGAAGAGTGTGGTTCGCAGATGTGGTTCAAATGGCAATAGATCAGTACGATCTGCCACCGCTGCCGGACCTTCTAACTCAAGGGTCTTTACGCCATCCCAATTTACTAACTCTGGCTTTGACGGCTTGGCTATTGAAACCTCCTGAGGGAAAAGGGTTTGTCTGCATCTGTAGTGGCTACTATGGTGCAAGCCAGGAAAAAGACTACTTCTGCTATCTACTATAGCGTTTGGCGTTCTTACATCGACTGGTGTGAATCCAGGTCTCTTCCCTGCCGGGAATTCTTAGTTTCCAGGGTGCTGGAGTTCTTACAACATGGTCTAGACTTAGACCTAGGTCTTAAGCTTAGTACCCTGAAGGGTCAGGTTTCGGCCCTTTCTATCTTCTTTCAGAAAACCTTTGCCCAGCACCCTCTTATCAAGACCTTTTTTCAGAGGGTCACTCATGTGCGGCCTCCTCGGAAACCTATGGTTCCTGTTTGGGATTTAAACTTGGTGTTATCGGCCCTGCAGGGTGCCCCTTTTGAGCCTATTCAGGAGGCTGCTCTTGCTGTTCTCACGCTCAAGGTTGTATTCCTGGTTGCTATCACTTCTGTTAGACGTGTATCGGAGTTAGCGGCTCTATCTATTCAGCCTCCCTACTATGAGAGACACCAGGATAAGGTGGTGTTTCGCTTCAAGCCAGACTTTCTGCCTAAGGTTGTGTCTGCTTTGAATCAGGATATTGTACTTCCTTCCTTGTGCCCTAATCCCAGTAACCCTAAGGAAAGGGTTTTGCATTCCTTGGATGTGGTTAGGTGTGTCAAGTATTACCTGGTTATCACTAAGGCTTTCAGGAAGACAGATGCTCTCTTCGTTGTGCTTCAGGGGCCTAGGAAGGGTTTGGCTCCCGCCAAGTCTACTATCAGTAAATGGATTCGTCAGGCTGTGGTTCAAGCCTATACTACTAAGGGGAAGTCTCCCCCCTTTCGTCTTACTGCTCATTCTACTCGAGCTGTTGGGGCTTCTTGGGCTTTTCAGCACCAGGCCTCTGTGGAACAAGTTTGCAAGGCCGCTACCTGGTCTTCTGTTCATACCTTTACAAAGTTTTACAAGGTTGATGTTAGGGCCTCAGCTGATGCTGTGTTTGGCCGCAAGGTTTTGCAGGCGGCAGTAGTTTAAACTGCTTGCTGTTGCCTTTTCTGTTGGGGATCCCACCCTACTTTACGGACACTGCTATTGGATGTCCCACATGTTATTACTACATCTGGAGCAGGACGTGCTGTATGCTTAGAATAATGCAATTCTGTGAAGTACTCACCTGTAGAATTGGTATTATATGCATACAGCACGTCCTGCTCCACCCCACCCTGGTTTCACTTTGTTCTGGATCCCCTGTTTGGTGATTATTATCATCGTTGTTATTGCCAGTTTTGGGTGGTTGGTTTCTCCTGGCTTCTCATTCTCACTGCTCTTCAATGCTGGGGATTTGTGGGAGGTCCTCCGGTATATGTAGGGCTGGGAGGAGCTTGTTTTCTACATGTCTGCAGTGCACGGCGGCGGAGGATTACCCACATGTTATTACTACATCTGGAGCAGGACGTGCTGTATGCGTATAATACCAATTCTACAGGTGAGTACTTCACAGAATTGTATTTTTTAAATAATGCCGCCGCCACGCACGCTTGTACGGCATTCCGCTGTCGGCGGCGACTTTACCTCAGGCGCTGCTGCGCCATCATTGGCTGGCATGGTCACGTGTGCGCCTTCGCGCTCTTGCGGATGGTGCGTTCTGCATCACAGTCTCCACGGCCCGCCCCTCGAGGTATCTGCAGGCGCCATTTTGCTCTCCTTGTGCTGAGTGGCTGGCGTCTACCTACCGCGGTCCGTAAGTGCCCCTGCGGGCTGGCTTATTTTTATATCTTATGTATGCATGCCGCTTACGGGACCTTTCTGTTTATGTCTTGCAGGGGGGTCAAACTTAATTGTGGTTTCTCCCGGCCTATCCCCTCTATTTAGTTTAACTTTATTAGAGGCCTATTCTGCTTTTTACCTCCCACTTCCCTAGCGGGCTATTGGGGCATCCCGGGTGGCTTTTATAGCGTGAATCCCTGTTGGCCGGTTGGGCCACGATAATCACTATATGGAGGCTTCTCAGGATAATGTGCTTGGGGTTCCTTCGGGACAAGCCCGGCTGTGTGTGGCGTGTGGGGTGTGCCCTACAAGTGATGACGTGCGGGTTTGTTTACCCTGTGCCCAGCAGGTGCTTGTGCTGCAACCTGGGTTACCTGTGGCTGGGCCTGCGCCCCCTATGGCTTCGCCTACTCCCCCACGCTTACATCTGACTCCCAGTGAGGTGCATACCAGTGGGGAGTCTCGGCCTGATTTGTCTATCAAGGTGGCTAGCATTGAGAAGCTAATTGCTGGCTCTACGGCACGTAAGGCCACTGCTAAGAGGCGGCATCTGGCGCCTGGCATTACCCTTTTTCCTATGGAGGCTGAGGAATTTTTTGACCTGGTCGGCTATACCCCCCTGGAAGAGGATGAATTGTTTTCTGATTCAGAATCATCTGATGAGCAGCCTAAGGGTTATGCTGATTCTAGCTCTGACCCATTGGCTCCAGATGATACTGACAGGCTTTTGGCTCACATTTTGAAGTACTTTCTATCTCTCCTCCTGGCGCGGCTCCTCGGCAGCAGGGGGAGTTGTTTCACACTGCTAAGCCACGTTTGGAGTTTCCTGAGCAAACTCACTTTAATAATCTTGTGCTCAAAGAGTGGGAGCGACCTAGCAGGCTCCCTGTGGTGCCTAAGAGTTTGGATAAGAGGTACCCTTTTCTGCTGAAGTGGTTAAGCGTTGGTCGTCCCCTCCCGAAGTGGATGCACCAATTCTGGGGTTGTCCAACACTTCTGTCATGAATTCCCCTGACTCTACTACCCTGAAGGATGGTGAGGACCGGCGCATTGATCAGCTGGCTTCCCATGCCTTTGCCTGTGTGCGGACCGCGCTGCGTCCGGTTTGTGCCTCTGCCATTACAGCTGTGGCTATTAGGACTCTGCTCAAAAGTATTTTAGATGGGGCTCCTGATGATGCTGCTAGTGAAGAGTATAGTTTTGAGGAATTTGTTGCTTATGTCCTCTCTGCCTTGGCTGATACCATTAGAATGTGTGGCAGGGCTTCTGCCTTGGCGGTGGCTATACGCCGCTCGGTTTGGCTTCGCCAGTGGGCAGCTGACAACGCTGCTAAAAAGGCTCTCACTGGGTTTCCCTTTAAAGGACTGCGTCTATTTGGGGATCGCCTGGACCTGTTTGCTAAGGGAGGCAAGTTACCCCAGCGCAAAAGACAGTCTCGGCCCTTTCGGGGTTCAGGTTCCTTTCTTCCCTCCTATCGTGGGTCCAGAATGGGAAGGGGAGCTTCATTTGCAGGGGCCCGTGGAGATTTCTGGGGCAGGGGCAGAGGGCGTGGCCGCCCTGGCCCCTCCTGGGGTTCCAAGACTAAGTCTTCCCCCCCCAAGCCCCCTCAGGCATGAAGGGGCGCCCTCACCCATGTGGGTGGGGGGACGGCTTCGGCTCTATGCTCACGTCTGGAGGCGTCATGTCTCAGACCGGTGGAATCAGGAGGTAGTGTCCTCCGGTTACAAGATAGAGTTGGCAGCCTGGCCGCCCCCAAGATTCATCAGATCCCGGATGGCTCAAAACCCCCTGTCAGCCCAGGGCCTGTTGCTTGCTGTGCAGAACCTACTGGAGCTGGGGGTCATCTGCCAGTTGCCCTTAAGGGAAAGTGGCAAGGGCTATTATTCCAACCTTTTCACTGTTCCCAAAGAAGATGGGTCCGTCAGACCGTCTCAACAAGTTTGCCAGATCCAGGTGTTTTCGCATGGAGACTTTGCGCTCAGCCGTAAGTTCACTACGCCCAGGGGACTTCATGACCTCTGTGGACATCAAGGATGCTTACCTATTCACTATTTGGAGGACATTCTTATCACTTCTCCGTCCTTCCAACAAGCAGAGCTGGATACTCAGCAGGTAGTGTCCACACTGGAGTCATTCGGCTGGGTAATCAACCACCCCAAATCTTCCCTGTCTCCCTCTTTGGTGAAGCCATTTCTGGGCATGAATCTGGATACAGCTCAGGCCAGGATCTTTCTTCCTCAGCAGAAGGTGGACAGTCTGCAAGCACAAGCTCGGCTCCTTCTGTCCTGCCCTCATCCTTCCATCAGGCAGGGAATGCAGCTAGTGGGCCTGATGGTCTCCTGCTTCAAGGCAGTTCCTTATGCTCAGTTTCACATGAGGCCTCTTCAACTCCACCTCTTGTCAGTATGGGACAGGGACCCTGTGTCCCTGGATCAGGTTTTGGTTCTGTCCCCCCTAGCCAGGCGGTCCCTTTCGTGGTGGCTGGACTCAAGGAACCTGTTGGTGGGCAGATTCTGGCCCCTTGCTGGGAGACAGTCACCACGGATGCCAGTCTGACAGGTTGGGGGGGCTTCTGGAAATCCCAAAAATTCCAGGGGCAGTGGGGCCCTCAGGAGGCCCACACCCCTATGAACATTCTGGAACTGAGGACGATCAGGTTGGTTCTAGCCCTCTTGACCCCGCACCTTTGGGGTCGGGCTGTTCAGGTACGCTCGGACAACCAGACGGCGGTTGCCTACATCAATCATCTGGGCACATCGTGAAGCTGGCGGTAGATCAGTACGCCCTGCCCAAGGATCCAGACCTGCTCACTCAGGGGCAGCTACACTACCCCAATTTACAAACGCTGGCTTTAACGGCCTGGCTGCTGAAACCTCCATCTTAATGGAAAAGGGGCTGCCTGCCTCTGTTGTTGACACCATGATCAGGGCTAGGAAAAAGTCCTCTTCTTCCATCTACTATAGGATTTGGCGTATCTACATAGACTGGTGTGAGTCTAAATCTCTTCCCTGTCGTGTGTTTTCTATTCCTAGGATTCTGGAATTTCTTCAACATGGTTTGGATCTGGGGCTTCAACTCGGCACTCTGAAAGGTCATGTTTCTGCCTTGGCTGTTTTCTTCCAGAGATCTTTTGCTCAGCATCATCTGGTCAAGACTTTTTTCCAGGGGTTTACTCATGTGCGTCCCCCACGTAAGCCTATGTTACCAGTCTGGGACTTGAACTTGGTCCTATCTGCCTTGCAGGGGTCTCCTTTTGAGCCTGTGCATGAGGCTGCTTTGTCCATTCTTACTCTTAAGGTAGTCTTTTTGGTAGCTATCACTTCTGTTAGGCGTGTTTCTGAGTTGGCGGCGCTTTCCATCAAGCCCCCTTACTTTGAGAGACACCAGGACAAGGTGGTGTTTAGCTTTAAATCAGATTTTCTGCCTAAAGTTGTGTCTGCGTTTCATCTCAATCAGGACATTGTTCTGCCTTCTCTGTGCCCTAATCCTAGTAACCCTAAGGAGAGGACTTTACATTCCTTGGATGTGGTCAGGAACCTGAGGTTCTATTTGGTTGCTACTGAACCCTTCAGGAAGACTGATGCTCTTTTTGTGGTCCCTTCTGGTCCTAAGAAGGGTCTGGCTCCAGCTAAGTCTTCCATCAGCAAGTAGATCCGTCAGGCTGTGATTCAGGTCTATTCTGCTAATGGGAAGAATCCTCCCTTCCTCCTTACTGCTCATTCCACTCGTGCTATTGGTGCCTCTTGAGCTTTTTAGCACCAGGCTTCTGTTGAACAAGTTTGCAAGACCGCTACATGGTCTTCTGTTCATACCTTTTCTAAGTTTTACAAGGTTGATGTTGGGGCTTCAGCTGATGCTGCTTTTGGACGCAAAGTTCTGCAGGCGGCAGTGGTTTAAACTGCATGTTGTTGCTTTTTGGGGATCCCACCCTACCTTACGGACATTGCTATTGGATGTCCCAAACGTAAGGAATTATCTCTGGAGCAGGACGTGCTGTATACTTAGAATAATACAATTCTGTGATTACTCACCTGTAGAATTGGTATTATACGTATACAGCACGTCCTGCCCCACCCCACCCTTGTCATCATTATTCTTAGTACCTCTGTATGGTGATTGTTATCATGATTATCATTGTTAAAATCGTTTGATTATGGTTATAATTCTCCCGGCTTCTTGCTAACTGCTTGTCACTACTGGGGAATTTGTGGGAGGTCCCTGGTATATAAGGGGCCGGGAGGAGCCACTTTTTTGCTGTCTCTGCAGTCCAGCGCCATCTTGTGGATGTATTACCCAAACGTAAGGAATTATCTCTGGAGCAGGATGTGCTGTATACATATAATACCAATTCTACAGGTGAGTAATCACAGAACTGTATTATTCCCTGATCATTTTCATCCCCCAGCATGACCATGATGCTGGGTAGTAGACCACAGAGTTCATTAAGGAAGAAACAAATTGGCCAAGGGGATGTAAGATTTGTTGTTTAAAGTGGACCAAAACCCACGGCGATTGGCCTGGGAATCTATAAGATTCCCGCACTGATAGATTCCCTCCCACCGTGGCATCCAAAATCAGGATGCCCCGCTGTTTGAAACCCCCCAGGTGGCCCCATACTTATCTTGTTTCCTGGTCCAACAGCACATGCGTGAGCTGCAGCCGCATCCCCGCTATCCTTCTAGCAGGGCGCATGCCCGCGCCAGGCGTTTTGTGAATGACCAACGCGGGCATGCTCCATGTTAGAGGGTAACGGGGATGCGGCCATCAGCGTGCTCAAAGCCGCTGGCCTTAGACGAAGCCTTAGACAACGTCAGCGGCTCAGAGTGCGCTGATTTAACAAGCAGCCGCACATGCGCCGTAGGACTGTGAAGAGGTGAGTTGGCTTTGGCGGTCTGGGGGTTTTCACGCAGTGGGGCACCCCTGATTGGGATGCCCTGGGAAAGGACCAAAAACCAGGATTTTGACTATTTAAAGTTATCTAAATGACTTTGGGAAGGGGGATATATATAGTAAGGTACACAGAATCTGGGGGGAGTTTAAACAAAAGCATTGTTGATGATGAGCTTGCTTTAGCACACACAGGGTTGTGGGTCAATGACTAGGTTTATGACCAGAGCTGGCTGTCACAGCACAAGGAGAAGGTGCCTTGAAAGGGGGGGGGGGGTCCATGGTTAATATATTTAATCATGTTTTACATAGGAATACTAGAAGTAAAAGTTTAATAACTTGATACGAAACATGTTTTCGGCTTTTAAATCCTCTGGTATTGTGGGGTGAACTGAAATCCTAACTTCAGAAAGGTAAGGTTATATTATTGAGCTGCTCTGTTCCGAATTATTTCTGTGCCCTGATGGGAGAATCTATTGAATAATGAGTAGTTTAGAGAGCACGCCTTTTTAATAAACATTCAGACTGATTAGCTGATTGCATTTTGTGGCAGCTCTGGCAAAGTCCCTTTTAGATTATCTCTCCTATCACCACAGTTCTTGCACTTAACTTTATCTTTTTGTAACAGGTCCAAGTGCCCCCTTATCGGCAGTTTTAATTCCGTCCGTGTGTCCTTCCTTTCAGTCAAGTAGTAACTAATAGTGGCTGGCTCCAGCCAGAGGATTTTGGAGAGGGACGTGTAGATAAGGCAAGGTTACTAGCAAGATTTCACATGAATCGCATGTGATTATAGACTGTGTTGTGTAAATAAACATTCATTGAAGCACTGGAGCATTATTGTACTTGTTAACTCTTTCATTATGAATACAGGAAGCTGAATGAACTGGACAAATTTAGATTCATGAGCAGATGAGATGATGGCGGTAAATCCTAAAGCTGACCATCTGTAATTTCTTTGTTTGTCTGTCAGGATGGCCACAGAGAGAGGGAGCTCCTCCCCCTAGAGAAGAAACACCACTGCGCTCCAGGCGCACTTTCTGGCCCCTATTTGTTCAGAGGAGAGATGCAGTGGGGCGACAGCAGAGGTGGTGGTATGGTGTAACAATGGTTTAGGTGGACACAGGCAGTCTCAGCAGCAGCAAGCGGGCTTGGGTCAAAGCGGTTTTATCTCAGCAGATGATGTTCCTTGTCAGAATACCCCGTCAGGATAAGATGGTGAGGCATATATTTTCCAAGCCTAAGCTGGTGACATTAAAACTGTCAGACGCTGTTTAAATTGCCCCATGATCTTAGCAGATTCCTGGAATAGATTCCTCTGTAAGGCCTGCTTAGAACATAATACGATAGACCTTGGTCCTGATGCCAAGATACCTGTTGGGGGCAGACTAAGTTTCTTTCTTACAAGCCTTGCAACAAGTTCATGCTGGAATTTTCCCAAAGAGAGCTTTCTACTCATCGTGCTTCCCCACAATTCAGAAAGGAGGTTAGCATTCCCACTAGCTATCTCAGGGCTCTGGCAGAAGAGAGTTATAGAACCAGTCCCCCAACACTGACAGAGAAAAGGATTCTATTCCCGCATTTTTCCAGTCTTAAACCTCTCCGGGGCCTACCAGGTAATTTTAAAGTGGACCAAAACCCAGGATTTTGACTATCCTGGGTTTTGGTCCACTTCCCCTATGTGAAACCCCCCAGATCGCCTGGATCAACTCACCTCATCACGGTCCTACGACTCATGCGCGGCCGATCGCCCAATCAGTTCGCTCGGGGGCCGCTGAGCTATGCACGTCTTAGCGGCGTCTTAGCTCAGCAGTTCCGAGCGTGATGGTGGCCGCATCTCGCGCTTCCCTCTAACAGGGAGCGCGCCCGCCATTCACAAATGGCCGGCGCGGGCACACGCCCTGCTAGAGGGAAGCGCGAGATGTGGCCCGCGAATGCACCGTTGGACCGGGATTCAGGTAAGTGCAGCAGGCGTCCTGGGAGGTTTCACACAGTGGGGCATCCCGATTTTGGATGCCCCGTGGGGAGGGAATAGATCTTATAGATTCCCGGGCTGATCCAGCAGGGTTTTGGTCCACTTTAAATCTGAAGGACTTGTACTTTTATATAACTTACAAAAGATTCTGGGTGGAATCTATTTTCATAGGAATCTCCTAGCTCAGGACTATTGGATGATCAGTATCGATTTTCAAGATGCCTATTTACACATCCCAAATTGGCCAGGGCACCACAGCTTCTTAAAGTGGACCAACACCCACCGGTGATCGGCCCGGGAATCTATAAGATTCCCGGGCCGATCACCTCCCTCCCCGCGGGACATCCGAGATCGGGATGTCCCGCGGGGTGAAACCCCCCAAACACCCCAAACTCCTTACCTTATCTTCTGCGGCGGCCGGCTGCCGCCGCCTCCCTCGCGCCCCTCTAGACGTGCCCGCGCCGGCCGTCTGTGAATGGCCGGCGCGGGCACGCGCGCGTCAAGAGGGACGCGCGGGAGGCGGCGGCGGAGGAGCTGCTTGTCCGCCGGCGCGGGGAGAGGTGAGTTCGGGGGGGTTTCACACGGCGGGGCACCCCGATCGGGGGTGCCCCACCGAAGTGGACCAAGACCCAGGATAGTCAAAATCCTGGGTGTTGGTCCACTTTAAGGTTTGTTGTGTCACTAGGTAAAGACATTCTTCATTTTCAATACAGGGCTCTCCCCTTCAGCATTTCATCAGTGCCCAAAATTTTCATGAAAATTTTGGCAGAAGTAATGTGTGTCCTAAGATCAAAGCCTCATCAGGGAGAATCAGGCCTCCTTCAGAAGGATCTTAACAATCCTAAGATTAATGACCTCCACCATCCCGGCCATTACCTGGACACAGCTCAACTCCCAGCCACTACAGGGTTTTCTACTTCAAGCCTCGGATCACTCTCCAGATTCCCTGGAGCAGACCACCACCCTTCCAGAGGCAATCAATAACTCTTTGGTGGTGGATGGATCCCTCAATCCTGCAGGCTTGATGCTTCTGGAGGCAGACAAATCCTCTAATTATCACCACAGATGTCAGCAGTTGGGGATGGGGAGCACACCTGGACTCCCACCACATACAGGGGATCTGGTACAGAGAATTGAGTCACAAAAGTTTCAGAGAGCTCAGAGCTATGCAGGAAACTCTGAATCACTTCAAACCCCTCTTAAAAGACAAAGAGATCCAGATTCGGTCGGACGACATGACAACAGTAGCCTATTTTGTCAGGGGACACCAGATCAGAATCCTTACAGTCCTTTGCACTGTCCCCTCTGTGGCTCCTTCATCTCTGAATCAGATCCCTGTCAGCAGTTCACTTAAAGGGACCCCTAAACTCAGTAGCAGGCTTTTTGAGCCGGACTCAGCTCAGGCAGTCAGAGTAGAGCTTAAATCCACCAATGTATCAATTACTGTTTGACAGGTGTGCCAAATGACTACCAGAAAAATCTAAGCTAAGGGTGTGGAAGCATTTCAATTCATTCTGTGAGTCGAAAAGTTTGAAAAGAGACACAGTTGCAACTGTACTTGAATTTCTACAAGAATATGAACAGGGGTTAGCAGTAAGTACTCTAAAGATAAGGCCTTATCGGTCTTCCTAGACAGAAGACTGCGGAACCACTCTTTAACAGATTCTTTATCTCTATGGCTCGGAAGATGACAGTTGTCCTTCCTGAGACTTGTTCCTGGTCCTCAAAGTATTAGCTAGACCCAACTTCGAATCCTTAGAGGAGGCCTCGGATAAGATCTTAACCATGAAATCAGTTCTTTTGGATCCAACTTCGGCCAGGTGGGGTTAGTGACTTACAGGCTCCATCTATCCGCGAGCATTATTGCACCATCTTTCCAGATAGAATCATTCTTAGGCCTGATCCTATATACCTACCTATGATGTCCTTTGCCTTTCACCGTTCCCAGGACATAACCATTCCTTCTATATTGCCACACCCAGATAATTCGGTAGAATCCACACAAGCTATTGATGATTGCAGAAGCCTCATTACCTACATAGAATAAAGGAGCTCTCTCTCTCCGTGGCTGCCCTGAAGGACTAGTATAAATTCCATTACTGGTAAAACTAACAGGGATATTTTTCCAAATGATGGTTGGTCCCGCGTGGAGCCACATCCTGATTGATGATCCCCCCATGCCCAGGCATACCCCCCAGCACAGGGATTGTTTTTGCAAGTTGGGCAGTTGCTCAATGATGGCCGCTGGTGGTCACATGGGGCTGGTGTTGACAAGAGAACCAGTAAGCAGCAAGTATGGGTTGCCCAAGGTCAAGGTCCAGGTTGTGGGGGGGGGGGGTATACATGGTATGTCTGCTATCATCCTGATAGATGATAGCACTTCCCTCATCCACATTAGCATTAGTTAACAGCAGTCCCTTAGTTTCTCAGCTGGTTAAACATGCAGCACACCAACCCCACAATTACTAGGCAGACTGTGCAGCTTTCCCCACAATCTCACACTTGTTCCTACTACACGGTATTGTTTTTAATGGCAGTGGACTTTTTCTCTAATTAAACATGTGACCTTTTTACATATAGTTTTCACTTAGGCATAAAGACAACGTTTTTTTTTTAATGTCCACACAACTCGGCTCAAAACTGCCATTTTACCATAAAAAGTGTTATCACAATTACTTTGCACTTCTTCAGAATAAACAGCAGCCATGCATCCGTCACCTGTGCTTTAAGTGGGGAATGTGGCTGGGCAAGATTTTAAAGGTTGCTAGAGGCAGAATGGTAAATCGGCCTCTAACAACCTTCAGTCGGGTAGGTTCTGTACCCCCCCCCCCCCCCAACCAGCATTTTATGATGGAAGCAGTTAACAGATTGTGGCTGTGGGCACAATGTGGACTGATTTATTTCTGTAAATGTAAAAATTACTCATAGGAGGATGACAATGGAAGATGGAGAGTAAACAAGGGATATCTGTAATGCAGAAAAGACTGACAGCTAGGTAGCAGGGTTTTTTTTCTCTACTGACAAGTGCCTTTCAGTTAGGGACAGGTCTAAGGTTTAGTTTGTGACTGCCTCCCCATGCCCCTGGAACTTGACAATACTACCACCAGCGCTCCTTTCTCCCTCAAGGGTAAGAAACCTACCGATCCCAGCATGGCCACATCTGTTCCTGCCAGCTTGAGGCTGTGCGGAGACTAGGACTAACCCGCACACTTGGCATCAGACAGATCGCTTACACAGATTCTGATACAGGACTCTACTCTAGACCCTGTCACAGTGGCACCTTTTCTTTTTGGTGCATCCCTGCCTCCAGCAACCGCCATACCCCCCAACTAATCATAATTATACTTTCTTCCCCCAGCAGTCACCCCTATACCACCCACTCCCCAAGCAATTAGTCATAAACCTCCTCCCCAAGCAATCAGTCTTGCACTCCCCAAATTAAACAGCCCTACACCCCTGTTCTCCCCAGTAATGTGTCTATGTCCCCATCATCTACCACCACGTTTTCCCATTTTTCGCCATGCGCAGTGTCCAGCCTGATTTAAGAGTCCATTGGGGTACTGGTCAGACACTGCTGACCACACCCACCCCCTGACCTAGTCATAGGTGCACCCTCTCTGGTTGCTCCCAACAGGTGATTGAGCCTTGTTCTACATAATGTCAGCTGTCCCCTCGGTAAGCATCTCTGTGAAAAGTGCATCCAGTGCGCTAAAGTTCTTTCTGTGCAAAAATGTGTAAACCACAGAAAGCCACTGAACCTGTTTCAGGGAAGGACTAAAGTTCTTCATGGGGTTTAATAGAAGGTTGTATTTCCAGGTAGTAAATCTTTTGACCAATGTACCTAATGACAAGAACCTTCCATTGTGGAAACCTGCATTTAGAGTGTCACTATATAGCTATTAACCCTTTGGCTGTATCTGCCTTCAGGGATTGATGGAAGGTGTGGTTGACAGGGCAAAATGTATAATCTCCTGGATGCAAAGGAGGTGAGAAAATGTTAGAAAGCTGGTTTTATTAGGGCAGGAATGTTTGCCAAATGTTTCATTTCCATGAGCAAATTGCAGTTTGACATATCGACTATGTAAATTTTATTAATTTGTCAGTGTTTGTAGTGACAGTAATTGTAATACAGGTATTATCATTGCGACAAAGGTGCACCAGGTGTTTCATGTAAACCTACTGTACAGCCCCCCATTTTATTAAAATTCTATACATGCTGCTCTGTGGAATTTAGTGGGGATTTTTTTTCAGTCAACCAAAGTTTTTAGGTTTTTTTTTTCAGAATTGTTTGTGGAGGCCATAGAGCTCCAGATTAGATAGAAGCTGCCATTACTAGAGAACTTGTCTGGGGTAGTTGGGCTTCCTCCTTTTAACAGGAAATTTAGCTTTGGTCAGATCCTTTGATGTCTGTGATCTATCAAAATCCTTTTCCTGTAGTCTGGCAAAAATTCTTCTTAGTGATATTGGATATATGATATGAACAAATCGGGAGATGCAACACTGAAGAAATCTCTGCCTCCTCTTTGTACACCCTCTTTTGCAGCAGAGATTTATTCAGTGTCCCATCTCCTGATTTGCCGGGCTACAGGAAAAGGATTTCGATAGGTCACAGCTATCAAAGAATCTGATCCATCACAGTGGTTTTACCCGACAGCATTATCCACTGTCCTTTTCCCTTTTTTCCAGAGCACACTACCTCTGCAATTACAGGACAATGAACAGTTACGCTAATCTGAAATGATGCAGTGTTGTCCGTCTCGGATGCTGACTTTTTTTCTATGAAAAAGTGAATGCTACGTTGGCAGAGGAAGTGTGCTAACAGAAAAAAAAACATCTTTCACCTTGCAGTGCTGCACTGGATCAGGTATCTGAGGGTAAACCAAGTAAATGTATTATTTCCCATTTCCCAACGGATGCACATAGCAGCTTTTTTAGAAAAGGAAAATGTCTTAACTACTCTAAAAAAAAAAAAAAAAAAAAAAAAAAGAACAAGCAGGGACAGCGTAGTTTCCATGGGAGGGCGAACGAGGCGACCGCCCGGGGGGGGGGGGGGGGGAGACACATTTAACCCAGCCATCCTGTTTTCTGCAGATGAGTCAGGGCCACTGTTAGTGGCATAGGCCATAAGACAAGTCACTCATTCCCATATTGGGCTGTCATGGGGAGGGGGCACTGTCTGCTACTAAGGAGAGGCACTGCATGGTACATTATCCATATGGGACAGCAGCGGCTCCATAGGATGGGTGAGAAGGGGGCAGATATTTTTGGTATACAGTACGTCCTGCTCCAGATATAGTACTTACACTTGGGTTATCCTCCGCCAGATGGCGCTGCACTGCAGAGACATGCAAAAACAGGCTCCTCCCGGCCCCTCAAATACCCAGGGACCTCCCACAAATCCCCAGATTTCTCTGCAGTGCTTACTGCGAAGACATGAACTATCACTCTCTCGCAGGTGAGCGGGGCTATTAAGCCTGTTGCCCTGTAGGACTATTCCCACCCGTCCTTCGTGTGATGTGCCTCCCAGCCTGGGCTGCACTGGTCGGGTGAAGGTAGGCGGCACCGTGTGTGCTTATGGAGCGCTGCTCCACCGCAGGCCCCCACCAAAGGGTAGGCGGTTTAGGCTGATGGTGAGCCTCATGGGATGCCCCTTCCGCATTATTACCACATGCCCCGTTGTAGCGGTGGGTCCTGTACAAAGGGCCGCCATCCTCCCTCTTTCTCCCGGTAGCCTTTGGGGGAAAAGAAAGGGGGGGGGGGGTGTGGGTGTCAGTCTATTGTGGTTACGGGCATCTGGGCCTTTGTAATGTCTTTGCACTTTATATGTGGTGTCAACCGCCGCGCTGACTTGTCTTTTACTTGGCAAATGCCGCCGCCGCGCGTGCCTTTTTCCTGCATTTGGATGTTCCGCGCCGGGCGGCGGCGTTGCCTTCTGACGCTTCTGCGTCCTCATTGGCTGCTTGTTGGACTTCGCGCCATTAGGGGGGCGGGGTCGGGCTTGGCGCGCTCCACGTCACGGGTCGCTCTGGCCCGCCCTTCGAGGTACTTGGCGCCATGTTGTCTCTTCGCGCGCGTGACGTTCTTACTTACCATGGTCCGTAAGTGCCCTCGCGGGCGGCCTTATACTCATTGTAAAGTTTTTCATTCTGACACCCTTCTCTTCTCAATTGTGTCTTTCAGACGGTGAATCCATGGGCTTCTCCCGGCCCGGTGTAATTGATAATCGGGCCTTGTAAATTTACTCCCACTTCCCTAGCAGGTCATTGGGGCATCCAGGGTTGCTTTATAGCGTCAATCCCTATTGGCATATTGTGCCAAAAAATCACCATATGGAGGCATCTCAGGATTATGTGACCGGGGTCCCCTTGGGACAAGACCGGCTGTGTATGGCGTGTGGACATCCCCATGCTGACGCTGACAGGGCACGGGTCTGCGTACCCTGTGCCGAGCAAACGCTGGCAATCAGGCCGGCCAGTGGCGGCACCTCGTTTCACTTCACCTACTTCCCCAAGCTTAAATCTCACTCCTGCTGAGTCGCATACAAGTGGGGATTCTCAGCCTGCTGTGTCTTCCAGACTGCCGACGGCTGAACAGATTATTGAGAGGTCTTTAGAGCGCAAGGGCCCTGGTAAGAAGCGGCACTTGACGCCTCATGTTACTGTTTTCCCTATGGGAACTGAGGAGTTTATGAATCTGTGTGGCTATACCCCTTCTGATGAAGGAGAGCTCTTTTCTGACTCGGGCTCATCCGAGGTGAGGCCGGAGGGTCATGATGATTCTGGCTCTGACTACTGGGCCCAGGATGACACTGACAGATTATTGATCCAGATCTTTGAGGTTCTGTCTATCTCTCTACCTGGTGAGGCTCCCAGGCATAGAGGGGAGCGTTTCCATACGGCAACTTCACGTTTGGAATTTCTAGAGCAGGCACATTTCCATACCCTTGTGCTCAAGGAATGGGAGTGCCCCAGTAAAATTCCCGGGGTTCCAAGGGATTGAGATAGGAAGTATCCTTTCCCCCCTGAGGTGGTTAGATATTGGTCATTCCTCCCCGAGGTGGATGTCCCTATCATAGGGCTATCTAACACTCCTGTCTTGCATCCCCCTGATTATACTACCCTTCGGGATGCTGAGGACCTTTGCATGTGCGGGGACGGCGCTGCGCCCGGTCTGTGCCTCTGCCATTACTGCTGTGGCCGTTAGAACCCTCATCAGCAAAATGCTTGATCGTGCCCCTGTTGATCTCCCTTGGGAGGTATTTAATGCACTCTCCACTTGTGATGTGTTTGTGAAATTTATCCTATTGGCATTGGATGACACCATCAGAATGTGTGCAAGAACTTCTGCCCTTGCGGTGGCTATACGTCGCTTGGTCTGGCTGCGACAGTGGGGTGCTAACAATGCTGCGAAGAAGGCCCTTACTGGGCTTCCTTTTAAAGGGCGATGTCTGTTTGGGGCCCGTCTAGACCTGTTTGGTAAGAGAGGTAAGTTACCCCAGCGCAGGTGGTTGTCTCGGCCCCTTCGGGGCCAGGGCCCCCCTTCTACCACCAGCCATGGTGTTAAACAGGAACCAGGGGTGTCCCTCGCGGGGGCTCGTGCAGATTCCTGCCCCAGGAGCAGCAGACGACACCCTGGCTCCTCAGGGCGGGCTAAGCTCAAATCTTCCCCCAAGTCCCCTCAAGCATGATGTGGCGCCCTCGCCCGTCAGGGTGAGGGGACGGCTGCGGCACCTTGCTCATGTCTGGAGGCATCACGCCTCAGACCGGTGGATTCAGGAGGTAGTGTCCTCTGGCTGCAAGACAGAGTGTGCTGTGCGGTCTCTCCCAAGATTATCAGGTCCCGGGTACTCCGGGTCCCTGCCTCTGCTCAGGTGTTAGCGCAGGCCGTGTAAGGCCTGCAGGGTCTGGGGGTCATTTGCAAATTTTCCCTAACAGACAAGGGCACGGGATTCTACACCAGCCTTTCCGCAGTTCCCCAGAAGTATGGGTCAGTCTGGGCCATTCTGGATTTACAAGTCTTCAGTATATCGTTCAGTACAGGCGTTTTCTGCTTGGAAACTCGGGGCTTGGCCATCAGCTCCTTGCGCCCCGGGGGCTTCATGCCGTCTGTGGAGATCAAAGATGCTTATTTTCACATTCCTGTGTTTTCAGGACACCAAGGTTCCTCAGATTCACGTTGGAAGTCCAATACTGCCAGTCGTTGGCCTGGCCATCTGGCCTCTCTTCAGCTCCCAGAGTGCTCACCAAGGTGCTGACGGGGGTGATGCCCCTGACGAGACCAAGGGGCGTCCGCGTGCCTCCCCTACCTGGACGTCTTCATTACTTCCTAGTCTCTACTTCAGGCTGAGTTGGGTACTCAGCTGGTCGTGTCCATTCGGGAGTCATTTGTGTGGGTGCTCAACCACCCCGAGTCCTCACTGTCCCCTTCCTTGGTAACTCCATTCCTAGGAATGAATCTGGATACAATTCAGGCAAGGATATTCCTTCCTTAGAAAAACGTGGACAATCTGTTTGCACGGGCTCAGTCCCTCCTAGCTGTCCCCGTCCCTCCACCAGGCAGGGGATGCAGCTGGTGGGCCTGACGGGGGCGTGCTCGCAGCGGCCCCTTATGCTCAGTCCCACTTGGGACTTCTGCAGCTTCTCCTACTGTTTGTATGGGACAAGGACCCAGCATCCCTGGACAAGGGTCTGGGTGTCTTCCCCCCTGGTAAGGGGGTCTCTCTTGTAGTGGATAGACTCAAAGACCCTGTTGGGGGTCTTCCAGAAGTCTCTGCGGTTCCAGGGGAGGTGGGGCCTTGGGAGGCCCATACACCTATCAATGTTTTGAAACCGTGAGCAATCAGGTTAGTTCTGACTCGCTTGGCTACTCATCTTCAGGGCCTACCTGTTCAGGGGCGCCGGGTCAATCTGACGTTAGTTGCCTACATCAATCATCAGGGAGGGACCCAAAGCAAGAGGGTCCTCCAGGTAGCGTCTCTGATTCTGACATGGGAGGAGGCCAATGTTCCCTGCATGTCTGCGGTATAACACGGTGTTCCAATTCTGTGTCACCGTGGGGACCAACCGTGCGTGGATCTGTTTTGTGCCCATCACAATCACAAGCTCCAGGCCCTTGTCTCCCTGTCCCAGGATCCTCTGGCCGTGACTACGGATGCTTTAGTAATGTCACGGCAGGTCATTATGTTCTGTATATCTTTATTCCATTCCCCCTGCTAGGCAGGGTCCTGCGCAAGATGGCTCTGGAAGAGGTGCCAGTGATTCTGGTGACCCCCAGGGGTCCTTGATTAGTGTGGTTCACAGACGTGGTAAGGATGGCAGTAGATCAGTACGTTCTGCCAGGTGTGCCAGTTCTGCTCACTCAGGGACCTTATGCCATCCCAGTTTACAGATTCTGGATTGACGGCCTGGTTGCTGAAACCTCCATCTTGATGGAGAAAGGCTTGTCTGCCTCGGCGATTGAGACCATGGTGAAGGTTAGGAAGAACATGTCTTCCTCCATCTGTTATAGGGTATTGCGTACCTATATTGCTTGGTGTGTGTCTAGGTCTCTTCCCTGTCGGGTGTTCTCAGTCCCCAGGGTTCTGGAGTTTTTTACAGCATGGGTTGGAGTCGAGTCTCCAACTCGGTACTCTGAAGGGTCAGGTTTCAGTCCTGTCAGTCTTCTTTCAGAAGTCTTTTGCTCAGCATTCCTTGGTTAAGACTTCTTTCATGGGGTTACTCATGTGTGTCCCCCACGTAAACCTATGGTCCCTGTCGGGATTTGAACTTGGTTTTGTCTGCCTTGCAGGGTGCTTCCCTGGATCCTATTCAGGTTGCTGTTCTGGCTGTACTTACCCTCAAGGTTGTCTTTCTGGTGACTATTACTTCGGTCAGGCGTGTGTCTGAGCTGGCGGCTCAGTCTTCCAACCCCTATGTTTTGGGAGACACCTGGATAAAGGGGTGTTCCGTTTTAAGCCGGATGTTCTGGCTGAGGTGGTGTCTGCTTTTCATTGGAATCATGGTACTGTTCTTTCCTCATTGTGCCCTAATCATGGCAACGCTGAGGAAAGGATTCTGCATTCCTTGGATGTGGCCAGGTGTCTGAGGTATTACCTGGTAGTCACTGAGTCCTTCGGGAAATTGATGTTCCTTTTGTGGTCCCTTCTGGGCCCAGGAAGGGTTTGGCTCCTGCCAAGTCTGCTTTTAGCAAATGGAGCTGTTAGGCTGTGATTCATGCCTATTCTGTTGAGGGGAAGGAACCTCCCTTGCACCTTACTGCTCATTCTACTCGTGTTATTGGTGCCTCTTGGGCTTCCAGCACCAGGCTTATGTTGAACAAGTTGATCTTAGGGCCTCAGCTGATGCTGTCTTTGGCCGCTAGGTTTTGCAGGCGGCAGTGGTTTAAACTGTCTGCTGTTACCTTTTTTGTTGGGGATCCCACCCTACTTTATGGACACTGCTATTGGATGTCCCAAGTGTAAGTACTATATCTGGAGCAGGACGTACTGTATACTAAGAATAATACAATTCTGTGAAATACTCACCCGTAGAATTGGTATTATAAGTATACATTACGTCCTGCTCCACCCCACCCTGTTTTTTTGCATTATTCTGGATCCCCTGTATGGTGATTGTTATCATTACATGTTTTTGTGGTGGTTAAATTCTCCCGGCTTCTTGTTCACTGCTTTTCAATGCTGAGGATTTGTGGGAGGTCCCCGGGTATTTGAGGGGCCGGGAGGAGCCTGTTTTACATGTCTCTGCAGTGCAGCGCCATCTGGCGGAGGATAACCCAAGTGTAAGTACTATATCTGGAGCAAGATGTACTGTATACTTATAATACCAATTCTACAGGTGAGTATTTCTCTGTGTATTTTTTATTCCATTGTGCTATTTTGCCTTGAAAATGCCCTGTCTGGAAAAGAACTGATATATTATTAGCGCCTTCATTTCACCCATACAAGATACGCTTATCTCAAACTGCTCACTTCAGGGGCCAACCAGGAGCATTGAGGGACACCAACAACCCATAACTTTGAGCTGATGGGTTTTCTTTTCCTGTGTAAGGAATTCATTTTTGTATGCACATTTGTGAATATAGTGCTTTGCATTGAATTGCAACGTGTGTAAACTGTACAATGCATAGATATCCTTACAGTTTAGTGTAAAGCAAACATACAGCTCGGAGTACAGTTACAATCCTAATAGAGTTTAGAGGCTCGGCTGTTCAAATACTGTTACTGCATACTACATTCAAGTAATGCTCTTGTCATTTGACTATGACAAATTAATTTGTAACAAACTGAAAAAACTGCCATATTTCCTCATGATTATTGACTGATTGATAAAGCATCTAGAATTCTAATCTGTTGATTTGCTTAAAAAATTTACTATAGTGCCCATATTAGCTAAAACAGTTTAAAATAATATTCAAGGCTAGGTGACTGCATACAAACACAATTACAATTAGTCAGTTTACAATTATTATAAATACTGTTCTGGCTAGAGCAGTGGGGTTTGAACTACTAGGGGGCCAGCCCTAAACCTGCCCCTTTTAACGACAAAAAAATCAGACCTGCGCAGTGCAGGATTCCCCCCTGCTAGCAACTAAGCTATTACAGCAGAGCCTCTCACATTGTGGCTGTATGGTGGGGTTCACTGTGTTAGTCATGAAAATAAAATGTGCAAAAATGGGAGCCCCAAACTCCTAACCTGTCTTTGTACCTGTGACCCTGTTACAGCTGAATGTTGGATGTTTGAATGTTACAGGAATTTATTGTAGCCAGGTATCCAGACCTATTTAGCAAATTGATCACAGTCTGATTTTAAATTGCATAACCTGACCAAAATCCACAAATGGCAGTTCCCCGTAGCCACTAGAACACAGAGGTTTCACCCCTCCACCTTCAGGACCCACAACAGGCCAGGTTTTCCAGTTCTCCACATTGACAACAGAGCTATAGACTGAGCACTAATTATATCACCTGTGCATGAAAACCTGGCCTATTGGTGGCCCTTGATGAGGAAGGTTAAAATGGACCAAAACCCAGGATTTTGACTATACTGGGTTTTGGTCCTCGAGTGGGCACCCCGATCGGGTCGCCGATGCCAAGTCACCTCTTCCAGGTCCTACGGCACGGCGGCTCGTCCAATCGTAACACTCGGAGCCACTGACGTCACGCGTTTAAGCCTTCGTCTAAGGCCAGCGCTGGTGGCCGCATCCCCCGCTTCCCTCTAACAGGGAGTGTGCCTGCACTGGTCATTTAGAAATGCCTGGTGCAGACACGCGCCCTGCTATAGGGGTAGCAGGGATGCGACCGCGGCTTGCGCATGCGCCGTTGGACCAGGACACAGGGTAGGTGTACCTGGGGGGTTTCACATAGCGGGGGCATTTTGGATGCCCCGAGGAAGGGAATCAATCGGGCCGGGAATCTTTTATAGATTCCCTGGCCGATCGGTGTGGATTTTGGTCCACTTTAAGCATCGATGCACTAGAATTATGCTAGGCTATATTTCCCTTAACCTCATCACCACAATTTACACATTATAAATATCCAGCAGCACCTGTTCCCTTAGTTCATCGATCTCCATCTATCTAGTACCTTTTGGGTACATATACTGTGTCATTTTATTTTCATTTTCATAATCAAGAAGATAAAATATCTATTTAAAACATAAATATTTAATCCCAAACATATATATAGGTAGAAGAACTGCTTTCCGGCTTATTCAAAATAGGCTGAAAACAAAACTGATATTTACGTGTCTCTGTCCAAATTGACTAAAACATAGTTTTCCATTATTTGCTACAGTTTACAGACACGGCAATAAAAAGGTTGTGGAGCCAAATTACTCAGCTCTGTGTCCATTTTTGTCCAGTTCTAAATTAGTTACAGATAAATAAAAGTCTTCGAGGAATTAAAATAAATCTTCCCCTTTTAAAAGGCATCCTTAGTTCTTTAGATACTTTTCACAGTAATGGGTATTCAATGGTTACTTTAAAATTACAGTTGAAAAACAACTGCCTTGATGGTCTGAATGGGTAATATGTAAAGCTGTGACTTTACAACTGGCACCCACTGCAACATCTATAAGAGGTAGCACACTTGTGGGGAAGTTGCAGATCTAAATAGGCCTTGATTCCGCAAAGGCCATTTAAAGATTCCCAGGCCGATCGATTCCCTCCACCGGGGCATCCAAAATCGGGATGCCCCGTACACTTACCTTGCTTCCCGGGACAAAGGCGCGTGCCGTGGCCGCATCCCCGCTAACCCTCTAGCAAGGTGCGTGCCCATGCCAGGCATTTGTTCACACTCCCGGTTAGAGGTAAGCGGGGGATGCGGCTGCCAGCACGCTCAGAGCCACTGGCTTAGACGGCGTGACGTCAGCGGCTCCGACTGGGAAGAGGTGAGTTGCGATCTGGGGAATTGCACACAATCGGGGGTGCCCCGGGAGAAAGGACCAAAACCCAGGATAGTCAAAATCCTGGGTTTTGGTCCACTTTAAAAAATGCATGCACACGATCAGTGAATTGCCTGAATGAAAGCACTACACAGTGCCAAGCCTATCTGGTGACAGTCTCAGAGCTGTATACTTTTAAAAAGCCTGGCTCCCTTTTGAGATTTTATGTGACCGAGAAACACAAAGAAGCAAATATTTTTGGTTTTAGGCCCACCTCTAGCTGCAAGTGTGTTGGGGTATGTCTCTTTCAGCTTTGCACATGTAGAGGCTGACATTTTTTGCCCATTCTTCTTTGGAAAATGACTCTATTTCAGTCAGGTTGGATGAAGAGCATTTTTTAAAGTAATGCTCCAGATTAGGTTTGGACTTTGCCTGGGACATTCCGAAATATGAATATGCTTTGATTTAAATCTTTGCGTTGTCAATTTGGCTGTATGGTTAGGGTCATTGTCTTGCTGGAGGATGAACATATGCCCCAGTTTCAAGTCTTGCAGCCTCTAACAATTGCACAGTAATTCTCCTCCAAGATTACACAGGATTCTCCTCCAGAATCTTCCCATAAACTCTGACCAGCTACCCAGCCCCGCTGAAGAAAAGCATTTCCACAGCATTATACTGCCATCAGCATGTTTCATGGTGGGGATGGTGTGGTAAGGGGGATGGACAGTGTTAGCTTTCCTCCACACATAGCATTGGCATTTAGGCCAAAAAGTTAAACTTTGGTCTCCTCTGACCAGAGTACCTTCTTCCACATGCTTTCTGTGCCTTCTACATCCACCAACAGGCTTTCTAAATGCTTGCTTTCCAAAAATGGCTTTCTTCCATAAAGTGCAGATTTGTGGCGTCCATGAATAATATTTGTCCTGTGAACAGATCCTCCCACCTGAGCTGTGGATGTCTGCAACTACTTCAGAGTGATCAAGCATCTCCTCTCTGTGCTTGGACTGACAGTGGACGATGGACAGCCATGACTTGGTAGATTTGCAATTGTGCTTTTGCTCTTTCCAATTATGGGTGATGGATTGAACAGTGCTCTTTGAGATGTTCAGAGGTCGTTGGGCTTTTTTTAAACCAAACCCAACAATGCATTTCACCACAACTTTATCCCTGAGCTATCTGGTATGTTTACTGGTATTTATGATGCTGTTGGTTTACTAATGTTCTCTAAATTTTCCCATACATCTTTTACCTTTGTAATCTCTGCACTGGAAATAAATCCCTTTACCCTTGGTTCTCATTGTTACCTGTAACATTTAAATACTGTACTTAAACAGAAAGTAGGCAACGTGCATAATCTTTCACTCAGCAGCTCACCTCCTCATGGCTGCAGAAATGATGGGGTGAAACTGTAAACCTTATTTCAATAAAAAACAGAAAACAATTTAGGACAGTGTCAAACTTAGCCAGACACAGTGTTCTGACAACTGCTTTTGCCTTCTGTATCCCTTTAAGGCTTGATTGAAAGATAAAAAAAATGTGGGGCGTGTCCTAGGTATGGAGCCGTGAGGGAGCAATTTCTCAGAGCTCCCACACCAGTGGCCATTAAACCCTAATTTGCCGACAGCAAACCTAAGTTAAAGCATATGGCGAGGAAGAGGAACACACACAGGCGTGGTGGAGGACCACAAAAGGGGTCCCAGCACCTCCAGACCGCGGACAAGAGGAGAACGAGGATAGAGTGCTGGCGAGACAAAATGGTGCGAAACATGCTCTGAGTGGGCGAGGAGGTGCAGGAGCCGGGAGCGGTGACGGCTTCCCCTCGGCTTTTGGGGACCGTGGCCGGAGAGGAAGATCGGCGCCCGACGGTGCAGAGAGACAGCTCCCGAAGCAAGGAAGCAGCTGCGGGAGATGGCGGCGGAAGAAGCGAACGGAGGGGTAACTTACCCCCCCGTGCCCAACACCGGCCCCGGAGCTGTCTAAGGTAGCGGCGCTGAGCGAGGAGAGAGCGGAGAGCCGTCAGACCGCTGAGTGAAGGCCGAGAGGCGGCGGAGGCACCCGGAAATCCTGGCAGGTGCCCCAAGATGGCGGCGGAGGACAGCACAAAGGATGTTGCGAGCACCAAGATGGCGACCGGCTGCAGGACAGAGCACGTGGCCGAGTGGCAAGGGGGCGGGGACCCAGAAGTCAGCAGTGACACTTATGAGCAGTTACGAGGGCTGAGAGAGCCCAGATGCAGCAGAGCGGAGCCAGAGTCAAGAGCAGTGAGTGCGCAGAGGGCTGAGGTAGGCAGACACACCATGCCTGCAATTATTACGGCTGATAAGCATTATACAGTAAACCTGCAAGAGGGTTAGAATATATCCCCCCCCCCCCCTCTCCCCGGCACGACATGTACATAATGGTGGCAGTGTCCACAACACGCCTGGGGGCGCAACTTCTCCCACCCAAACCATCAACGAGAGGGGGCCCTGAGCCATTGCAGAGGGCAACAACCTTGAAAAGCCAGGCGCTGCTGCTAACCGGCGCTTAGACAGATTTGCCTTTACGCCGAGACAAAGGGAGGAGGGATATAGAAGAGCCGCAGGAAGTAGCCTGCCACTAAGCAGGGCGCTGGGACGGGCACGGGACTACCGCAAAGGGTGCCAAAACCTCGGCACCCCCCTCCCTTGGAACCCGAAGTAGTGGTCCGGCGACAGGGACCCTCACCCCCCAGCCCCCCAACTTCCCCCCTGCTGCCATCGCCGGAGACATCATGGCCAGTGAGATGTGTCAGCCCGGCCCCAATGTCGCCATCTCAGCCCTGTTTCTCCCCCGAACAAGGGGAGGAGTTGTGGGATCCCTGGGCGCCCAACTCGTTGCCCAACGTTCAGCTTCAACCCCCTTGCCACCTGGGAGAGCTGACGAACCCGAGCCCCGCTGCAGAGCTGATATACACATGGAAACAATCTCGCTTCTGAGGGGCCTGCCCTCCAGGGCCAACATCGTGGGGCTAATAGCAAAGTATGAGGAAGCGCACAGACGGGAGTTGGGAGAGGTCAAGCAGCAGGTGTCGGCAGTTGAGGCAAGGGTCGCTGTACTGGAGTCGGCGGCCCCTACGACCGTGAGACGTCCTAAAGCATTGGAGGAGAGGTGTGACTTGCAGGAGGCGTAGGAACAACCTGCGACTGCGGGGCATTCCTGAAGCCTCGGCGGGAGAAGACCTGAAGCGCATTACAACAGTTATATTTAACACGGTGCTGGATAGGGATCCAGCCACCCCAATCGAACTAGACAGAGTCCACAGAGCGCTGGGCCCCCCGGCCTGGACCAAGGGACGTGCACCACTACACTCTGAAAGAGGACATTGCCCGCAGTGCATGGAGAAAAGGGAATGTCGACTTCGATGGGGCCAGCATTCTGATCCTGCAGGACCTCCCACGCAGAACCCTGCTGATGCGCAGAGCACTGAAGCCGCTGCTGGAGGCAGTAACGCGCAGCGGAGCAACATACAGGTGGGGATACCCCTTCCACTTAATTATTAGAAGGAACCGGGATACCTTCCTACTAAAATCGCCTAAAGATCTGGCGGAACTTTTCGTTTTTCTCCAGTGTGATCCGATAAAGGTCCCGGACTGGCTGACGGCAAAGGTGGCGCTTCCTCCGCCCCAGCCCAGAGGCGACCACCGGCGGGGTCCTGGAGGCCCCAGAGGCTCAGGAAGACAGCACCGTGCCAGAAGACAGGCTAGGCCGTATGACACGGAGTCGTTAGCCAAATCAGACGCTGGGGCTACCCCAGCCGCCTCCACCCCCATACGGGGACCCCAATCACCTCTGGAAACTTCGGGGCGGAACAGCGTGTGCTGCTGAAAACTCTTCGGTAGCTGACGCAGCTCTCTCGGGGTCCCCCTGGAGCGGCTGGAGACCCCTCCTGCGCAGGGTCATACCCTGGACATGGTCTAGATTTATTCTTGAGGTTGTTAACAATGTTCGTTTACGTTGCTGTAGGTTTGCTGTTCATTTGCCATGAATATGTTGATCAGTTGGCTGGCCCAGTGTGGGAGGGAGTGTTCTGACTTCCGGCCGATTCCGACAGACACTTTACCCCACATTAGGGCCAACTCTCGGGTACATTGGACCCGTTGGGTTTTGAACTTCTCCTTATTGGATACTTAGAGTTAAAGGAGCAGTATCGCGAATTTTTCTTGGTGATATTTAAATGGTACTTTGAATGTAGGTAAGTGTTGGAGTAAGAATTACAATTGTCGAAAAAATGTCTGTGTCTGTCTAAATGACTATATGCGTGAGCGCGCCAGAAAAATGGGGGGATCTGTGGTTATCCAGGGGTCGTTTCACATAGTGGGGCACCCCGATTTAGAATGCCCAAGGGGGAAGGTCAATGGCCGGGTCTTATAGACTTCAGGGTCGGCCACTCGGGGTTTTGTTCCACTTTAATACCTTTAGATTTTCCTGCACAGTTATTCAAAGAAGAATTTCAGTCAGTTTAGTTTATATTGTATAGATTTTACACATTTGAGTCACCTGGTCTCATAACAAAAGCAGCACCTCACACACACACAGCCGTTACCACTGATTACAGTGTCAGCCTCTGAGGTAAAGTGTTGCTAGGAGACCAGTGGGCTAAATGAAGCAGCTCACTAAATACAACCCAGCAGATCCCCCTATTCAGCAAATGGACTGAGCCATTGTCATAATACAATTTAAAAGAAAGGCATATATTTTTTCCTTTTTCTATCGCCACATTTATACACATGTTAGAAGCTATTGTGTGGCTATTTAATTATTTATCTTTTTTAATGCAAATTTCGTGATACTGCTCCTTTAAGTTTTGTGTATACTGTAGTGGTGCTTGCTCCCCGTTACCTCTGCAACTGGGAGCGAACCCTTCCCCTTGTTCAACCAAACCCCTCCCCCTCCCTAGTTATACCCCAGGTAGGGGCAGCTCCCCCTTCACTCACTTTCTTCCCCACCCCTCTCCCTCCTCCCCCTTGTTGTTCTCTCTAGAGGCCACCCAGGATGGTGGGGACCAAGATTGTTTGGTTAAACGCCAAGGGGATGAATAGCCCTAAAAAATGGTCCATGATCCTGCGGAACCTGAGGGGCCTCAGAGCACAAGTGGGCTTCTTACAGGAGACTCATTTTAAGGCATCCAAACCCCCATCACTGGGCGACAGCTTATTCTAAGTATACAGCACATCCTGTTCCACTTGAATCCTTACTCCTGGGTAATACATCCACAAGATGGCGCTGGACTGCAGAGACAGAAAAAGTGGCTCCTCCTGGTCACAGATAGACCTCCCACAAATTCCCCAGATCTTTCTGCAGTCTGGCTGCGATGACAAGAAGATGTCTCTCTCTACTCGCAGGTGAGCGGGGCTTATTAGCCTGCGGCCCTGTAGGACTATTCCCACCCATTCCTTTTTACTGCCTCCCAGATTAGGCTGCACTGGTCGGGTGATGGTAGGCAGTACCGCTGTCAGGTGCTAACCAGCGCTGCTCCAACCGCAATCCCCCACCAAAGGGTAGGCGGTACAGGCCCATGGTGAGCCTTATGGGATGCCCCTCCCGCGTCCGTATGCCCCTCGCCCCCTGTCCCCTCAGTTGGCTCCTTTTAGGCTGGCTGTCGCTTCCCCTTCGCTCTCCCTGGTAGATCTTCTGGGGGGGGGGGGGGGCAGTGCATGTCTTAACTATATGGGTTTATGTTATGATCCCTTGTGAATTGGTTGCACCGGTTTTCTTGTTGTCGTGGCTACTGCGCCATCATTGGCTGGCCTTGACATGTGGGCGCTTTTTTCGCGCTCTTCTTGCGGATGACGCGTTCTGCATCACTGTCTCCGCGGCCCGCCCCTCGAGGTATATGCGGGCGCCATTTTGGTTTGTGTACCCTGCGCCCAGCAGGTGCTTGTGCTACAATCTGGGTTTCCCGTGGCTGGCTTCGCCTACCCCCCCACGCTTACATCTGACTCCTAGTGAGGTGCATACCAGTGGGGAGTCTCAACCTAATTTGGCTATCCGGGTGGCTAGCATTGAAAGGCCTATTGCTGGGTCTGGTCCGCGTAAGGCTCCTGCTAAGTGGCGGCATTTGGCACCCGGTGTAACTCTCTTTCCTATGGAGGCTGAGGAGTTTTTTTACATTACGGGGTATACCCCCCTGGAGGAGGGGGAATTATTTTCTGATTCAGAATCATCTGAGGAACAGCCTAGGGGTTATGTCGAGTCTGGGTCTGACCCATAGGCTTCAGATGATACTGACAGGCTTTTAGCTCACATTTTTGAAGTACTTTGTATCTCTCCTCCTGACGTGGCCCCGCAGCAGCAGGGGGAGCTGTTTCATACTGTTAAAACACGCTTGGAGTTTCCTGAACAAACTCGCTTTAATAATCTGGTGCTCAAAGAGTGGGAACGGCCTAGCAGGCTTCCGGGGTACCAAAGAGTTCAGATAAGAGGTATCCCTTTCCCTCTGAGGTGGTTAAACGTTGGTCATGTCCTCCCGAAGTGGATGCACCAGTTTTGGGGTTGTCCAACACATCCGTCATGCATTCCCCTGACTCTACTACCCTGCGAGATGGGGAGGACAGGCACATAGATCAGCTGTCTTTCCATGCTTTTGCCTGCGTCCGGTCTGTGCCTCTGCTATTACAGTTGTTGCTATCAAAAGCCTACTCAAGAGTGTTTTGGATGGGGCCCCCGATGATGCGGGTAGTGAAGAGTATAGAGCTCTTCTGCATTGTGAGGAATTTGTTGCATATGTTCTTTCTGCCCTGGATGATACCATTAGAATGTGCGGCAGGGCATCTGCCTTGTTGGTGGCTATACGCCGCTCGGTCTGGCTGCACCAGTGGGCAGCTGACAACGCTGCTAAGAAAGCTCTCACTGGTTTTCCCTTCAAGGGGCTGCGCCTCTTTGTTGAACGTCTGGACTTGTTTGCTAAGGGAGGCAAGTTGCCTCGGCATAAAAGGCAGCCCCGGCCCTTTCGGGCTTCAGGTACCTTTCTCCCTTCCGTGGTTCCAGAGTTAAAGGGGGAGCTTCCTTTGCTGGGGCCCGCAGAGATTTTTTGGGCAGGGGCAGAGGGCGTGGCCGCCCTGGTCCCTCCTGGGGTCCCAAGCCTAAGTCCTCCCCCAAGCCCCCTCAGGCATGATGAGGCGCCCTCACCCATCCGGGTGGAGGGACGGCTTCGGCTCCTTGCTCACGTCTGGAGGCGTCATGTCTCAGACCGTTGGATTTAGGAGGTGGTGTCCTCCGGTTACAAGATAGAGTTTGCAGCCTGGCCACCCTCAAGATTCATCAGATCCCAGATAGCTCAAAACCCCGTCAGCTCAGGGTCTGTCCCTTGCTGTCCGAAACCTTCTGGAATTGAAAGTCATCTGCCGAGTGCCCTTAAGGGAAAGGGGCAAAGGCTATTATTCCAATCTTTTCACTGTTCCCAAAAAAGACGGGTCCTTCAGACCCATCCTGGATTTAAAGCGCATCAACAAATTTGTCAGATTCAGACACATTCGCATGGAGACTCTGCGCTCAGCTGTGAATTCTCTACGTCCAGGGGACTTCATGACCTCTGTAGACATCAAGGATGCTTACCTTCACGTACCAATCTTTCCAGGTCATCAGAGATTCCTCAGGTTTGCCTTGGAGGATCAGCACTACCAATTTGTGGCCTTGCCCTTCGGTCTCACCTTGGCTCCCAGGGTATTCACCAAGGTGCTGGCAGGAGTGATGGCTCTGCTGAGATCTCAGGGCATTCACATTCTTCCCTACTTGGACAACATTCTCATCACTTCTCAGTCCTTCCAACAGGCAGAGCTGGATACCCACGGGGTGGTGTCCACACTGGAGTCATTCGGCTGGGTGATCAGCCACCCCAAATCTTCCCTGTCTCTTTCCATGGTGAAGTCCTTTCTGGGCATGACTCTGGATACATCTCAGGTCAAGATCTTTCTTCCTCAGCAGAAGGTGGAGAGTCTTCAAGCGCAGGCTCAGCTCCTTCTGTCTTGTCCTCATCTGTCCATCAGGCAGGGAATGCAGCTGGTGGGCCTGATATGGTGGCCTTCTTCGAGGCGGTTCCATATGCTCAGTTTCACATGAGGCCTCTTCAGCTTCATCTCTTGTCAGTTTGGGATCGGGACACTGTGTTCCCTGGATCAGGTGTTTGTTCTGTCCCCTCTGGCCAGGCAGTCTCTATCGTGGTGGCTGGACTCAAGGAACCTGCTGGGGGGCAGATCCTTTTTGGCCCCTTGCTGGGAGACTGTCACCACGGATGCCAGTCTGACCGGTTGGGGGGGCTTCTGGAAGTCCCTGCAATTCCAGGGTCAGTGGGGCCCTCAGGAGGCCCACACCCCTATCAACATTCTGGAGTTAAAGGTGATCAGGTTGGTTCTCGCCCACTTAACACCACACCTTCAGGGTCGGGCTGTTCAGGTCCGCTCGGACAACCAGACGGCGGTTGCCTACATCAATCATCAGGGAGGGACCCGGAGCAGAAGGGCCATCAAGGAGGTGTCTCTGATTCTGTCCTGGGCGGAGGACAATGTTCCCTGCATCTCGGCAGTGTACATTCCGGCGGTGGAGAATCTGGAGGCAGACTCTCTGAGCAGGGGGACCTCTCGCCTGGGAGAATGGTCCCTCCGCAACAGGGTGTTTTGCTCCTTGTGTCACCGTTGGGGTCAGCCAGATGTGGATCTGTTTGTGTCCCATCACAATCACAAGCTTCCAGTCTTTGTCTCTCTGTCCCAGGACCCTCTGGCCTTGGCCATGGATGCCTTAGCAGTGTCTTGGAAGAGCTTTCAGCTCCTGTATGTGTTACTCCCATTTCCTCTGCTGGGCAGGGTGCTGCGCAAGATAGCTCAGGAAGGGGTGCCAGCCATACTGGTGGCCTCCTGTTGGCCAAGAAGAGTGTGGTTCGCAGACATCGTGCAGCTGGCAGTAGATCAGTACGCCCTGCCCAGGGTTCCAGATCTGCTCACTCAGGGGCAGATGCGCCACCCCAATTTACAAACGCTGTCTTTGACGGCCTGGCTGCTGAAACCTCCATCTTGATGGAAAAGGTGCTGCCTGCCTCAGTTCTTAATACCATGATCAGGGCTAGAAAAAAGGCCTCTTCTTCCATCTACTATAGGGTTTGGCGTACTTACATTGACTGGTATGAGTCTAAGTCGCTTCCCTGTCGTGTGTTTTCTGTTCCTAGGATTCTGGAATTTCTGCAACATGGTTTGGATCTGGGTCTTCAACTCAGTACGCTGAAAGGTCATGTTTCTGCCTTGGCCATTTTCTTCCAAAGGTCTTTTGCTCAGCATCACTTGGTAAAGACCTTCTTCCAGGGGGTTACTCACGTGCGTCCCCCCGTAGGCCTATGTTACCAGTTTGGGACTTGAACTTGGTCTTATTTGCCTTGCAGGGGTCTCCCTTTGAACCCTTGCAGGAGGCCCCTTTGTCCATTCTTGCGCTTAAGGTAGTCTTTTTGGTGGCTATCACTTCTGTTAGGCGTGTTTCTGAGTTGGCGGCAATTTCCATCAAGCCCCCTTACGTTGAGAGACACCAGGACAAGGTAGGTTTCTGCCTAAGGTTGTTTCTGCTTTTCATCTCAATCAGGACATTGTTTTGCCTTCTCTGTGTCCTAATCCTAGTAACCCTAAGGAGAGGGTTTTACACTATTTGGACGTGGTCAGGACTCTGAAGTTCTATTTGGTGGCTACTAAATCCTTCAGGAAGACTGAGGCTCTTTTTGTGCTTCCGTCTGGACCTAAGAAGGGTCTGGCTCCAGCTAAATCTACTATCAGCAAGTGGATTCCTCAGGCTGTGATTCAAGCCTATTCTGCTAAGGGGAAGAACCCTCCCTTCCGCCTTACTGCTCATTCCACTCGTGCTATTAGTGCCTCTTGGGCTTTTCAGCACCAGGCTTCTGTTGAACAAGTTTGCAAGGCCGCTACTTGGTCTTCTGTTCATACCTTTTCTAAGTTTTACAAGGTTGATGTTGGGGCTTCAGCTGATGCTGCTTTTGGCCGAAAAGTTCTGCAGGCGGCAGTGGTTTAAACTGTCTGCTCTAGCTTTTGGGGATCCCACCCTACCTTACGGACACGGATATTGGATGTCACAGGAGTAAGGATTCAAGTGGAACAGGACGTGCTGTATACTTAGAATAATACAATTCTGTGATTACTCACCTGTAGAATTGGTATTATATGTATACAGCACGTCCTGTTCCACCCCACCCTTGTTATCATTATTTTTAGTTACCTCTTTATGGTGATTGTTCTTATGTTCAATTTTTTGATAATGGTTATAGTTCTCCCGGCTTCATGTTAACTGCTTTTCAATACTGGGGAATTTGTGGGAGGTCCCTGGTATATATGGGCCGGGAGGAGCCACTTTTTCTATCTCTGCAGTCCAGCGCCATCTTGTGGATGTATTACCCAGGAGTAAGGATTCAAGTGGAACAGGACGTGCTGTATACGTATAATACCAATTCTACAGGTTTGTAATCACAGAATTGTATGTTTCCCTAGGTCATATAGCAGCTACTCACCGGATTCCAGATCCAGAGGGGTTAGTATCGTGATTACAAAATCCTTTATGTGGGAATTAGAAGACTACAAAACAGACTTAGAGGGCCGATGGTTATTTGTTAAAGGAAGGATACATTCTGATTTGGTCACGCTGGTTAATGTCTATGCCCCGAACACCGGACACATCTCTTTCATTGAGAACCTGCTATAGGCCCTAGCAGACTTCCGGGAGGGAGAATTGATAATAGGTGGAGACCTCAACCTAGCGCTTGAGCCCCTGCTGGATACATCCAGTGGGGGGCCCCACATAGCATATACTAAGCTAAAGCGAATTAGAAAGACCCTGAACTTGTACCAGTTGGTAGACCCATGGAGAATCCAGCACCCCAGGAATGGGGGACTCACATCCGCACAACTCCTACTCCAGAATCGATCTGTTCCTGGTCCCACATTCCTTACTTCCTCGAGTAGAGGATTCCACGATAGGCAATATCACCCTATCTGACCATGCCCCCATTATTCTTACAATCAAAAGCCGAACCCCGCCCCTAAGAGCTGGTCCTGGCGCCTTAACAATTCATTGCTGGAAGACCAGAGAGTGTTGGAGGACGTGCAAAAGGAACTCAAAAGTTTCTTTGACATAAATGCCACCCCGGAGGTGGCGCCTGGGACCCTGTGGGAGACCCACAAATGTTTTGTGAGGGGGCTATTCATGGGTCAAGGAGCCAGGGTGAAGAAGGAAAAGATGGATTGCACCATGAACCTTCTCAGGGAGATAGGTAAATTGGAAGCATTACACAAGAAATTCCTGTCTGCCATTCACTTGCCGACCCTGACTTTAAGGGAAAAGCTGAAGACCGTATGCTGCGACAAAATCACAGCGCAGCTGGTACAATGTCGTCGCGCATTCTACGAGTCCGGGGACAAGTGCGGCAGACTGCTGGCTAGGGCCCTGCGAACAGAGAGAAAGAACTTCGTCCCTAAAATAACTAATCACAGAGGGAAGGTCTTACACCTCGCAGAGATTATAGCAGAAACCTGCCAGAGACTCAGGAACACGGGATAGAGCAGAGATGTGGGGAGTACATTAGGCACTCGGGGATGCCGGGACTCCCGGAACAGGCCATATCAGAGTTGGAGGAGCCAATCTCTATGTTAGAACTACAGGGAGCTCTAGCAAACACAGCCACTGGAAAGGCGCCGGGGCCAGACGGACTGCACCTCCAGTACTACAGGAGGCCGTTTCCCGTCTTGGGCTCTAGACTCTTGTCAATAATGAATGCATTATAGAGGGGACCCCACTTCCCAGAGACACACTCAGAGCGCATGTTGCAGTGATCCCTAAAGAGGGCAAGGATCCTACTCTATGTGCGAACTATCGGCCTATCTCCTTCCTGAACACAGACATCAAAGTTTTCGCTAAGATATTGACGTCTAGGATTGCCCCTCACCTGCACTCAGTGATTGGTCCCGATCAGGTGGGTTTCATGCCTCTGAGAGAGGCAAGGGACAACACCACCAAAGTGTTAAATGTGATCCATCTGGCCCAGAAACAGAAGATACCCGCCCTTCTGCTCTCTACCGACGCTGAAAAAGCGTTCGACAGATTCAATTGGCAGTTCATGAGATCGGTCCTAAGGCATATCGGCCTCAACCCAAACATGCTGAGTTGGATAGAAAGTCTGTACAGCTGCCCTTCGGCATCGGTGAGAGTAAACGGGCTCTCGTCGGGATCGCGAACGGGACAAGACAGGGTTGTCCGCTGTCACTGCTGATATTTATTTTGGCGCTGGAGCCTCTCTTGTGCAGGGTGAGGGGGAATCCAGATGTTAGAGGGGTCGAGAATACGTCAGGCCATTATAAGGTGGCAGCCTACGCTGACTATTTAATCTAGTTTCTGTACTGCCCAGAAGTGTCCCTGCCAAACATCATGAAAGAACTAAGAGATTATGGGAACCTGTCAGGATACAAAATAAACTACCAAAAGTCAGAGGCCCTAAACAGCATCCCGACAAAAAGATTCGAAAAACTGCAGGGCTCTTTCTTGTTTCGATGCGCTGAGGGCAGCGCTAGTTACCTGGGAACAAAGATAAGCAATGACATTTCCAAAATATTTGTCCTTAATTTCCCCCCGCTGTTAAAGCATTTTGAAGAAGAAACCATCAAGAGGGCAAGAGGGAAACTTTCGTGGTAGTGGAAGTGCAACGCGGTCAATATGACCCTTCTGCCCCGCTTACTTTACCTTCTTCAGGCGTTGCCAGTAACAATCCCATGCTCCTATCTTCAGAAGGTGCACGCCATATTTATCAATTTCATTTGGGCTGGGAAGAGGCCGAGGGTGAGGGGGGGGAACCTCCTGATGAGAGCGAAAGAGAGAGGTGGCGTAGGAGTTCCGGACCCGACACTGTACCATATTTCAGTGCACCTAAACAGGGTGGTAGATTGGTGCATCCATGGCCGACACAAACAGTGGGCCAGTCTGGAGCAGAGCTTCCTGGAGTATCCAATTAAAGGAGCCCCCTGGTTGGCAACAGACCGAAATATACAGGCAAGGCAGCATCCCACCATAGGCCTGACGCTGCAGATTTGTAAGACTGTGCTGCAACGCAAGGGGATCTCGCCTTCCCCCTCCCCCATGTATCCAATCCTAGGGAACCCGAATTTCATGCCAGGGAGTAGAGGACAAACAGCTGCAGCCTGGGCCAGAGCAAACGTGTATAGGGCAGGCCACTTTAGGACACAGGACAGATGGGCCCCCCTGGTGGAACTGGCGCAAAGATCACAGGTCCCTGAGTGGTCCCCCTGGCAATGCATGCAGATAGGGCATTTTCTGGCGTCCCTGCAGGAGCTTAGAGATGGTAGATGGGAACTTACGGCCTTTGAGGAACTGTGTCAAAGTAGTGAAGTAGAGAGGCACACCCTCTCAAGAATATATAAGTTGCTAATAGACCCCCCAGATGCTGAAGACCCCTCTTATCTAGAGAAATGGGAAAGGGGTCTCAATGAGACATGGACACCCAAGCAACACCAGAAAATCATGGCGCTACCACATAAAACGTCAGTTTGCACCAGGTACTAGGAATGTGGATACAAGTTACTTACCAGGTGGTACAGGGTTCCAGCGGTTCTGAACAAATGGTCCCCAGAGACTCCCGCGGAGTGCTGGAGACATGGCCAAGGGAGGGGAGACTTGTTGCACGTGTTCTGGTCCTGCCCCAAATTGAAGGAATTCTGGAACAGGGTGAGACTGGTGGTGGAAAGAGTCTCCGGTTCAGAGATCCCAGATGATCCCGCCCTATGTCTCCTCCACAAGTCAGAGGTCCCGTTAAAAAGATACCGCAATTCGATAACATGTCATCTGTTGAACATGGCCAAAGCCTGCATCCCCCAGATGTGGAGGAGCAAGGACCCGAGGGGGAGGGGGATGAGCCTTCTGGGTCTGACCTAGGCGCTATACTCAGCCCCCCAAATACTCCCCTACCCCTCCCCCCCTCCTAGTTGTTCTTCCCCAGCTTTCAAGTTCCACAGCGCGTTATGTGTCGCTTGTACGCGCTTGATGTCCACAGCTATAGGTTCTCCCGACAGCCCAGAAAGTGTCATAGCAAATGGTCCTAGAGCTGACATGAGTGCTGACACCAGAAAGGACATACATTAGAAGGTACAAACCGGGTCGGAGACAAACTCGCTGGTAAGGGAGACTCTTTATTATTAATATATGTACAAAATCGCAAGTCCACTGGTCGAGCCATTTCTGTATCGCTACATTGCTGTGATGTTATGTGCTTAACTTTCCTTGTTTGTTTTGTTTTGTTTGTTTTTTTTTGTCAAATATCCTGTTTTTTCATTGACAAGAAAATCTTTCAATAAATAAAGAATTTATTAAAAAAAAAAAAAAAAAAACCTTCCTTGCTATACTCTAAGCCTGGTGCATTCGTTAGGTATTCAGGCTACTCCTCCAAGCGGTTTATCCTGGGCAGAGGCACTAGGCAAGGCTGTCCCCTCTCCCCCCTACTCTTTGCCCTCGCTATTGAGCCCCTCTCCAAGTTAATCCAGGCTAACATTAATATAGCGGGAGTCACTGTCGGGGGATATGACTACAAGATTTCTTTATTTGCTGACGATATCTTGATGCTTGTATCTAACCCTGTCACATCCCTCCCAAATATCTTTCAAACCCTAGATGACTTTTCTAGGATCTTTGGTCTGCAGATTAATACCTTAAAATCCCAAGCCCTCAACGTCTCCCTTCCTGAAAGTACGCTGTCTGCACTTAAAGCCTCCTTTAACTTCTCATGGCAAGAACGGCACATCAAATATCTAGGCGCCCACTTGACGGCAAATTATGATTCCCTTTATGCCGCTAACTATCCCGCTATACTTGGGGACCTCCGCTCTCTGTTGTCTTCATGGGCCAAGCTACATCTTTCGTGGCTTGGCAGAATTGCTGCCGTAAAAATGATGTTGCTTCCCCAAATCCTCTACGCCTTTCGGGTTTTGCCGGTTCTGATTTCGCCCGCATGCCTAAAAGGTCTCCAATCCACTTTAAACTCCTTTATCTGGGGTCAGCAAAAACCTAGAGTTAACCGTATGACAATGTACAGATCTAAACAACAGGGAGGTCTTGGAGTTCCTAATATAGCTCGCTATTATTCTGCATGCCAGATTGCGCAAATGGCTGCTATTAATGCTGGAGATGATAGACCATTATGGGTAAACATCGAGCAGGCCAGTTGCACCCCGACAGCCATTTCGAATTTATTGTGGCTGCCCCCAACAGCTTACAAGGGTATTGACAACCCGGTCCTGAAGCACTATCAGAATTTGGAAAATTAACAGATCCAAAAGCCACCTCATCTCTCCCCTGCCTCCCCTGCTATCGGTCTTGGGTAACCCTGAATTTCTCCCGGCCTTTCAGGAACCTGCCGCGTTTCGTTGGTGGAATTCACAAAACTTAACAAGGATTAAAGATCTCGTCTCTCTTAGGGGAATATTAACGTTCTCAGAGCTTCAATAGAGACATCCCGTCCAGGGAATACGTCCGATACCTACAAATGTCCCACTATATAGCTACTAAGTCTAGAGCGGGGGCTATCCCAAGACCATCTTCATCATTTGAATTAGCTTGTGGATCACAGCCTCTTGGGAAGGGGATGATTGCCACGGTGTATAGGAAGTTGAACGATTTCAAGGATACGCCCCCCCCAGCCTATATAAATAGGTGGGAAGCTGATCTTGGTGTAAGCATATCACCTAGGGAATGGAAAATAGCTTGGTGGAACTCATTCTAGTGTTTCCTGAACACGGGCGCCCAGGAGGTCAATATTAAAGTCCTACTCCGATGGTATCTAGTCCCGGATAAGATCCACAGATTTTGCCCCTCCGACCCACCGGATTGTTTTAGAGAATGCTACCTACAGGGATCATATATTCATATATGAGGCTCGATTCAGAGAGACAAAAAAAGACTTTGGTTTTTGTGCCGATTTGTTTTTTTTTTTAAATGTCCCGCTCTCGTATGAGTGTGCGAGCGATTCTAGGCATGCATTGCAATCCTTCTGTAAAGTTTCCGTCCGTTCGTACGGTAGAGTACGAGGATGTCATTTTCCAGCGTGACTTTTCCGTTTCATCTTCTTATGTTACAACATAGGCTTTCGTTTTTGCCCTTTTCCCATCGTCTCCTCCCACGAATCCTTTACGTTTCCCGTTAGATTCTGTTTCCCTTTTTCAATAAATAATCGTCCAGACGAAAATCCTTACGATCTTGCGCCTGCGCACTACAAACTTAACTCATTAAAGTGCTCGCCTACATATTTGCCACACTCACTTCTACTACAATGTTTAGCTAAATCACTTAGCGCTATCCTCCATCTTCCCTTTTGGCCCCCTAAAACTTACCCAAATCACTTCTCGGTCATGTGAATATTCATCTTTAAATATTTCTGGGCACATTAGTTTTGTGTTGATGTATTTTGTAAATCATTTTTCATCATAAAATATTAAAATATTTTGAAAATTAAAAGTTTTTACAACTATAAAAAACTAAATACATAGCAATGGCAGGCCACAGAACATTATTCTTCTTCTTTGGTCCCCAACGAGTCGTGCAGCTGCATCTCGCCCACCAACTGAAGAACCCTGACACTCAGTTGTGCCACTCTGGCACGTGTGGTCCCTGTTAAAAAACGTAAATTAAATTATTGGTATAACCTTGATGGGGTCATACTGCAGTGCCCCCCTCCCGTATTGTCCAAACACCTAAATCTGGACTTCAAAAGCCCGAAGGCCCTCGCCACCATGGCCCGGGTTTTGCATAGGGCCCAATTAGAGAACTCCTGGCCCATATGAACGGTCATCAGGAGCAAGGGCAGGAGTGGATATCCAGAATCCCCTGAAAGAATTTAAAAATACTAACATAAAATACACATTCTAAGCTGCAATATTGTTTAACATGTCATCAAGGGCTAAAAACAGCCATAGGTTAAGACATAAGTCATCAACTATATTCATTGCCATACAGTGAAAATGGATTGATGGAATGTGAGCAAACTTACCCAGGAGCCATCCACCAGGTAATTTTCCTGACTCAAACTGACGAAATAAGCCGGAGCTCTGCAATATATAAGCATCATGGGACGACCCTGGATCCCCTGCAAGAACACTGAGGAATCGCATAGCTGGACCAAACACTGCTTGTATGTTGTGCGAGTGGCACATCTTGCGGTTCCTGCAACCAAATATAAAATAATTACACAAAGCAAAGGTAACCAACTAAAACTAAAAAATTCACAAAGGACATAAGTCTAAAAAAAATATAGCAATTATATGGATGTGTGGGAAAATAAAGGTTTACATGCTAAGGACTAATTAAGGTCAGCATTAAAATGCTTCTATAAGGCATATCAGCTCTCTGAATCAGAGGCAAGCCCATCCCAACAACGTAAGTTATCTGAACGAACGAAAAATATCAGATTTTGTTGGGAAAATGATCCGAACTAACGCAAATGATCCGATTTTGCTTTCGTTCATCGAAAGCGCATATACGCATTTTCCTGAACGCTCGTACGAATTAAAAATGGACGAAAAAAACAAAAAAAAATGACAAACACAAGCAAAAACTTTCACAGACAGCTACGGAAGTCCAGACGAATGTGCCTCTGAATCGAGCCTATGGTGGGAATGTAGGGTGGTCCATCATTCTGGGCTAAGGTCTATTACCTTTTAAGGCAAGCAACAGGGTTACACCTGCCCCCCTCACCTCAACTCGCCCTACTTAATTTGAAACCCCCTGGATGTACAAGGTCACAATTCGAGCTTATTAGACACATCCTTACGGCCGCGAAACTTATCATAGCACACTAATGGAAGAAGAAGACGATCCCTAGTGGAAGCCTGGTCCCTCGCATCAATGAAGTTATGTTCTTAGAGAAGATGGCAGCCTCGATGCAAGGCGACCTTGCCACCTTCCTGAACATCTGGGAAGGTTGGATTACACACTTCCAACCTAAAAACTTTGACTGCTCCCTCCTCACATCTCAGTGATGTGTTGTACACATCCCACGCCTGCTGGTGGCTGGACACCCACTCCCAATTCTTCCCATTTTCCTTCCTTTGCTCTTCTATCTTCTTTATTCTAGCTCCCCACTCATAACCTTCCGTTCTCCCCCCTCAGGTGCGTGGTCTTTTGCCACACGCACCTCATATCTTGCTTTTGGAGATACTGTTTCCAATTGGTGTATGTGTTGACAAAAATATTTAAAATAAAGAAAAAAAAAAAGTTAGGGAAGTCTTCCAGCCTGGCATATCCCCCCCCCCCCCCCCCCCCCCAGGAGAAGAATCGGTGATTCTTCTGAACACTCTGGCCACCAGTCAGGGTATAAACTCGCCCCTGCAAGAAGTGCTCTCCGGTCTGAATATTTAGTACAAATGTGCTGAATGCTTGGTCAGCTGTCTGCTGCTATCACAGCAACTTTCATTCTTTTCTTACACTCATCAATGTTTTTAGCATTGAAGTTAGTCTTCAGAAAGCAGATAAGGATAATCTCCCGACTGGACTACTGCACATCCTTCTTTGTGGATTACCCACAAAGACTGACACCCCTCCAGTCTATTCTGAAATCTGCTCTCGATTTTCCAGTGCTACTCCTCTCTGTCAGTCTCTCCAGTGGCTGCCAGTCTTAAAAAGAATTCAGTTCAAAATTCTAACTCATACCTACAAAATGCTCTCCAGCTAGGCTCCTGCTTGCATTTCATATTTAGTCCAACGCTATCAACCTAGATGCAACATTCAGTCTCCCTCAGACCTTCTCCTGTCATCTACCCTGGCCACCTCCTCTCACTCACATCTCCAAGACTTCTCATGTGCCACGCTCCTTCTCTGGAATGCTCTTGCCCATTCAATCAGACTCGCCCCAACACTCAAAGCTTTCCTCTCTCCTATTGTGTCTTACTTTCATAGCGATTGCTTTGAAATTTGTTGTAATTTGTTGTCTGCAATTGTCTGTGCTATATGTTTTACGTGGTCTGTAATTACTACAATGTAAAGCGATACAGAAGAAGGCGTATGTATGTGTGTGTGTGTATATATATATATATATATATATATATATATATATATATATATATACTGTGGCACAGCCCTCTCTGCATTCAAGAATGCAGCAGCGTGGTGGAGCGGCAATCCATGGACCTAAATGTTGATCCAGGACAGGTAATAGCCGATTTAAATTAAAGCGGAGCGAAACCCAACCCCCCCCCCCAAGAATTCTGGGTGACGCTGTGCTGCAAGCAGGCCTGGTATGCACAGCTACAGGGATGCCGGGGTGAGTTTCACACAGGGGGCATCCCACTATATGAGGCCCCAGGGGTAGGTTAGCTGCTGGCCCCTGCAAAACCGATGGTTTTGATCCACTTTAAAGAATGGCTTATTCTTTGAACCCTTGTGGGGGTTCTTTCACCTTGGGTGGTGTCTTTTGGTTTAGCCCTGATCAGATGACTTGTTATAAAAGAAAAAGTTTAAGTTCTTTAACCACATTGTGCCAGCTGCCAATGGGCCCCCCTGGGGGTGGGGGCCCTAAGCAGCTGACCTGGCTTTCCAGGCGCTGATGCCGGCCCTGGGTCAGGCCAAACTACATCCTCGTGATTCTAATGGGGGATGCCAGCTCATCAGCGCCTTATATCCCATGAGAAATAGTTGCTGATATTCAAATGTCCTAGCTTCTCCTAAAACTGAAAGCCAAGGATTTTTTTTTTGTCTAGCAGAAGGTTGGAAATGGATCAAACACAATTTGGCAGCTCAATCCATATATAGGCTAGATCACCGAGGCTCTGAACATGCTTGCCAAGAAGTGAAATAACATATTGAAAAAGGTCCGGCTCTCAGGTGTATCTAAAATGTAACTCTTATTTTAGCCAGTAAAAAGTTATATTTAAATGTCCATAGTAAATATAGATAAAAGTATCTTGTAGTCTCTGACGCTTTTCGGGGCAACTAACACTCCGTGCCCTTAGTCATATCTGGATATCAAATGCGATTGAAAAGGCAATTTATGAAGGTTTTTTTTATTGTATTTTCCTTATGCATGGCTGTCAACCCCTTGTTCTTTGTATTTTCTGTAACTGAAAATGGTTTGCTCGAAAAGAAAATGGGTGTTTGAATGGATTTTTCACTATAAAGCTTAAAGTGGACCAAAACCCACCCTGGAGGGATACCCTGCTGTGTGAAACACCCCAGGGCATTCAATATTTTTACCTTTCCCTCAAGCCCATGGCGCATGTGCGGCCAGCATCATTCGTCTCCCTTCTCAGCTGTGTCTGGCACCGCCCACCACAACTGTGGCCACGCTCAGCCAAAGGCAGATGCCACTCGTATTTGTGGCTAGCCGCACCATGGGCTCAAGAAGAGATGAGTTAGCTAGATTTCACACAGCGGGGCACTCAACTTTAATGTTTGTGGCTCTGTATACCCATAAACCTTATGACCATCATAGATTTCTTTTTAAAATAATGTAATCTTTTTCTGCTAATTTATTAGTACAGTATATTTGGCTGTCATTTTGGATTTGCTGTATACTACAGGATCAGGTAGCCAATACCATTGAGCTTCTAGTAGCTATATTCTGGTTTATCCAGCAGGCATTTCTGCCCTAGGATAAAAGTCTAGAAAAATGCAATATCTGTAATCCTCATTAAAATGCACGTCTATGTATAGTATGCATAAAAAGATTTTATCTAGTCAATCTGCTCACCTGTTTCAACACAAGCGTCCGTATTCGGGGAAAAAAAAATTGTATCACAACAAACGGGCTAATGTGCCAGAAGAAAAGATCCCCTCTAGCATATTTAATAATGAACAGTGTGAGAAAGCGCTTTTCTCCCACAGAAACTGATAAGACCTGGATTATGACGTTTGAAAGTGATATAGAGACTGAATGTAATGTTGTGCATGGAGCTCAAATTTTTCTTAATGCTTTTCCTAAAGTGGACCAAAACCCAGGATTTTGACTATCCTGGGTTTTGGTCCACTCCCTGGTGCCCCACTACGTGAAACCCCCCAGAGATCGCTCATTACCTCATCCCGGTCCTACCGTGCCTGCACGTCCGCTCGTCCAATTAGCGCGCTCAGAGCCACTGAGTTATGGACGTCTAACCCGACGTCTTAGCTCAGCGGCTCCATGCGCGCTGGTGGCTGCATCTCGCGCTTTCCTCTAACAGGGAGCGTGTCTGCGCCGGCCATTCACAGATGGCGGGCACGCGCCCTGCTAGAGGGATAGTGAGTATGCCACCGCGGCCCACGCATGCTTCGTTGAACCGGGATTAAGGTAAGTGTAACGGGCGCCCTTCGGGGTTTCACACAGCAGGGCATTCCGATTTTGGATGGGGGCCAGGGGGGAATGGATTGGCCCGGAAATCTTATAGATTAGGAAAAACTCACCAGCGGCCAGTCTGGAATACCCCGGGGCATCCTGATTTGGGATGCCCCACTGTGAGAAGCCCCCCAGGGCGCCTGTACACATTCACCTTTCCCCAGTCCAACGACACATGCGCGGGCTCTCATTCAATGAGAGGCGCCTGCTAAACTGACGTAGTTCGGCAGGCATCTCTAATTATTGTCAATAGGGAGAGCATGATGCCACATCCCCTGCGTTGTGTACACGCTCCCGCCTAGCAATTTAGATAGGCTAGGGTGGAAGCAGCACGCGCTCCCCATTATAGTCATGAAAGCCGTTTGCCAAACGTGGTAAACACTGCAAACTGCTCTCATTGGCTCATTGCCCATGCTCGCTTGTATTAATGGGTAATGATTTAATTATCATTTATTGCTGTTTTTTAAGCAGTCAGTCACTCAGGAGGTTAACGATAACAACTGAGCCATAGATTTTATTATTTTTTAATAGTAAGCCAACAGGACAAACATAAGAATTAACCTAAAACCGGACATTAATACCCAACCTCCCCATGTTCACCTAATGAAACTTTTGACCACCAGCAGGCACAAAGGAGCTTGATGTGGCTCCCAAGCCTCCAGAAATAAGGAAGGATCAGTACAATGTTCAAACTTTGGGGGACGCTATAGCAGAAGGTAATCCCAAATCATGCCCAAGGAGTGAGGACCCAATGGACCTGTGAACCATTCCACTTTAAGAATAAAACAAAAAAAATGTGGTGATTGGTGAAGCAAGTTTAAATTTGGGTTTAAATTAATTTAGTTGATGCTACTTGACTCTTAAAGCTGACCAACACCCGTTTCTCTTCTATCAGTCGAGGGTTTTTGTATCACTGCATTAAGACAGGGGGGGGGGGGGATTGGCCACCCGCGCTCACGTGGGCAGGGCTTTTCAGGAGTAGGAACAGAGAGCGCGCCCACTACCCACATGAGTGTCGGTGGCCAATCACGCGGCTGAATTCTCGGTTAGGCTCGAGGATAAGTTAAGAATAACGGGCATTCTGAGGGTGATGCATGGGGGGGGAGGGCAGCTCCATCATTCTGCATGCACCACCGGCACTCATGTGGGTCGTGGGTGCGCTCTCTGTTCCTACTCCTGAAAAGCCCTGCCGACGTAAGCGCGGGTGGCCAATCATATGGCTGCATTCTCTCCGAGGCTCAAGGATAAGGTAAGAATATCGGGCATTCTGATGGGTGATGCGAGGGGGGGGGCTCCAGCATTCTGCATTCCCCCCCCCCCCGACTGTCTTAATGCAGCGATACCAACACCTGCACCTGATAGAGGGAAAATGGCTGTTGGTCCTCTTTAAACCTTTAAGTGCCAGCCTACTGAGAAATGGTGTCACTCTCTGGACCATGTTTCACTATATTTTGCTATACATGTTCAACTGTGATTTTTGTTTCAATTGTTTTTATTTAATTTGTATATAAAAGTTAAAATACAACAATGCATAAATATCGGCCAGTATTTATTTATATCAAGGAAAATAAAGGGGGTGAGAAAATCATTTAATCATCAAGCCTTGTAATTAACAAATAAAATGTAAAGGACAAGGTATACATCCTAACCAAGAGCATCCACATCTTTTACCTATTTCCCCTCTCTTCTCCGTGCCCCCCCCCCCATATGTTGTTCCTTAAAAATTGTCCCAAAGAAAGAAACCCTAAAGAGAATCTGAATGTCCCCTGCTCTGCCTACCACACTCAATCTATGGTCCCATAGTGCCCCCTTTGGTCCTCACCCTCTCGTCTTCCTCCCTATGTCCAAGGGCACCAGATTTGTTGAAATCGGGTTTGGGAATCGGAGATGATTCTAGTCATTGTCTTATTAGTCATGACCCAGTCCACTTTCTGCTTCCAGCGTGTTATTGAAATAAATGTATTTTTTCAGACCCCAGCAATCGTGACCCTGGCTGCAGTTAGTAACAAAAATTGCAGGCTCCAAGCTTTTTTTGATGTTCTCAGGCTTCATGTTAAGTAAGGCTACCTCCGGGTCTAGTTCTTATTGTATATGAGTTACTTTTTCAATTGTCTTAAAAGCTCTTGGACAAGACCACCAAATGTGGAATGTGTCTTCTATGGTTTCACAGCCCCGGAAACAGACTCCTTGGGAACATCCAAGCATTTCTAGAGGGTGCCAAATACCATCTCAATGCCACCAGGACAATGGATTTTCTGTACCCAAATCCTGATCCCAGGCACCCATATAAAGGTGTTTTGTTGGTGCCCCATCCAGCATTTTATACACTATAGAGATTCCTCCTGGGCCCCCCTGGGGATTTAAGGCAATAATTTTAAAAGCTTGTATACTCATTAAATTAAGCGTTATTCTTTAGAACCTGGAGAAACCTGGACACCTGAACCATCCTAAAAATTAATTCAGTGGGGGATCGAAGCTGGCCTGGAAAGTTTGTAAAGAAAGGTATTGGGCAGTGGGTTTTCTTGTGAGCCCCCTAGTAATCCACCATTTAAAACCTCAGGCTGACCCACCATTAACCCCCTAAGGTTACCAATAATACGTTTTGCCTTTTGCCATGTCAGATATTTTCCCTGAGCATTTCCGATCAAATCTCGGGTCTTCTCCCTTGTGGAATTTCTAACAGATAATTTAAAGGGAGGGGTAAAGAAACTTCTTCCTCTATTTCCACCCAAAGAGATTTAGCCCTTGTTTTTTATATATCTGCCAATTGATTTACCCTTGCTGCATAATAGTTTCTCAATCTAGGGGAACCCTAACCCCCCAACTATTAGGGGCAAATATTGTTTTCCTATTAATTATCCCTTTCTTTCCTGAATCCCAGTACGTCCTGTTCCAGTCTCTCCTGCTCCCTCAGGTCAACTCTAACTGGCAAAGCCCCAAACAAATTAAGAAGCTTAGGGAGAATGTTGTTTTTATAGGCTGCCACTCTCCCCAACCAAGATAGGTTGCTAAGAGGAAAAGGACTGGGGATGGCGGACACCCCTGATTAGTGCCCCTGAATATATCTATCAAGCCTGAGTAAAAACCACCTCTGCTCTTGGTGTTAAATATATGCCCTTAATTGTATTTATACATTCTTATTATTTGCAAGGTTATATAGCAAAAAATTCCAGTTAATAGAGTAATAGAGGCTTTGTGAAGTTCAGTAGACAGGATTACTCCCCCTTTCCCCCATCCGCATCACCTCCATAATATCCAAGACTCTTCTGATCTGTGAAGGTCCTTGTCTGCAAGGGACAAAGCCAACCTAGTCCGAATGGACCACCTCACCCAAAAATCTTTTAATCCGAGTCGCCATTAGAATTTTTAGATAGTTATTAATAAGAGAAATAGGGCGATAGTTTTCGCATTGCGTACCATCCTTATCTTTCTTAGGGATCAGAGTTATATTAGCCTGTAAAGCTTCAGAGGGAATCCTTTCCTCTTTCTTAAAGGAATTGAACCATTCTCTAAGATGGGGGGTGAGAGTTAACACAAACTTTTTATAATATAGGTTAGCTTACCGCACTTATCCGTCTTTATTTCTTCATACAGGCTCTTAGTTCTATAAAGCAAACTCTCATGACTGCTTTATGAGCCAACCAATTTATGGCGGCCAATGTCCACATTGAGGGATTAAACTTAAAATATTGGTTAAGTTCTTGCTGAATCCTTGACTTTAAGGTTTTCCTTAAAGTGAGTTTCCTGCAATAGGAGGATGTCTAAACTTAATGAAGTATACAATTTAAAAGCTTTCTACCTCATAATTTGAGAGTTTAGACCCTGCACATTGTACAATATAATTTTAAAGGGCCACAATTACATGTATGTGGTTTTTCTAGGCCTGGGATCCTTGGTAACAAGACCAGAGGGGAGAACTCTAGAACCACCATCCACAATGCAGGGGGAGCAGAATACACCACATAACCAAAGGAAGAAAACAATAAATAAAAAAGGAACCCATCCCTATTAATACCCTCCTCTGCCCCGAGTCCTGTCATGCTGGCCTCCCGGCATCTAACCTGCTAATTCAGCACAGTCTGGGCTCTGACATGAGATGTCTTGTTTGTAATTTGTGCATTCTCAATACTTTTGTGTGAAATACAGTTAGGTCTATAAATATTTGGACAGAAATGTTCTAGTTTTGGCTTTGTACATTAACACAATGAATTTTAAACAAAACAATTCAGATGCAGTTGAAGTTCAGACTTTCAGCTTCAATTCAGTGGGTTGGGCAAAAAGATTGTATAAAAATGAGGAACTAAAGCTTTTGTTTTTTTTTGTTTTTTTAACACAATCCCTTTATTTCATGGGCTCAAAAGTAATTGGACAAATTAAATAATTGTAAATAAAATGTTAATTTCTAATATTTGTTTAAAAACCCTTTGTTGGCATTGACTGCCTGAAATCTTGAACTCGTGGACCTCACCAGACATTGCTGTTACCTCCTTTTAATGCTCTGGCCGGCCTTTACTGCAGCGGCTTTCAGTTGCTGTTTGTGGGCCTTTCTGTCTGAAGATTAGTCTTTAGTGAAATGCGGCTTAATTGGGTTGAGGTTAGGTGAGTGACTTGGGCATTCACAAATATTACACTTCTTTGCTTTATTAAACTCCCGGGTAGTTTTGGCTTTATGTTTTGAGTCATTGCCTATCTGTATTTTGAATTGCTGCCGAATCAGTTTGGCTGCATTTGAGCACACAGTATGTCTCTAAATAGCTCAGAATTCATCCGGCTGCTTCTGTCCTGTGTCACATAATCATAAACATCAGTGACCCAGTGCTACTGGCAGCCATTGCTGCCTCCGCTGTGTTTTACAGATGATGTGCTATGCCTTGGATCATGAGCTGTACCACACCTTCGCCATACCTTCGTTCATCTTAGTTTCGTCTGTCCAAAAAATGTTGGCTGGCTTTTGAGATTTTTTTTTAGCAAAGCCCAATCTAGCCTTTTTATTCCTGAGGCTTACGAGTGGCTTGCACCATGATGTAAACCCTCTGTATTTACTTTCATACTGTCTTCTCTTTATGGTAGATTTGGATATTGATACGCCTGGAGAGTGTTTTTCACTTGGTTGGCTGTTTCTCTTCACCATGAAAATTATTCTGCTATCATCCCCCACTGTTGTCTTCCATGGGCGTCCAGATTTTTTTGCATTGATGAGTCAAGCAGTACATTCTTTTCAGGATGTACCAAACATTTTCCCACCCCTAATATTGTAGCAATTTCTCGGATGTTTTTTTTCTGTTTTCACAGCTTAAGGATGGCTTGTTTCACCTGCATGGAGAGCTGCTTCTTCACAGCAAAATATTCCAAATGCAAGCATTACACCTAAAAATCAACTCCAGGCCTTTTATCTGCTTAATTGAGAATGACGTAACAAAGGAATAGCCCACACCTGCCCATGAAACAGCCTTTGAGTCAATTGTCTAATTACTTTTGGTCCCTTTTCAAAGCAGGGTGGCACATGTTAAGTCAGTAGTCCTCAAACTTCCTCCTCAAGGGCCGAGACAGGCCAGGTTTTGCAGTTCTCTATGCTGATGCACAGATGTAATAATTAGGGCTATAGCTCTGTCTGTGCACCAGTTAATTCACCTGTGGAGTAGCGTGGAGAGCTGCAAAACCTGGCCTGTCTCGGCCCTTGATGAGGAAGTTTGAGCACTACTGTGTTAAAGTGGACCAACACCCAGGATTTTGACTATCCTGGGTTTTGGTCCACTTCGGCGGGGCACCCCGATCGGGGGTGCCCCGTTGTGTGAAACCCCACAGAAACCCCAAAAAACTCACCTCTCAACGCTCCCACGTGAACGCCGCAGCCAATCCCCGCCAACGTCCAGGCGGGGATCAGGAACGTCCAAGCCGCTTCCGCCGCCGCCGCCTCCCGCGCGTCACTCTCGGCGCGCGCGCGCCCCCGCCGGCCATTCACAGAGGGCCGGCGCAGGCGCGCGCACGTCTGGAGGGGCGCGCGGGAGGCGGCGGCGGAAGAGGCGGCGGATCAGGTAGGGTCTTTTTGGGGTTTCTGGGGGGTTTCACCCCGCGGGACATCCCGATCTCGGATGTCCCGTGGGGTGGGAGATGATCGGCCCGGGAATCTTATAGATTTCCGGGCCGATCACCCCTGGGTGTTGGTCCTCTTTAAGTAGTTGAAACTCTAAAACCATTCACCTGGTTTTAATGTGTATACCCTCAAATGAAAGTTGAAAGTCTGGACTATGTCCATGTCCATTATATTACTATAACTTGACTATGTTTCAGTTAACGGGTAAAAAAAAGCAAATTCTTGTCAGTGTTCAAATATTTATGGACCCAACTGTGCAAAAAGTATATAAAAACCTACTAATTGTAGTGTTTTTTGTAATAAGACATGTACGTTTTCCAATAAAATCATATTGCATGTAAAATCCCCATTTTTCCCAGTTGCAACAGTACCACAAATGTATTGGTAGACACCCTTTTCTGCCCCACAAACTACATATTCCCTTAAAGTACACACCTCAAGCTTTCTAGAAATACCAGGCTTGATGAGTTGGCGCAGTTTTCTGGAAGTAATCCCTCGATGAATTCTTTGGTTGCACAGGGTTTCCCTAAAAATAATAATAAAAAGGCAGCATCAAACCACATTTTCCTAAAAACACATGCAAATAAGAAAAATAAGTTATAACTTGAAACAGCAACCCCCCACCCCCAAATAGAACAATACCCAACATGCATAGGTACTGTCAAGGGAAGAGTTGCCAAACAACCTAAAGTGAAGCGTGCGCTGAGGGGTATTTTACTTAAAAATTTCAGCTACGCAGACGAAGTGCGCACCTTGCACCGTTTCAACCAAAACAACCCTTTACATTTGAAATACCCCCAACAATGCATACATTCCCTGAAAATAAACAATTTTTAAGCTTTTTTAGGCTTACCCAGGTTGTTGTAGTGGGCTCATCTTTCTGGAAGTAATCCCTTGAAAAAAAATTTTCTTGCACATAGTTTCCCTTATACCTATTAAAAAAAGGGGTATAAAAAACACATTTCCCTAAAATATCAAACAAGAAAAAAACAGGCTAAATCTGAAGGTGCAAGATCCCCCTGCCCAACATACTTTTAACCCTTTTACCTGCCAGCCAACCTGAAATTTTGTCACTCTATTAACAAGTCATTTCTCACCATTTTGCTAGGTTTAACTGTTGTTTTTGCAGGAATTTACGCAGAAAATTATATATTATATTATCATTTTTTTCAGCAGAGTTTAAGCTTTAACATGAGATGTCTTGTTTGTATTTTTTTTTCCAGTGTTTTTTCAAATATTTTTGAGTGAAAAAATTAAAAGAAAATAAAAAATGTTATTTTTAAATTTGTCTAGTTTATTTTAAATAAAAATGTATTTTATTCAAGAAAACCATTTTGCATTTGAAAGCCCCATTTTTCCCAATTACAATATCATATCATATATCATATATAACATATGTCTTGGTAGCCCCCGCTCCTGCCCAGGAGAAACCCCAAACTGAAAAGAGCACTTTATAACATTTACAAATACAACTAATATCCACACTATAAAGGATGACCCCAACCCCACACGTTATTAAGGGTTAAAGCTTTTAAAAATTAAAAGAAAAATGGCCTTGGGTCCCCCCTTCTGAGTAAAACCAGCCCAGGCACCTGCAGGGATTGTAGACCGGACCACAGAGCCTAGCCTCGACTTGGCCCCCAGCCCTTAAGGCTACAAACCCAGATAGACTTTATGGGCCTTGGGTTCTTCTGCCCCCCTTGGACTTTGGGGTAATGGGGGCTGCTTGGTGCAAGTGATTTGGCAGCGCCCCCCCCCTAAGGCCTTGTGAACTGGTATAGGATATATATATATATATATATATATATATATATATATATATATATATAATTTTTTTTTTCTTTTTTCACTATATCCAGTCCAGGTCGTCCCAGGAGTGATGACAGTTGGGTAATCCACCGCTAGGTGGCGCTTGACTGCAGGATCAAAAGCTGTAGCTCCTCCCGGCCCCCTTTAAAAGCAGGTGTCTCAGATGATTCCCCAGTATTCATCCTGCAGTCTTGCTGCATGAGGATCATCTGGATACTCTCTCCTGGATACTGCAGCTGAGTGGGGCCTCCTAGCCCGTCGGCCGCTGCCCCCTTATTACCACTGTTCCCGTGGACCCACTACTGCCTCCCAGCTTTGGCTGCCCGGGACGGTGAAGGTAGGGTGACGCCGGGGTCTGGCGTTGGCAGAGCTAGGCTCTGGGCCGCAGACCCTGCCTAAAGGGAAGCCGGCCATAGGCTGATGGTGAGCCTATAAGGGGGGGGGGCCACTCATGCCCACGGGGGCTTCTGCCCTCCCTGCCCCACAAGCTTTTTTATTGTGTGTATGTGCTTGGTGTACTTCTCTTTTGCCTTGACAGGACTCTGTGGAGTCCCTTGTGAGCTGGTGTTTTTGTGTTTAACTTGTTCTCACTTCACATACTTACCCTCCTCGCTTCCTCGAGGCTCCTGCTCCTCTCCCCTCTCCATCATGCTGCCGCGCTGTGAGGAGGGGGGGGGGAGACGGCGCTGCACTGGCAGATGAATCGGCTGGAGGCCGCGGTCTCTGCTGCGGGTGCGCGCCGCACGCTTGCTGGCCAGCTTGAGGCTGCGCGAGGGCATTGGGCAGGCGCTTCTGGCTGGGCTCCTCCGTGGGCCGCTTGCAGTCTCTGGGCCCACCTTCATTTTGGGGGCAGGCGCGATCTTTCATGCCGTTGGCGGGTCTGCACGATGACTCTTTTCGCGTCACTGCTGTGCGGCCTGCCCCTCGAGGAACGTGTCCTGCTGCTGCTCCGCGCCATCTTGTCTGCCCTACTGCACGTCGCGGTCGTCCTGAGCTGAGGCAATCGCGAGGTGTCGCGATTCCCTCTTGATAATCATCTCTTTGTTATTGTTGCTGGGCATGTGCTGTGGGATGCTTATGTGTCTTTCACATGGTGTCTTCTAGTTGGGCCCCTTGATTACTAAGGGTTGTGGTTCCTCTCGGCCTCCGCCCCCCCAACTCCCTTTCTCTCTATGCCCTCTCCCTGTAAAGAGGGATCACATAAGGGGGACTCATTTTTGCGGGCTGGTCAGGTTAGGTTAGGTCGTGCCTTGTACCTGTTACTTTTACTCAAATCACCATAATGGAGGCTTCTGGGGATAATGAGCTAGGGATCCCATCGGGGCGGGTGAAGCTCTGTCCCATGTGCGGTGCTAGCCCTCTGGGCAGACTCGGCACGGTTTGTGTCACTTGCGCCAGAAGTGTTATTTTGGAGCATGATCAGGCGGACGTATCTGCCCCTAGCCCATTATTGCCTGCGGCTTCTCCAGAATCCCAACGCTTGCTCTCAGCCCCCAGTGAGGGGGAAGCCAGTAGGGAGACAGATCTCTCGCTCGGCTCCTAAGAAGGCCACAAGTAAGAGGCGACATATTGAGCCGGTCTAGTCTGATAATGATGGAGGAGATGATCTCTTTGGAGGCCCCGGCTCTGTGGAGGAGGGCGAGTTGCATGAGGACTCTATCTCCACGTTGGATTATTCTGTTGGCCCTGATAGTAGGCCCGGTTCTTCTTCGGATGAGGATACATGGCTCCCTGATGATACGGAGAGGTTGCTGACTGCGGTCTTTGAGACGCTGCACATTGTCCCTCCTAGAGTGGCTAAAAGGAAGCAGGGTGATTTGTTTCGGCCTGAGAGACAGACGAGTCTTTCCTGAGCAGGCCAATGTTTCTAACATGAGACGAGTTTTTCCTGAGCAGGCCAATGTTTCTAACATGAGACGAGTTTTTCCTGAGCAGGCCAATGTTTCTAACATGATTTTTAAGGAATGGGAAAGGCCTAACAAGGTGCCGTCGGTGCCCAAGGGCCTGGACAGGCGCTATTCCTTTCCCGAGGAGCTGGTCCGGCTATGGTCCCGTCCTCCCGAGGTGGATGCCACCGTGTTGGGTTTGTCCAACACTACGGTCATGCCTTCTCCCGATACTGCTTTCCTACGTGATCCAGCTGACAAGCGCATGGATCAGCTGGTCTGTCATGCCTTCACCTTTGCCGGTGCTTGGTTCCGCCCTGTGTGTGCCGCGACTACGGTCTCCCTGGACATTAGGAAGAAGGTGAGATGCCTTATGGATATTGCCAAGTCTCGCAAGCGGGCTGAGGAGTACAAGGACCTCAAGGCTTGCGTGGAGTTTGCCTTCATTGTCTCTGCCATGGACGATAGTGCCCGGCTCGGTGCCAGGGTCTCGGCCCTGCTGGTTGCGCTTCGCCGTTCGCTGATGCCGCGCCCAAAAAGTCGCTCACTAGTATCCCCTTTGTGGGTCACAGGCTGTTTGGGGAGCGTCTGGACCTCCTGGTCAAAGACGGAAGACTCCCTCAGCGACGAAAGTCTGCGCGGCCCTTTCGGGGTTCATCTGCCTATCGCTCCTTACGAGGAGGAAGAGGCTCTTCATTTTCAGGTGCTCGCAGAGATTTCTGGGGACAAGGTAGGTCCCGCGGCCGACCCAATCCCTCCTGGGGATCCAAGTCCAGGCCCCCTGCCAAGGCCCCTCAGGCATGAGGGGGCGCCCTCACCCATCCGGTTGGGGGGACGGCTTCTGCTATTTGCTCATGTCGGGAAACAGCATGTCTCAGATCGGTGGATTCAGGAGGTGGTTTCCTCCGGTTACAAAATAGAGCTGGCAGTTTGGCCGCCCTCAAGATTTCTTCAGTCACGAATTTCCCAGAACCCCTTGACGGCACAAGGCCTGCGAATGGCCGTCCAACACCTTCTGCTGTCAGGTGTGATTTGCCCCGTGCCTTGGCAGGAACGGGGTCAGGGCTTTTACTCCAATCTGTTCACGGTGCCCAAGAAGGATGGAACGCTTAGACCCATCCTGGACCTGAAGGGTCTCAACAGGTTTGTCAGAGTCAGACATTTCCGCATGGAGACCTTACGGTCCGCAGTGAGCTCGCTTCGACCCGGCGACTTCTTGGGCAAGGTGGATATCAAGGATGCTTATCTATTTCAGGGGCATCAGAAGTTCCTGAGGTTTGGGCTGGAGGATCAGCACTACCAGTTTGTGGCGTTGCCATTCAGGATTCGGTTGAGTAGTCAATTACCCCAAGTCCTCAATCACTCCCTCGATGGTGAGGTCTTTTCTGTGCATGACGTTGGACACCTCTCAGGCCAGGGTATTCCTGCCACAGCAGAAGGTGGTGGGTCTTTAGACGCAGGTGCAGGCCTTGCTGTCTTGTCAGCAACCATCTGTCCGTCTGGGGATGAAACTGGTGGGCCTTATGGTGTCATGCTTCGAGGCAGTGCCCTTTGCTCAGTTCCACGTGAGACCTCTTCAGTTGAATCTGTTGACCGGTTGGGATCAAACGCAGGAGTCACTGGAACAGGAGTTTTCACTGTCTCCCCCAGCCAGGCAGTCCCTCTTGCAGTGGCTGGACTCCAGAAATTTGCTGGTAGGCATGTCATTTCTGACTCCACGGTGGGAGATTGTCACCATGGACGCCAGCCTGACTGGCTGGGGAGGCTTTTGGCTGACGCAGAAGATCCAAGGTCAGTGGGGGCCGCAGGAGAACCACTTGCCCATAAATATCTTGGAGCTGAGAGCAATCCGGTTTGTGCTTCTTCACTTGACTCCCCATTTAAGGGGTTGTGCGATTCAGGTTCGCTCGGACAATCAGACGGCGGTCGCCTACATAAATCACCAAGGCGGAACTCTGAGCAAGCGAGCCCTCAAGGAGGTGACCCAGATTCTGACTTGGGCAGAGGAGAATATCCCTGCATCTCGGCGGTTTAAATTCCTGGGATGGAGAACCAGGAGGCAGACTCCCTGAGCAGGAGTGCCTCACACCTGGGGGAATGGTCTCTCAGCAACAAGATCTGTCACGCTCTGTGTCTCCATTGGGGTCAGCCGAAGGTGGACCTATTTGCGTCCAGACACAATTACAAGCTCCCGAGATTCGTCTCCCTGTCGAAAGATCTTCTGGCCTTTGCCACAGACGCGCTGGCGATTCCTTGGACGGAGTTCAGGCTCCTTTATGCGTTCCCTCCGTTTCCACTCCTGAGCCGAGTGCTGCGCAAGATAGCCCAGGAGGGGGTCCCAACCATCCTGGTGGCTCCTCGCTTGGTTCGCAGACATAATTCAGATGTCAGTCGACTGCTACGTCATGCCCGACGATCCAGGGCTTCTCACGCAGGGGTCGCTGCGGCACCCCAATTTACAGACGCTGGCTTTGACGGCCTGGCTATTGAAACCTCAATCCTGACGGAAAAGGGGCTGTCAGCCACGGTTGTTCAGACCATGATTCAGGCGCGGAAGAAGTCTTCTTCCATGATATACTACAGAGTTTGGCATGCCTACATTGCTTGGTGTGAATCTAAGAGCTTTCTTTGTCGCACTTCCTCTATCTCTACGATTTTGGAGTTTTTACAACACAGCTTAGACTTGGGTCTCCAGCTGAGCACCCTCAAGGGCCAGGTCTCGGCCTTGGCAATCTTTTTCCAAAGATCCTTTACCAATCATAGACTAATCAAGACCTTTTTCCCAAGGAGTTACCCATGTACGCCCACCGCGTAAGCGTGTATTACCGGTGTGGGACTTGAATTTGGTGCTTTCTGCTCTCCAGGGTCTCCCCTTTGAGCCCTTGTGCGATGCTGCATTGTCTATTTTGACCCTAAAGGTGGTATTATTCTTAGTATACAGTACGTCCTGCCCCAGATAGAATAATTACACTCGGGTACTACTCCGCCAGATGGCGCTGGACTGCAGAGACATCGAAAAATAGGCTCCTCCCGGCCCCTCAAATACCCAGGGACCTCCCACAATCCCCAGATTTTCTCTGCAGTCTGGACTGCGAAGGACAAGAAGATGGCTCTCTCTACTCGCAGGTGAGCGGGGCTATTAGCCTGCGGCCCTGTAGGGCTATTCCCACCCGTTCCATCAGTAATTGCCTCCCAGCCTTGACTGCGCTGGTCGGGTGATGGTAGGCAGCACCGCTGTTAGGTGCCTAGGAGCGCTGCTCCACCGCAATCCCCCACCAAAGGGTAGGCGGTACAGGCATATGGTGAGCCCCTATGGGATGCCCCTCCCGCACTATTGCCCCTTGCCTCTGTCTATCAGTGGGCCCTATGTTAAGTGGCCGCTGTCCTCCCTCACTCTCCTTGTAGCCTTCGGGGGAAAGAGGTGTGTGTATGTATATACGTGTATTGGCTTTTATGCTTCACTACATTATGCTTGGTGCTGGGCGGCGGCGGCGTTACCTCAGGCGCCGGTGCGCCATCATTGGCTGCTTGTCACGTGTTGGCTTCTTGCTCTTCGGGGGGGGGGCCTGTCTTTGGCGCGTTCCGCGTCATTGCTCCTGCGGGCCCGCCCCTCGAGGTATACAACGCCATTTTCTTGCATGGTTCCGGCTGCTGCGTGACGGGCTTCTACCTACCGCGGTCCGTGAGTGCCCTCGCGGGCGGCTTTATTACCGCTGTTAATTATTGTATACTTACAGCTTCCCTTGGATTATGTCTTTCAGACGGGCGAACCCCTTTGGCTTCTCCCGGCCCTACTCCCTCTATTTAGTTGGTTAACTTGTGAGGCCTAGTGTTAATTACTCCCACTTCCCTAGCGGGTTATTGGGGCATCCCTGATTGCTGTATAGCGTTAATCCCTATCGGTCTATTGTGCCGCTATAATCACCATATGGAGTCATCTCAGGATAATGTGACCGGGGTTCCTTCGGGACAAGCCCGGCTGTGTGTAGCTTGTGGGGAGTCCCATATTGACACTGACAAGGCGCGGGTCTGTTTACCCTGTGCCAAACAGGTGTTTGCACTGCAATACGGCCTTCCAGTGACAGCCCGGCTGCGTTTCGCCTCACCTACTCCCCCAAGCTCCCCCATTGAGTTGCATACAAGTGGGGATTCTCAGCCTGATGTGTCTTCTAGACTGGCTAGTGTTGAGAAGTTAATTGCTAATACCTTGAGGCCTCTGCAAAAAATTGGCACTTAACGCCTGATGTCACTCTTTTCCCTATGGAAGCTGATGAGTTTTTACAACTATCTGGCTATACCCCTTTGGAGGAAGGGGAGCTATTCTCCGACTCCGGGTCATATGATGAGAGGCCCAGGGGTCATGACTATTCTGGCTCTGACCCCTGGGCCTCGGAGGATACTGATAGACAGAACCTCAAAATGAGCCAACATTCTATCTCTCCCCCTGTTGCGGCTCCCAGGCAAAGAGGAGAACTTTTTCATACTGCTAAGTCTCGCTTGGAATTTCCTGAGCAAGCACATTTCAATAACCTTGTGCTCAAGGAATGGGAACGTCCCAGTAGACTTTCCGGTGTACCTAAGAGTTGGGATAGGAAGTATCCCTTTCCTGCTGATGTGGTGAAGTGTTGGTCATCCCCTCCCGAAGTGGATACCCCGATTCTAGGGTTATCTAACACCTCTGTCATGCACTCCCCCGACTCTACTATCCTGCGGGATGCTGAGGACTGGCGCATTGGCCAGCTGGCATCCCATGCCTTTGCATGTGTGGGGACGGCGCTGCGCCCGGTCTGTGCCTCTGCCATTACGGCTGTGGCTATTAGGACCCTGCTCAGAAGTATCCTTGATGGTGCCCCTGATGATTTGCCTTGTGAGGAGTTTAATGCACTCTCTAGTTGTGATGTTTTTGTGAATTTTGTCCTTTCTGCCTTGGATGACACCATTAGAATGTGTGGCAGAACCTCTGCCCTTGTGGCTATACGCCGCTCAGTTTGGCTGCGCCAGTGGGCTGCTGACAACGCTGCCAAGAAGGCCCTCACTGGTTTTCCCTTCAAAGGACTACGCCTGTTTGGGGACCGCCTGGACCTATTTGCTAAGGGAGGCAGGTTACCCCAGCGCAGGCGGCAGTCTCGGCCCTTTCGGGGTCAGGGCTCCTTTTCCTCCCCCTACCGTGGTGCTAGACAAGGGAGGGGGGTTTCCTTTACTGGGGCCCGAGGAGACTTTTGGGGTAGGGGCAGAGGACGTGGACGCCCTGACTCCTCCTCGGGCTCCAAGCTTAAGTCCTCTCCCAAGCCCCCTCAGGCATGATGGGGCGCCCTCACCCATCCGGGTGGGGGGACGGCTTCAGCACTTTGCTCACGTCTGGAGGCTTCATGTCTCAGACCGGTGGATTCAGGAGGTAGTGTCCTCCAGTTACAAGATAGTTTGCAGCCTGGCCGCCCCCAAGATTCATCAGCTCCCGGATTCCTCAGGACCCTGTGTCAGCTCAGGATCTAGTGCAGGCAGTGCAAAGCCTTCTGGAGCTGGTGGTCATCTGCAGGGTCCCTTTAAGAGAAAAGGGCAAGGGCTTCTATTCCAACCTCTTCACAGTGCCCAAAAATGATGGGTCAGTCAGGCCCATCCTGGACTTAAAGTGAACCATCACCCTCCACTGATCGGCCCGGGAATCTATAAGATTCCCGGACCGATCAGTCCCCTGACAGCGGGGCACCCCGATCGGTGTGTGAAACCCCCCAGAAACCCCTAAATCCCTACCTGATCCTCGTTCCAGTGGCGCCCGCCGCCGCCTCCTGCGCGTCCCTCTAGCAGGATGCGCACCCGCGCCGGCCGTTTGTGAATGCCCGGCGCGGGCGCGCGCCCTGTAAGAGTGACGCGCGCCCTGTAAGAGTGACGCGCGGGAGGCGGCGGCGGGTGCGCTCTCTTGTCCGTCGCTGCCTCCCGCTTGTCCGTCGGCGGGGATTGGCGGCAGCGGTCATGTGGGAGCGGGGAGAGGTGAGTTTTTGGGGCTTTCTGGGGGGTTTCACACAGCGGGGCACCCTCGATCGGGGTGGCCCGCCGAAGTGGACCAAAACCCAGGATAGTCAAAATCCTGGGTTTTGGTCCACTTTAAAGGTTCTCAACAAATTTGTCAGGTGCAGGCGCTTTCGCATGGAAACTCTGTGCTCTGCCATCAGTTCCCTGCGCCCAGGGGATTTCATGACGACTGTGGACATCAAAGATGCTTACCTTCATATTCCTTTATTTCCAGGTCATCAAAGGTTCCTCAGGTTCGCTCTGGAGGATCAACACTACCAATTTGTGGCATTGCCCTTTGGTCTCCAGTTCCCAGGGTGTTCACCAAGGTGCTGGCAGGAGTGATGTCTCTGCTCAGGTTTCAGGGCATCCACGTGCTGCCCTACCTGGACGACATTCTCATCACTTCCCAGTCTCTACATCAGGCAGAGTTGGATACTCAGCTGGTGGTGTCCACCCTGGAGTCATTTGGCTGGGTGATCAACCACCCCAAGTCTTCTGTCTCCCTCCGGGGTGACTTCATTCCTGGGAATGAATCTGGATACAGTTCAGGCAAGGATTTTTCAGCAGAAAAAGCAGCAGAAGGTGGACAGTCTGATTGCGCAGGTCCAGTTCCTGCTATCTTGCCGTCATCCCTCCATCAGGCAGGGAATGCAGCTGGTGGGCCTGATGGTGGCGTGCTTCGAGGCGGTCCCTTATGCTCAGTTCCACTTGAGGCCTCTGCAACTCCACCTCTGGTCAGTATGGGACAAGGACCCTGCATCCCTGGACCGGGTCTTTGCGCTTTCCCCCCTTGGTCAGGCGGTCCCTCTCGTGGTGGCTGGACTCCAGGAACCTGTTGCAGGGCAGATCCTTTCTCGGTCACCACGGATGCCAGTCTGTCAGGTTGGGGGGGGGGGGTTCTGGAAGTCCCTGCAGTTCCAGGGGAGGTGGGGCCCTCAGGAGGCCCACACACCTATCAACGTCTTGGAGCTGCGGGCGATCAGGTTGGTTCTGGCTCAGTTGACTCATCACCTTCGAGGCCTGCCTGTTCAAGTGCGCTCGGACAACCAGACGACAGTTGCCTACATCAATCATCAGGGAGGGACCCGGAGCAAGAGGGCCCTCCAGGAAGTGTCTCTGATCCTGACCTGGGCGGAGGCCAATGTTCCCTGCATATTAGCGGTGTACATTCCAGGGGTGCTGGCAGACTCTCTGAGCAGGGGGACCTCTCGCCAGGGAGAATGGTCCCTCTGCAACAGGGTGTTCCAATCTCTGTGTTGCCATTGGGGCCAACCAGATGTGGATCTGTTTGCGTCCTGTCACAATCACAAGCTCCCGGCCTTTGTCTCCCTGTCCCAGGATCCTCTGGCCTTGACCACGGATGCCCTAGCAATGTCATGGCAGGACTTTCAGTTCCTGTATGTCTTTCCTCCATTCTGCCTGCTGGACAGGGTTCTGCGCAAGAATGCTCTGGAGGGGGTGCCAGCAATTCTGGTGGCCCCCAGGTGGCCAAGAAGAGTGTGGTTCGCAGACGTGGTGCAGCTGACAGTAGATCAGTACGTTCTGACCAGGGTGCCAGACCTGCTCACTCAGGGTCCCTTACGCCATCCCAATTTACAAACTCTGGCTTTGACGGCCTGGCTGCTGAAACCTCCATCTTCATGGAGAAGGGGCTGTCTACCTCGGTTGTTGATACCATGATTAAGGTTAGGAAGAAGTCTTCTTCTTCCATTTATTACAGGGTTTGGCGTGCCTACATTGACTAGTGTGAGTCTAAGTCTATTCTCTGTCGTGTGTTCTCTATTCCCAGGATCCTGGAGTTCTTGCAGCATGGGTTGGAGATGGGGCTCCAACTCGGTACTCTGAAGGGTCAGGTTTCTGTCCTGGCTGTTTTCTTCCAGAAGTCCTTTGCTCAGCATTCTCTGATCAGGACTTTTTTTCCCAGGGGGTTACTCATGTGCGTCCCCCACATAAGCCTATGTTGCCTGTTTGGGATTTGAACTTGGTTTTGTCAGCCTTTCAGGGTGCTCCCTTTGAGCCCGTGCAGGATGCTGCCCTGGCCGTTCTTACTCTCAAAGTTGTCTTTCTGGTGGCTATCACCTCCGTTAGACGTGTGTCTGAGTTGGCGGCACTCTCCATCCAGCCCCCCTACTATGAGAGACACCAGGACAAGGTGGTGTTCTGCTTCAAGCCAGACTTTCTGCCTAAGGTTGTGTCTGCTTTTCATTTGAATCAGGACTTTGTTCTTCCGTCATTGTGACCTAATCCTAGTAATGCTAAGGAGAGGGTCTTGCATTCTTTGGATGTGGTTAGGTGTCTGAAGTACTATCTGGTGGCTACTGCACCTTTCAGAAAAACTGATGCTCTTTTTGTGGTCCCTTCTGGTCCTAGGAAGGGTTTGGCTTCTGCCAAGTCTACTATCAGCAAATGGATCCATCAGGCTGTGATTCAGGCCTACTCTGCTAAGGGGAAGAATCCTTCCTTCTGCCTTACTGCTCATTCTACTCGTGCTATTGGTGCCTCTTGGGCTTTTCAGCACCAGGCTTCTGTTGAACAGGTTTGCAAGGCCTCTACTTGGTCTTCTGTTCATACCTTTTCAAGGTTTTACAAGGTTGATGTTAGGGCCTCAGCTGGTGCTGCTTTTGGCCGCAAGGTTCTGCAGGCGGCAGTGGTTTAAACTGTCTGCTGTTACTTTGGGGATCCCACCCTACTTTATGGACACTGCTATTGGATGTCCCGAGTGTAATTAATCTATCTGGAGCAGGATGTACTGTATACTAAGAATACTCACCTGTAGAATTGGCATTATGAGTATACAGTACATCCTGCTCCACCCCACCCTTGGTTTTGCATTATCTTGGATCCCCTGTATGGTGATTGTTATCTTTGTTATAGTTACTAGTTTGGGTTGTTTTAATTCTCCCGGCTTCTCATTAACTGCTTTTCAATGCTGGGGATTGTGGGAGGTCCCTGGGTATTTGAGGGCCCGGGAGGAACCTATTTTTCGATGTCTCTGCAGTCCAGCGCCATCTGGCGGAGTAGTACCCGAGTGTAATTATTCTATCTGGAGCAGGACGTACTGTATACTCATAATACCAATTCTACAGGTGAGTAATCACAGAATTGTATTTTTGGTAGCTATCAACTCGGTGCGTCGCGTGTCAGAGCTGGCTGCACTTTGTATGAAGCCTCCTTACTTTGAACAGCATAGGGATAAGGTGGTGTTTCGCTTTAAACCTAATTTTTTGCCTAAGGTCGTGTCTCCCTTTCACCTTAATGAGGAAGTTGTCTTGCCTTCCTTGTGTCCAGCTCCGACTAACTGACAAAAAATGTCTTGTTCATCTCTTGTTGGAATGTGTAAACAGAAGTCGCCCTCAAAACAATGTGTTTTGCTATGAGAATGAGCGACACGAGCGATCAATTGGCCAACGAATAATCAGCGTCTGAACATAGTCACTCAGTCGCAGATTTGTATGCTCGCTCACGGAACAGCTAATTGATCTGCTTGTGTAAACCCAGCATTATTCCCCATTGTACTTATCATTTGGATGCCCTTCATACTGTATATCTGGCAGTATCCACATGTTTGAAATGACTTTGGAAGTAAGCCTGTACAAATCCTGCCCATAAGGGTCCAACTCCACCTTCTTTTTAGACACTAAGCCAACATTACCCACAAGATCCTGGGTTTGCAAACAATGTCCCAATCAATCTCTTACCTCTGCTATCTAATCTGCATATGAAGTAGAACTGCTTCTCAATGACTGTTGTATCACAAAAGTGGGTGGCTTCTATGAGAAAGCTAAATGTTTTTTTGAGTGCTCATCACGCTTGGGCTTCTGTCTGATTTATGGTCGTCAAAATGAGAGTTCCTTTTTGTGCCAATTTGCGCACTAGCGTTCGCCGATGTGCGCCTGAAATTTTCCGCTTGCACCATTTTGCCGCACTGGCAATTTGAAGAGTGAATTTCCTCCAGCAAATAGGTAATGGAAACTGCTGATTTCAAGGCGTAACAGCCTTAAAACACATGCCTGCAGCGTCCGCCATGTTTTTGAACAATGCAAGTTCTTTTTAGGGATTGAACTCTTTTTTGTTTTTTGCTCGAAAAAAGAATTGATAAAAAGTTGTCCAATATCACAAAAATAAAGGTAAAAAATGTGGATATTGGGCCCCAAAGTTTAACCAAAAAAATTATTGGTAAATTATTAAGCATTAATATGCAAACCAAACAGGGGAGGGAGGGTTAAAGAGTGCTTATGGGACATGGAAACCTTGAGCGAAAAAATGTTGAGAGTTAAAGCGGTCCTTCACTCTGAATAAGAGTCTATCTTATATGTTTCCCACACCCTGTACATACAGATTGCTCACATTAAAAAAAATCATCATATCTGCATCTACTGCATGTTATGAGCCTTTAAACATCCAAGATGGCGGCTCATGGAACTTTAGGCAGCCTGCAGACAGGAAGTGACTTCTGACTGTGTTGCTCTGCATTCTGGGATTGCTGACCTTTTCCTGACCCCAGCTCTGCTCTGTCTGAGCAAAGCACAGCTATAACCTGCCCCCCCCGTACTTTATTCCACTCGCCTCTCCTCAGTAAGTGTGATGTGTCACACACAGTGAGTCAAGATGGCGGCGCCCGTATCCTAGAGTCCTGAACAGAGTTGCAGCCTAGTGGGGGAAAGAATAAGTAAGGGACTTAAAATATATTAATTCTAGATGCTGGGGAATCGTTTTATAAGGGTTTGGGCTTTTCAATAAATCATGGTAAAGGTCCGGTTTAACTGGAATCTGAATACCCCCCCAAACAATCGAGTACACAGGTTCTCCAGAGAACACACTCTAAAATGGCGACACAGAAGCTGGAGAGATCAGATCGCTATGGAGAAACAGTAAATGGAAGGGGAGAAACATGGGGGACCATCAGGAGCAGTTAAGTGCTTAGCCGGCCAAATGTGCTTCAAAATGTACTTACTTGCACAAGAGAAGGAAATTCGCGCTTCTCCTGTGTGCTTGCCATTTGGTGTGATTTGCTCGTGCACCTTGCGTGTGCACACAGCCATGAATCATGCACCTAGACGCATGTGGATTCATGTGCGCTCCGTCTGAGGGTTTTTGCGTACCGACCATGAATCAACCCTATTGTCTGTCCAGTCCAAAAGAGGCGTCATTCCTGGATTTAACCTAAATGGTGGATTTCAGCCTATGGAAAAGTAGTAAGTGACCAGCCAACATTTCTTCTTCGATATTTTTTAGATCTAAATCAAATCTAGAATTTTCACTTGGAAGCTGCCTATTCTATTATTCCCTAAAATATCACGTTACACTGACAGCGGAAGCAATGTTGCAGATCGATCTGATCCTTTCTCAACCTTAACAGTGACGTGATAAAATCCCAATGCTCATATTTGCTCAGTGTGAGCCTGATGTGCATTGGCTCCACACGTCCTGGACCTGGCCAAGTATGTCATAAAGTTAATCTTCTTGTTCACATATTTATTTAAACCTCAAAGATACACAAATGTCAGCCAACTAGGGGGCACCACAAAGTGATTATAGAGGAACTAAAGCCAAGTCACCATTTCCTCATTTACGCATAAAGCAGCAAATTGCAGCCAGACATTCAGGCTTGAGGTGCAAGCCCACTCGGCAAACACTGGCAGTCAAGTAACTGGCAGCCATACAATAAATAAGGAAGTGGTAAGCATTGGCTGTCTTGACTTTATTTCCATTTTAATGTTCACTGTCCAACATTGTTAGCGACTCTTCTCTGGTATACATATTCATGTATAGTCTATACCTGAATTTTTTTTGAGCCAACCTTCATCGTGTCTACTGTTTTTCAGCCTAACACGCACGTCCAAAATTAATAGGAGGACTTTTAATAAGTGCACTTGTGATGTTAGTGTTTATTAAGAATCTACCTAGTCTGCTTTATTTCTAAGGATGATCCAGTGCTCTGCCTAAACAGGTGATTTGTGGGAGACGCTAATGTAAAACCATATTACCATAAGGTGAAAAAGATATACAGTATAATACTATTTAAAATTACAGTGACCCTGCACAGATGATCTATAGGTGTCACTGTGTTTAAAAATTTACATTTTTTTTCTTTCTGGTTGGTTAGTCAACCTTTGAAGTTTGGCTGTATCAGTCTTATCCAGTAGAGATTATATATTTCTTCCATCCTAGATTATCTGACTGTCGTACTCTTGTGGTATTTTGAAACCTCTTCTCTGCCCTGTCTTACTGTTCTTCGTTGCTATTTCTATTAGTTTTGTTTCTGCTGTTTTTTTATTGCACCCATTCAGTCTTACTTCTTTTCTTTATGAAAGGATATTTTTCTCTTTTTTTAATCTTTTTCCTCTTTTCTTCAGCTTCTTTTATTTTATGTCCCCCCTATTCCTTCTGTTCTCCCCCTTCCCCATCACTGCTCTTTATACCATCCCTGCTTCTCCGTCTGTTTTTTGTATTTACTCAGACTCTCTTGTTTTTTTTCCCTTTTTTTCAGTTTAGTCATTCATTTTGGGAATACTTACTGGATAATCTCCCCAAATTATTTTTTTCTCAATTGACATTAAAGCAGGACAAAACCCAGCTAAGCCGGCACTGGAATCTAAGAGCCGAATGCTGGCCTTCCCCTAACCAACCACCCCGGGGTATCCCAGGTTAGCGCAGCACTCACCGCTCCCTAGCCGATGTAAACAAGGGAGCCGCATCCCCGCTCCTTGGGCTGCATCCAGCCATTCAGATAGGCTGGGAATTGGAGCGCGCCCTGCTGCAGGGGATGTGGACGCTCTTGCTCCCATTGACAGGTTCTGTGTGTAAACAGAGCATGTTTGCCGAGCAATTAATATGCACGAACGTGAGTTTGAAAGGGTGATCTGGGATGCCCCGGAGGCGTGGAACAAAACCTGGGAAAGTCAAAATCCTGGGTTTTGTTCTGCTTTAACTTGGCAGCGCTTTGGTTGCCCACCTTGCTCAAATAATTCTTCTTTCTGAGGCTGTGGTTTACCCCGTACACACAAGGGTAGGTAATAAGCTTAGTTATGCATATCAATGCCTAGTTCTGTTTCCATGAAGACCTCCACACTTGTCCAAATAGATCTGACATTTTATATGTACATAACATGTGTAGGGGCTAGAATATTGTTCCTATAGTGTATGATCCCGCTTCCCCATAAATCTTTTTCCCATGTTGTCTTATGTGAGGGATTTTTTCACTACATCCAGTCCAGGCTGTCCCAGGTTCATTACACTCGAGATTCTGCCACCAGGTGGCGCTGCTGCAAGGTCAAAAGATGTTGCCCTCCCGGCCCCTATAAAACTAGGTGGTCCTCTATCATCCTCAGTTTGTCATCTTACAGCTGCTGCATGAAGATGTCACTCTCTCTTTTCAGCTATGGCTGCAGAGCGGGGTCACCTAACCCGACAGCTGCTGCAGACCTATTTCCATGGATCCTGGACCCCCTATGCCTCCCAGCTTCGGCTGCTCTGGATCTGTGATGGTAGGGTGAACGCGGGGGGACTGGGCGTTCGGCAGAGCTTCGCTCTGGGCCGCAGACCTTCACCAAAAGGTAGTCGGCCACAGGCTGATGGTGAGCCTGAAGGAAGAACCACTGACACAGGCCAGGCCTTGTGCACAGAGGTTCCCTGAAAAACCTAGTTGCACTGCCTCCCACTGCCACTCTCTCTGGTTGCACTGATTGGTGGGATTACACTTTTACAACCAAGTTGTGGTCCCCCTGCCCCACTGTGTGCTGCGCTGTCCGCTGGTCTTAACAGCGGCATGTTGCAGGTAGCGTGCTTATGTGTGTGCTCGTTTTTCTCTTCCCTTATTCCCCCTGGGACCCTGTGAGGGGCCGTCTGTGTCGGCGCTGGCGGCACCATGATGCTTCCACATGGGGGGGCGCACAAGGTTGCTATGTTGTGGGGACCCTGCGCAGAGGAGGAGGGGACGCCATTTTTGCGCCTTTTGGGGGGCGGGCCTAGCACGCATGCGTTGTAGGCACAGCCACGCCCCCTCACTAGGCCTTGATCCTCTAACTGTGTGCCTCTGCGCATCTGGTCTGGTGGCGTTCGCAAGCCTGGGTGTCCGGTTGTGTGCTGCGGTGCGACGGTGTCCCTCTTTCCGATCTCTGTGTCTGTATCGTGAGTCCCTCTTTTGCTTCTTGTGTGTGTGTATATAATATGTATATGTATATATATATATATATATATATACATATATATATTATCTGCTGGTATGGGACTATGGTGACTGGTGTCCTTGTCCCTCTTGTGTCTTGCAGATCGTGGTCTGCCATTAGTTGTGGTTGTCCCGGTCCCTCTTTTTATTAAGGGGGATTATAAATTACGCAGGCTTAGGCCGTTGTGTCTTGTAGCCTTGCGCCTGTTACCAGAATCACCATTTGGAGGCTTCAGGGGATAGCGAGCTAAGGCCCCCATGCGGGCATGTTAGGCTCTGCCCTATGTGCGGCAAGAGTCCCCTAGTGGGTTCAGTACCGTTGTTGCACTTGCGCCAGAGGTTTTTTCTCTGACCTGAACGGGCAGTCGCTAATGACCCTGGCCCGTCCCCTTCGTCGGTCTCCCCGACCCCCCCGGGCGGCCTTCTGCCCCTAGCGAAGGGGAGGCCAGCGGGGGCTCCCTAAATGATTGTGCAGCGCCTGGCCAGCATTGAGCTGCTGTTGTCCTCATCGTCCCCTAAGAAGGCTGCAGGCAAGAAGCGGCATATTGAACCCACCTACTCGAATGAGGATATTCCCGATTATTGGGATTGATGGAGGAGGTTTCTGAGGATTTGCCATCTGCTGCAGAATTTTCGGAGATGACGGTGCCTCCGGGTCTTCCTTGGATGAGGATTCATGGCTTCCCAGTGCTACAGAGCGCCTGCTTGCTGCGGAGTTTGATTTTCTCCATATCGCCCCCCCTAAGGCGGCTAAGAGGAAGCAGGGTGATCTGTTCCACACTGAAAGACCGAGGCGAGTCTTTCTGGAACAGGCCCCCTTTTTTCTGGCTGGTCCTTAAAGAATGGGAGAGACCCAACAGAGTGCCGGCAGTGCCTAAGGGTCTTTATAAACTGTATCCCTTTCCAGCAGAGCTGGTACGGCTTGGTCTCACCCTCCGAGGTGGACCCCCCCCCCTCGTGTCTGGGCTGTCTAAGACCTCTGTGATGCCATCTCCTGACAATGCATCCCTGCATGATCCCACTGATAGCGAATGGATCAGCTCTTGTGCCATGCATTCACCTTTACTAGTGCTCTGTTCCGTCCGGTATGTGCTTCTGCCATGGTGGTTCTGGCCAGCAAGAGGAAGGTGAGACAACTCTCTTCTAGGGCCAAGAACCGTAGCCGGACGGAGGAGTACAAGGAGGCCGAATCCTGCCTGGTTTTCATTGGTTTTATTGCAACAGCCATGGATGATATACTTCGGCTTGGCGCCAGGTGTTTCGGACATGCTGGTGGCATTGCACCACTCTTTTGGCTGAGACAGTGGGCCACTGATGCGGCAGCCTAAAAGGTCCCTCACTAGCCTACCCTTCGTGGGAGGCCGTCTCTTCGGGGATCTCCTGATAGGGGATGGGAGGCTTCCTCAGAAGAAGACGTCTCGACCCTTCGGAACCCCTCTTCCTTTCGCCCCTTCTGAAGGGGAAAAGGTTCTAAACTGCCCGGTACCGCAGAGAGACCGGAAGCAGAGGGGGTTCCCGAGGTCGCTCCAGTTCCGGATGGGGGTCCAAGTTTAAACCCCCTCAGGCATGAAGAGGCGCCCCCACCCTTCCGGGTGGGGGAACGGCTGCAGCTGTATGCTCGGGTCTGGAGATGGTGTGTCTCGGACCGGTGGGTTCAGGGGGTAGTATCCTTCTGGTACAAGATAGAGCTGGCAGCCTGGCCTCCCCCGAGGTTCATCCGCTCATGGATGCCCCGAGACCCGTCAAAGGCTCAGGCCTTGGAGTTGGCTGTTCTGCATCTCCTGCGTTTAAGGGTGATTTGTCCGGTTCCCCAGCTGGAGCGAGGTCAGGAGTTCACGGCCCCCAAAAAGGACGGAACTCTACGTTCCATTCTGGACCTGAGAGGTCTCCACAGATATGTCCGGGTCAAGCATTTTGCATGGAAACTCTGCGATCGGCTGTAAGATTGCTTCGACCTGGCGACTTCATGACCACGGTGGGCATCAGGGACGCTTACCTGCACATCCCGATATCCCAGGGACATCAGGTTTCTGAGGTTTGCTGTAGAGGTTCAGCACTACCAGTTTGTGGCTCTTCCATTCGGGATATCCTCAGCCCCTCGTTATTCACCAAGGTGCTAGCGGGTCTTATAGCCGTTCTGCGGTGTCAGGGCATCATGGTGATACCCTACCTGGATGACTTACTGATATTGGCACGGTCGTGTGTCCCGGCCGAGATTGACATGCTGACACTACTGTCCACTCTGGAGGAGTTGGCTGGGTGATCAACTACTCCAAGTCTTTCTCTCCCCTTCCACGGTGAGGTCATTTCTGGGAATGACATCGGATTCTGTTCAGACCAGGATTTTTCTGCCTCAACAGAAGGTCTTAGGTCTTCAGGTGCAGGCGTTGCTGGCTTGTCCGCAGCCATTGGTACGTCTGGGGATGAGACTGGTGGGCCTCATGGTGGCGTGCTTTGAGGCAGTGCCCTTTGCCCATTTTCATATGGGGCCGTTACAGTTTAACCTGCTATCCGTTTGGGATCGGAGCCAGGAATCCCTGGATCAGGAGTTTGCGCTGTCCCCCTCCGGCCCGACGTCCCTCTGGTGGTGTATGGTCTCACGGAACCTGTTGGTCGGCTATTCCTTTCTGACTCCCTGCTGGGTGATTGTCACCACGAATGCCAGCCTAACGGGCTGGGGCGGTGTTTGGCGGACCCGCAGGATCCTGAGTCAGTGGGGACCGCAGGGAAACTGGTTATCCATACACGTGTTGGAGCTGAGGGCGATTCGGTTGGTACTGCTACGCTTGTCCTCCCAGCTAGGGGGAGTCCGGTGCAGGCCTGCTCGGACATTCAAACGGCTGTCGCCTACATTAATCATCTAGGCGGGGCTTGGAGCAAGAGATCCCTCCAGGAGGTGACCCAGATTCTGACTTGGGCAGAGGAGAATGTTCCCTGCATCTCGGCGGTCTACTTCCCCGGGGTGGAGAATCAGGAGGCGGACGCTTTGAGCTGGATTTACGCGCCTATAAGTATAGTCTCTCAACAGCGAGATCTTTCAGTCTCTGTGTCGACCAGACGTGAGCCTTTTTTGCATCCAGACACAATCACAAGCTCCCAAGTTTCCTTATCAAAGGATCTTCTGGCATTCGCTGTAGACGCCCTGTCAATTCCTTGGACGGAGTTCAAGTTCCTGTATGTCTTCCCTCCGTTTCCACTGCTGGGCAGAGTGCTGCGCCAGGTTGCCCAGGAGGGAGTACCAACAATTCTAGTGGTCCCTCGTTGGGCAAGAAGGAGTTGGTTGCAGTCATAGTTCAAATGTCGGTGGATCACTACGTCATGCCCTACGATCCAGATCTGCTTATGCAAGGGTCTTTGCGGCACCCCTATTTACAATCGCTGGCTTGGTGGCCTGGCTATTGACACCTCAATCCTGGAAAAAAAAAAAAAAGGGGGTTGTCCTCTACGGTAGTACGAACTATGTTTCAAGCATGGAAGAAGGCCTCTTCCATGATCTACTACAGAGTTTGGAAGGCCTACATTGCTTGGTGTGAGGCCAAGGGCTTCACTGTTGGAAATTTGCTAAGATTCTGAAATTTTTGCGGCACGGTTTAGACCTGGGTCTGCAGCTGGGCACCCTAAAGGGTCAGGTCTCGGCTTTAGCCATCTTCTTTCAGAGATCCATTGCCACCCATAGGTTGGTCAGGTCCTTTCTTCAAGGAGTTATAGACGTTTGTTCACCGCGCAGGACAGTTTTGCTGGTGTGGGACCTGCATTTGGTGCTATCTGCTCTCCAGGGCTCTCCCTTCAAGCCTTGATGGACGCTAGCTTGCTCATTTTGATTCTCAAGTCTTTCTGGTTGCCATCACTTGTGTCTGAGCTGGCTGCGCTGTGTATGACACCACCGTACTTTGGGCGTCACAAGGATAGGGTGGTATTCCTTTTTAGGCTGGATTTTTTGCTAAGGTTGTATCCCCTTTTTCACATTAATGAGGAGGTTGTCTTGCCCTCCTTGTGCCCTTCTCCGGCTAACCTCAAGGAAAGGGCGCTCCATGCTCTGGTTGTGGTCAGAGCCTTTAAGTATTTTGTGTGTGATACTGAATCTTCAGATACGTGCTGTTCCGCACTGGGGATCCCGCCCATATGAGACTGCTTTTGGATGTCTCGAGTGTAATGAATCTGGGATGGCCTGGACTGGATGTAGTGAAAAATACAAATCCCACCCCGCCCTTGGGTTCGTTATGGCCTGTTGCCTGTTATGGTGATTCATAAAAATTGTTGTCTACGGACTTGTTATGATTGTTAAAGAGAGTACAAGCTGAAGCTGTGTGATGTAACATGGTTTCTGGGCCTCCCGACCGGTCCTCTTGTCTGTGACTGCTTTTGGACTAACTGAGGATGATAGAGGACCACCTGGTTTTATAGGGGTCGGGAGGGCAACATCTTTTGATCTTGCAGCAGCGCCACCTGGTGGCGGAATCTCGAGTGTAATGAATCTGGGGCGGCCTGGACTGGATGTATTCAAAAACAATTCTACAGGTGAGTTTCACAGAATTGTATTTTTCTGTCTACTCCCCCTTGAAATGATTTTGCAAGAGGAGGAGATGGGAGTATCTTGCATGAAATCAACAAGTTTTTGAAAACGTGGGGGGTATAAATATAAGCGACAACTGAAGATCATCATTTGTTTTTTCTTATTCCCTGCCTGATATTGTTTTGGTGTAATATTCTGATTAATATTACGTTTTCTATTGGTAATTTTACAGTCTGTGGAGGGACTAAGCAATTTGTTGGTTATAGTGGATTTAAGGTTTTGATAACTGCTTTGACTGTTGGATGCTTAGTGTTTTGGTGTGTACTTTAATGGCTAGATTTTATGGAGATTTTGTATGGTAAAGATGAAAATAAGGATAATAGTCTGAACAAGCCAAGTATATGCAATATAACTTTCTACATTTGCCCTTGAATTCTTCCCAGAAGTGTTAAATGACTAGCGCTAAAAAGCCCCCAACGAAGCTTGGTCAAAGAAAGAGGACATTTTTTTCTCTTGTGATTTCCATGTCCACTCAATACCAAGGATGCCTCAGCACAAAAAGTTCGGTGCTCTTCCGTACACAGATATGCCCAATACCCTGAAAATGATCAGTAGTGATGTGCTCCGTATTTGAGTGTGTGTTAAAATCCACTAGCATGTGTACGTACACTGGGCACCTTCACCTTTACATATACTGTACCTTTACACTTCATTGCTAAATTGCAAGACAACTGGTTGCAGCTTCTCAATATAGCCCCCAGCTGCAGTGCCAGTTCCTTAAGGTGTGAAGGTGTCTAAGACTCAACAATGTAACACTTCACGTTACTTTTCTAAGCTATGCAGCCAGCCCCGCTTGTGATTTGTAGATGTGATGAATTGTGCTTGGGCAGGTAGGCTGACATGAAGCAGGTTTGCGTTCACTTCCCTGGTGTCATTGAGGAAGGTGTGCACTGCTAAAATGTCAGGCTGTCCTCCCATGCTGCACAGGGTTAATGCACAGCCGTGGGGTGTAAAGGATTGGAGAGCTTTAATGGCATGTGCTTACTCAGAGGGACGGAGCTGCTCTACAGGAATGTCCTACATGTGCAGCAGCTATTAGGCTGCTGTCTGGGCCCCTTCCGAAGTTACCTGCACAGTGTCTAACAACTGGATGTCTGGGGCATCTGCTGCTGGCTGACACAGGAGGTAAATAGATACAGAATTTCTTGGCTTCTGATTCATGACAGCATGTCTCTGTCATCAGCTCTGCCTAGACCAGCAAGCTTTTGGATGTGGATGCCTCCCAGCTAAACATAGCAGCAACCCAGAGCTTCCTCACTGTATTTAAGATGATCATTTGTAGCTTCACCCTGGAGTCATGTTGCACCTCCTTGGTAATGCTCTATTTCTTACCCGTATCAAATAAACTGCTTGGTCCCAGGTAAGCGACTTTATTATATGAGATAAGCTCATTTTGGAAAAGAGGTTTCTAGTCTGTGTCTCCTGGTCCTATACAAGTAGTGTATATTGGTGTCCTATATTAACTTTAAGTTGTAGTATTTGAAAAGCTTTACATTGTCATTACTGCTGTCCTCAGCTGGTAGAATAAAGTGTGTGTGTATATATATCATTACTGCTGTCCTCAGCTGGTAGAATAAAGTGTGTGTGTATATATATATATATATATATATATATATATATATATATATCATTACTGCTGTCCTCAGCTGGTAGAATAAAGTGTATATATATATATATATATATATATTACAGTCGCTGCTATTGGTAAATACTGTGTGTGTGATTTATTGCAGTTTCAAAACGTATTACATGTACTTCTAAACAGAATCAATCGCAAAGCACCTTTGTTAGAGGGCTTCTGTTTAGTTGTTCCATGTGTTGCTTTAGGTCAGGGAGCCCTTGAAGGCCCAAAGTGTCAATTCATTTATACATGAAATACTTCCATATTAGTTTTAGGAGATGAAACTGTCTCATTTTTCAAATATTCCAAATCCAACATGTTTGCTAATAATGGTTTTGACATTACTGAAACCTTAATTTAAAAGGAAGGTAGAACTCCACTTGCATCCAGCTGTAATGTTATGTAAAGATGTTGCCCTCAGGCACGTGACGTTTAAGCACAGCAAAGGAGGATTAACAATTTTATTTTCAGATTTGAGGTTGTACTGTGTGTGGAACTTATACAGTATATATTTGCAGGAAAGAGCTGCTGGTGACTTGCACTGCACACACACACATTAAACAGAGCAAAGGAAGGTTTCTTGTGATACCTGCCCAGCACACTGTGAACTATGGCCTGACAACGTTTTCTTGCACACGTATGAGGACACAGCTGCTCTTCCGCTCAGAACAATGTCGCTAGAAAAAATAGGAGGTTGCTGTAGATGTCTCACAGGTAACCCTATGAAGAATGACTTGTTGCTTGTTCAGCTATTGTTTTGTGATTAGTAGTCTCTGTCATTCTCTTGTGTTGGTCTTGAAGTTTTGTAAAAGTTAATATGATGTCTAAATTGCATTTATGTGAAGGTGTTGACACAATTGATGACAGTTAAGGGCTACTCCCTTTTTGTAGAATTAATTTTCTAGGATCATAAATCCAATTCAGCTCTGTGATGTTTGTGATTGTGATGTTCTTGTGTACAGCCAGTGCTTGATATAAGAACTGTATGTTGCAGTATATTGTTAGTGGCAGTAGGTGGGAAAGAGATTCTAACTTCGGAAGAGATTTTTTTTCCTTTTATTTTATGGTTTCTTGACACTATGCAAAACCTGAAATAGTAAATGGTATGAGGGTGAGTGATAATGAACAACTTATGCCAAATGGCTTATCTTGTCTGGCTGCATTGTACTAATTTCAGCTGCTTATGATGGATAAATCGGCCTCATGGAATTCTACAGTGAAAAGCCAGGAAGGCAGCAATAGTTACCCGTCCCCAGTGATACTGTGAGACTGTGGTCTCTTTTTCAATATGCAGTTATATTTGGAAGCCTTTTTTGTAGACAGTAGTGGGTATTATGCGTTTTTAAATGGCTGTTTTGTGTATTTTTACATTTTAGATGATTGACCCATACATAACACTTAGATGGTACTGATGGTACTTAAAGTGGACCAACACCCAGGGGGGATCGGCCCGGGAATCTATAAGATTCCCGGACCGATCAGATCCCTCCCCGCGGGGCATCCGAAATCGGGATGTCCCGCGGGGAGGAACCCCCCAGGAGGCCCACAATCCTTACCTTACCGGCGATCCAACGGCGCATGCGCGAGACGCGGCCGCGTCTCTCGCTTCCCTCTAGCAGGGCGCGCTCCCGCGCCGGCCGTTTTGTGAATGGCCGGCGCAGGCGCGCTCCCTGTTAGAGGGAAGCGAGAGACGCAGCCAATGACAGCGCTCTGGTATGCGCGTCCAAGCGGCTTTGGACGCGCATACCAGAGCTGCTCTGAGCGCTGTCATTGGCCGGACGAGGTCACGTGGGAGCGGGGAGAGGTGAGTTTTTGCAGCGATCGGGGGGGTTTCAGACAGCGGGGCACCCCCGATCGGGGTGCCCCACCTAAGTGGACCAACACCCAGGATAGTCAAAATCCTGGGTGTTGGTCCACTTTAAACTGGACCAACAGCCTGGCACAGTTGGAAAAGAAAGGTAGCGGCCATAATGGAGCTTCCTCTCACAACTGACATAACTGAAATACACAGTAACAGGAAGTCCAGCATGACTCCTGTTTACAGGTAGCCTGCAAGCCCATGAGTGGCCATCTTGTTTTTAAAATGTATCCCAGTAGTCATTATAAAAGGGTAAATTATTTTTTATGTGCAGCAATCTAAATTGCTCTGGGGAGGGATGCATGAGGACTGTTGAGTTAGTCTGATTTAATTCATTTTTGACTGTTGGTCCGCTTTAATAAAAAAGATTGGGGGACACTATTATCTCCCTAAAGAGGCTTGCTCCTCACTGAGATAGACAACATACGAAGGAGGAGGCCATACCTCTGAAAGGTGTAGAGACTAGGAGCTCAGTCATTTTTAGTTCCAGTTGTAGATATTGCTTTACAGACAGGCTATTGGCTTCACACATAATCGGATGATCTCTTCTTATATTTTCTTATGACAAGTTTAGTTTCTCTAGTCTTGGATCTGGTACCCAACATTCGAAACACCTTGCAAACAGCAGTGGCAACAGTTTTGCCATAGTGTTTTAACACGTTCTTCAGAGGTTTTGAAAATATGTTGATTTTATGACCTGTCACAGTAGGGAAATAATTTGCTGGATTATCTGCATTCCTACTAGAAGTGCTCCGTGTCACATGGGGTTTCTGAATGTTGCTTTCTTAAAGCTGAAACACCCCAGCATACTGGAGATGCTTTGTGGTGACACTTATCATTAAAAAGGCATGGTCACACATGACATTTTAATGGATTGCTAAGCGGCATTCATATTTTTCAACATTTATCTCTGTACTATAAAAGAATAATGTATTTTTGTTTCCAAATCTAGTTTTTAAGCACTTCAGGTAGGTTATGGTTTCCTTACTACCTGCTCATTGCAAGCAACCTGCCAGTAGTACATCAGGCCTAGATTTAGAAAACAATCATGCTTTGTACATTGACAGCATAAAGATATGTTTCAAAATACCAAATAAGATATGGATGCGGCAAGGAAATCCATTCCAAGCTCCTAAGCTTAAAAGGAAATGGTATTTACTGCCTGCCTGTTCCCCTTTTATATTCCATACAATGTTTGTCAAGTTCCCGTATGAGATTTGGAGTCTATTTCAAGCTGCACCAGCTAATTCCTTAGCACTTTTTTTTTAATGTTTGATGTTGTCTAATTGTGTATAGCAGGAGTCTCCAATCTCCAATCTCACCAGTAGAGCCACATTCAGCACCATGAGATGGTTCATAGAACCCATAAACCCTTAAAGAACATGACACAACTGAAAATGGTTCCCAACAACAATTTAGTGAATAAGCAGAACAGTCTTGGATTCCATTCTAGCCCCCCAACTAATAGTAGTTTTGTTGGATTAGGCCTGAGAAAATACAAAGCATATGAACATTCCTTTTTATTTATGCATAAAGAGTGTTTCTATTTTTAAACTTTTTTTTTATTGTAGGTGTGTATTTTTTTTATTAAAAGGAGGTGCTCCTAGGCTTGGATGGTCTTCCCATTGGGGGGCCTGCTACACTAACCATATTTTTAGAGGTATACTGCATACTAAAATGAATGCATAGAAAATGCCTTTTCAAAATGCAGACGTAAACAAAGGGATTATGCATAGACTAAACAAAGAAACAAAACACATTAAGTGTAAGCTTCTATTTTCTGGTCCAACAAATACAGATTTGTAAAATGTTCCAGGGTGTGTCCAGTCATTATGTGTTTTTCTACATTTTAGCTAGAGCATGAAATGTTCTCTACACCCAAGAGAATGTTTTGTTGACACCCAGCCCTGCCTAAACAAATGAGAATGATGTTGGGTGACGTCACCAATTAGTAATTGTGTCTGCAAGGTTTTCAGAAGGATTCTGTGTGTTGCTTGATTGCCTTTTGGGGGGAAAGGGTAGACGTTTCTATAAAAGCCATGTTACAACTAGTATGCAGACACTCACAGTTAGGAAACCCTGACCTCTGCTGGTGAGAGATGAGAAAGCGCAGGCAGTTATGGGCTAGCCCGTATGCTACACCGCATAGACCAGTCTACAATGTAACCTTGTTGTGGAAGATTTTTCGTTTTTGATTTTAGGTTTGATCACTTTACGACTAGCCAGGTTCCCTTTTAATGACAGGAAGCATCCAAACTGTTTCTGTAAACCAAAAGATGCATTTAAATAGCAAATATAAAGCAATGGCAACATGCATGGTCAATTTGGAGCTTGCCATATCCAGCCAGATTGCTGAATATTTTTAGCAATGGTTATGTTACTGGAAGGCCTTTTACAAGGTACCAATGCAACCAAGGGGGCACCAGCAGAACATTTGCAGATCAAATGTCCCTGATCTAGATATCCTTCTACTTTATCCTATGGGCTAGGACTTCTAAAGATATTGCCCCCTGGCTGTCATGTTTTAAAGTGATGCTGTACTGCTGTACAGGCAATTCATCAGTTAGGAGCTTCTGTACATAAAAGGATGGCCAGAGAGATTTTTACAGCAGAGCAGCTATGGTTTGTAGGTGCTTAGAGACATAACACATGTAGAATTAAATGGTTAGGAAATGTTTAGTATTTTTTCTTCACAGGATTTTGTCACGTTGTAAATGTCACAAATATATAGGAAACATCAGTAAATAAAGAAAGCAGCTTTTTCTAAAATACATATTTTTTCCATGTGTAGCCTTCTAAGAGAGGGAGAGTTAAAGTGCCAGGCAAAAGTAATTGTTACACCATTGTGTCCTGTCCTAAACTGTTTTCCATTTTTAAATTGAAGCAGAAATGGCTGAGATATTGGGGTTTACAGGTTCAGCCAATGACGTTCTCTTTTTTTATCCGGTCCCCCAATCAGGTCAGCAGAGCGGGACAGGAATTGCCCCTCCCTCCTCCAGATTCATCGCATTGCTGTCAATGCAGAGCCTGCCCCTTATACTGATTATTATACATATTATCACAGATCCAAGGACCTCACCCACTTCCTTCAGAAGATAAATCCCAATATCTTGGCCATTTCTTCTTCAATTTAAAAACGGAAAACAGTTTTGGACAGAGCCAAATGTAGCCCGAAGCAATGGTGTAATAATTTCCTTTGCCTGGCTCTTTAACTCTCCCTCTCTTAGAAGGATACACGTGGAAAAAATATGTATTTTTAAAAAACTGCTTCCTTTATTTACTGATGTTTCCTATATATTTGTGACGTTTACAATGAATGTGACAAAATCCTGTGAAGAAAAAATACTAAACCTTTCCTAACCACTTAATTCTACATGTGTTATGTCTGTAAGCAAACCATAGCTGCTCTGCTGTAAAATCTCTCTGGCCATCCTTTAGAAGCTCCTAACTGATGAATTGCCTGTACAGCAGATGTGGTTTTGAGTGACAGGTCAGTCACTAAACTGGGGGAGAATTGTGACCATCAGTTGAGTATTTTTTTTTAAATATCCAGAATGGGGCTTAGCACACATTTTTTTTGAGGGGGGGGGGGTGCTGCTGCTGCAACTAAAGTGCCTACTTTAAAGACCTAAACCATTTCTGACAACTCACTTTTACTGTCAGTGGAACTTGAATTTAGGCGATACCCACCCTTTCCTTGTGGAGCTCTGTAATGCTGGGACCAGGAAAAAGCTGCACCCTGTTATGCCCCATGCCTCCTATTGGATTAGGTGTGCCTTCTGCATATTTGTCCTTCAATGAATGGAGTATTGCTAGGAAAAGGTTGACTGTCTCTCCAATGAAGGACTTACAGAGGGCATGAGATGGTGGGTTAGGTTAGCTTACTGATCTTGGGAGCCCATGTTACAGGGGTGGGTTTCGGTCAGCTTGAAAAAGAACTTTTGCTGGCAACCAGGTTCAGCACAGATTTCCATTGGGGTGGATTTTGCCCCCCACTAAGATGCCTGCTGTGCAGGATCGTCTCTTGTATTTAGACTGCTACAGCACACCACCCTAATGGGTGCTATTTTTGGCACTGTGCCACCCTACTTTAAGTGTTTGGTCAATAAGATGTCCTGTTACTTACGTCACCACACTTCTTCTTCTTCCTCTTGGGCAAACTACTGAAATTGGGTGACATGATGCTGACAGGGGCCTCTGCTGAACTAGTGGTTTGGCATGAAGACAGAATGGACCGGATTGGGAGGAGCAGATTCAGAGTAGCCATATTGGATTTCTGTGTGGCGCTCAGGTGCGTATAGGTTCTCTTAAATAGTACAAATTTACTTGCATGCTTCTATTACAGACCACCTAGACATTGTGTGTCTTGACAAATCTTCTACCCCTGTTTAAATATCCCCTTATTACCAACTTATCTGCAGCAAGAGAGCATGTTTGTGTGCCAAGAACCAGGACCTTCTTTCGGACAAAGTTGTCAGAAGGGCTTAGGGTTAATTTTAATATGCAAAGTTTGTCTGCAGTCCTAGTTGTCTGAGAGCCCCTGCAATGCAGGAGACCTATAAGGCTTGATGTAATAAAGCAGCGAGTTCTCATCATTGTACAAGTGTCAGAATTACTTGTGTACAGGCACAGTTAGTCCTGTGTGTAAATGAAGGGTTGGGCACATGTTCATGTAAAGGGGAAGCCCTGGTATGGCAGCAGTTTGTGGTGATCCTACTCCTGGAAGTCCTACAATGCATGATAAGTAATGTGACCTTTGGATAGGTGAGCCAGTGGCTTGGAATGTGACACGGCCTCCCGCGTTTATGCACACCTCATCATTAGTGCGTCACTGCCTAGCAACCATTTTGACACTCGCATGTGACTTTTTCTCAGTGTTGGTTTAACTGCTTTTGTAGCCTGAGGCTTTGTTTTGCAAGCTAACAATTGCAGAACAAAAAGCTTACCATAATAAACATAAATATCACAAATCTGGTTTTAGAGTTTGTCCCTTTTAGGCTGTTTAAATTGCGTTATACGCGAATATTGTGTTAACCATGCAGTACTGGTTTGTGCATGGAGGTGACCTTGTGAGTGTAAGGACGTATGCAGCACGTACACTTTATGGCCTTGTAAAGTATGTATATATGTCCGGATGGCAGTCCTCCGAACTCGTGACTGGCAGTTGATGAAAGTCATTGGGAGGCTTACCAATGTGCTGTTTTTTTTTATTTTTGGACTGAAAATTTACTTTAAGACAGAAAAAGGCTTCCCATATGAGCCCTAAACAGGAAGTGTCTTCTGACTGCATTCTGGGATTGCTGTCCTTTCTCTGACCCCAGCTCTGCTCTGTCTGTGCAAAGCACAGCTATATCCCCACCCTCCTGTATTTTATCCCATTCTCCTCTCCTCAGTATGTGTGGTGCTTCTGAGGCAAGATGGCGGCACCCGTCTACTGGAGTCCTGAACAGAGTTGCAGCCCAGTGGGAAAGAATAATAAGTAAATGACTAAACACTTAAAATATATTCATTTTAGATGCTGGGGAATAGTTTTTTAAGGGTTTGGGCTTTTCATTAAATCATGCTGAAGGTCGGGTTTAAAATATATTCATTTTAGATGCTGGCGAATACTTTTTTTAAGGGTTTGGACTTTTCATTAAATCATGCTGAAGGTCCGGTTTAAGTGCAGGGGTAGTAACCACATTGGGGCCCTCATCATTGTTGTCCCTCATCTTTATTTTTCATTCATGCTTACAGGGCATCGTGTGTTTCAGTGTGTTTTTCATTGTCGTTACAAAAGTAAAATGTACACCAAAAACTGTTGTTGGATAAGCACAGCCTAATAGAGTCAATCAAATCAAATAAAATTAGGGGGTGCCAGAAATTCTGGTGCTTGTAAAACTCAATCAATGAAAGAACATGGAAGGGCCACTCTGGTATGTCCCATACATGCACCAAGAATAATCCGCACTCACCCTGAATAAATGGTACAAGGCAATTAACTATAACATTTTTTAACTAATTTATTGAATGCAACAATGGATCAACGAAAGACCAAAATGGACATTACACAATTAAAAAACACATACACAAGACAATATAAAAGGAAGGTGGGGGAAGCTTTAGGCAAGGCAGTGGTTAATAGTCAGTAATCACATTTTGCACATACTTTGTTATATGCCACTTCACCTGGACGTCCAGGTGAAGTGGCGTATCCACGCAGCGCGTCGGCGGTTGCTTAATATCGGTGGGGGGGATCGGGAGGCACTGGTTCATCACGGTGATGTATTCATTTCCTTATACTATTTGATTTGCATTGTGCTATTTACCAAGCCAGTCAGTGTCTAGTTTATACCCATCTATAGATCTTGCACAGCTATTTCTGGGCACATTTATTTTCACACTTAGCACTCTGCTGTATCCTTTTCTCATTTCTTTCCTTGGATACAGTTTAGATACTGTCTCTAAGGTTTTCACTATCTGTTTGGTTATGCACCTAACACGATATTTTGGCTCAATATCTGGTTGAATTTACACTTACTGGCTAGGTGTTAATACCATGCAATGTTGTACCTTATACTATTTGGCATATAACAAAGTATGTGCAAAATGTGATTACTGACTATTAACCACTGCCTTGCCTAAAGCTCCCCCCACCTTCCTTTTATATTGTCTTGTGTATGTGTTTTTTAATTGTGTAATGTCCATTTTGGTCTTTCGTTGATCCATTGTTGCATTCAATAAATTAGTTAAACATTTTTATAGTTAATTGCCTTGTACCATTTATTCAGGGTGAGTGCGGATTATTCTTGGTGCATGTATGGGACATACCAGAGTGGCCCTTCCATGTTCTTTCACAAAAGTAAAATGTGGCAAAAGGTTACAGCATGAGCAATGCTGGGGCCCCTATTTGTCTGCATCAGGGCCCGATCAAATAAACATATGCCTCTGTCCAGAGCAACACTATAGCTGCATAGCATGTCCATTACCAGAGCTTGTTTTTGATACTGCTGCTTAGCACTGGGATTTGCCTGTCTGGTCTGCTGTACTCTAGGATGAGTGGTGTTTTTTTCCAGAGTTATATTTCTGAGGTTTCTTATAGCCGTCTTACTAACCTCACACAGCTGTCACAATCGCTTGCTTCATTTTGTTTACATTGTAGCTAAATGCTTCCCCTAAAGGACATTAATTCTGGGAAGGAAATAGGCTTGTGATGAGGTGTTTTCACAATTAACGTGCACTTTAATATGCGGTGAAGTGGGGCTACCGGTCAACTGATCTATCAGTGTGGCGGGCCATCCTTACCATGTTCAGGGCAAGAAATCTGTTTTGTAAAATAAAGCAGTGGTTCTCAACATTTTTGCGCCAAGTACCCACTAACGACAGAAAGTTCCCACCAAGTACCCCCTAAGGGGGGTATCAATTATAAGAAATAACAAAATAAGTATGCCACAGACCCAGTAGTCCTTGTAAAGCAGGAAGGATTTAATGATTCACTGTTAACATAATATACCAGACCAGTCAGGCCCCCCTTTAGTGTGCCCCTGAACACCCCTCTGGGGTATGTGTGCTGCAGGTTGAGAAACCTCAACAAAGAGTGACATAGAGATCCTACTTTCACTTCGGAAAGCAGTTGGAGATGTCCCAGTGCTTTTCCCCTCTATACAGCAGCCTTTCCCTAAGCCTTCTCAAGGGTCCGTTTTCACATTGCCATTGCATATCTAGTGACCTATTGATAAAAAGGCAAAATGTCCTGATACACCATCCTCTTTGGGGATAACTCACTAGCAAAGTATTATACAGTAAAAGAATCGTTAAAATACACTTATACAATCTCATATATTAACTTGTAAAGCACAACATATCCCTATCTGTTTTTACAGTATCAATTGGCCTGGCCATGGATCAGTTAGGCAGTACTATTTTTTTTTTCTTTTCTCACCAACTTCCTGGCGCAATTGTATATATTCTAAGTATACAGCACGTCCTGTTCCAGAATATTCCTTACTCCTGGGTAATACATCCACAAGATGGCGCTGGACTGCAGAAAACAGCTTGTGGCCCCTCCCGGCCCTATATAAGTTAGGGACCTCCCACAAAATCCCCAGTTCTTTCTGCAGTCTGGTACTGCGAGGACAGAAGATAGCTCTCTGTGGCGCAGGTGAGCGGGGCTTATATGCCTGCGGCCCTGCAAGACTATTCCCACCCGTTCCCTCCCATTTACTGCCTCCCAGCCTCGGCTGTTAAGGTTCGGGTGAAGGTAGGTTAGCAAGGACCAATGTTGCTGAGGAGCTAGGCTCCTACCGCAGTACCTACTCTAACAGGGTAGGCGTGTGAAGCTATGATATTTTTTATATGTTTTGTTCCCATAGAAATTGTAAAAAATATTATACAATCACTGTACATAGGATAATCCCTTTTGTTTGAAGCAGCAGGGTGGGTAACCCCCTTTGTTCTTTAAAAACTGGTTTTCTGGGTGTGAGATTCAGGTGTGCATTTGCATGCAAATTAAGCTGGCTACCTCTGATAAAGATAGGGATGGGCCAGAGCATTCACTTTGCGAGTTTTGCCTGGGCCAATCAGGGATGAGCTGCGGATTTCAAAATGGAACAAAGGGTCCACCTGATAAAAACAGTAGGACTGGAGAGAGATAGAGATTTTCTTTTTGGAGGGCAGCTGGAGAAGAGTTCTGCTGATGCGCCTGACCAGACGGACCAAGATGGGACTTTGCCTTGGGTAGATGAACCTGCGTTGTGAAGCCAAGTACAGCAGCCATCTTGTTTGGACGTGGTCTGCTGAATTTCTGCGTGGAGCAATTAAAACAGATGAGTAATCCGTTTTAATATATATATGCTTTTGCCCTGTTAGGCTTTCTATGTTGTAACACAGATTTTTGTTGTGTACATTTTGCAAGGTATATAAAATAACTTTAAAGTGCATCATCTTCCTTGGAGATTACTGGCAATTGAACTTATTAGACAAACGGGGTGTAATTTTCAGAGATATACATGTATTTGAGCTCTTAAGTTCCCTTATATATTTGAGGGCTGCAAATATATTTTGTAAATTTTAGATAAATTACGCCCAAGCAAGACATTTGGGGGCTCGTGCCGTTATTTGCACTAATTTCCAACTGAAACCGTGCACAAAATTAGAGTTATTTTTTTTTTTTGTCATACCTTTTGTTGAGTAGAAAATGTTTCACAAGCTGTTTAAGAAGGCTGGGGTTAATCATACTTCACAATGGGAAATTGAGGATTGTAATGTCCCAAGCTGGGTTAATCAGAGTCCATGGGTGTCCATTGCTAAAGAGTTTGGTAAATATGCTCCCCCTAGTGTTAGTTTGGGTGAGGGTAGCATACATAGCCGTTTAGCTAAATTTAGTTTTAAACGTTTCCAGCTCGATAAGCAAGCTAGAGTTGCAGTGGCAGAGATGGGGTGGCTACTATTAGAAGTTTTTCATGCTGAGATGGCGGAAAAACTCAAAGCTGATGAGGAAGTTGTATCGTTGAGAGATCAACTTGCAGTAGCTGTAGAATGCCTCCAACACACTGCAAATGAGTTTTCTGAGCTGGAAAATAAGTACAAAGCTTTGTCTGTAGCCAGTAATACTTCCCAGAGTAGTGAAAGGAAGTCAGGCTCTAAGGTTAGGTCAAGCAAAGTTGTTGTATCTAGCTCAGTTGATGAGGTCAGAAATATAGTGAGCCAGCCTGCAGCAAGCCAGGTGGTTAAGCAGCCATTGCTTAAGCCTAAGACCCCCTCACGTGCACTGAGTGGGCCTCCACTTGAGAAGGTGCAGTCTGCACCTATTGAAAAGCCCAAGAATGACTTGGTGAAAAGGAAATGGAAAATTCCTCGCAAGATTCTCTGGGTGGATTTATTGAAATCAGGGGTTCCAAAGCAAGAGATAGATGGTATCCCTTATGAGGAGTTGTGGAATAAATGGAAGAGGGTAACTGGACATAGAATCATATGTTTTACCTGCAAGAAACGTGGGCATTTGTCCAGTAATTGTAATACTGCACATAGTGAGGTGGGACGGAGGCGCACATGTGTTGCACACCCCACAACTTCCAAACGTGATATTGATACATATTCTGTCAGATTTAATTCTCGTTTTGGATTGAGTGCAGTTAGGCAGCAAAAGTTGCCTTATAATGAAATAAGAGCTAAGGCAATATCAGAAAATGTTCCTGATCTGAATGCTTTGTAAAGGACAGGTAATTCCGCTGTATTTTTCTTTGTTCCCGCAGCCGTTTCCATGAGGTGATGAGTCCCAGCCTGACCAGATGGGCAAGAAAATGGCGTCGAGCAACGGTTGAATGGATGATGCGGTGGAACTATGAAAAATCGAATTACAGCGGCAGGGACACTTGAAAGACATTCTGACTTTGCCTGGGGCCCTGATACGAGTTAAGGACTTGGATTTGGTGACTTTTTCCAGAAGTTTTTTTCCAAAATGGTTTTTTTTTTATGCTGGTTTTTTCAGTCACCAGAAGCTGAAAGGGACATTGGTCAGACTGATTGTTGATTTCATAGGGAACAACTGGGTGGATTGTGAAGCTATGATATTTTTTATATGTTTTGTTCCCATAGAAATTGTAAAAAATATTATACAATCACTGTACATAGGATAATCCCTTTTGTTTGAAGCAGCAGGGTGGGTAACCCCCTTTGTTCTTTAAAAACTGGTTTTCTGGGTGTGAGATTCAGGTGTGCATTTGCATGCAAATTAAGCTGGCTACCTCTGATAAAGATAGGGATGGGCCAGAGCATTCACTTTGCGAGTTTTGCCTGGGCCAATCAGGGATGAGCTGCGGATTTCAAAATGGAACAAAGGGTCCACCTGATAAAAACAGTAGGACTGGAGAGAGATAGAGATTTTCTTTTTGGAGGGCAGCTGGAGAAGAGTTCTGCTGATGCGCCTGACCAGACGGACCAAGATGGGACTTTGCCTTGGGTAGATGAACCTGCGTTGTGAAGCCAAGTACAGCAGCCATCTTGTTTGGACGTGGTCTGCTGAATTTCTGCGTGGAGCAATTAAAACAGATGAGTAATCCGTTTTAATATATATATGCTTTTGCCCTGTTAGGCTTTCTATGTTGTAACACAGATTTTTGTTGTGTACATTTTGCAAGGTATATAAAATAACTTTAAAGTGCATCATCTTCCTTGGAGATTACTGGCAATTGAACTTATTAGACAAACGGGGTGTAATTTTCAGAGATATACATGTATTTGAGCTCTTAAGTTCCCTTATATATTTGAGGGCTGCAAATATATTTTGTAAATTTTAGATAAATTACGCCCAAGCAAGACAAGGCGGTTTAGGCTAATGGTGAACCTTTTTGGAATGCCCCCACTGCCTCATGGGTTTTGCCAGGTTATTCTGTGCAGTTAAACCCTATTCACATTTATATTTCCCCCTCCACCCTCACTTCTCATATTAGTCCTCTGGGCACCATTTTCCCTGGGAATTCGGCTGTTATCCTCCCTCACTCTCCCTTTGGGAGATCTCCGGGGGGGTCTCCTAGTGATTTAATACTGTATTTCACTCTTGTCATATTTTAGTGTTTGTAACTTTATAATACACCGCCACCGCGCTTTGTACTGCGCTCCGAGCCTGGCAGCCCCATCCACCTCAAAACTGCCGGGACGCTATTGGCCGGCCGGATCACATGGGCGCGTTTCCCGCTCTTCGGGGGGGCTCTGTGGATGTTTTTTACCTCGCAACTCCACGGCCCGCCCCTCGAGGCCTGCGGACGCCATTATGCTGGCTCTCTGCGGTCTGTGAGTAACCCCGGTGGGGTGATTTTTTCTAAAGTTTTTTTCTCTGCCTTATTCTCATTGGAATGTTTGATTATGTCTGTCAGGCGGGTGAAAACTTCAGTACTGTGGTTTCCCCGGCCATCTTCCCTCACTAACTCCCACTTCCCTAGCGGTTCTTGGGGCATCCCGGGTAGCTCTTCAGCGTTAACCCTTACTGGCCTATTGTGCCATTCAAATCACCATATGAAGGCTTCTGGGGATAATGGGCCAGGGGTTCCTTCGGGACAAGCCCGGCTATGTGTTGCGTGTGGGGTATCCCCTATTAGTGATAATGTCAGGGTGTGTGTACCCTGCGCCCAGCAGGTACTTGTGCTGCAGTCTGGGCTGTCTGTTACTCCTGGGGGTGCGCCCCCTCTGGCCTCACCACCCCCCCACGCTTACATCTAACCCCCACTGAGGGGCATACTAGTGGGGAGTCTCAACCTGGCCAGTATTGAAAAACATCTTGCTGGGTCTGCCCCGCGTAAGGCTTCTGCTGAGATGCGGGATTTATCACCCGTGGTTTCCCTCTTCCCTGTGAAAGATAAGGGCCCTTACTCACTCCCAGGTCCCTACCCCCTTGAGGAGGGCGAATTATTTTCTGATTCCTCTGAGGAACAACCTAAGATATACGGTGGTACTGGGACTCCCTTTGGGGAAGACCCGTAGTCCCCTGTTGACACTGACAGATTGCGTCACATTTTTGAAGTGCTTTGTATTTCTCCCCCGGCAGTGGCTCCGCAGTAGCAGGGTGAGCTTTTTCATACGGTTAAGCCACGCTGGGAGTTCCCTGAGCAGTCTCACTTTAATAATCTAGCGCTCAAAGAATGGGAATGGCCTAGCAAGCTGCCAGGGGTGCCTAAGAGTTGGGACAAGAGGTATCCCTTTCCTGCTGATGTTGTTAAGCGTTGGTCATGTTCTCCCAAGGTGGATGCGCCAGTTCTATGGTTGTCCAATACATCGGTCATGCATTCTCCTCACACTACTACCCTGCAAGATGCCGAGGACCGGCGTTTGGACCAATTGGCCTGTCATGCCTTTGCCTGTGTGGGGATGGTACTGCGCCCTGTTTGTGCCTCTGCTATTACGGCTATTGCCATTAAAGGGGTGCTTAAGTGTCTTTTGGATGGGGCATCTGAGGATGTGGGTAGAGAGGAATATAGATCTCTCCTGCTTTGTGAGGAATTTATTGCTTCTATCCTTTCTGCCATGGATGATGCCATTAGAATGTGTGGTAGGACTTCTGCCCTGTTGGTGGCTATACGCCGCTCTGTCTGGCTACGTCAGTGGGTAACTGACAATGCTGCTAAGAAGGCTCTCACTGGTTTTCCCTTCAAGGGCCTGCACCTCTTTGGAGAACGCTTGGACTTGTTTGCTAGGGGTGGTAGGTTACCTCAACGCAGGAGGCCATCTCTGTCCTTTCGGGGGACAGGTGCCTTTCTCCCATCCTTCCGTGGTTCCAGAACTAACCGTGGAGTCTCTTTTACTGGGGCCCCCGGAGACCATTGCGGAAGGGGCAGAGGACTTGGCCGTCCTGGCCTCTCCTAGGGGTCCCAAGCCAAAATCCTCACCCAAGCCCCCTCAGGCATGATGGGGCGCCCTCACCCATCCGGATGGGGGGACGGCTTCGTTTTTTTGCTCACATCTGGAGACTTCACGTCCCGGTGGATTCAGGAGGTTCTGTCCTCCGGTTACAAGACAGAGTTTGCAGCCTGGCCACTCCCAAGATTCATCAAATCCCAGATGGCTCAAACCCCCCTTTTAGCCCAGGGTCTGCACCTTACTGTCCAAAACCTTCTGGAGTTAGGGGTCATCTGCCAAGTGCCCTTAAAGGAAAGGGGCAGAGGCTACTATTCCAATCTTTTCACTGTTCCCAAAAAAGACGGGTCCATCAGACCCATCCTGGATTTAAAGCGCCTCAACAAATTTGTCAGATTAAAACACTTTCGCATGGAGACTCTGCGCTCAGCTGTAAATTCACTACGCCCGGGGGACTTCATGACCTCTGTAGACATCAAGTATGCTTACCTTCATATACCAATCTTTCCAGTTCATCAGAGATTCCTCAGGTTCGCTCTGGAGGATCAGCACTACCAATTTGTGGTCTTGCCCTTCGGTCTCTCCTCGGCTCCCAGGGTATTCACTAAGGTGCTGGCGGGCATAATGGCTCTGCTGAGATCTCAGGGCATTCGCATCCTTCCTTACTTGGACGACATTCTCATCACGTCTCAGTCCTTCCAGCAGGCAGAGCTGGATACCCAGATGGTGGTGTCCACACTGGAGTCCTTCGGCTGGGTGATCAATCCATCCCAAGTCTTCCCTGTCACCGTCAATGGTCAAGTCCTTTCTGGGCATAACTCTGGATACATATCAGGTCAAGATCCTTCTCCCTCAGCAGAAGGTGGACAGTCTGCAAGCTCAAGCCAAGCTTCTTCTGTCTTGCCTTCATCCTTCCATCCGGCAGGGGATGCAGCTGGTGGGCCTGATGGTGCCTTGCTTCGAGGCTGTTCCATACGCTCAGTTTCACATGAGACCTCTTCAACTTCACCTCTTGTCAGTTTGGGATCGGGACCCTGTGTCCCCGGATCAGGTGTTCGTTCTGTCCCCTCTGGTCAGGCGGTCTCTCTCGTGGTGGCTGGACTCAAGAAACCTGTTGGTGGGCAGATCCTTTCTGGCTCCGTGCTGGGAGACAGTCACCACAGATGCCAGTCTGACAGGTTGGGGGGGGCTTCTGGAAATCCCTGAAATTCCAGGGTCAGTGGGGCCCTCAGGAGGCCCACACCCATATCAACATTCTGGAACTGAGGGCGATACGGTTGGTTCTCGTCCATCTGACTCCACACCTTTGGGGTCGGGCTGTTCAGATTCGTTCGGACAACCAGACGACGGTTGCCTACATCAATCATCAGGGAGGGACCCAGAGCAAGAGGGCCCTCAGGGAAGTGTCCCTGATACTGTCCTAGGCGGAGGAGAATGTTCCCTGCATCTCGGCAGTTTACATCCCGGGAGTGGAGAATCTGGAGGCAGACTCCCTCAGCAGGGGGACTTCTCACCTGGGAGAATGGTCCCTCAGCAGCAGGGTGTTTCGCTCCCTGTGCCACCGTTGGGGTCAGCCGAATGTGGATCTGTGTGCATCCCACCACAATCACAAGCTTCCAGTCTTTGTCTCTCTGTCCCAGGACCCTCTGGCCTTGGCCATGGATGCACTGGCAATGTCGTGGAACAGCTTTCAGCTCCTCTGTGTTCCCTCCGTTTCCTCTGCTGGGCAGGGTGCTGGCCCTGTTGGCCAAGAAGAGTGTGGTTCGCAGACATCGTGCAGTTGGCAGTAGATTAGTACGCCCTGCCCAAGGATCCAGACCTGCTCACTCAGGCACAGCTACGCTATCCCAATTTACAAACACTGGCCTTAACGGCCTGGCTGCTGAAACCTCTATATTGATGGAAAAGGGGGCTGCCTGCCCCTGTTGTTAATACCATGATTAGGGCTAGGAAGAAGTCCTCGTCCTCCATCTACTATAGGGTATGGCATGCTTATATACTGACTGGTGTGAGTCTAAGTCGTTTCCCTGTCGGGGGTTTTTCTGTCCCTAGGATTCTGGAATTTCTGCAACATGGTTTGGACTTGGGTCTTCAACTTAGTACCCTTAAAGGTCATGTTTCTGCCTTGGCCATTTTCTTCCAAAGATCTTTTGCTCACAATCGTCTGGTTAAGATCTTCTTCCATGGAATTACTCATGTGCGTCCCCCATGTAAGCCTATGTTACCAGTCTGGGATTTGAACTTGGTCTTATCTGCCTTGCAGGGGTCTCCCTTGAGCCCTTGCGTGAGGCCCCTTTGTCCATTTTGACGATGGTGGCTATCACTTCGTGTTTCTGAGTTGGCGGCGCTTTCCATCAAACCCCCTTACTTTGAGAGACATCAGGACAAGGTGGTGTTTAGTTCTAAGCCAGATTTTCTACCTAAGGTTGTGTCTGCTTTTCATCTCAATCAGGACATTGTTTTGCCTTCTCTGTGCCCTAATCCTAGTAACTCTAAGGAGAGGCTCTTACATTCTCTGGATGTGGTTAGGACCTTAAAGTTCAATTTGGTGGCTACTGAATCCTTCAGGAAGACTGATGCTCTTTTTGTGCTCCCGTCTGGACCTAAGAAGAGTGGCTCCAGCTAAGTCCACTATCAGCAAGTGGTTTCGTCAGGCTGTGATACAGGCCTATTCTGCTAAGGGAAAGGAGCCTCCCTTCTGCCTTACTGCTCATTCTAATTGTGCTATTGCTGCCTCTTGGGCTTTTCAGCACCAGGCTTCTGTTGAACAAGTTTGTCTTCTGTTCATACTTTTTCTAAGTTTTACAAGGTTTTTGTTAGGGCCCCAGCTGTCGCTGCTTTTGGCTGCAAAGTTCTGCAGGCAGCAGTGGTTTAAACTGCCCGCTGTTACTTTTTGGGGATCCCACCCTATCTTGCGGACACTGCTATTGGATGTCCCAGGAGTAAGGAATATTCTGGAACAGGATGTGCTGTATACTCTAATTCTGTGATTACTCACAGCCAGCGCCATCTTGTGGATGTATTACCCAGGAGTAAGGAATATTCTGGAACAGGACGTGCTGTATGCATATAATACCAATTCTACACGTGAGTAATCACAGAATTTTCATACTGAAAAGCGAACTATGGTATGTGAGGACAGTCTTTAACTAAACCCTGTTTTCTTTCTACAAATATTGTGCCTAATTTTTTCTTAGAATTACAGTAACATTATCTCTGATTGCCACAACATGAAGCACACAGGGTGATGGCGCAGTAAGGGTCAGCAATTTACTAAACCAAACCTAGAAGCTCTTTTTATCAAGAGGGCAAAACAGTTAGAGGGGTTATGTGATCTATCGGGGGGGGGGGCGCCATTTTAGAGAGACTAACCTTGCTAACCCAGAAACGTGAAGAAATGTCAACAGTCCAAATATTACCACAGGTGGGGGAGGCATGGAGCCCCCTTTTGCCATGGGCTTTGGAGCAGCTGCCTTTCTTGCCTCTATGGTATATATGCCCCTGGTGTGTACCTAGGTGATGGTGAAGGAAAAGTTTTTACTGGTCATTCAATAGCCAGACCACCAACACCAAAATAGGTCAGGATGGCATGTTCTCACGCCCTGATTGCCTTTGTAAAGATCTACCTGTAACATGCCCTATCTGTTGCAGTGTTTTTACTGGATTTCACTTTTTTGCTACGTGGCTAAGTGTTTTTTTTTTTATCTCATTCTTTTTTTATGAAATAAACCGAATACTGTCCCTTATATCAGGATATATGTTAAGGAACCTTTATTAAATCAGCACCAGTAAACGACAATCTTACCCTCTAGCATGTTGATGCAGCTTTTCATTGAGAGAACCTTTTCACCATAGCTATCTTTCCTGCTTGTTGTATTTACTAATAGTTTTTCTAAACTGTGTGAATATGTGTATATTGTTAACCTTTCCGTTCTTTGGCGGTTGCCACATCATTTTTGTGTGAATAATAACGCATTGTAATCCTTATTCATTGTGTGTTTGGACTGCTTTGTCCGGGGGAACACTGTCAAGACAGTTCATTTATTAGTGACTGTCTAATGGCTATCTCTTAATTCAAGCTCTTTTAAACCAGCCCTTCACCCTGAATAAGAGCCTCTCTTGTATGTTTCCCCCACTCTGTACATACAGATTGCCCACATTAAAAATCATCCTACCTGCATCTACTCCATTTTCTGAGCCTTTAAACATCCAAGATGGCGGCCCATGGAGTCTCCGGCTGCCTGCAGACAGGAAGTGTCTTCTGACTATGCCGCTCTGCATTCTGGGATTGCTGCCCTTTTCCTGACCCCAGCTCTGCTCTGTTTGTGCAAAGCACAGCTATAACATGCCCCCCCGTATTGTATTCCGCTCTTCTCTCCTCAGTATGTGATGCTTCTGAGGCAAGATGGCGGTGCCCGAATCCTAAAGTCCTAAGGCACAGTTGCAGCCCAGAGGGGGAAAGAATAATTAGTAAGCAACTTAAAATCTATTTTAAATGCTGAGGAATCGTTTTTTAAGGGTTTGGGCTTTTCATTAAATGATGCTAAGGTCCGGTTTAAACTGGACAAAACAGAGCTGGTCATCTTCCCACCATACAATTTTCCTCCTATATAAATATATATCTCTATCACAGCAGCTCTTCAAGCATTCTGCCTCGCCATTATACTGGGTTTCTCTTTCATTTACGTGCGCGCGCCCGCTGGCCGTCCGTGAATGGCCGGCGCTGGCACGCGCGCTGGCACGCGCGGGAGGCGGCCGCGGAGGAGCCGCTTGTCCGCGGCTTGTCCGTCGGCGCGGGGAGAGGTGAGTTTTTTGGGGGGTTCGGGGGGGTTTCACACAGCGGGGCACCCCGATCGGGGGTGCCCCACCGAAGTGGACCAAGACCCAGGATAGTCAAAATCCTGGGTGTTGGTCCACTTTAAAGAAAGGAATGAGGATGAAAGAGAAAAAGTGCCTGAGAGGTAGCCAATGAGGTGAGGCATGGTGTCGTAAACAAGAGTGAGTACAGAGCTGAAGTTACACATGTCCTAACTGCTTTCACGCACCCTATCGATTCCCATCTCTCCCTTGATCACAGGGACTCACGGAATGCTGCAGCACCAGCCAACGGCACCTTGTGAGGGGAGACTCTGACAATCGCCCTGACAGCCCTTGTCCTATTAGGCTTGTCCACCTATTCGCCTTTGCCCACCCACGGTCACGGGGGTCGAGAGCTCAGGTCTGACGGGATCAGAAGCTGTGTCGCTGCTCACAGCAGCAGCTCCGAGGCCCTGCCCTCACGAATTGTTGTGCTCCCCTGCTTGGGGTCCACCAGAGGATCCTCCGGTACTCCGGTTGGCCAGTACGACCCTAAAATGCTAGTGCATGCCCTGATCATCTACCTCCTAGACTATTGCAACACACTCCTCAGTGGTCTACTGGCTAATGGACTGGCACCCGGCAATCCAGTGGCTCCAACTTTCTGAAATGATTCAGTTCAAATTACTAACCCTAACCTTATAAGGCTTTCTACAACCAAGCCCCCTTATTCATTTCATCACTAGTCCCAAAATGCCAACCCAGACACAGCCTCTGCTCTGCTCATTACCTCCTCCTGACCACTACCTTGGTTACTTCCTCCCACTCCTCCCAGGACCTCACGTGTTGCTCCACTCCTCTGGAATGCATTTCCTCATACAATTTGTCACTCCCCTTCCCTTAAAACTTTCAAAGGCGCTCTTAAAACCCACCTGTTTAGAAGAGGTTACTATCTAACTTAACCCACCCGTCTTAGTGTTATGCCTCAGAATCCTTGGCAATGGATAAGTGGATAAGTACATACCCTTTGTGACCCGGCCTAGTGTCTCAACTTCCTTCCCATTAGATTGCAAGCTTGCAAGGGCAGGGCCCTCTTTCCTAATGTATTCCTGCATCTTTGTGTTGATTTACTTGTCATGTGTTTTACATGCATTGTCATCATTGTTGTATTATAAGTATTTACTTGTCTTACTGCCATACTTCTACCTTTTACAGTGCCACAGAATACAATGGAGCTTTTTAAATAAACAATGATAATAATGACTAGTGTATGGTGTTTAAAAGTTGTATTATATATTTTAACTAAAAGTACAGCAAGTTCATTACACATGTAATATGATGCCCTTATGTTTTCCATCACTCCTGAGTGTTTGCCCACAGAAATAATGCAGAAAATCCACAGAAAGCTGCAATAACATTCAGCCAGTCTGTGCTTGTCCTGCATTTGCCCTTCGTCGATAAATCTTAGCATTAGCATGCAGGTATGACACTAGCATGTAATGACAAAGCTGCATTGGGCGTTCAGGTAGGGTTCTTTTCATGGCATTCCAATGTATGGGGTCAGAAATTCTTTATGTACATACATCCAGTCTTGTGTGCTTGTACATGCCAGAAAGATTTCCAATGTACTCATAAAATTCCAGAAAGTCTACTCCTATAGCTGAGCTTTAGCTAAAGCTAGTTTAGTTTATAAATGCATTTGAGAATAGTGGATGCTCAGGGCTAGGTTTAAGGTTATCTTTTTCTCAGTAAACATCACATCCCTACATGATGTGTTACTCTGCATGTCTGACTTGCAGGCCTACACCTCCAGCCCTAAGCATCCTAATTATTGGGTGATTTCTGTTACCCCTACATGTTCCATCATCAGTCTCGTGCTGCTGCAATCGCCAGCGGGGGGTTATTCTTTGCTGTGGGAAAAGCAAGATTATATAGTGACATTGTGCCTGGGTGTCTGGGGTTTTTTTTATGTTTAATCTTATTTTATTGAACATTTTTTCGAATACAGTACAACAACAAACAGAAAAATACATATACAGCTTACACCAAGGTACACACTTAGAACACCGAAGCAGACATTTACCAATACACATCACCTAGTTATTACCTGGCTGCCCAGCCCACTAGTCGTTCCATCGCGGTACAATGTACCCGTCCATTAGTTCACCTCTCTATCATCCAAACTGGTCTGCCTCCAGCCCTCGCCTCCTGAATCCCGCTTATAACCAGGGCATGTCTCAGTCTTGTTTTTGAGGATGCTTCCCATATTAATATTTTTTTATTTTTATCACATTTGAATAGATTTTTGTTTATGCTGCCTGGACAGCTGTTGGGTGGTGTTGAGTTGAGGAATAGTTGATGTTTATAGGCACATAGTTTTAGATGAGGTCATTTTAATGTAATTCGCTGTGGTCATTAAAGTGACTGCATAACTATAGATTAATGAGGATTTCTGACAGGGTGAGCACAACCAGTGATTGCCAGCTAGAGAGATGTGTTTATCTCAGCTCATTTTGGTATTTATCTGGGGTGCTTTGTATTTCCAGGCATGGGGAATACAACTGTTTAGAGGCTGTGTGGGTCCACCTTGAAGCAGGTGGTTAGTGGCTCTCCACCATCTTGTTTCCTACCTACTTATTCATGCACTGAAGCCTCTGCCATCCTGAGAATTATTGGTGACAGATTCACTTCAAGCAAGTTATCATGGTTCACTTGGGCCTCTCCTGATGGTTAGATTACCCAGGATTATCATAGCTACAAAAGAGCCATTAGACCAAAGTGTCTTTATAGATGCAGAGTTTCTGTTGTAGTTGATTTAGCACAGGGCATTTTGTCATCCTTATGCAGTCCGTGCAAAATAAAAACAAATGAAAATAAAAGAGGGAAAGGGCAGTTGTTAGCCCCTTTGACCATATGATCAGCCACAACATGTTCCTTCCAGCAAGCAAGCAAGCACACATATTATGCAGGAGATCTATTCTAAAAAGACAACAGAATAGCCTGGCTCAGCACTGTGTGGGGGACCAGTAAAACACCTGCTTGCCATTCACTGTCTGAGTGCTCTAATTCCGGTGACCCTACAAATCCCAAGTGGGCCGGATTCCAGGTCTTGACAGACATGGTCACCATTCATAGCAGCGCAGACTGCATTATGTAAAGGGTTGTGTTTGTAGAACATGACGACTCTTGATTTTAAGACTGGCATGCTATTCTACTAGTTAATAATAGTTTGGAGCCGACTAAGCTTGGCCGCAATAGCAAAACAAAACACATTCCAAAGTTACTGCCTGTTGGATGTTTTGTCCTATGACTGACGGTATTTTGAGGCTCACTATGGACGTGTTCTCCTTTACTGTAGAATAACTTCTCCTTACTAGATAGTAATACAACAGATTGAGAATCCACTTTATATTCCAAACACATAGAATTTAATGTAATGCTTGCAATGTATCTATAATAAATGACATTAGCAGTTCCTTTGTAACTGTGGAATTAGGGTATAACTTTAAAGCCCAAACCCAAATAATGATTCCTTTGTAGAGAAGAGTGGATGTGCCAGTATATGCCTACTTAATATGCCACTTCCATCAAACCCCATGATTCCTGGTGCAGCCTGCCATCATGTCATGGGGCCAGCATGATGAAAGTGATTTCATGGCTGGTACTGGTGGAACAGGAAGGGGAATGAAATACTTTCCCAAAGTTGGGCTTTAACAAGCTTTGGGGGTTTATCCACCAGCACTTAATAAATCTACAAACATACCTTTCATCATTTGTAAAGGGGCATATCTGTAAGGTAATTCCTTCAAAACCTACTTAAACCGGGGTTTCAGCATTATTTAATAAATAGCCCAAACCCTTAAAGTGGACCAACACCCACGGGTGATCGGCCCGGGAATCTATAAGATTCCCGGGCCGATCACCCCCCACCCCGTGGGACATCCGAGATAGGGATGTCCCGCGGGGTGAAACCCCCCCCAAACACCCCAACTCACCTACCTTATCTTGGGCGGCGGCCGGCCGCCGCCGCCTCCCTCGCGCCCCTGTAGGCGCGCCCGCGCCGGCCGTCTGCGAATGGCCGGCGCGGGCGCGCGCGCGTCAAAAGTGACGCGAGGGAGGCGGCGGCGGCGGCCGCCGCTTAGACGTTCCTTGTACGTTGGCGCTGGGAGCGGGGAGAGGTGAGTTATTCGGGGGGTTAGGGGGGGTTTCACACAGCGGGGCACCCCGATCGGGGGTGCCCCACCGAAGTGGACCAAGACCCAGGATAGTCAAAATCCTGGGTGTTGGTCCACTTTAAACTATTCCCCAGCATCTAAAATGAATATATTTTAAGTTTTTACTCACTTCATTCTTTCCCCCACTGGGCTGCAGCTCTGTTCAGGACTCTAGGATACGGGCGCCACCATCTTGCCTCAGAAGCATCACACAAACCGAGGAGAGGAGAGCGGGATAAAGTGCAGGGGACGGGGTTATTGCTGTGCTGTGCACAGACAGAGCAGAGCTTGGGTCAGGGAAAGGACAGCAATCCCAGAATGCAGAGCAACACAGTCAGAAGACACTTCAGAAGACACTTCCTGTTTGCAGGCTGCCTGATGTTCCATGAGCCGCCATCTTGGATGGTTAAAGGCTCATAACATGAAGTAGATGCAGGTAGGATGATTTTTAATGTGAGCAATCTGTATGTGCAGGGTGTGGGAAACATATAAGATAGACTCTTATTCAGGGTGAAGGTCCGCTTTAAGTGAGCTGAACAATTTAGTTACTCTATTTTTTCTTTAAATTACAAAAAAGGGGGGGGGGTCCCACCTGCTCCCCCAAACACTATCCCGAAAAAGTGGCACTACCTCTTATATAAAAATATATGAAATTTTATTTTGGAATAAAATTTCATATAAGAGGTAGTGGCACTTTTTTCGCGATAGTGTTTGGGGGAGCAGGCGGGACTCCCCCCCCCCCCCCCTTTCTTGTCATTTTGGGTTTTCACTTTATGTGTATCTTCCCCGCAGTGTGCACACCGGTTACATATAGCTTTATTGCTGGTGCGGTCCCATACTGGTTCTGCTATTTTTTCTTTAGTTACCCACATAGTGGAAACATTTTAGAAACAATGTATTTTTGTCTGTAACCCCCCTGAGAGATTCAACATTGTGCCTGGTCTTTAGTAGCCAAATAGGAAATGTATTTAAAGTGGACCAATCACCCCCAGTGGCCGGCCTAAGCTAAAAGATTCCTAGGACCGGCCACTAGCCTGCCCCTGGGGCATCCTATGTTGTATGCCCCACTGTGTGTGCCCCCAGGGCTCCAGTAATTTGACCTGATCCTGGCAGCAGCCCCGACGCTGTCTCTACTGGCAGCCACATTGCATCTCTGCAGCTGTGGACGCTCCCTGCGCCCAGCCATTCATACAGGCCGAGTTTGTGGGAGTGGGCACTCCACAGTTCAAATCAGCAGCTTTATGCCGCGCATTAGTGTGCGCCCAATAAAGCGCTGTGCCTTGGCGGGGGGGAAAAGGTGAGTGAAACTGGGCCATTTGGGGGGGGGGTCCACATATGGGGGCATCCTACATCGGGATGCCCCCGGGGCAGGGACCAGTCACCAGGATGGTTGAAATCCTAGTGATTGGTCCACTTTAACAGAACTATAGTTCTCAAAGAGCAGAACAGAAACCCTGTATCGCCATACTTCAAATCATATTTAGATTTTCTTTGAAAATCTGTCATCCAATAATGTGAAGTTGTCTTCCGATTGTGGTCAGTTGTTTGTATCCTTTCTTAGTTTTTTTTTTTCTTAATAGTTTTTAGATACACGTTTTGCAGATAGCCCAATTAGCAGCATAGTGATTAGATTGTGATATGTTTTATTTTGCTGTGACTGGATGACCCATCCATTAACCACATTTTAGGGTGTCTGCCCACTCTTTATTTATAAAGTAAGGAAGGGTTAGCTGTGTTTTTCCAATAGGTAGACGTGGTGTGTGGAACATTAAAGCATCCTGCCATTACAATATATTGTACACCCAAAGGAAATGGTGAACTTGGGGTCAGCATAATGTGTACCTGGGAATGAAGGCTACAATATGACAGAGGGCAGCGCAAGCATTATTATTATTATAAGCCAATTATTATGCACATCGTACAGCATCATGCAAGGTGACACTTATAAATAAACAATAATAATAATAATAAAACATTGCTACAGGCCTTTTATTTTTGTTTCTGATGCAATATGTTTTATTAAGTTTTTGAATATGCATACAAAGCACAATATTTTACATATAAAAATATTATATAGCCATTTACACATTTGTAGAGTAGGCAAATGCAATCTGTTTATTGATACATCACAAAAATACATTGTTAAAGAATCCAGCCTCTCGGGGGGGGGATAGCCCAATGTGCCTTTTAGTTTCTTGTCCGCACCTATATTAAATGTTTTTTTTTTTTGTTTGACTTGGCATTGCTTATCTTTGATGTCATTTTTGTTTTGTTTCACAGATTAGGTATTATACGTGGACTTAATGAGCAGCAACTTTCCCATTTGACTCCCTGACCACAATTTTTGATATGGATAATACAGAAAATATCAATGGAAATGTTTATGGTAAGCATTTTCTTATTCATATCATGTGTATATTTGATCCATGCAACAGTAAAGTAATCACCGTATACCAGTATGGGCCAGGTATAGTTTTGGTGATACAAATTCGTTTTTGTCCTCCATACAATACAGTGATTCCAGCATTTACAACAGAGCCATGAAATATGCAGGGTTTTTAGATAAATGGTAACTGACATTTCAAACCTCTCTTAGTAAATCTGCAAAGACTTGCTAAGGTATTCTACACATTGAGCACCTGCACATTTTTGGTCCTTCAGACATAGTGACTGAGCTGTGTACTAACAGCACATTATATTCAGTTTTATGTTTAAAGACACTGTAAGAATCTTTAAGAAGCGCAATTGCCAAAAAAATGTCCCAATTATTAAGTTTCAAACAAATATGCTGGATGGTGAGAGGAGGGTTCACCTATTCACCCAACATCAAGAAATATCCAGCAAGGCTTGTTTCTTTCTTTTACTGGGAGGAAGAGGTTCTGTCATTCCTGATTATTATTATCATTATTATTATTATTCCCACCAGAAGAAGAAAACCACAAGTTTGGCTGGAATTTTATTCTGTTTGGGTGTATAAGTGACGGCTCCCCACATTAACTGATGTGTCGATATAGATTTTTATTATTACAAAATGTTTTATAATTGCAATTTTGTTATGCAGCTCCTTTAAGCCCCTGTTTTGCCCTTTTGATAAAATGAGCGTTTAGGTTTAGTTGAGCAGACTGCTGAGCCTTACTGCTGCTCATTATGTGTGCCAGGACCCCACATCCTGCAGTGTGTCTAATGGAATCACATTTTGGGTTTTCTATTTCACTTGGACAGCCAGAGGTCTGAATAAAACCATTGCTTCAGGTGAAGGAAGAGGCGTTTAATCAAAAGAAGATTGGCTACCCAGGCAAAATGCACACTATATGGATTGGGGCACATCTCTTAATCATTACATTCCGGAGGTTATATTTAGTACCATTGCCTCAGAGGTATAACTTCAAACTGGTGCTGGCATAGGAAATCAGCACTGCAACAAGTCAGCTTGTGAAATGTATTTTTTTTCACAATCAAGTATGAGTGGTTTTATTGAAAAGTGGACTCCTTTTAGTAGCTGCAGATACTTGGCCACAAAGTGCAAGTTACAGATAAGGGTCACCAGATGCTGAGGTGCACAGCTCACCAGTTCTCTGCAGATTTCCACACTTACCCCTCTACCATTAACATCAGCACCAAAATGATGTGCTGGGTTTCCATGAATGGACAGATGCATGTAAGAGCCTTACATCACCCCGCACAATACCAAGTGCTGGATGGAGCTAATGCCAGAAGAATGTCACCTTTCTTACTGCATTGTGCCAAATGCAAAGTTTGGAAGCAAGTTAATGCTGTGGGGTTGTCCAGACAATTAAGTATTTCTATTCCATGGCCTCGATTCAGTAATAGTTGAAAAAATCCTCATGGTAGTAACATTTTCACTTTATGAGAAAAAAGCTTTTGATTTTCATTATTTCAGAATCACCAGCTAGGAACACAATAAAATCCTTTTTTTAGAAGTAAAAAAGTGCCATTGACTTTCATTGTATTCCTAGCTGGTGATTTGGTAAAAGTGAAACCTTCATGCTTTTTTCTCATAAAGTGATTTTTTACTACCATTTCTTTATGTTCCTTCATATATTCCCCCAACTTGCCAATATAACATCAGGCAAGGCACTTTGCATGCAGGTTGGAGGTGTTCCCTTGCCATCTACCCACCCGAGACTTATCTGTTCTAGGACATGGCAAATTTGTAAATATGAAGCAAAAGCATAGACCATACAGTGCACTCACATTAGTGCGTAAAGTGATAAAGCAGAACATCCTAAAATGTTTACAGTTTAAAAGCGTTTATGCTTCAGCATCACCAATAATAGAAAATCAAATATTAACTCTTGTCCTGAACATGGCTTAATTTACTCACTGTTGTGTAAATAAGTTCCTGCTGGAATTCTGCAAACACTGAACTTTCACCACTTCATTGAAACGGAAGACTAGCACAAAGCGATGTCTGACAGAGGCTCTTTTTATTTCAGCTACCCCGTTTCATTTTCTTTTTTATAAGTATGTTATTTAGACAGGTTATATATTGTTGTCTCTGTGTTGAGGTCAAGTGAGTGAGTGGAGAAGCTGCCATCTTTTTAGTATGCAAATTTTACAGTATCATTGAAAAAAAAATGGACTACGGTATTTTTAATTTGTTAAGGACTGTACAAGCTAGGCATTAAAAAACAAAAGGATACTCCCCATTTTTCAATCTTAGGTTCGGGTAAGGAGTATGACCAATCCGCTGTGGCGTACAATAGGGGAGTTTTCCTCAAACATCCTCCAGGGCGGCTAGACGAGTATGATCTCTCACCTGCAAGAGGAAACACAAACTGGACAACATTTAAAAGTCCGGCCCCTCTCCCAGGAAACATGCTGGACGACATTGTCCTGATTTTTTGTTTTCTTATTGGGGAGAATGGTGGTCCAGGACACCTCCCACACCCCCTCCCTGACAGAACTCTGGTGGTGCTCCAGGTGACCCACTGTTGTCAGGGTAAGGGGTTCCCATCTCCCCTATCCTTCGCCCCTCCCCTGGCAGTTCCCTTCCCTGGAGCTAGTCTGGGTTGCAGTCTCCAGGGTAAGACCCATCTTTGGGCTAGGCTCCCCCCTCTTTCCCCGACAGGTTCAGTGGGAGGGGGGGAATGCATGGGGGCTGCTGGTTAGCCACCCGGGACATGGTGGGAGGTGAGTATGTGTATGTATTTTTTATTTTTTCCTGCTGGGGTGATGTCCCCATGGGGTCTCCTGACTTTGGGCACGGTCCAGAGTGGAGGGGCAGTTCTCCTTGGCAACAGTTGCGTTGCTAGAACCCCGCAGGTCCGGAAATCCTCTGGTACGTGCATGGTCACACATGGCCCAGAGACTCTGTGCGCTTCCGGATCGAGGGGGTGTAGCTTACCCTGGAACTTGTAAGAGTGGCCCGGAAGGCCTACAGGCAGGCCTAGCCACCTCTGGAGGGCCGAAAATTGCATTTAGGTCTCTCCTGGAGGGAGAAGGGCCTGGCTACTTGTCTTCGGACGGCAGTGGTGAAGCGAAGGCGGCAGAGCAGCAGGCGCAGAGAATGTAGGCACACCTGCATTTTTAAATAGTATTCCGGGCTGAGGCTGTAAGCCTGATTATATTTTATAATAAAATATAATAATTGCCAGACGCGGAGTCGATTAAGTCTTTGCTATGCATTTTCTCCCTTTCAAATTCTTCCCCTGGTCATAAGGAACATCATGGTGTAACAGACTCGGGTAATTCTCATTCCTCGCTTTTGGTGGAGGTTGTGGTTCTTGCTGCTCCAACAAATGTCAGTGAGACCTATAGGATATATGCAGAGCAGCCACATGTGCTTCACAGTACACCTTCCTGAAACACTACGAGTCTAGCTATCCTCCAATAGAAAGCAGGAGTTCGGCAGGAAGATCCTGCAGGCTAAGGTTCCTCAGGTTCGCTCTGATGGATCAACACTACCAGTTTGTGGCCTTGCCCTTCGGCCTCACTTCAGCTCCCAGGGTGTAACACCAAGGTGCTGGCTGGCGTGATGTCTCTGCTCAGATGTCAGGGCGTCTGCGTGCTTCCCTATCTGGATGACATTCTCATCACTTCCCAGTCTCTACATCAGGCAGAGTTGGATACTCAGCTGCTGGTGTCCACTCTGGAGTCATTTGGATGGGTGATCAACCACCCCAAGTCCTCACTGTCCCCTTCCTTGGTAACTCCATTCCTAGGAATGAATCTGGATACAGTTCAGGCAAGGATCTTCCTTCCTCAGCAGAAGGTGGACAGTCTGATTGCACAGGCTCAGTCCCTCCTAGCTTGTCCCCATCCCTCCATCAGGCAGGGGATGCAGCTGGTGGGCCTGATGGTGGCATCAGAGGTCCCTTATGTTCAGTTCCACTTGAGGCCTCTGCAACTTCACCTATTGTCAGTATGGGACAACGACCCAGTGTCCCTGGACAGGGTCTGTGTGCTCTCCCCCTTGGTCAGGAGGTCCCTCTCGTGGTGGATGGACTCAAGGAACCTGTTGGGGGGCAGATCCTTTCTTGCCCCTTCCTGGGAGACGGTCACCACGGATGCCAGTCTGTCAGGTTGGGGGGGGGGGGGTTTCTGGAAGTCCCTGCGGTTCCAGGGGAGGTGGGGCCCTCAGGAGGCCCACACACCTATGACACCTACCTGACTACTCACCTTCGGGGCCTGCCTGTTCAGGTGCGCTCGGACAACCAGATGGCAGTTGCCTACATCAATCATCAGGGAGGGACCCGGAGCAAGGGGGCCCTCCAGGAAGCGTCTCTGATCCTGACTTGGGCGGAGGCCAATGTCCCCTGCATATCAGCTGTGTACATCCCGGGGGTGGAAAATCGCCTGGCGGACTCTCTGAGCAGGGGGACCTCTCTCCAGGGAGAATGGTCCCTATGCAGCAGGGTGTTTTAATCTCTGTGTCACCGTTGGGGCCAACCAGATGTGGATCTGTTTGCGTCCCGCCACAATCACAAGCTCCCAGCTTTTGTCTCTCTGTCCCAGGATCCTCTGGCCTTGACCTTGGATGCTCTAGCAATGTCATGGCAGGACTTTCAGTTCCTGTATGTCTTCCCTCCAATCCCCCTGCTGGGCAGGGTTCTGCGCAAGATTGCTCTGGAAGGGGTCCCAGCAATTCTGGTGGCCCCCAGGTGGCCAAGAAGGGTGTGGTTCGCAGACGTGGTACAGCTGGCAGTAGATCAGTACGCTCTGCCCTTGGTGCCAGATCTGCTCACTACGCCATCCATATTTACAAACTCTGGCTTTGACGGCTTGGCTGCTGAAACCTCCATCTTGATGGAGCAGGGGCTGTCTTCCTCGGCTGTGGATACTTTGATTAAAGCTAGGAAGAAGTCTTCCTCTTCCATTTATTACAGGGTTTGGCGTGCCTACATTGACTGGTGGGAGTCTAAGTCTCTTCCATGTCATGTGTTCTCTATTCCCAGGATTCTGGAGTTCCTGCAGCATGGGTTGGAGATGGGGCTCCAACTCAGTACTCTGAAGGGTCAGGTTTCTGCCCTGGCTATTTTCTTCCAGAAGTCCTTTGCTCAGCACCCTCTGATCAGGACTTTTTTCCAGGGGGTCACTCATGTGCGTCCCCCACGTAAACCTATGGTGCCTGTTTGGGATCTGAACTTAGTTCTGTCAGCCTTGCAGGGTGCTCCCTTTGAACCTGTGCAGGATGCTGCCTTGGCCATTCTTACGCTCAAGGTTATATTTCTGGTGGCTATCACTTCTGTCGGGCGTGTGTCTGAGTTGGCAGCGCTTTTCATTCAGCCCCCCTACTATGAGAGACATCAGGACAAGGTGGTGTTTCGTTTCAAACCTGATTTTTTTGCCTAAAGTAGTGTCTGCCTTTCATTTGAATCAGGATATTGTTCTTCCTTCTTTGTGCCCTAATCCTAGCAATGCTAAGGAGAGGGTTTTGCACTCTTTGGATGTGTTTAGGTGTCTGAAGTACTATCTGGTGGCTACTGCACCTTTCAGGAAAACTGATGCTCTTTTTGTGGTCCCCTCTGGTCCCAGGAAGGGTTTGGCTCCTGCCAAGTCTACTATCAGCAAGTGGATTCGTCAGGCTGTGATTCAGGCCTACTCTGCTAAGGGGAAGAATCCTTCCTTCCACCGTTGAATACGTTTGCAAGGCAGCTACTTGGTCTTCTGTTCATACCTTTTCAAAGTTTTACAAGGTTGATGTTAGGGCCTCAGCTGATGCTGTTTTTGGCCGCAAGGTTCTGCAGGCGGCAGTGGTTTAAACTGTCTGCTGCTGATTTTTCTTGGGGATCCCACCCTACTTTATGGACACTGCTATTGGATGTCCCAACTGTAAGTATTAGATTTGGAGCAGGACGTACTGTATACTAAGAATAATACAATTCTGTGATTACTCACCTGTAGAATTGGTATTATGAGTATACAGTACGTCCTGCTCCAACCCACCCTTGGTTTGCATTTTCTTGGATCCCCTGTATGGTGATTGTTATCATTGTTATAGTTGATAGTTTGGATTGTTTAATTCTCCCGGCTTCTCATTAACTGCTATTCAGTGCTGGGGATTTATGGGAGGTCCCCGGGTATTTGAGGGGCCGGGAGGAGCCTATTTTCGATGTCTCTGCAGTCCAGCGCCATCTGGCGGAGTATATACCAAGTGTAAGTATTAGATTTGGAGCAGGACGTACTGTATACTCATAATACCAATTCTACAGGTGAGTAATCACAGAATTGTATTTTTTCTTAGCCTAGACAGTCCCTTTTAACTTTTTGCCATCTATTCCTCCACCACTTTAACCAGAATCTGCATCAGAAACATGAGAGGCAGGAAACATAAAGCAGCCCTGCCCCGTGACCGCGATACAAACCTAATGAATAGCGGGCGCTGCCGCCTTGCATGACCAAGACAAAACTAAGGGAATGAGTTCTCAGGACCTGCTCTAAGAGACTAATGAGAAAACCATAACAAAAGGTTAAACATTAAATGCATAAAACAAATCCTTTATTATTATATTATAGTGAAATAGTGGCCATTGTACACATGGAATTCTTTGTCCACATTTACCCATCCGTGCACTGTGAACAACACAACTCCATGAACACACCAGTGAATAAACATCATGTGAGTGACTATACATAAGTGAATTTTTGTAATTGCTGAACATACATGGCAAATTAGTACTTTGGGAAACAAAGTGGCCAGTCTTGCCCTTTGCCTTCCAGCGGTGTAGATGGTGAGAGGTGGTCCCATGGTCCATGAATAAGATGATGATTGGAGACTAAGATGGCCATTGCCATATCAACACCATAGTAGTAGAAGGGACTTGCACAGACAATGGGAAATTATGCCTGGGTTGTCCCTTTTTAAGCCCATTTTATAAAAAGATATGGTGAACATAGTTAAAGGAGCACTATTGCAAAATTGTGTAATATTAAAAATCTATATAAACACTTTAACTAATAAGGGGAGGGGTCACTTATACATCCGAACTGAATAAAACTCCCGTCAAGCTTGTGGTTTTCTTCCCCTGGTAGGAATAAAATCCTGGGGTTACAGGTTTAGTTTATGAGGGGTGACAGAGTCTGTCACCCGAGATGCCCTCTTCCTTCCATTAAAATAAAAAAAACAAGCCTGCCTGGATATTTCTTGATACCAGGTGTATAAGTGACCCCTCCTCCCTCCATCCAGCATATTTATATGGATTTTTATTATTGGGCCATTTTTTCGCGATAGTGCTCCATTAAGTAAGGAGTACAGAAGGTTAATCCTTGTCAGTCTTTCTAGCTCTTATTTCTGACAGAAACAATATATTCTAGGACATTTTCCATTTTAGTTTAGAATGACTTTAGGTCTGTGTGTGTTGCAAATTTGTGCCAAATAATCGGTAAACCCTGTTTTCCTTATAAAAAAAATCTTCTATTCATTCTTGTAGGAGTGATCCGTTCCAGGAATGCAATGCATTATGTGCCTCACAGGGTCCAGACTACATGCCATGTGGGAAGAATGTAACATGCCTGAGCATTACTGTTTACATTTCCAACAGTTATGGCTCTAATTAATTTCCAAGACTACTTACTGAAACCAGAACAAGCTAGGACAATGTATCCACACACACACACACACACAGCCTGTGTTGGCCCCTGTTTAAGGGGGTTTCCTTTTTGGAGCATTGTTATTGAGTGTGTCTTATAAAAGGCTTCAATTTCTTTTTCTATGCTGCCAATGCATATAGGGTATTTTAAAACCTATTTTTGGAATGGCTGACTGTATACACATACATTTTCTTTGCTATATATATATATATATCTCCATGACTTTGTATATACACTAGATTTACTGTTGTAATCTTTGACTTTTTGGGGCTTTTGAAACAAAAATATAAAGAACCTGTCAAGACTAGATGAAAAATCAAAGCAAACATGTTTTTCCCAGATGTTCTGCCAGTCTGTTTCAGAACTATTATATGCTGAATTATCATCTCATTATGTAAAACTATTGCTGCAAATTGCTCTGCAGAGAAACTGTTACATTTCAGTCTCTGAAAGAAGAGGTCTGCAACAGGATTTTTAATTTGCCAACAATGTACTAAAAGAAACAGAAAAGCAAAGAAATAAGCTACACTAACCCACCCCTTCGTCTAAGACAGACGGGTTTGATTTAAGACATTTCAGAAAAAATTTCGGTTTGGTACCAAAACGTGACTTGAACTTGATCCCGGAAGCCGAACTCTAAGGAAGTCAGTAGGGACCTGAACTTTGGTGGTGAAAAAATAGCAGTTAAATGGTAGTTGTGAGTGCTAGGGGGCTCAAAGGTGGCATATCGCTAGGATATGCCACCAAGGTGTTATAACTACAGGTCCCACCTCTGGCAAATGTACATATACCGAGAACTAAGCACCCATAGTGAACCTCCCACACAACAGCAGCCTGAAAGATGTACCTGACCCCACCACACCAAACTGAAACTTGGAACTGAAACTAAATGAACCTAAAATGTGATGGCTGGGCCCCAAGTCTTTGTTTATAATGTGAATAATGGTAAGCCTGGCTGCCTTGGGGACGGAGGTCCAGGTGAAACTACAGTAAGGCTCCAGCCATCACATTATAGGTTATAGAGTGGCCCGGTCTCTAGACAGCCTATATTATATTGGCTGTCCAGGGACTGGGCCCCTCCTATAACCTGTATGTGATGTTTGGGACATAACTGTGGTTTCACCTGTCCCCAAGGCAGCCAGGCTTACCTTATATTTAGGCCATACAGAAAACTGATACTTAAACTTGGGGCCTTTTACAACTGGGTCCATAATGGTGTATTTGCTCTCCTGCCCTGATGGCTGACCCCTGACCCCTAATTGTAAACATAATGTTTGCCAGCAATTTTTAAGCGGGCGAGGCACCATGCTCAATATAGAAATTGCTGACAAACAGCCTGTTAACAGTGGGCAAGTATAGACTATCCCGCGTTATACCTGGAGACACTAACTCCCTTCAATGCAGTGAACAAAATATGCCTTTATTGAGGGTACTAACGTAAGAGTAAGGGGAGTGTGGGGGAAGGGAGGAGGGGTGGTGGGGAGATCAGAGTGGTATTGGTGGAGAGTGGGATTGGTGGAGAAGGGAGGGGTGCAAGGGCAGCTGACAGAGGCCTCTTCAGTGGGGACGTGGTGGGAAGATCTTTCTAGACAGAAGGGAAGGAAGGTTAGTACAAAACGTCAGGCTTAGTCCCTTGCCCACCAGATGAAGCAAGGGGAACACTGCTTATGGAGTGTGTGAACCCAGGATTGGGTAAAGTTTAGGGGATGACGGCGTTGATGGGATGTGCACTCTTTGTGGTCCTTTTGCTTCTCATCCTCCAGATGATCACCTGGAAGGAATAGACACCATACTTAAAGGAGGCCCTGTATAGGAACATATATAGGCAGGGGAGGGTATGATATGGTAGTATACCACCTTGCTGTCTTCTAGGGATGATGGCTCATCCATTGCCCAGTGGTAGGCCCCGAAGTGCAAGTGCCCGACATGTGTTAGGCTTCATTGGTGGCATAGGTCAGAGATCCTCCTCTGTCTCAATGGCCCACTCTGGTGGGGTGTGTGGACTCTGGGGTGCCATCTCCTCTGCTGGTGTTGAGTGCTCAGCAAAGCCAGACATCATCTGCTACATCCCAGGATCCACTGTGACAGAGAGAGGGAGCGGATCTGCTCTTATAGTCGGGCAGCTTGGGGGGACAGTCAGGGGTATAAAAGAAGTTGAGAAGGAATGAGGCAAGGTCAGGTGTCTGGAGCTGAGCGTCGGGAGAGGGGAGTGAGGGACAAGGGAAAGAGAGGAGAGCACTGAGCAGGACACTGCTATGAGGAAAATCACCCAAGGTAGGTCTATGCCCCAACCCCTTCTGGGAACAGTCCCAACTTGGCTGGCTCAGTCTCCGCTCAAGTTAATAGATGAATGGTGCATGCGCACCGACTGCGGCCGGCGCTGCGATCGACACAGGAGTATGGGCCAGGTATTTGTTTATGTAACACCCCCAAGCTGCTTTAGGAGAAGAGAAGTGTATAGTTTTAAAAAACTGCAGTAGTTGGATTGGATTTGGTAAGTAACTGTTTTTGAATTTGAATCTTCATTTTTTAAGCCAAAAGTGTACTGATTTAATTTGAATCTTGAATGTGATTTGGTTAGTATTGCATTGGTAGTAAAGTTTTGGTTTTGGCCTGTCGCTGTTTGCTAAGCAGGTGTGGATTAAATAGGGCGGGCTCTAATTAACATAGCAAAAGATTAGCTTAACTAAGAGGGACTTTTATATAAACTGGTGAGCTGCGCTGTGGAGTTTCAGCCTGTATAAGTGCAGCAGGACAGAAGTGTGTAGTTTAAAAAAACAAAAAACAAAACTGCAGTAGTTTGAAAATAGCAGGGGTTGAAAAAAAAAACATTGTGGTGAGTACAGCATTGACTTTTTAGCCATACCTATTTTTATTATCTAGAATATGTGGTTTGGTGCAATGTAACTCTTGCCTGGCTGTTTTTTCGCAGTACTCGGGGGAACTTGCGATGCTGTCCAATTTGTATGCGGATGTCAGGGTTGTATGACAAGATTTCACGATTACAGTCTTTAGTTTCTAATTTTCAGTCTGAAGTTATGAAGCTATTCCAGCCAGTAAAACAGCTTTGTATACAGCCACCACTCCCACAAAGACTTCACAAGAGAGGGGCAGTGTGGGACATTGCGCAATTAAGAACAAAAACATGCACATTTTGGACAAAGCCAATATAACCCATTTGCTGTTCTTTCTGAGCTTGATATGGATGTTAATGTAAGCTAATGTAAGCAATGATCATTTGGAAGGATTTGGAAAGATCAAAGGAAGTGGACTTAAATAAGGGACCAAATAAAATGAGTGCAAAAGGGCAGCAAGGAACAGTTACCAAGCCAAACAATAGAAGAAAGCATCTTCTGGTTGGTGATTCAACAATTAGAGGTGTGGACTTTGGACAGGATAAAGATGAGCTAAAGGAGGTGAGGTGTCTCCTATGTGCCAATGTTAACAGGGATAAGAGACGTATTCTAAATATTGTCAAGGCTGCAAGCAAAAATAACCGAGTGGACATTGTGCTACATCTTGGCACAAATGATTTATCCCAAAAAAGATTTGTTGTACAAAGGGACTTCCAAAATTTTAGTCAGGAACTTTGCAAAGTAACCTTTTCTGAAGTTTTGCCAGTTTGTAATCATGAACAAAAGGCACTCAACATTGCCAAGTTCAATGTGTGGTTACGTCACTGGTGTGGATGTATTAGTCATGATGTTAGAAGGTGGTCAAGTTGTACAAGAAGGATGGTTTGCATCCTTCACAGAAAGGCACAGAAGAACTTGGAGTGGAATTCAGAGCATTTTTGATAGAGATTTGAACTAGATGAAGGGGACAGAGATTTAACTTGTAAAGATGATTTCTGTCCCCCACCATTTAGGATGAAGCAGAACATTGGCACTTTAGGAAACCTGGTCAGTGGTAAAATAGAGGTGGAAAGGATCAAACACACTAGAATACAATAGCAACAACATCCACATGATGTGTACCAATGCTCGCAGCTTAGAGAACAAGCTCTGTGAGTTAATGGTTGTCATATCCAGAGATGAATTAGATCTTGTTGCAATAATAGAGACTTGGTTTAAGGATCACAAGTACTGGGAGATAGCCATACCTGTACATTGTACAGAAAAGACAAATTAGATAGAAAGGGCGGCAGAGTAGCCATTTATGTCAAGAATACCCTTCAATCAACAATAATTCAGCATAGACATAATGAACTAGAAACTCTCTGGGTTACCATGCAGACTAAGGAGGGAGCTGTGGTCAGAAATGGTGTGATATATAGGCTCCCTGGACAATCTCAGGATTTAGATAACCTGTTAATAGTTGAAATCATTGTAATTACAGGTGACTTCAACATGCCCAATGTGGACTGGAATATCCCAAGTGCATCGACATGCAAGAGCAGGAATATATCAGATGCCCTTAATGGAGCAACTCTAAAACAACTTGTAACATTACCAACTAGAGGGGATAACATTCTGGACTTAGTTCTGACCAATGGGGATCTGGTGTCCGAGGTTCCAGTGACCATCAATGCTTATGGTTCAGAATAAAAACAGGCATTGTGCAATCCCACACCAGAACCAAAGTGTTAGTGTTAGGAAAACAATGGACTATGTAGAAAGTAGCAGAAGTGAGTGCCCAGTGGTCACTATTAAAAATGGCCATCTTAAACGCAACTAAGCAATATGTGAAACAAACTAGCGAGAATAAAAGGAAGAAGAAACCGCTATGGAAAAGAAGTCTGCCTATAAGAAGTATAAAGAAAGTGGAAGTGTAGCTGACAGAGAGGCGTATAAAAATTAAACAAAGGGGACGCAAAACTGATTATAAGGGCTGCTAAAGGGCAAAAGGAGGAAGAAATGGCCACATTCATGAAGAGGAGAGATAAAATCATTTTCCGATTATATTGATGACAGGAACAAGAAAAACAATGCAGTCTCAAAAATTAGAAATAGGGAAAATAATTATATTGACAGAGATATGGCTGTGGCTGACCATCTGAATAGCTGCTTTTGTTCAGTATTTTCAGATAGTAGCAGGCATGGCCATAACATAGCATCCAGTTTGGAGGGTACAAAACAGAGCCTTTGACACTGTACCATATAAAAAGCTCATAAGTTATTGAAGTTAGGACTCAATCTGGATAGATCAGTTGATTTCCAGTTGGCTGAGGGATCGGTACCAGAGTGGTGTTGTAAATGGCGTGCAATCTGAACAAAGACAAGTTACAAGTGGTGTGCCGCAAGGCTCTGTCCTGGGCCCCATTCTTTTTAATGTTTGTAAGTGACATAGGAGAAGGCTTGGTAGGAAAAGTTTGCCTGTTTGCTGATGATACAAAAGTTAGTAATAGGGTGGATATTCCTGGAGGTGTCTGCAACATGGAAAATGATTTAGCTTTACTGGATAGAGTTTAATGTCTGTAAATGTAAAATCCTGCACTTGGGTAGAAGGAATCAGTGCTCTGAGTACCGTATGGGCAGTACTGTGTTAGCCAGGACCTCGGAGGAAAGGGATTTAGGGGTACTGATTACTGAAAGCTGCAAGATGAGTGGACATTGTAGCCAGGCAGTGGGAAAAGCAAGCAGGATGCTCGGCTGCATAGCTCGAGGCATCACCAGTAGGAAGAGGGAGGTTGTGATGCCGCTGTATAGAGCCCTGGTAAGGCCACAGCTGGAATACTGTGTGCAGTTCTGGAGACCTTACCTGCAAAAATGACATTATTCAAAAAGAAAGTATCCAAAGGCGGGCAACGAAAATGGTGGAAGGACTTAAACTTAAAACTTCAGGAGAGACTTAAAGAGCTTAATTTGTACAGTCTGGATGAAAGAAGGGAGAGGGGGGACATGATTGAGAGATATGTGAAAGGATTGAATAAGGTTCAGGAGGGAAGTGTTTTTAAGAAGAAGCTTAATGATAGAACAAGGGGGCACAACCTGAAGCTAGTCGGGGGGAAGATCAGGAGCAATGTTAGAAAATATTATTTTACAGAAAGAGTAGTAAATGCTGAAGTGTCAGCCTGGCTGGACTGTCCCTTTTAATCTTCGATCGCACAGCTGCAGCTAAGCTCCGCTGCACTCCCAATGCCACCCCAAGCAAACCTTCATGTCTTCCAGCCATGGCAAGTGCTGCCAGAGATCTGCAAATGCGCTGTGCCATTGTAGAGAGTGTACAGGAAAGCTAGGATGTTTCACACTGCCGATGGATACCCCTAAGGAAATAATTTAACCAGGACTAGAGCGTTTAAGACATCATTTGAGGTTTTTGTCCATTTTAACTACAAATTATAGGGTGGCATATGGATGTATTCATTGGGCTTTTTATTTGCAACAGAAGCATAAGGCTTTTTTTCTGTGGCACTATTTATCTCCAGATTTGCTTTAGGGATACATTTGAGACCTGGGGGTCAATTTCAGAGCCAGATGAGAACTTTTACAGAGAAAACTGCCACTGACTTTCATTGTCTACCAGGTGTAAATTTTCACCTGGCTCGGAATCGGCCCCAATGAATGTCAATGGCCATTTTCTTTCCTAAGAAAGCAGTGTGAATTCTCACATGGCTCTGAATCAACCCAGTGGTTACACCAACATAGAGTGTATGAAGATTTGTCCACTAATTTCTTTGATCATGGACATAAATATGAACGTTTTTTTTTTCATTTATAATACTATTTTGAAGGGATGTTCTTTTACAGTTTGCTATAAGCTCATGCTACATCCTAGATTTAGGTAATGTTATGTGAGGACCTTGTGGACCTGGGGCAAGCCACATCTCCTTCTTTTGCAATAATTAGAATGATTACAACTTTAAATGCTCAATAAACACGCTCAGTCGTTGTGTTGGATTTAAAATTAAACATTCCTCAACAACTTGTACAGTCAACATCAAGTGTTAGCATTACCACCCTTTTACCCGAAGTGTTAATTTCCTTAAAAAGCATAAAGATTCATTAGTTGCTAGTGCAGAAAGTGAGCGTCCCTTCAGTAAATGTCAGGACTTGTTTTTTAAGCAGCTTGACGGACTCTGTTTTAACATGCAGCTCCTGAGAACGTTATTATTAGTAAAGTGCAAGAGGAGTTCCCACTGTCATCGCTATTCATGCTGTTAGCATGTGGCTTTCCTTATCCTGCATTCTCCTCAGTGAAACTTCTCTGTGGCTCTGAAAGTCGTTTCACAGCTTTTAGAAAGGGAGAACTGAAGAAAAAGAGGAGAGCAGTGCATCACATTGTAAAAGTTTATTTTAGAGGCGTAAGACAGTCTAGAGGAACACGCTTCAAAATAGGATGGCTCCAGTCTGCAGAGGGTGGCTAAGCTTAGAAATACTTTGAATGCTTTGGACGAGCTTTCAACTTGGGTCAGCGAGAAGAAGACTGAATGAAGACGCATTATGTCTTTAATATCCTTATATACCTTTCTGTGTACTTACTGTTTCATACTGATACCTGTTAATATGGAAAAAGGCTTCAGTGCACGTGGATATGTCTGTTATAAAGCTGCATCAAGTTTAGTTGAATAAACTCCCCCAAGGCAGACACTCTGTCCGGTAAGTACATGCTGTCCCTTTGATGCATGGTTATACGATTCTCAGTGAGATTTTTTTGTTTCTGGGCCTTCCAAAAATGTCCTGTGTCTTCTATGTAGTGTCATTGATAGATGTATGGCGTTTGGTTAGCAAGTACAATTTTGAAAATAACAATTTTTTTCACATTGCATAATTCTGAATGAGTCTATGTTTCTAGTTTATGTAACCTGCTTAACCTCCAAAGTAAAGTTTTCGCCTGTCCTCTACCCTAAACACTTTCCTAAAATTATGATTGTTTTTATTATTATTTTTAACCCCTGGAGTGGGGGTTTTGCTTCCAGTCTGCAATAACATCTGCAGCTCAAAATGGGGTGTATGCCAGTCAGCAAAATAAAGGATGGTTAAATTATAAACTTGCTGTTGGAAAACATAGCGTAAAGAAAGGTAATGTGTTCTGAGTAGGGTCACAGCAAAAAATATTCCTAGGATCATACCACTCTCTCGGAAGAAGTTTAAATCGGGTATTTACATAATTGAAATAAAAAAAACGCCATTACATTTTAAATAGCGTGAGGAAGGTGAAACAAATTCAGTGTCTTTGTTGCTGCTTGTAATCCTGTTACTCAGCGCTAGCCTTACTTCTGTCTCCACTAACCATACAGGAAGTTTGCCTTACAGATAAAACTCTAGTGTTTCACTAGCACAGGAATGTAATATTTTGGACTTGTCCCTACTATTCAGATCCACAGATCTTCTATTAAATCTACTTCCTGTCTTTAATGACTAAACGCAAAGTGAGGTTGGATTCCCCCCTTTGGAAGAAAAAAAAAAAACACTGTGGTTCTAACACGGCCACACTCCAAGAGAACTGTTTTTTTTCCCTTGTGTGGGGTGAGCTCCCCCCCCCCCCCCCTTAAGGTGCTGTGCTTGCATTGTGCATGTGTGGTTCCATAGGCTGGTATAAAAAGCTTCTGAAGCAGGCCAATCCGTGAGAGCCTTTCTACCTAAAGCTCACCAAAAACTTTCCCGGCAACTCGAGTGCAGGTACTCACAAGCCCTAAACCACGTAATCCTTCTGCCTGTTAGGACTGAATCAATTACTCGCCTTTTTCTCACAGAGCTTTGTATGATGGGGAGCCAGGTAGTTTAGTGAGGATTCAGGTTTACTTAAAAATAAACTTGAAATAATGATTAAAATATATTCAAAGATTAGAAGTCCTCAAATAGTTCATCTTGCCAGCCCTACATTTTAACAGGCTGACCTCTGCCACTATAAGGTTAGCCCCCACCAGTGGTTGTGGCCCAAAAGAGGTCAAGGCAAATTGTTGTAAGGATATATACATTTATTAATACAAATATCTAAGTTATCAAAAAGCTGTAATATGAAACACTAACTTATATTCAATAGCTATTGATAGATACCTATCCCAAGTTAGCCCTACCATGGAGTATCCTCCAACCGTCCATCTTTCCACACATAAACATGCTAGTATATTGAGTGAGGTCAGGTCATTGGGAAAAATAAACTTATTTGCATAAAAATTAACGGATGACTCAGAACTGATTGGTTCAGTTTCTTGGGGATCCAAACCACTACTGTTACTGACAGCAAGCTTTGCAAACTGGCAAAACATACAACACAAGATTGAAGCCCAAGTTGGGCTTTTATGATTGGAGGAAATAGTGCATGACTGTAGCCTTCTGGAGGACTGCAGACTGGAGCCTTCTGGAGGAGCAAAGGCTAAAGATTACAGAAGCAGTGTAGAACTGTCCTGCCGTCTTGGATGTTTTGTTTGGTTTGACTGTGGTGGATCTGACCTACTGTACATGCATACAACCACAATAAAATCTATGAAAATGCAGCACATTTAAATATAAAAAAAAACACAACATGCCTCTATAATGCAGACTGAATTAAAATAGTATGGACATGATACCATTGCCACCTTATTGATCAATGAATCTGTAAAATATTATGCTGTAAAATATCAATCTCAAAATAAGTGATACAACACACTCACCTAAACCTGCTCCTATACATCCAGATCTTTAGGCCTCCGCAAATAAAAAATAAGTTGTTACAGAAATAATTTACCATTTATTATTAATACTTTATTTCAATGCATCACAATTTTAGTTTTTTGGCTTATAGTTTTGACAGTTAAGGTGTGCTTGGTTCTTACTGAGCGGAAACTAGTCAGACAGGACTGTAATTAACATTTGTTCCATTCTACACACCCTACCATGTTTCTTAGTATTAAGGATCTAGACTACACCCTGTGGTTACTAATGCTCAGGAGATTACCCATCAAAGAGGTCACATGTAGTATTTTCTTAGGATATACTAAAACCGTGCACTGCAACATTAGCACAGTTTACTTACCTATTTATTAGAACCTGTATCCCCTTCCTTAACCCTTTAAGTGCCAGCCTACCTAGAAATTTTGTCACCCTTGTTTACCAGACAATTTTCGATTTGCGCTTTTACATGTTCTACTGTGGTTTTTGAAGGGATATCAACAAATCCCTTTAACATATCCTTTCAACAAACCAACGCTGTGCAGGAGATGATGGCATAATCCGTGCTATCGTAAAAGAAACTTTGACACACCCCTCTTTATTCACTGCAATGGAGAGGGCTGTGACTATGGCGCTGGGCGGGCCAAAGTCTCCTGCACAGTGCTGTAGAGGCAGCGGGACTGGGTGCGGGATATGGGATTAGCAGCGATAGCCTGCAAGGGATGAAAGGTGTGTCCATTTTAAATGAATAGCTGTACATGGAAAATGCAGCCAGTACTCACACACCCCGCTTCCCCTTTAATTCTTACGATCGGGTTACTCCTCCGCCAGGTGGCGACGTTGCAGAGAGAAGTCTTGAAAACGAGCCCCCTTCCGGCCTATATATACCTGGGACCTCCCACTTAACACCAGTGTTTTCTCTCTGCATGAGGCGACAAGACAGAAGAAAGAAGTCTCCTGCTTGCAGGTAGCCGGGGTTTTACCCCGGCACCCCTTTGGGTCTACTTCTGCCCAGTTTTGATTGTTTACCTAGATGGTTAATGGAAGCCTCCCAGCCTAGGCTGCTCACTGGGCAACGGTAGATGGCACTATAGGTGCCTAGGAGCTTATCTCCTCCGCTCGACCCCACACGTGGGGCAATGCGGCTATCCGGCATGGTGATCCGGATTTGGGATGCCCCTGTCCCGAGGTTCCCCTTTGGCCATTTCTCTCCCGTTACGGTCCCTTCTCCCTTCACTATGGGGGGGGGGGGGTTTGGGGGGTTCTTATACTGTGTGCATGTGTGTTTTAACGTTAGTGCTGATTAAAGAGTGCTGGCAGTCTCAGGCTCAGCGCCGCGGGTAGCGCTCATGCGGCCTGGACTGCTAGGGCTGTGATATGTGTGGCATGTTTTTCCTCCCCCACTGACTCCGAGAGCGTCGGCGTGGCTTGAGCTGGTTGTCTTGCAGCTCGGCCCCGCCGCACTTCCTCCTTCTAATCAAGGAGTCAGGTGCGGAGGACTCTGCTGCAGGTTGCTGTCTGGCTGGCTGTTGCTGCTGCTCTTCGTACAGGTAAACGGTCCCCACCTCGTGTGTGGGGCCGTCCTTTTTATTTTCAGTTTGCTTCAGCATGTTTATAAAAAGTGTATGTTGGCTGGCTTCAGTTTAACTCTTAAGCCACTCTGGGGCTTTGCTATTGTTATTTATTATGCCTTTCTCTGTATTGAATGACTATGCTGCATGCTGCCTTTTCTTCTGGGGGTCTGACTGTTGTCTCTTTTTCCCCCCACAGATCCTGAGATCCCTTCACTGCAGTGGCTCTCCCGGTTCTGTTATACCTGGCTAGCCTTAGTACTCTAAATTGGGTTTTGTCCTAAGGTTTAAAAAAAAAAAAAAAAAAAAATTTAAATCCTCCCTTTCCCGGGACATTATTATAAAGGGGCATCCCGGGTGGCTTAGTGCGTAAAACCCTGGGTTGTTGCGAATACCATAAATTCACCATATGGAGGCTTCCGACAATACAGGAAATGGCTCTTTGGGGCCATCCAGGCTGTGTGGGGGCTGTGGGGTTTCGCTCCCAGGCTATGATGTCATATTATGCATTCCATGTGCAAAGCAGAACATTGCACGCCAGTCTGTCGCTCTGGCTCCTCTCAACTTCCATCATCTCCTACCCCCCCCTCCCTTATTCCGGTCCCCATGTGACATTGTCAAGGGTGGGGATTCGCAAGCCGAGGTGTGTGCACGATTGGCCAACCTCGAGAAAATAATTTCCGCCAAAGTAGCTCAGAAGGCTACAGCGAAGCGGAAACACCTTTCTCCAGCAGCACCTGCTTCGGAGGATGAGACGTGTGAAATAGTGGATTGGTCCGATTGTCCCCCTGATGAGGAGAGGGAACTCCTTGAGGAGTCGGATGAGCCTGCAGATCAGCTAGGGATTGAGGCTGCTGGCGATCAGGCTTCCGGGGTGTCCTTTGACACCCCTTCCATTCTGGCTCATATGTTTGAAATTTTGAATTTGGATCCGCCTGAGGAAGTCGCCCTGCCAAAGGGTGAGTTATTTGATGTTCCCCAGCCACGTTTGGTTTTTCCCAGGCAACAACACTTTGTGAGGGTTGTCCTTAAGGAATGGGAACAACCCACACGACTGGCTGGAATTCCTCCCAGTTGGGATAAACGCTATCCCTCTCCGGAGGATTTGGTGAAGCTTTGGTCAGTTCCCCCTGATGTAGATACCCCTGTGTTAGGGCTGTCTAGCACGGCTGTGGTACAATCTTCTGAGACCACTGCCATTAAGGATAGTGAGGATCGTCGGATTGATCAATTTGCTCGCCATGGTTTTATCAGTGCCGGATCGACACTGCGGCCAGTGTGTGCTTCGGCGCTTCTTCTGTTGGCAGTTAGGTCCATGATTAGGGATCTGTACGCAGGTCTTGGTCCCGCTTGTGATAGTTTTGTAAACGGTGTGAGTCCTTTATTTCCTTTGTCTTGACCGCTCAGGATGATGCTCTGGCAATGAGTAGCAGGACAGCGGCTCTGCTGGTGGCAATTCGTCGGTCAGTGTGGCTGCGCCAGTGGACGGCAGACTTTGTCTCTAAAAAGGTGCTTACAGCGATCCCTTTTTTGGGTTTGCGCCTGTTTGGTGATAAAATAGATTCAGTGGCAAAAGGTGGTAAATTACCTCAACCCAAGAGGCCTCGTCGCCCCTTTCGGGGTGCGAGTGCCTTTAATCCTTCCTTTCGGGCAGTCAGAGCGGGTAGGGGGGCTTCCTTTCCCGCTACCAGAGGTACAGGTTGGACCCGGGGGAGGGGCCGTGGCCGTCCCGGTCAGTCCTGGGGCGCCAAGCCCAAACCTGCTGGTAAGCCCACTCAGCAATGAGGGGCTGCCCTCACCCGTGCGGGTGGGGGGGACGATTGCGACACTTTTCCCTGGAGAACCAGGAAGCGGACCTGTTGAGCAGGGGCTCTTCCCGTCTGGGAGAATGGGCTCTCCATCCTCAGGTTTTTCGGTCACTGTGTCTCTGATGGGGGACACCGGAGGTGGACCTGTTTGCCTCTCGTCACAATTGCAGGCTCCCGAACTTCGTGTCGCTCTCCCAGGATCCTCTGGCTCTGGCAGTGGACGCCATGTCCCTGAGCTGGGGGGATCTGGGGTTTCTGTACCTGTTTCCCCCGATACCCATGCTGGGCAGGGTGGTACGGAAGCTGGCTCTGGAAAAGGTGTCCACCATTCTCGTTGCCCCAAGGTGGCCAAGGCGAGTATGGTTCGCAGACATCGTTCGGCTGGCAGTGGACCAGCTCGTTCTGCCTCTTCGGCCCGATCTGCTCACTCAGAGTAAGCTGTGTTACCCCAATTTACCAACGCTGGGTTTGACGGCTTGGCTGCTGAAACCTCCATCTTGAAGGAGGAGGGTCTTTCTGACTCGGTCGTTAAGACTCTGATCAGTGCCCGGAAGAGGTCTTCTTCTATCATCTACTATAGGACTTGGAAAGCCTATATCGCTTGGTGTGAGATTAGATCTTTGCCTTGTAGGGTCTTTTCGGTTTCCAGGATTCTGGAGGTCTTCAGCTGAGTACTTTGAAGGGGCAAGTTTCTGCCTGATCTATCTTTTTTCAGAAGCGTTTTGCGCTTCATCCTTTAGTTAAAACTTTTTTCCAGGGGGTGGCGCATGTGCGGCCTCCCAGGAAACCTTTACTCCCTGTTTGGGACTTGAATTTGGTTCTTTCCGCTCTTCAGGCTCCTCCCTTTGAGCCTTTGCAAGATATTGCTTTGTCTACCCTGACTCAGAAGATTGTCTTCTTGGTAGCTATCACTTCGGTTCGGCGTGTCTCGGAGTTGGCGGCCTTGTCTATTCAGGCGCCCTACTTTGAGAGGCATCAGGATAAAGTGGTTTTTCGGTTCAAACCGGACTTTCTTCCTAAGGTTGTTTCTGCTTTTCATTTGAATCAGGATATTGTTCTTCCCTCCTTGTGTCCTAAGCCTAAGAATGACAAGGAGAGGGTTTTGCATTGTTTGGATGTAGTACGCTGTGTTAAGTACTATTTGATTGTTACTTCTCCTTTTCGTAAAACTGATGCCTTTTTTGTTGTGCCCTGTGGGCCTAGGAAGGGTTTGGCGCCGCCCAAATTTTCCATTAGCAAATGGATACGTCAGGCCGTTATTGCGGCCTATTCTGCTAAGGGGAAAGTCCCCCTTTTCCGTATCACTGCTCATTCTACTCACGCCGTTGAAACGTCTTGGGCTTTTCAGCACCAAGCTTCTGTTGAACAAGTTTGTAAGGCTGCTACTTGGTCTTCTGTTCATACTTTTTCTAAGTTTTACAAGGTTGATGTGCGGGCCTCAGCGGATGCTGTGTTTGGCCGCAAAGTTCTGCAGACTGCAGTCATTTAAGTTATGCTTCACTTTGCCTTCGGATACCCATCCCTTGTGGACACTGCTTTTGGATGTCCCGATCGTAAGAATTAAAGGGGAAGCGGGGTGTGTGACACACTGAGAATAATACCATTTTGTGAGTACTCACCTGAAAAATGGATATTGTCAGTGTGTCACACACCCTGCTTCACCCGCCCTTTTCGGTATCCCGGTTCCTTTATATGGTGAAGCTTTTTCTTTATTTTGAGGTTACCATTGGATTTCCTGGTACCTTGTCTTTCTGCTTTTTAAATCACTGGTGTTAAGTGGGAGGTCCCAGGTATATATAGGCCGGAAGGGGGCTCGTTTTCAAGACTTCTCTCTGCAACGTCGCCACCTGGCGGTGGAGTAACCCGATCGTAAGAATTAAAGGGGAAGCGGGGTGTGTGGCACACTGACAATATCCATTTTTCAGGTGAGTACTCACAAAATGGTATTTTTACCTCATACTTACATACATACCTATTCAGAAACAGACTTCAGCAGCTCTGCCTGACAGAAGGTTATCACACAGGTCAGCGGGATGGCTGCAGAAGCCAAGAGGAGAGAGGCTATGCTGACTTCAGAAAGTCAGTAATGAATAGAAAGCCTGTTTTAGTCTGACAGTTCAGTTTAACCATTAGCTGACTGGAATGTAAAACCTGCCTGTGGTACCTTCTTGGTATATAGGCGGATTGCTGTATCATTTTGCATACAGGCTTGCTTTACCCATGAATGGACTTCAACAAACTGCAGAAATGTCAGGTTCAAGTGATATCCTGGCCCAGCAATGTATGTGAGATATCTGGCCAATTATTCCCAGCTTTATAATCCCATCTCAGAAATCAGGCTATCGTTTAATCGCATTTAACTAGTAAAATCTAAATTGTATATAGGCGAAATACTTACTTGACCTCTTGCTGGATTAATCCATATGCATGTTCAAGTAGGCTACCACCGATATGACAGTCAGAAGGGGCTGCTTTTCACATGCTGCAGCTGGCCCACTGGCCAGTGCTGTTAGTGCTAGACAGGCAAAATGCAGCAGTCAGGATTGGGTTACAAATAGGTTCACTACTGATGAAGGGCTTTATTAAGTATTCTAATGCTTTGTACTGTGTGCCACCACATAACTAGGAGCATGCAGAGCCTGAAATAGAAAAACATCATTGCACGTTTATGGGAGTTTTCACTTTTTACAAGTATACGTTTTGTACCACTTCAAAAGCTTTCGTGCATGTGAGTATTTAAGTCTGCACCATGATGCAACACATCAGAAGTGACAATAATCAGAAAGAATAAAAACACATGAGCACTTGCTTCTTCTCCCATGCCGCTGCTTCCTTCAGGTCTAGCTGTGTAATACTCACCATATCCATGATTTGGGAGAAGAGGTGAGTATTGCATTTTTAATATTTGCTTGGGCGTAGTCTTTAATTCTTGTCTGGTTCTGTGGGCAATGATTCTTTTTATTTTCAAATGTATTCACAACAATGCAATAATGTAGTGCAGCAGGTAACTTGATATACGTTGTGGGGGAGGGTGGCATTGTATTGGTCACAATATTTATTTACTGGAGTCTCTGCAATGCCTATGGTCTGCATAGACCAAGCTGCACATTCCTCTCAGCAGAAAAGATCTGTGGATTTGGAAAAGTTTACTGTAGTTTATATTGCAGATCACCAATTGGATCTGGTGGCACACATGGCATAGAAGGTGGGAGTCAAGACGCCCTAAAAAATTTGTATTTGGGTGATTTTCATTGGTGGTTCTCAGGGCAGTGTCTAGGCATAATAGTGCTTCTAGGCAAAAGATCTGCCCCTCCTCACCCATCCTATGGTGCTGCTAATGTCCCATACCAGTATGTGCCATGCTGTGCCTCTTTCTCAGCAGCAGGCATTGCCTCTTCCCCATGACTGGGCCCAATATGGGGAGATGAGGAGTCTTATGGCCTGCACCACTAACCGTGGCCCTGACTTATATGCCAAAAACAGGATGGCAGGGATAAAGGCGCGTCCAATAGCCCTGGCTACCAGGGTGTTCACCCTGCTCACCCTCCCATAGAAACAGCCCTGGTGGTTCTCTCTGTCTTGACTTCATTTAAAGTGGGCCAAAACCCAGGATTTTAACTATACTGAGTTTTGGTCCTTGCCCCCCCCCCCGGGATACCTTGCTGCTTGAAAACCCTCCTGGTCGCCCAATCTAACTCACCTTTCCCTGGTCCTACAGTGCAAGCCTGGCCTCTCATCTAACCAGCATGCCTGGATCCGCTCCCCACTTGTTGGCTGGAGCCTAGTCTAGCAGCGCAGACCCAACTACCCTCTAATAGGGAGCGTGCCCGCGTTGGCCCCTCAGATGCCTGGTGTGGTTGTACACCCTGCAATACCTTTTTTCAGGGAGTGCTCGATGCTTGCTCATGCGCTGTTTAATCTGGAGTGAAGGTGAGTTTACCGGGCGACCTGGGGGGTTTCAGACAGCGGGGCATCCCGAATCTGGATGCCTCTGGGGGAGGGGATAAAGTGGCCCTAGTATCTTATAGATTTCAGGGCTGTTGGGCCTGGGTTTTGGTCCACTTTAGACAGAATTATCTTTCTGCCTCCACATAGATCTCATCAATCTGAGAGTAAAAAAATGGAAACTAATCCTTTTTTGTTATTTTAAGATTTTTGTTAAAGTGGACCAAAACCCAGGATTTGCGGGTTTTTGCGACTCTAGGTTTTTATAAGTGGCACCACTGAGTAGCCTTACTCCCTTTCCCCTATTGGACTACAGTCATGTGAGTAATGTGTTCTGAATCTCCCCTTTGTAATTTGCACTTAGCCAGCCAGCTTGCTCCTCTCCTACAGCAACATAATTCTATTTAATTAGGAGCTCTGTATCATGTAGCACAGGAATGAGAATATGTAGAAGAATATATCAGGAAGCAGCCTTGGCGCTTGTGCCTAGGGAAGTTGAGCTTTCAAATAATTCAGATCCTTTTGTGCCCCATCTTCAGTTTGGCAGCTTCAGGGCTACATTCCAGTGCTTCTGAACTCCTGACTGTATTCCTGCACAACACGTGGCAGTACTAATCTTTTTCACCACCATAACAGGAGCCAAGCCAGCCTGTGGATGAGCCACAAAATAACGGCTTTAACGCTGTTATAAATTGAACAATTTGATGTGCATGAACGCTATATGCTGAAAGGTGAGTATTGAAGATGTAGACCAGATGAATAGGGAAAGAGGGGTGACGGTATAGTTAATTGATTTTTAACTGTCGGTATATTTTACCTCAAACTGTCAATTACATGGAGCCTTTATCTTTTAACTGAGGCAAACAAACTTGTTAACGGCGCTGGGCATGCAGCTTTACCTAGACACACTTCCTTTCTAGCCTGGCAGACGAGTAGACAGCTAGCCAGCTCTACCCCTTCTTAAAACTGTCCTAAATAGTCCAAAATCCTGCATCAGCCAATTGGTGCTGCACTGATTTGGCACCCACCACCTCTTAGGCCTCCTTACTGGGGATGTCTGACCAATGTAATAGTCTGAGGTGGGTGAAGCTGGCCTACTTCTACATGTTTCACAAGCTTGATAGTTGGCTAGTGTCAGTTTTAGCAACAAGGCTTTACATGTGCCACTTTGATCAGCCACCTGTACCACCTGCCCTCCCAGCCTGAGTACCTTGGGGGATGCTGCCGACTCGGGAGTGGCCCGGTTAAACCCCCCTGAACACCTGTAAATCTCACCTTAACCTCGCTCCCCCACCAGGAATTCAGCGCAGCAACTGGCTGCCAGCACTCACATGGGCAGCACATTCCAGAACAATGGCAATGCGGGATACCCACATGTGCGTTGGGCGGCCAATTGCTGTGCTGGATTCCCGGCAGGGGAGCAAGGTTAGGGTGAGCTTTATGGGCATTCTGGGGGTTATGTGCAGGGAGGGCTCCAGCATTTTGGATGCCCCCCAACCTATATTATTGCTGCGGGGACCAACACCCGCGCCACAGAGGTGTTGGTCCGCTTTAAGGCAGCGAATCTATTCTCTTCAATACTTGCCACTGTATTGGGAAAGATGTATTGAAAAACTGTATCTTTTTTTGGCAATAAAGCAAATTTTAGTGTACTCACCCAACTGATACTGTTGCCTACAGCTGAAGATGTGGCGGTAATTGAGAATTGTCAATTTATGCTCAGTCTCTTTGTTAAAGGACAGCTGCGACCATTGGTTTGTATCAAATTAGTAGCTGCTGGGCTGATATGATTATTAGTATTTGCCATATTTATAGTATTAATCTCTAGCAGAAATGTGCAGCAAATATTAATAGAATTCATATTTTCCTATTTCACGCTTAAAATAAACTTTTGCTCAGGATCACTGCTGCAGGTTTCTAGTGTGGTACTTGAACATGCAGAGTGAGCAGGGCATACTCTGTGCATTAGAAGATTGATGTATTTGCTGTTTTGGAGAATCAGATTAAGTGAGCCCCCTGTGTGAGTTCCAGCAGATCACCCACAAACCCCTTACCTTGCCGCTGAGCCCTCGCCGTGATTGCGTGCCGCATCCCAGCAGCTGTGCCCGCTCCAGCACCCAGCCATTCAGATAGGATGTTTGTGGGAGCACACACACATTCCGCAGGGAAACTGGAAATGCAGCTGCTGCCGCACCCTGTTTCAACAGTCAGTCCAAAACAATGGCCTTATGCCGAGGACCTATTAGACAAGGGCCCGCTCATGCACCATGGGAATGGCCAGGAGGCGAGTTGAGTGGGTGATCTGGGGGGTTTCACACATTGAGGCAACCCAATGACCAGGATACAAAAAATACCTCTCCATCCTCTTTAGAACCTGTGTTTATAGATGGTCAGAAATAGAGAATATTGGCTGCCAGGATAAATATGTACAGTATTTTTCGTCCTATAAGCCACACTTATTTTGGGGTGGGGGGATGTCAATGCGTCTTATCGGGGAAAATGTGAAAGAAAAAAAAAAGGAAAAGTCAACTCGCCTTTCCACCCTCACCGCTTGCACCGTCGTCTTCGCTGTATCTGCCGTCGCTTCTTCTCTGCGGTGCCAGCACACAGACCCCCGACTTCGTACAGCGGGTGGGCATGGCTGTCGATTGAGTATCGGCCACGGCCACCGCTGTACGGAGCTGGGTGTCTGTGTGTGCAGGTAGTGGCAGATACAGCAAGGATGGCGGGGACAGCGCAAGCGGGAAGGATGAAATGGTGAGTTACTTTCTTTCTTTTTTTTATTTTTGCCTATGGGGAGGGGGGAAATGCCTCACTGTCTATGGGAATGGACAGGGGGGAATTCCACACTGCCTATATGGGGAATGGGAGGGGGAAATGCCACAGTGCCTAGATGGGGAATGGAAGAGCGAATGCCACACTCTCTCTTCATGGGGAATGGGAGGGGGAGGGGGGAATACCACACTGCTTATGCGAATGGGAGGATGGATGCCACACTGCCTATGGGAATGGGAGGGGAGTAATGCCACACTGTCTGTGGGGAATGTGAGGGGGAAATCCACACTGCCTATGGGAAATGTGAGGGGACAATTCACACTGCCTATGGGGAATGGGACGGGGAACGCCACACTGCCTATGGGGAAAGTGAGGGGGGAATGCCACTCTGCCTGTAATGGTGGATTTCTGCACCTTGCCTATTATTTGGTTCATGGGATGGATGGTGTTTTAGCACAACATTTGGTTCAGAATATTTATTTTCTTATTTTCCTCCTCCAAATCCTAGGTGCTTCCTATTCAGGTGCGTCTTATAGAGTGAAAAACCCAGTAGGTACATATTGATGTTGCTGTGGCACAGAAAGGTCCTGTAAGCACTAACTGGCTTTATCTAGGGGGGTCTGGAATGGCCAATCCCATCCTGGAGGAACAGCATTTATGGCAGGTTAATTCATGGTAATGGGTTTTCTTTTAGCAGTGATGTCTTTGTTAGACAGTGCATTTAGTGCAATTGGATTCCACATATTTCTAAAGTGCTCTGAGGCATCTACAGAAACATCTGCCATATTCGTTGTTTTGTTTTCCAGGGAGCAGGTGGCCATTTGGGGAATATTAAAAGTCAGTCATGTACATTTTCTGTGTTTCATAAAATTCACAGGATAGTTCTCTGTTCTCAACCTCCTTTGTTATGACTCTTTGAGTCATGGCATTACTGCTGTAAGTTAATATCACTTGCTAGTACCTCATCCTGCAATTTATGGTTGTTTTATATTTGTACACCTTGTTTATATTACCTGACTGGAGTGAAACTTACCCAACTGTATTTGCATCCATGCTAAATACTCCAATTGTGTGAATATATATATATATATATATATATATATATATATATATAATCTTGAATAAATCATATTGTAATAATTAATAAAAATAAAATGCAGGATGTGTGCGCGTTGCCTGTTGAACTTGTTTTATGGCGTTTTTGTGCCTTCCCTGTTGCAAGCAGCCACATGTATTTTTTCTAGTAAGATATTAGCCAGAACCCTTCCCAGACTGGTACAGAGTATGTGGGATGTTACAGCATGGCACGTGTTATGCACAGCAACCAAACACAACCTGCAGCTCCTATTATTTTTTTCGCCTCCTTTTTTTCCCCCTGTATCTGGTATGTGAAGCTACACCAAGAAGGCTACCATGTTTGGTTCAAAACGCATTTACATTAAGGTGCCTAAGCAGTAGAAAAGGAAGCTTTTTTTATGTTGCAGCTTACAAGTTTTTCCACTAAGGTTATGTTCTGATTTTCTAGGCATTTGCTATGAGATGCATGTATGAATCTCTACTGAGGTGCACGCTCTGCTTTGCCAAGTAATACGTTTCACACCTTTGCCAAGTAATACGTTTCACACCTTGAATTTTGCATCCTGTTCAAACATTTATTGTACATGATCCATAATTACAGGGGATGTCTGAGTTTGCACTTTGTTTTCTTTGCATTAGTTTAAAGTTAACCTTCAGCATCGTTTAATGAAAAGCCCAAACCCTTAAAAAATATTCCCCAGCATCTAAAATTAATATCTTTAACGTTTTTAGTCACTCAGCTAGAAAAAAGACCCAACCAAGGAGACTGTATAAAGCCAGGGCACTCAACTAGGTAACATGTATAGCAATAAGTTTATTATGTACATTGAGCCATCATATAAAAAAACAATCAACAAAATGACAGCACAAATTAAAAACATGGCTCCGCGGTGTGCGGGGAGCGCGGCCTCCTCCTCTGTCTGGGGAGGGGGCGTGGCCTGGCGCTCGGCGCGCCCGGTGCTGCACGCCCCCTCCTTTTGCGCGCCTTATTTCCCTGGCCTCCCCTTGGCCGAGAGCTTCCTTGCATGATCGGGAGGGGGCGGGGCCAGGCGCGTCGCGCGATCCGCGCTGGCCGGCCCGCCTTCTTCTCCTTCTCCATCCCCGGATCTGCCATTGCTGTTCGCCTCCTGGGACTTCAGATCCGTGAGTGCCCCTTGGGCCACCCCCCTTTGTTCTAATCTAGTTGGATGATTGTCCTTGTTTTTAGACGGTGTTGTTATAAACTATGTACTGTCTAAGAAAAATAATTTTTTATTGTCACGGACATATATTGGATATTACCCGGTCAATTGTGAATATGACTACCGGTCAATAGTGAATATGGTTTCTCTTTTATACTTGTGCATGTTTTCAAATGCCTGTATATATTGTGTGTTAATGGGGGTTCCCTTATTATTATTATGTCTTTCAGGTGGGACTAGTGACTATTTTTAGGGGTCTTCTCCCGGTCCTCTGTCCCGTTTTTAAATTGGGTTCCTTCCCCGTGTGATTATAAATCTCCCACTTACGGACACTGAGGGGCATCCCGGGTAGCTTCATAGCATAATTCCCATTGATCATTGCGACTATCTAAAACCACCATATGGAGGCTCCCCAGGATACTGGACTCGGGGTCCCCTCGGGACAACCCCGGTCGTGTGTTATGTGGGGCATCCCTTTTGGGGGATAATGTGCAAATTTGTATAACATGTGCGCAACAGGCACTTGTGCGGCAAGCCGGGCCCCGTGCGGACGGTTCCACCCCGCTGGCTTCATCACCTACACCCCCACGCCTGGTTATGACCCCAAGTGACGTTGTCACCAGTGGGGAGTCGCAATCCGATGTATGCGCAAGGCTGGCCAACATTGAGAGACTGATTGCTAGCTCTGCGGCCAGGAAGGCCCCAGCTAAGAGACGGCACGTGGTGCCTGCGGCGCCGGCTTTTGATCATTCTGAATTGGAACCCTTTGACTGGTCTGATTGTTCCCCGCTTGAGGAGGGGGAACTTTTTCCCAGACTCTGACTCATCTGAGGATCGGCAGTATCCTGGTGCTGATGCTGGTACAAAGCGCGGGGATGCTGTCGATACCCATAGGCTCCTTACTCAGATTTTTGAGGTACTTGCCATTTCCCCCCTGTGGAGGCCCCTCCGCAACGCGGGGAATTTTTTGGAACTGAAAAACCCCGTTTGGAGTTCCCGGATCAGAAGCATTTTAACAATCTGATCCTTAAGTAATGGGAAAAGCCTAGCCGGCTCCCTGGTATCCCTCAATGGTGGGATAGAAAGTATCCTTTTCCTGTTGATGCGGTTAAACGCTGGTCGTCACCCCCAGAGGTCGACGCGCCCGTCCTGGGTTTGTCTAATGCTTCTGTTGTGCATACCCCGGATTCCACTACCTTGAAGGATAGTGAGGACCGACGTTTAGACCAATTGGCTTCACATGCCTTTGCTTGTGTGGGTTCGACCTTGCGCCCGGTTTGTGCTTCTGCGTTCACGGCCGTGGCTACTAGAGTTCTAATTAGGGGCCTTTTGGAAGGTTCCCAATTGGATCCGAGTAGTGAGGAATTTACAGTCTTGACTCATTGTGAGATATTCATTGCTTTTGTCTTATATGCCATAGATCAAACTATCCGTATGTGTAGCAGGACTTCGGCATTGCAGGTTGCTATACGCCGGTCGGTCTGGTTGCGCCAGTGGGCGGCCGATAATGCAGCTAAGAAGGCGCTCACAGGTCTTCCCTTCGTGGGTTGCACCTGTTTGGTGAGCGTTTAGACTCTGTTGCCAAAGGGGGTAAGTTATCTCAACGCAAGGAGCAGCGCCGGCCTTTTCGAGGTTCCGGCTCCTTCAACACCTCCTTTTGTGGCTCTCAGTCAGGCAGGGGAACCTTTTTCACTGCATTCCGAGGAGATTCCTGGGGTAGGGGCAGAGGACGTGCCCGACCCTGGGGTACTAAACCCAAATCCGTTGCTAAGCCCGCTCAGCAATGAAGGGGCGCCCTCACCCTTGCGGGTGGGGGGACGGTTGCGACTCTTTGCTCAGGTCTGGACCCTAGAGGTCACAGACATCTGGATCTGGATCTGGGAGGTGATTTCCTCGGGTACAAGCTGGAGTTTGCATGCCGGCCTCCTCTGAGATTCCTCAGGTCCCGGGTTCCGTCGGATCCTCAGGCGGCACAGGGCCTGTGTATGGCGGTGCAAAACCTTTGGAAGATGGGGGTGGTTTGTCCGGTTCCCTCCACAGGGAGAGGTCTGGGTTACTATTCCAACCTCTTTATGGTGCCCAAAAAGGATGGCTCCGTAAAAACTCTCAACCGGTTCATCAGAACCAAGAAATTTCGCATGGAGACTCTGTGCTCTGCTGTCGACTCACTGCGTCCGGGGGACTTTATGACCTCAATAGATATCAAGGACGCTTACCTTCATGTGCCGGTCTTTCCGGGACACCAAAGGTTCCTCAGGTTCATGGTGGACAACCAGCACTACCAGTTTGTGGCTCCTCCCTTCGGGCTGACTTCGGCGCCCAGGGTGTTCACCAAGGTATTGGCGGGCGTGATGGCCCTTCTCAGACTCTCTGGACGACCTTCTCATTACGTCATCCTCTCTCCACCAGGCGGAGCTGGACACCAGGACGGTGGTGTCGACTCTGGAGAGGTTCGGGTGGGTAATCAATTACCCCAAGTCCTCTCTTTCACCGTCAAGGGTGGCTTCGTTCCTGGGCATGACTCTGGATACTATTCAGACCAGGGTGTTCCTACCCCAGCCGAAGGTGGATGTTCTTCAGGCTCTGATCTGCCTTCTCCTGGCCAGCCCTCGTCCGTCCATCAGGCAAGGCATGAGGCTGGTAGGTTTGATGGTGGCTTGCTTAGAGGCAGTGCCATTTGCTCAGTTTCACATGAGACCCCTTCAGCTCCATCTTCTTTCGGTTTGGGACAAATGTCCTCTGTCGCTGGATCAGACTTGTGTTCTCTCCCCTCTTGTCCGGCGGTCCTTCCAGTGGTGGATGGACCAGAGGAATCTCCTGGGGGGCAAGTCCTTTCTTGCGCCCTCTTGGGAGATGGTCACCACGGATGCCAGTCTGTCAGGCTGGGGAAGCTTCTGGAGGGAACATCAGTTCCAGGGCCTGTGGGGTCCTCAGGAGGCCCATATTCCCATCAACATTCTGGAGCTGAGGGCAGTTCGGTTGGTGCTGTCGCACCTGACACGTCCCCTTCAGGGCTCACCAGTTCAGGTTCGCTCCGACAATCGGACAGCGGTCGCTTACATCAATCACCGAGGAGGGACCCGCAGCAGGGATGCTCTCCGGGAGGTGTCGCTGATCCTTGCTTGGGCCGAGAGCAATGTTCCGTGCATCTCGGCAGTCTACATTCCAGGGGTGGAGAACCTGATAGCGGCCTCCCTGAGCAGGGGGACCTCTCGCCGGGGGAAATGGTCCCTCAGCAACAAGGTATTTCTATCCCTCTGTCGCAGGTGGGGGAGTCCGGAGGTGGATCTGTTTGCCTCTCGTCACAATCGCAAGCTTCCGGCATTTGTGTCTCTGTCCCAGGACCCTCTGGCTCTGGCAGTGGCTGCCATGTCTCTGTCCTGGCGGGAGCTCGGTCTCCTGTATCTGTTTCCTCCTTTTCCCATGGTGGGCAAGGTGGTACACAAGCTGACTCAAGAAGGTGTGCCAGCAATCCTGGTGGCCCCAAGGTGGCCAAGACGGGTGCGGTTCGCAGACGTCGTGCGGCTGGCGGTCGATCAATACAGGCTGCCTCTGGTTCCAGATCTGATCACACAGATTATTTTTTTACCCCAGTTTACAAACGCTGGCTTTGACGATGTGGCTACTGAAACCTTCATCTTAAAGGAAAAGGGTTTATCTGAAGCTGTTGTCCAGACTCTTGTCCGGGCTAGGAAGAAATCTTCCTCTAATATTTACTACAGGACCTGGCAGGTCTGGACATGGGTTTTCAACTTAGCACCCTTAAAGGGCATGTTTCCGCTCTGGCGGTGTTCTTTCAGAGGTCTTTCGCACTTCATCCTCTGGTTAAGACCTTTTTCCAGGGGGTCAATCATGTGCGTCCTCTTCGCAAAGCCATGTCACCGGTTTGGGGTTTAAATTTGGTATTGTCTGCCCTTCAGGGTCCTCCTTTTGAGCCGGTGCAGGATGCTGCACTATCCATTTTCACCTTAAAAGTTGCCTTTTTGGTGGCTATCACCTCTGTTCGACGTGTTTCTGAGTTTGCGGCTCTGTCCATTCAGGCCCCCTACTTTGAGAGACATCAGGACAAGGTGGTTTTCCGCTTTAAACCATACTTCCTTCCAAAGGTTGTCTCTGCCTTTCACCTCAATCAGGACATTGTTCTTCCTTCCTTGTGTCCTAAGCCTAACAATGACAAGGAGAGGGCCTTGCACTCTCTGGATGTCGTTAGATGTGTAAAGTACTATTTGGCTACTTCACCATTTCGGAAGACGGACGCCTTATTGTGGTGCCCTCCGGGCCCAAGAAGGGTTTGGCTCCTGTCAAGTCTACCATTAGTAAATGGATTCGTCAGGCCATTGTTAGGGCCTATGCTGCCAAGGGGAGGGATCCTACTCGTGCTGTTGGGGCTTCCTGTGCTTTTCAGCACCAGGCCTCTGTTAAACAAGTTTGTAAGGCTGTTACTTGGTCTTCTGTTCATACTTTTTCCAAGTTTTATAAGGTTGATGTGCGGGCCTCAGCGGATGCTGTTTTTGGCTGCAAAGTTCTGCAAGCTGCAGTGGTTTAATTGTCACATTATTGCCGTGGAAAGAGCCATCTTATGGTTTTGGCTGACCAAAAAATTATCGTTTACCACTTGATGGTTGGCGTGTGTAAACAGAAGTTGCCCTTAAAATAATGTGTTTTGCTATGAGAACGATTAACCAAATTGAACAAATCTTCAGCATCTGAACACAGTTCAATCCCAGAAGATTTGTATGGTCGGTCGCTGAGTGAACAGACAATTGATCTGCTCGTGTAAACCCAGCTTAACAGATGAGACCTCATGCTGCTGGGGCCCTGCAATGTACAATGTAGTGCTTAGTCTTCCTGCCAGTGTCCTGCTTGCAGTATGAGGTACTGCATGGGCGGGAGGTGGCATTGCAAGGTGCACACAAGCTTTGTTTCTCAGTCTCTTTGCCCCATCAAATCCTGTCCCACTGCCCCAGTTCAGCCCCATCCATCCCTGCCCCGCCATCTCTGCCCCCCCAGCTTTATCCCATCAATCCCATCCCCATCTATTTCTGCCCCCCAGCTTTCCCCCATCAGTCACACGCCCATCCATTCCTGCCCCTCCAGCTCAGCTTCATCCATCCCTCTCCCTCCATTTCTGCCACATCCATTCCTGCCCCCCCCAGCTTTGCCCCAGTCATTCCTACCTCCTCCCAGTTTTGCTCCATCAATCCCATCCATCCCTGTCCCCTCTGCTCCATCCATCCCTGTCCCCTCTGCTCCATCCATCCCAGCCTTTTTTAGTTTTGCCTGTGGTTTATATAGCTCCCCCCATGCGCTGATTTCTAACTACCCCCCCCCCCCCTCCGTGACAGCCCCCTGCCCGGACCTACACCTCTCACATGTCTGTATATGGACCTTTAGGTCCCTGCCTTAGAAGGTCCCCAAAGTTTGCCCTCCTTTCAATTTCATTCCCCCAGACCACACAAAAAGTCAGGCAGCTGTCTGACCACAGCAGAGCATGCTTATGTCTCAATATCTGTGCTTTGACATGCCCATGCCAGCTCAGCCACGACCCAGAAAGTGAAGCAATGAAAAGGGCTTTGATTAGAATATATAAGGTATTTACATTTAATCTAAGATTTTTAGATGCTTTGAAATGGCTCATTTTACACTCCCACCTGGAATAAGGTGGGAGGTTGGTGGCTGGTCAGAAACTGAATGAGAATAGGTAGATATAGGGATTTATTATAAACACTGATTCCAGGCTTACTGCTGCTGACGTAAAATTACTTTACTTTTACATTTTTTTTCGGTTATTGTAAAAGGGGTTAAATGTTGCTCAAGAGTCTGACATATTGGCTTTGTCTCTACTTAATTTGTAACCTAGTTGGTTTTGATACCATATTTGGCTAAGGCAAATCATTTTTTTTTTTTACTTTGCTGTTATATATATGCGGTTTCAGTACTATCATACTTTATTTTTTAGGGTCTCACAACTGAATTCGGCCTTTACTAGCAGCAATTTAATTAGATTACATTGTGTGAAATCACCCTGTTTTTCCCCAAACATCATGCGATTACGTTTACTGAAATTCTTGGTCTTTATCTGTATTGCTGGGTCTCTAGGCTGCAAGGGATAAGCATTGTTTGAATGGGAGAGGTTTGGGAATACTGTAGAATACAAATGTAGTAAGAAAATGAATCAAGGGGCTCAGGGATCATTGGCTTGTATAATAGGGAAGCTGGTCGGGGTACATAAAATAGGCATAGCTGCATATTAGCTCCTCTTCTTTTAATTATTAACACAAAGTTAAAAGGTATCAAATTCACTAGCTGGCTATGAACCAGGCACGGGAATAGAATGCTCTTTATGTAGTAAATGAAAAAAGTTCCCAAACCATCCTTAACAGGAGAGGTGGAGACCATCCCCCCTGCTAAGGTGAGCTTGCCAAAGGAATAACTGAGAGCCCGGTCACATTGCCCAAGCCTCACAGGGCCTGTTACAATGAGTTAACCCCCCCTCCAGAAGGTGAGGGAGGAAACCCATGGAGGTGGCTCACCTGGCTCAGGCCTATGTCAGCCCCTACCTCATAGGGAAGTGGGGGCAAGTCCCCCACTGTAGAAGCTGATGCAAGTAACTGCAAGTACAGGACCTCAGCTGGCTTTTGCAGGAAGTGTATACTTGGCTGAATGACCTCCAACAGTCCAACAGATTGTTTGAGAGTCTTGCTACAAGACTGCTTTTGGGCCATCTGGTTCTGGTCATTCTTCATCCTCTTGGATGTCCCTCCTGGAAAAAGAGGGGTTAGGAACAAGCACCTAGAGTGCATGTAAAGCAGGTGTCTGACTACCATATCTGTTTGCTTTATTTGCTTTCCAGTTGTTCCTAAAAGGACAGTAGTGAAGAGCCAGAAGCGACGCTTCATACTGTAAAATCTTGATGTATGGAAGGTAGGGGTCGCAAAGACATCACTTCTGAGCACAGGGATTTTTCCTGCAGTTGGAACCTGGAGCTCTTGCAGCTTGTATTGCCATGGGGCAGCATTCGGCTTTGGTTGCCCATCTTGGGGTTGTTTGTTTTAGGACTCCTAATCAGTCCATTCATTTCTCCGTTGTTTGTTACAGAAAAGTGTTCAGTAACCCAAGCTGTTGTAATTATGACTCTCAAGTGCAGTATCTGGGAGTTGATGGGTTGGCTTTGGGTTTATCATGCCTCTGGTTTATATAGCCGGAAGATATTTAGCCCTTCGGACCGAATGGGGTGGTCTGCCTTTTATGTAGTCTCTCTGTCTCTAGGCTGCTGTGGACCAAGCCGGCTAGCCAGCCAATTGGTTCCCAGTATGTGTCTCCTTGACTAGCATTTACATGTTAGTTAACAGATATATAGGCTAAAGCTGTCAGGGCTGCAAGCAGTTTTGTTTTGTGATTCTGTCCTTTATTTTTTTTAAGGATCTGTTGTTTTTGTTCTGGGAGTTGCAGGTTTTGTTCTAGTTTATGCTGTATGCTAACCATTTAATATACTGCTTTAAAATGAGGCAATTCTATCTATTCGAGACTTTTTTTCTATGATATAATAAAGAAAAATGATTTTAGTACTCATCATTATTTTCTCTGAGTCTCCTCTGCAAATGTCTTTCTTTGAGTTAGTGGTCTGGTAAAGCAAACCTCCAGGCAATAAAAAAATGCTGAATCACAGGTGATGGGGGAGGAGCAAAAAGATCTATAGCTCTAATAGTGTTTCCTGGTGGGCGTTTCTATAACACAAGTGTATTTGATTGGCTGACGGTGCCTTCTACAGGATGCCAAGAAAAGGATTTTAATGCGAGTACTAAAATCCACTTTATCCATCTCCAGTTGATCAAGTCCCAGGACCAGCATTACTGTATTTCGGATTTTGGAGCTGCAGTCCCCAATAAGCCTCAACCCCACTGCAGGTCTTGCAAGGCTCCATATTGTCCTTAGGGCTATAAATGATCAGGCAAACAGATTTCCTGGAAAATAAGTGTTGCCTGAATTAACTTTTATAGAAGGCGTCTCTGTAATAGCAGTCCAACATATCTTGCAGTAGAATTATCAGTGCCTCCTGTGGACATGAGTTAGCTGTCTGCCAAACTGCTAGGAGTCGAAGAGGCTCTCCTACAAGGAAGCACAGTCAAGTTCTTTTGATGCAGATGCCATTCATATGGTAAACCTAGTAGGTAACCGCTTTAACAGGCCATACCTTTTCACCTTTTTGGTTCAGTTCCTCTCCTCCCAACAGCTCGTGTTCACTTAAAAACAGTTCTTCTGAGGACAGCAAGTTTCCCCTGCACCTACACACACACACATTTTGTGGAACAAGTGAAATAGCTTGATTCATTTTTGAGTGTATTCCCAGTACGTGCATAAATGACTAAATAATGCATAATAGCTAAATAAAGGCAGGAGAATAAAGGGGGAAAGAAAATATTTTTCCAAAGACATGGTCAACAAAATACAGAACAGAGCCTGTCCCCCTTAAACTACAGTTTGTGTAAGTACCCTGCAGGAGAGCATGGCGGTTTCTGTACATGAATGGAGCACTGTGTGACTGCACAGAGCAGCCAGTGTAGCGGGAGAAGTGGACAGCAAGTGGCTTTTCTGGGGAAAACAAAGAGCTGTGCTCATAGATGGAGAGAGAGAGAGGCTTCACTATGTCTGCCAGGCTAGTGTTGAGTGTGCAGCAGCAGTGATAAGCTGTATTTTCTGATTTCATCATTAAAACTTATAGTACATACTCAAACGTTGGAATTGTGGTTCTCAGCCTTTTCAAAAGAATCCCTTCTGGCTGGTAACAGTTGACCATGTATAACCGTGAAGCTAAGGAACACCACCCTAAGATGGTTCAGAAGCAAGGCGGGTCCAATGATATGACCCAAATCACACTGGGTCATGTACAGAGAAAGCCCTATTTGCTACACCACAAATCCAGAAAAGCTGATAAGGTCTCCCCCAGACATTAAACCCCTTTATAAAGAGAAAAAAAAAACTAACTTTCCTTCTTTGTGCTGGTCATCAGCCACACTGATGTGTTCAGTGCACCACTGGGAGCCAAATAGGTTTTACCAGGCAGTCCTGCCTGCATTGCCTGGTCCCGGCATCGGTGTGCCTGGACGGGGGCTTTAAATAAGCAGTAGTAGTAGTGATTCAAATGTAATATAAAACATGGTAGTAATGACACCACCCAGACCCCAAATTACAGGCCATCTCCTGTTACCAAGGCACAGGCAACTGACAAGTCCTGATACAATAAACTTTTCTCTTTTCCTTTCTCTCCTGAAAAGTACCACAGTCACACTTTGTTTCAGAAAAAGGCATTAGGTAAAAATCTGGTCTAGTCCAAAGAAGGGAGAACATTAGAGGTGTGATTCGCAGCTAATATATGAGCTCTCAAGGCTTTCATAGTTGTATTTACATCATGCCTTATTCTGAAGTAAAGTGTAAATAAGTCCCTGATATTTTAAGGAAAGTCTACTGAATTCAGGCAATAGAGCTGTAAGGATGTTGGAAGCAAGTCTGAAGTAATCATCATGACTTGTTGCCATGTTATGCAAATTGTTTGGGGGAATGGAAAAAATCCTGATCGGATCTGGTTTTCAAATATCCTTTCTGCTCCATGATATAGTCTTTTTTTCCCTTCCCCTAGTCCACAGTTCCTGGAAATGATCAGTCTTTTTTGTGAGATAAGGGCAATGGGGATGTCTACATAGTTCCCAATCCTGCAGGGTCAGCATATCTCAGAGTGCTTTGTCATACTACACTGAAAGGTGGAGTAGTCAGATCTAGTACACTAACCTAAGATCCTTTTTGTTTAGCCAAGTTGCCTGGTCTTAAGTGTCATCTTAAAGTGGACCAACACCCAGGGGGGATCGGCCTGGAATCGGGATGTCCTGCGGGGTGAAACCCACAATCCTACCTTTTCCACGTTCCAGCGGCGCATGCGTGTCCGGCGCCGCCGTCTCCCGCGCGTCCCTCTAGCAGGGCGCGGGTGCGCTCCCTGTAAGAGGGACGCGCGGGAGGCGGCAGCAGACACGCTCTGCTTGTCCGGCGCTGCCTCTCGCTTGTCCGCCGGCGGGGATTGGCTGCAGCGGTCACGTGGGAGAGGTGAGTTTTCGGGGCTTTCTGATCGGGGTGCCCCACCGAAGTGGACCAAAACCCAGGATAGTCAAAATCCTGGGTGTTGGTCCACTTTAAGTGCATTTAGTATGCAGGGTACAACTTTGTTGACGCAGTTTACAAATCTGCCTTTAGGATACAGCCTTGTTTGTACAGGTGTTAGCCTATGAGAGTGGGAAGTAATTGTAAAACTGTTGAGAGCACCCATTAAAAATATAAATAGATTTCCAGATTTGGTGTGTGTAAGAGCTAGGGGGCTCTAGCCTCACACCAGTAGAACATGTGGCTGTCAAAGTTCATGAAACTGTTGACAAGTGATTGCACCTTTAAGAGGCAGGATGTGGCTTTGCAGCCAGTAATGTGTGAGTGTGCTCAGAACAGCTGAGGCTTTCACAGCCTGCTGGAAAGACAGGCTGTCCAGACCGAGTCATCACCGAAGGGCCGACCTAGAAAAATATCAGCCCTGTTTAGCTAAGTTTATACGAATGTGGGATTTTTCCTTATGTGGCAAAGGAAAAGAAAATCCGTCTGTAAGACAGCGCTTGAGGTATGGAGCTGCTGTAGTTAGCGAGCTATGACAGCTCCAGTCAGCATGGGAGCAGAGGGTTTGCCTGCGTCTGCTGGAAACAAGTAAGTCTTTGCAGTGACCCTTCTTCAGTCTTTGTGGTAGATGCATTTATAGCACAGCTTCCTGTGTGTTGTTTTTAAGATACTGTCTGTTGTGTATTTCAAACAAAGCCCTGCTTTGTAGTTTTGTGTGTTTGAGATCTGCTGGCTTCAGTTTGTTAGGCAAAGCTTTACCCTCACTGTTGTGTGATCTTTGTCGGTTTCTCTTTCAACTGGGGAATTTCAGACAGAGCCGGGAACAGGTCTGTCGGCATATTTGCAGCTTGTTTGTGTCGTGGTGGTCTGAAAAATCCCAGTAAAAGAAAAGACATGGCTGGAAGGAAAGGATTAAATGATCAAGCATGTGTTCTGGGTTTACATCTTTGATCTAGGGGCATATACTGCTCTCTTTAAGCCACCACTAAAGTCAGCATGACACTGTTTAAGACTAGAAATACATGAAACAAGTCCTCACAACCTGCAAATTAACAAATGATGCAGGCTTACTGCGTCGGAGGGGGCAGGGTAATGGGGGTTTGTTGTGGGTTAATAAGGAGGTCTCTAGTGGCACTGTCTCTCATTACGATTGATAAGACTATCTTAAAAAATAAAAAAAACTTTTCCCAATCAAAGCAGTATCAGTATACACCCTTTAATGCTTGCTAACAAAATGTGACAGGACCTGGTGCACACATTAGATGGGGACCTGTCAAGTCTCATACAGTAAACTTTTTTCTGACTTTTAACTCAATTGGATGCATCTAGACAACTAAAAACTGAAATAACAGACACATTGAGCTTCCTTTCTCTAGATTATGCCAAGTGAGAACAAAATTCTCACTTGGTGGAGGAGCCCCCCTCCCCTGCTTGCTTACTGTATGGAAAATGGGTTTTCCTTTGAAAACGTTTTCTTTGGTGTTTTTGTTTCATGAATGTAAGCTTGCCCCAGGGGACAGCCTTTGACACTTTGCTAGTCAGTCATAAGGTGGAAGAGGTGTGGTCACAGGATGTCCGTGACAGTGCGTGAAATTGTTAACCACACTATTACTAGCTGAGACCTACAAATTGGGATGTTCTCTTTTTTCAGGAGAATACTCAGATTATATGTTTATGATAATTATGTTGCATTTATATGTAAGCTGGACTCCATATTCAACTCTATACAAAATACACAACTCTATACAAAATACACATCAGTTGGTGTCCCTACACACACATACAGTATTTGCGAATGGGGGCAACATTGCAGTAAGCCTCTTTTTAGGTGGTGGGATGAAATCCATACCCTATGGGAACATGCCAACTCCACAATGATATTGTATGAAATAGAATTTGAAGGTAAGAACCCCTCCTGCTGGCTGTGCTTTCTGCCTTTATATCTGTCTTAATGAATCTGTCTGCCAATCTAAAAGTCCAAAAACTGTTTTCAAACCTTCTTTAATTGCACTATTTAATTATGATTGGCTTTTACTTTGATGTGTGCCCAGCAGAGTTCTACAGAGAAGCACATATTTTAGTATATAGCCTCTGTAATTAGAGGATTCCCAAAGGAAGTTGTGGTAAAAGCCATAGGTCTTCCCATCACTTTAACATGAAGAAGCTTTTATTTCAAAGCTTATAATCAAACAAATTTAAATTGTCTACAACCTACGCAAATTAAAATGTTAGCAGAAAAATCAAAGTTCATCCTTTTTGTGGTGTTCTTGATGCCTTTTTTAATTTAATATTTTGAAAGTATTTTAGGACATTACGCAAGTGTTTAAGCCTAATTTTTGTGCATATGTTCATATGGTTATTATCTTTCATAGATTTAAACCTCCTTGTGCACCCAAAATCGCCCTAAGCAAATATTTTTAAGCTCTAAGAATGTATGTCAACTTTTTTTCCTCCATATGCCTTTAATATTGAGCTGCAATTAATTTTACATAAGCTTTAGCATTTTTTGTACATATATTCATTGTCTGCTCTATCTTTTTCCTTATAGAAAAAGAGGAAAGTGTTTCAAATGGTGAAGACGAGCAAGATCCTGTCACATCATCGTATTTTGTGGAAACCCCTTATGGTTACCAGATAGATCTGGACTTTCTTAAATATGTGGAGGACATACAAAAGGGGAACACCATAAGGAAAGTCCACATTGCAAAGAGGCCCAAATTGGTCGCTCATTTTTCAGACAGCAGGGCAGAGACCTGCCAGGAAGCTTTATGGCCTTCTATAGATTCTCTTTCTTCCTCTAACAGCGATGACAATAAGCAATCGCCCTGTTTAATAGCCAGGCGACATACAGTTTCTGGATTAACTAAATCAACCAACTCTCAAGAAGCATCTCCAAATTCTTTAACCATCCCTGATAACAAACCATTGCCCCCTCCTTCACCACAGCTTCCCAAACACAATTTACATGTTACAAAAACGTTGATGGAAACTCGTAGAAGACTAGAACAAGAAAAAGTCATTATGCAGGTCGCTTCATCATTTAACGATCTTCGAAGGCCGAGGCTTGCAAGTCTTGGTGCGATGGGCTCAACTGGGTCACTTTCATCTTTTCCCGGGTCCACTGGACACAGCACAGCTGCTCAGCAGCTCTCGAATGGTCACCAAGCCACTGGTGACTATAGTGCCTTGTTTGCCTCTTCTTTAGGGAGCTCTATTCGTCACAGCCCACTAAGTTCTGGAGTAACAACCCCAGTGACTAATGTGAGCCCCATGCATCTCCAACATATCAGGGAGCAGATGGCTATTGCACTTAAACGCCTTAAGGAACTAGAGGAGCAGGTGAAAACCATCCCAATACTTCAGGTAAAAATCTCAGTGTTACAGGAAGAGAAGCGGCAGCTCTTGACTGAAATGAAGAGCCAAAAAGTTAGCATCCAGAAGGACACGACAGGTTTCCGTAAGCGCTCTTATAGTGCGGGAAACGCTGCTGGGTTTGAAAGCACACGTACATCGGCAAAGCCTGTTGGGGAATTGCATATAGATTCTGATGATGAAATGGAAACTCAGGAACAAAATACACAAACACTAAAAGAGTTTAGACAACTAACTGCTGAAATGCAGGCTTTGGAGAAAAAGATACAGGACAGCAGTTTTGAAGCTTATTGTTCTCCTCCCCACTCCAAGGAAAAGAAAGGTAAAGAAAAAAGTTGCCGTTCTGTTGCTGTTGGGGCTGATGAAAATATGAATGATGTGGTCATTTATCATAGATCTACAAATCACAGTAGGGATGCCTCTGTGGGAACCGAGATGGATGTAAAAAGCACTGGGGTTGGGGTTACAGAGGAATTGCTCGGAGTTACTACTGATGCTGAAAGAGAAGTTGAACTTCAACAGCAAACAATTGAAGCACTTAAGGAAAAAATTTACCGACTTGAAACTGAATTGAGGGAAACCACCTATGAAATGGAGATGACTAAACTTAAACTAGAGATACGGGCTGCAGGGTCAAGACAAAAAGCAGATAAAGCAGTAATGGCTCAACCCTTGACTTGTGACCGTATGGTTGAAACTCTGGTAGAATTTAATGACAAAAGCAAAGGTGGGCGCTTAGATGTGGTTGACTCTTGTGTAGGTAACTATATGCAGACGAACAGCATCGGAGTTTCATGTCAGCCTGTCCTTCAGAATACTTCTTCAGGTTCTGACCTTCCAATGAGTCACTGGGTTGTCAAGGCTCACGTAGATAGTTATGACAGAGCTGTGGGGAGGGAGCTCAACATGTGTGACAAAAGTGTTGGCATGGACCATATGGGCAGTAATGCTGGACTACGCATTGTGGAAGATGCAGCTAAGGATGTAAGATCCGTTGGATGTGGTGACTGTTCAGTGGATGTTACAGTTAAACCGTTAGTGGGCTATCTGTCATGTGGGGTCAATACAGAAGTTGTTACCAAAATGGATTCTGGCATGACAGCCTCGCCTTTAACTACTGACCAACACACAAACACTGAATGGGAACGAACAAACCAATTTACCAACACACAAGTGCCAAGTCTTGTTGATTCAAGCACAAATACAGCCATCAACATGTACAGCAAACAGACAAATACTGAAATAGTGGAAATGCGATCGGTGGCAAGTGGAGATGGTAAAGTCAAGGAAGTCAACACTACACCAAAAACACGTTCAATTGGAATATGCACTTCTGACTCTGAAAATCCTTCTCCAGCACGGAAGACCAAAGATTTTGGAGTTGGGCAGATAAATGTATCTGATAATTACTTGATCGGTGTTAAGGTACGTAGCATAGCCTGTGGTCCAAGTGAGACCCTTTCTGCCAATACCAGAACTATAGCAGTTGGAGATGAACCCTTTGAAGAACAACAATGTACATCAGTAATGACTAATCCACCACCGAGTGATTCTCCTGCTATAGACCATTACATAGAAAGGGTGCAGAAGTTGTTACAGGAACAACAAATGCTCCTTGCTGAGAATTACACTGAACTTGCAGAAACTTTTGGCGAACCATATTCCCAAATAGGTTCTCTCAACTCGCAGCTCATGAGCACCATCTCATCTATTAACTCTGTCATTAAATATGGCAGCACTGAAGAACTACAGATCTCAGGAATGCAGTCAAAACCAATGGATATGGAGCCTCTATCAGGTAAGGTCTCTATCTTTTATTGCAACATTATATTGGGTAATGGATCACAACTGGTATGGATGATCACATGTCCATGTACTATGTTTCTCCTAAACTAGACTATATTCCTCAAGTACCACTTTCTGTTTTCTATTTTTCCTCATTTACCACCTGCATGGTATGTATGTGTTGTCGGCCAACCATTTCACCATTTCAATACATGTAGCAGCTTTGTACTTATAGAGCAAGGAAGGTTTGTGTAAGGTATAGAAGGCTGCAGATCAGGTTGGTGTACCGTTATTATTATTGTCTATTTATAAAATACCCTCATCTTCCATGATGCTGTCCAACGTAGAATTACCATCAGGGTAAAACAATTAGCTTACAATACATGAGCACTGTAAAGTAGATGTGACAGAAATGCACACAGTCATACTGTAATACACTAGGAGAGAGGCTCCTGCCCTTACAGGCTTACAATCTAAAGTTGCCCACAAAACTCACCTTCGTTCCCGGTCCAATGCCGCATGCACAAGCGGCATTGGGGGATGCGGCTGCCAGTGCGTTCAGTTCCACTTGCATTGGACAAGCTCCTGGACAAAGGGGCTTAAGCAGATCCGAGCCCGCTGAATGGACGAGAGGGCCGTGCATGCGCCGTAGGTCCGGGGAAGGGTGAGATCAGCCGACCTGGGGGGGTTCACACAGCGGGGCACCCCAATTGGGGTCCCCAGGGGGCAAAGACCAAAACCCAGGATAGTCAGAATCCTTGGTTTTGGTCTACTTTTAGACAATATCCTGTTGTCTGTTAGTGTTACTTTGCAATCTGTTGCTAGAATTAGCAAACTATATGTTCATCTTAAAGAGGAACTTCAGAGGTCCTGGAGTCTTTTAGACTCATAGACTCCAGGGCCATCACCCCCCCCTCTCCTTGGGATGCTCCACTGTGTAAAACCTTTCAGGTCATCCTTTCTACTTACCTGTTCCCGGAGCCCTTGGCACAGTGGCCACATTCCGCTCACCTCTAGCTGTATGCATACCTGCGCCATGTCCACAGTTAGCAGCACACTGCTCTGCTCAGCCTGCCAAAGGGAGCCAGGCAAAATCAAACATGGATTGGCTGAGTGGCCAATACCACTGGTTGGGAACCCCTGGTCTAAAGCAAGCTCACCTAATGCAGCTTTTAAACCGGACCTTCAGCATGATTTAATGAAAAGCCCAAACCCCTAAAAACTAAAGTTTTTCGTCAATTACTTATTATTCTTTCCCCCACTTGGCTGCAACTCTGTTAAGGACTTTAGGATACGGGCGCGGCCATCTTGACTCAGAAGCATCACACTTATGAGGAGAAGACAATAGGATAAAGTACAGGGGGGCGGGTTATAGCTGTGCTTTGCTCAGACAGAGCAGAGCTGGGGTCAGGTAAAGGTCAGCAATCCCAGAATGCAGAGCAGCACAGTCAGAAGGCACTTCCTGTTTGCAGGCTGCCTGATGTTCCATGAGCCGCCATCTTGAATGTTTAAAGGCTCATAACATGCAGTAGATGCAGGTAGGATGATTTTTAATGTGGACAATCTGTATGTACAGGGTGTGGGAAACATATAAGATATACTCTTATTCAGAGTGAAGGTCTGCTTTAACAGGAAAGCCCTTGCTGCTAGGTTGCAGACTGGCAGTGGAGGGGTATTTAAAATAATTTATATTTGAAATAATTCCATGGGAGCAGAGGTCAAGCCAGGACCAGGTTAGTAGCAGTCAAACCAGGAAATAGGGCAGGGGTACTTTTTAAGTGTGATTGGGCAGTCACTTTTTAAAGGCTGCATTTGTATTACTTACTAGATAAAATTAGGGCTAAGCAATGCTCAGTGTTTACACAAAGCCATTATCGAGTGAGAAATTGCTAAAGCGACCGCAATTAAGCGATTATCGCTCTGTGGAAAAGGCCGCTATGATCAAACAATGATCAAGAATTGGTGCTTTGGCTGACCAAAAATGTCCTTGTTCATGTGGAAACCAAAGTCGCCCACAAAAAATGTGTTTTGCTATGAGAACGAGCACATTTGTTGGACCAGGATTTGCTGGTTAATCGGCCGCTGGAGCGATTGTTAAACGATGACCAACAAATCTTCAGCATCTGAACACAGTCACTCAATTGCGGAAGATTTGTATGGTCGGCCTCTCACTGAGAGAACACTTTATCTGCTTGTGTAAACCCAGCATTAGATGACATTAAAGGAGCAGTATCGCGAAATTTGCATTAAAAAAGATAAATAATTAAATAGCCATACAATAGCTTATAACATGTGTATAAATAATCTGGCGATAGAAAAAGAAAAAAATATCTGCCTCTCTTTTAAATTGTATAATTATAATAGCTCAGTCCATTTGCTGAATAGGGGGATCTGCTGGGTTGTATTTAGTGAGCTGCTTCATTTAGCCCACTGGTCTCCTAGCAACACTTTACCTCAGAGGCTGACACTGTAATCAGTGGTAACGGCTGTGTGTGTGTGAGGTGCTGCTTTTGTTATGAGACCAGGTGACTCAAATGTGTAAAATCTATACAAAATAAACTAAACTGACTGAAAACGACTGAAATTCTTCTTTGAATAACTGTGCAGGAAAATCTAAAAGTATTAAAGTGGAACAAAACCCCATTCTAAATCAGGATGCCCACTGTGTGAAACGACCCCTGGATAACCACAGATCCCCCCATTTTTCTGGTGCGCTCACGCAGATAGTCATTTAGACAGGCCGGGCAGACAGGAAGGTTACTGCTCAGGTTCCCCATCTGTGTGCAAACAGAGCTGATTGGATGAGAGCCCGCGCATGCGCTGTGGGACAGGGAAAGGTACGTTTTCACAGGCGAACTTGAGGATTTCACATATCAGGGGATCCCAAGTCGGGATGCCCCTAGGGGCACAAAACAAAACTCCAGATAGTGAAAATCCTGGGTTGGGCTTTGCTCAAAACACACAAAGCTGAAAGAAAGATCATATGGAAAAAAAAGAGAAAATGGTAAACTGAACAATTTTGCAGCAGAGCCAACATGAAGGGAAAACTGTCAAAATCATCTAAATGACTTCTAGTGCTTTTCTCTCTGTTTTAGATATATAAGTTCTGGCCAGGCAATGTTGCAATGTTGTTATCTGATGCTGGACGGCTGCCAGCACTGAACAGCTGAGACTTTGATACATTCTCCTCAGCGTGGAACTGATACATTGTTGCACCCCTCTCCTCAGTGTGGAACAGGCCAGAGTGTCGGCGCCCGACACTGACAAGACATAAACATGAGCTATTAGTCTCCAGCTGCTCAACACACACATCATTTTTTTCTACATTTGTAATTCTTACTCCAACACTTATCTACATTCAAAGTACCATTAAAATATAAGTCACCAAGAAAAATTCGCGATACTGCTCCTTTAAGTAAATAAGTTAGTCTCCCCCTGACTCCCGGCTTATTAGAGCTGTGCTTAACATTTAGCATGTCTGCAGACAGAAGGGTGCAGAGGCAGATAGAGGAAATCGGATGAGACCTTGCCCTGTGCTGCTTCAGACTCATCATTTCTGCCCCAATGACGACTTGTGCTTGGGAAGAAGCTAAAGGATATTTGCATGAGCAGGCAGACAGCTGATGCGAGTCAGCCAGCTAACCTGTCTGTGGAAAAACAAATAAAGCAAAATTAACATTTGTCAATTCAGTGAACACTGTGTGAATGCTCACATTTCATGATGCAGAAGATCACCTCAAGTGGCAAGGAGATAAACGGGGAACAGCAGTACCAGCATACCACATGTACCATACCTTCCGACTTTTTGTCGGAATTGTTAAATTAAGCCACGCCCCTCAGTTGTAACAGTTACAACAATATAAACACTTTGAATAGGCAAATTATTTATTGATGCAGATCTGCATGTTACACCTCAAAGAAGGAGAAAGAGGAGAACAACAAGGGACACGGACTCAAAAGAGGGACAGTCCCTCCAAATCAGGGAGAGTTGGGAGGTATGCATGTACCCCTGCACAAGTAGGCATGGTGACTTTTGTTATACTGTGCACCCCAAAAAAATATACTGTTGCTCTCTATAATCTGTACTAAGAAAATCAATGTCACATTTGTTGATAGCAATGCTACCCTAATCCTTACTTTATAACTGACTTCCCTAGTACGATTAGGAAATACATTTAATCCTGCCACTTATGTACTGAAATGCTGATTTGATTTATGTGATTTATTTTGTTTTTTATTTGTTTTAAGTTATCCTTAAACTATGAAAAATGTGGTGGCCCCTAGTCAGCTGTGTAGTGTTATCTATAGCCATTTTCTGCAGTATAGGTCAAGGACCAAGTTTTAGTGACCTGTACACGATCTCACAATGTGGGTCCTGTGGGGGCCTGGCACACCCCCTTAGGTAGTGCACCTATGCAGTACCCAGTTCATGCCCTGTAATGGAGAATCACAAGTTAGTGACCTGTACACGATCTCACAATGTGGGTCCTGTGGGGGCCTGGCACACCCCCTTAGGTAGTGCACCTATGCAGTACCCAGTTCCTGCCCTGTAATGGAGAATCACAAGTTAGTGACCTGTACACGATCTCACAATGTGGGTCCTGTGGGGGCCTGGCACACCCCCTTAGGTAGTGCACCTATGCAGTACCCAGTTCATGCCCTGTAATGGAGAATCACAAGTTAGTGACCTGTACACGATCTCACAATGTGGGTCCTGTGGGGGCCTGGCACACCCCCTTAGGTAGTGCACCTATGCAGTACCCAGTTCCTGCCCTGTAATGGAGAATCACAAGTTAGTGACCTGTACACGATCTCACAATGTGGGTCCTGTGGGGGCCTGGCACACCCCCTTAGGTAGTGCACCTATGCAGTACCCAGTTCATGCCCTGTAATGGAGAATCACAAGTTAGTGACCTGTACACGATCTCACAATGTGGGTCCTGTGGGGGCCTGGCACACCCCCTTAGGTAGTGCACCTATGCAGTACCCAGTTCCTGCCCTGTAATGGAGAATCACAAGTTAGTGACCTGTACACGATCTCACAATGTGGGTCCTGTGGGGGCCTGGCACACCCCCTTAGGTAGTGCACCTATGCAGTACCCAGTTCATGCCCTGTAATGGAGAATCACAAGTTAGTGACCTGTACACGATCTCACAATGTGGGTCCTGTGGGGGCCTGGCACACCCCCTTAGGTAGTGCACCTATGCAGTACCCAGTTCATGCCCTGTAATGGAGAATCACAAGTTAGTGACCTGTACACGATCTCACAATGTGGGTCCTGTGGGGGCCTGGCACACCCCCTTAGGTAGTGCACCTATGCAGTACCCAGTTCCTGCCCTGTAATGGAGAATCACAAGTTAGTGACCTGTACACGATCTCACAATGTGGGTCCTGTGGGGGCCTGGCACACCCCCTTAGGTAGTGCACCTATGCAGTACCCAGTTCATGCCCTGTAATGGAGAATCACAAGTTAGTGACCTGTACACGATCTCACAATGTGGGTCCTGTGGGGGCCTGGCACACCCCCTTAGGTAGTGCACCTATGCAGTACCCAGTTCATGCACTGTAATGGAGAATCACAAGTTAGTGAACGACTTTCAGTTTGCTGGAGGAGGAAGAAATTGCTGCAGGGCAAAGTATCGCTGGATTGTAATTTATGTCCAGACAAACTCTTTAAAGTGGACCAAAATACTTTCAGCACGGCTCTGAATCTGCCCCCTGGGAATCCTATAGCAGGCTGCCCTGCTGAGAGGAAAATGCTGGCATGTCTAGAATAGGAGATATTAACAGCAAACCACTATTGACAGATCAGACCGCCAGAAATCAACTATCAGGGGAGTAGGACTTTAATTTTACACTTACACTTTAAATGCCTATGGATGCTTTTTGGAGGGACAGTCCAGGCAATGCCTTTACTAAGATAGCAAGGAGCTCACCAGATGTGGTGTTCTGCTTTAAAGTATGCTTGGCATTCTGCAGCTGCAACTGCAATATAGCTAACTTGTTTGGAGAATTACAGTATTTAGTGGTGCCCATGATACCATGCAGAAGCTGGCATTTTTCATATGGGGTCAGCACCCATATGTGGGTTATGGAAGGGTAAACGTTCATTCTTTGTTTTGCTCCACCACTCTACAAGGCTTTAAAGCATATCCCCAGTCAAATGACCTATGTAGTGGAGGGGGGGGGGGGCACATCGCTATTTGGAATACCGACCTGGGAGGTTTCACACAGCGGGCCATCCCGATTCTGGATGCCCCTGGGGAGGGAATCTTATAGATTCCTGGGCTGATCTCCATGGGTTTTGGCCCACTTTAAACCCAAACATAATTTACTGATCACAAACCACCACTAAGAAGCAGGATCGTTAATGGTAGAGATGTTAAACCAGACCTTCAGCATCAATTCATTAAAAGCCCAAATCCGTAAAAAACTATTCCCCAGCATTTTTAGTCACTTACTTTATAATCTTTCCCCCACTGGGCTGCAACTCTGGTCAGGATTCTAGGATACGGGCGCCGCCATCTTGCCTCAGAAGCATCACATACTGGGGAGAGGAGAGGGACAGGGAGTGCAGGGGGCGGGTTATAGCTGTGCTTTGCTCAGACAAAGCAGAGCTGGGGTCAGGAAAAGGTCAGCAATCCCAGAATGCAGAGCGACACAGTCAGAAGACACTTCCTGTTTGCAGGCAGCCTGAGACTCCATGTGACACCATCTTGGATGTTTAAAGGCTCAGAAAATGCAGTAGATGCAGGTAGGATGATATATAATGTGGACAATCTGTATGTACAGGGTGTGGGAAACATATAAGATATGGTAATAGGTTGAAGGGCTGGTTTAAGAGATATGCATCCCAGTGGCAATTCTCTGATGACTTTTGCATGCATAGCTAAATCTCACCCTTTATTTATTATTATGTGTTATGTGATGTATCTATGTTTCTATGTTATTAAAATATATATATATATATATTTATTTTTTTTTATTTATTTTTTGGACTAGTTTGGATTTTTAAATTGCCTGATATAAAAAAATAACAGAGCTTGCTTGCTTTTTGATTTGATCTTATAGCTTATATAGTTATTTCTTTGCACAGCTCACTGTATGTCATTTGTCCAGGGAAATGTATTTCAATGTTTGTTGTGAACAGCTGATGAGCTTTGACAGGCTTGAGGATTTTTCCGGTGACCCTGAAAAAGCGCATCAGTTGTTTGGAACAGGACCATTCATTACCTCATCCGTGTCTATTAGGGGATAAGAAGCCTGGAGACAGAGTGGGGCAAATCAATTCCAATAATAAACAAAGGTATTTCCAGTAGTTACCTTGGTGAGCACAGAGATTTGTGACTGCGTTATAGTACAAGCACTGATTGTGTGGTCATATCTCCTCCTGGTGTAATGACACAATATCTGGAGAGGACTGGACAGTGATGGCCTTCACTGCTATATCATCAGCTGTTCATTAGTCACATATCATAGAACAAATGTACCAATCTCCTCTGTCCTCCTATAAACCAGTTTTGTCACTTGTGTTGACATCACAAAGCTCTGTTGTTTTCCTTTACACTGCTCCTTGCATGTGTGTGTTGTGTCCTTTCCAAATGTTACCTTTTGCCCCCTCAAATGCTAAATTGAATCAAGAGGGCTGCATAATCTGTCACCAGGCCCTTATTGGAATAAATACTATGGCCTGTCGTTTTCCTAAGGAATTTGAGACATTTACAATTTTACAAAGGGGGTGGAGCTTCATTCAGAGAGGACCAAAACCCCCCCTGGAGTCTGAGACTCCAGGGCAAGCATACTCGCTCCCCCGGGGCACCCCGATTGGAGATGCCCCGCTGTGTGAAACCCCCCAGGTCACAACGGCGCATGCGTGAGCAGCAGCCGCATCACCACTATCCCTTTAGCTGGGGGCGTGCCCGACATTTGTGAATGGCTGGCGCGGGCACGCTCGCTGTTATATTGTAGCGGGGGATGCAGCAGCCAGAGCGCTCGGATCCACTCGCATTAGACGAGCTCCTGGATGAAGGGGCTCGAGCGGGTCTGAGCAGGCTGAGGGGGGTTTATACAGCGATAGTCAAATAGCGATCACACAGCGATCAAAATCCTGGGTTTTGGTCCACTTTAAAAATAGAAATAATTACTTTGTATTAGGGAGCTTTATGTACGTGCTGTGTTTTCAGAGGGTCAGATTTGCTGACAGAGGTATTTTAAAGCAGATCAAACCCCACATTTTAAACTAGCAGAGAACCTTTTTCCAATTTTCACTGCCCCTTCTTCACTCTAATCCCAGATAACGGCCTGTTTTAGCTGTAAAGCTCCGCCTCCATTCATTGCCACTGTTGTGTGTGGCAATTATTACATTGGGAAATTGGCAATGATGATTAATCTGACCCTGCTCATGCATCACCAGAAAAAATGCAAGTCACATGCTGTTGCATTTGCCTCTGCAAATTTAGAGTACATATTAGAGGTGACTGTCCCCATCACTAGTGAGTGGTTACATTGCCGGATATTGAGAGGTAATGCTCAAATTGGAAGCTTGGCCTACTTTCATTGGGCTGCGCTTCATCATTTTGTGTGGCATCAAAATGAGGTTCCTCCCTCCTATAGGCAGCGTGGCATTCCCCCCTCCCATTCCCCATAAGCAGTCCCCCTCCCATTCCCCATAGGCAGTGTGGCATTCCCCCCTCCCATTCCCCATAGGCAGTGTGGCATTCCCCCCCTCCCATTCCCCATAGGCAGTGTGGCATCCACGCTCCCATCCCCCATATAGGCAGTGTGGCATTCCCCCTCCCATTCCCCATATAGGCAGTGTGGCATTCCCCCATCCCATTCCCCATAGGCAGTGTGGCATCCACGCTCCCATCCCCCATATAGGCAGTGTGGCATTCCCCCTCCCATTCCCCATATAGGCAGTGTGGCATTCCCCCATCCCATTCCCCATATAGGCAGTGTGGCATTCCCCCCTCCCATTCCCCATATAGGCAGTGTGGCATCCCCCCTCCTATTCCCCATAGGCAGTGTGGCATCCCCCCTTCCATCCCCCATAGGCAGTGTGGCATCCCCCCCTCCCATCCCCCATAGGCAGTGTGGCATCCCCCTCCCATCCCCCATAGGCAGTGTGGCATCCCCCTCCCATCCCCCATAGGCAGTGTGGCATCCCCCTCCCATTCCCCATAGGCAGTGTGGCATCTCCCCTCCCATTCCTCATAGGCAGTGTGGCATCTCCCCTCCCATTCCCCATCGGCAGTGTGGCATCTCCCCTCCCATTCCCCATCGGCAGTGTGGCATCTCCCCTCCCATTCCCCATAGGTAGTGTGGCATCTCCCCTCCCATTCCTATAGGCAGTGTAGCATTCCCCTCATCTCATTCCCATAGGCAGTGTGGCATCTCCCCTCCCGTTCCCATAGGCAGTGTGGCATTCCCCCCTCCCATCCCCCATAGGCAGTGTGGCATCCCCCCTCCCATTCCTCATAGGCAGTGTGGCATCCCCCCTCCCATCCCCCATAGGCAGTGTGGTATCTCCCCTCCCATTCCTCATAGGCAGTGTGGCATCTCCCCTCCCATTCCCCATCGGCAGTGTGGCATCTCCCCTCCCATTCCCCATAGGCAGTGTGGCATCTCCCCTCCCATTCCCATAGGCAGTGTAGCATTCCCCTCATCTCATTCCCATAGGCAGTGTTGCATTCCCCCCATCTCATTCCCATAGGCAGTGTGGCATCTCCCCTCCCGTTCCCATAGGCAGTGTGGCATTCCCCCCCTCCCATTTTTTAGAGGCAGGGTGACATTCCCCCCTCCCATTCCCCATAGGCAGTGTGGCATTCCCCCCTCCCATTCCCCATAGGCAGTGTGGCATTCCCCCCTATCCCATTCCCCATATAGGCAGTGCTGTATTTCCCCCATTCCCCATAGGCAGTGTGGCATCCCCACCTATCCTATCCCCAGAAACCCCCCCCCCCCCCCCCAGAAAAAAAGTATACCTACATGAACGCTGTCAACGCTCTGGGTTCCTGTGCCGCTACCGCCACTGGAAGGCAGTTGTGTAGCCACATGTACATGCACCTTAATTATAAGGAGTGCATTACAACCTGGATAATTTGTTGAAATGCCTAATCATTTATCATCTGTCTTATACTCTTACATTATTGAATTTGTTATACATTTATAATGACTCCTGACATGTTATATTTCATTTTTTCTGACTGCGGTCATCGTTGTGAGCCTCCATTACTGGAATATCTTTGCAGGTACTGGCCGGTGGGATCAGCACAGGATAAGAGCTGTTGAGAATAACCTAATACTTCCTGTAATGAGGGTGCAGTTCACACAGTCTCTGCCTACTCCCATAACACTTCCGCAGTGAGTTTTGACAAGCGGTGCCATGCCCGGTGTCCCTCTGTCAGTAAACACTGCCCTCTGATTTCCTGCCTTTGTAACACAATCACATGTATCTCAGAGCTGCTCACAAGCTGTAGGCAATCTCTTTTGGCAGGCTCCGCTGCCCAGGGTCATGGCAGTTTAATTTCCTTTGGTGGGAGGAGGAATGTTACAGTACTGACCTAGTCATCTTGTTTAATTATGCAGCATTTCTGCATAACTAGGAGACAGCATTCCCAGTGCCATATATATTACGGTAAATTTAAGCTTGTTAAATAATATGCAATGATATTACAAGGGACTGGTCTGTCTGGTCTAGAACACTGCTGAAAGTGTCTCCACGATGGAGCTTAAAATCTTACATTTAGACCATCAGTATGGTGTTAATATGTTGTCACTTCTGTTTGTGTTTCCTCAAGTCTGAATGACGTCCATTAATATTACACAGTCCTTTTTTCGTCATGTCACTCAAAACGTGGGGAAGAAATTAACACCGCACACTTAAAGGCACCTGACCATGGGATCCTGCCGCTGCTAGGGCAGCTATGGGGTCGATTCAGAGCCAGGTGATGATTCTCATTTCTTTTTAGGAGAGAAAACTGCCATTGACTTTCATTGTCTACCAGATTTAAATTTTTACCTGGCTTCTGAACCAGCCCCAAGGTAGACAATGAAAGTCTATGGCAGTTTCTCTCCTATAAAAGAAGTGAGAATTCTCACATGGCTCTGAATCGACCCCTGTGTGTCTGATGTCCAGGCACAAAAACATCTTACTTATGTTTCTACAGGTTAAACTTCACAGGATATGTATGTGTCATTTGTGTGGCCAACTTGTCACTTGTGCACTAGTTCTCTGCTGTTAATCCTAGGAGATCTTTCATAAAGAAAAACACTGAGGCACAATGGCCCTAACTGCAATTGCAACATTAAACCAAGCGATGCAACTGAAAGGCAGTTGTGTAGGCGCATGTACATGGGCCTTAATTATAAGGAGTGCAATACAACCTGGATAATTTGTGGAAACGCCCAATCATCATCCATCTTTTACTCTCTTGCATTATTGGATTTCTTATACATTTATAATGACTCCTGACATGTTATATTTACCGTATTTTGCACCCTATAAGATGCACCTAGGATTTGGAGGAGGAAAATAAGAAAAAAAAATATTCTAAACTAAATGTTGTGCTAAAACACCTCATTACAGACAGTGTGTCACCCCCCCCACCCCTTTCTCAATATGCATATCCCTCCCATAGGCAGTGTGGCATCCCCCCTCCCATAGGCTGTGTGGCATCCCCCCTCCCATAGGCTGTGTGGCATCCCCCCTCCCATAGGCTGTGTGGCATCCCCCCCTCCCATAGGCAGTGTGGCATCCCCCCTCCCATAGGCTGTGTGGCATCCCCCCTCCCATAGGCTGTGTGGCATCCCCCCTCCCATAGGCTGTGTGGCATCCCCCCTCCCATAGGCTGTGTGGCATCCCCCCCTCCCATAGGCAGTGTGGCATTCCCTCCCTCCCATAGGCAGTGTGGCATTCCCTCCCTCCCATAGGCAGTGTGGCATCCCCCCTCCCATAGGCAGTGTGGCATTCCCCCCCTCCCATAGGCTGTGTGGCATCCCCCCTCCCATAGGCAGCGTGGCATTCCCTCCCTCCCATAGGCAGTGTGGCATTCCCTCCCTCCCATAGGCAGTGTGGCATTCCCTCCCTCCCATAGGCAGCGTGGCATTCCCTCCCTCCCATAGGCAGCGTGGCATTCCCTCCCTCCCATAGGCAGCGTGGCATTCCCTCCCTCCCATAGGCAGCGTGGCATTCCCTCCCTCCCATAGGCAGCGTGGCATTCCCTCCCTCCCATAGGCAGCGTGGCATTCCCTCCCTCCCATAGGCAGCGTGGCATTCCCTCCCTCCCATAGGCAGCGTGGCATTCCCTCCCTCCCATAGGCAGCGTGGCATTCCCTCCCTCCCATAGGCAGCGTGGCATTACCTCCCTCCCATAGGCAGCGTGGCATTCCCTCCCTCCCATAGGCAGCGTGGCATTCCCTCCCTCCCATAGGCAGCGTGGCATTCCCTCCCTCCCATAGGCAGCGTGGCATTCCCTCCCTCCCATAGGCAGCGTGGCATTCCCTCCCTCCCATAGGCAGCGTGGCATTCCCTCCCTCCCATAGGCAGCGTGGCATTCCCTCCCTCCCATAGGCAGCGTGGCATTCCCTCCCTCCCATAGGCAGCGTGGCATTCCCTCCCTCCCATAGGCAGCGTGGCATTCCCTCCCTCCCATAGGCAGCGTGGCATTCCCTCCCTCCCATAGGAAGCGTGGCATTCCCTCCCTCCCATAGGCAGCGTGGCATTCCCTCCCTCCCATAGGCAGCGTGGCATTCCCTCCCTCCCATAGGCAGCGTGGCATTCCCTCCCTCCCATAGGCAGCGTGGCATTCCCTCCCTCCCATAGGCAGTGTGGCATTCCCTCCCTCCCATAGGCAGCGTGGCATTCCCTCCCTCCCATAGGCAGCGTGGCATTCCCTCCCTCCCATAGGCAGCGTGGCATTCCCTCCCTCCCATAGGCAGCGTGGCATTCCCTCCCTCCCATAGGCAGCGTGGCATTCCCTCCCTCCCATAGGCAGCGTGGCATTCCCTCCCTCCCATAGGCAGCGTGGCATTCCCTCCCTCCCATAGGCAGCGTTGCATTCCCTCCCTCCCATAGGCAGCGTGGCATTCCCTCCCTCCCATAGGCAGCGTGGCATTCCCTCCCTCCCATAGGCAGCGTTGCATTCCCTCCCTCCCATAGGCAGCGTGGCATTCCCTCCCATTCCCCATAGGCAGCGTGGCTTTCCCCCTCCCATTCCCCATAGGCAGCGTGGCTTTCCCCCTCCCATTCCCATATAGGCAGTGTGGCTTTCCCCCTCCCATTCCCATATAGGCAGTGTGGCTTTCCCCCTCCCATTCCCCATAGGCAGTGTGGCTTTCCCCCTCCCATTCCCCATAGGCAGTGTGGCTTTCCCCCTCCCATTCCCCATATAGGCAGTGTGGCATTCCCCCCCATCCCATTCCCATAGGCAGTGCGGCATTCCCCCTCCCATTCCCCATATAGGCAGTGTGGCATTCCCCCCATCCCATTCCCCATAGGCAGTGCGGCATTCCCCCTCCCATTCCCCATATAGGCAGTGAGGCATTCCCCCCATCCCATTCCCCATAGGCAGTGCGGCATTCCCCCTCCCATTCCCCATATAGGCAGTGTGGCATTCCCCCCCATCCCATTCCCATAGGCAGTGTTGCATTCCCCCATCCCATTCCCATAGGCAGTGTGGCATTCCCCCATCCCATTCCCATAGGCAGTGTGGCTTTCCCCCTCCCATTCCCCATATAGGCAGTGTGGCTTTCCCCCTCCCATTCCCATACGCAGTGTGGCATTCCCCCCATCCCATTCCCCATAGGCAGTGTGGCTTTCCCCCTCCCATTCCCATATAGGCAGTGTGGCTTTCCCCCTCCCATTCCCCATATATGCAGTGTGGCTTTCCCCCTCCCATTCCCCATAGGCAGTGTGGCTTTCCCCCTCCCATTCCCCATAGGCAGTGTGGCTTTCCCCCTCCCATTCCCCATATAGGCAGTGTGGCTTTCCCCCTCCCATTCCCCATAGGCAGTGTGGCTTTCCCCCTCCCATTCCCCATAGGCAGTGTGGCATTCCCCCTCCCATTCCCCATAGGCAGTGTGGCTTTCCCCCTCCCATTCCCCATAGGCAGTGTGGCTTTCCCCCTCCCATTCCCCATAGGCAGTGTGGCTTTCCCCCCGCCCCCCATTCCTTTATTCAATGTGATAAAACATATTTTTAAACCATGTTCATGTCTAATTTCCCTTGCCATCTGTGCCCCTATTTCCTATTTCTATGTGATGGCCATGGAAAGCACAGGTTGCTGGGCTAGATGAAACTACTGATAAAATCCTGACAGAACATTATCTTGCCTTAAGCAAAAGCACCTGACCTAGGATGACGCAGAACCTCCAGATCGTTCTGACAAGGAATTTCTCCTGATTACCCCAAACAAAAAGAAATGGACTAGACTAAAATCCCCAAGACATAGTTATATCTGTATCAGTGTTTAACAGGCAGGGATGATACGACGGGGGGTGCAGCGGTAGTCACTGCATCGGGGGCCATGAGGTCGGCCTCCTGCCTATTTGCTCCTTCATCAAATTTGATTTGTGCTCACAGGTCATCATGTACAGAAAAAAGCACCATTGCATAACTCCCAAGTGTCCCTCATTTGGAGGGACTGTCCCTCTTCTGAGTCCACGTCCCCCTGTCCCTGATTGTTCTCATTTGTCCCTCTTTGAGGCGTAACATGAAGATCTGCATCAATAAATGATTCATTTTCCTATTCAAAGTGTTTCTATTGTTGTAACTGTTACACCCTATCTCCTATCCATCCCTTAATGAGGGGGAGTGGCTTAATTTAACAATTGTCCCTCTTTCCCACCCTGAAAAGTAGGAAGTTATGCATTTATGTTGGTTGTTTCAGTGTTTAGAAGTTTCATTATATCTAATTTGCTTAAAAGTTGACATAATAAAGGCTAATTGTGACAGGGGAATGGTTACTATATAGAGCTCAGTACCCCATTTAATTAAAAGGGATTGTCAAGGCAAAAAAATAGACACTCCCCTTTTGTCCGCAAGAATGGCAGGCCTGTGTATACAGGCAGCTACTCTGGAACCCTGATTGTATTTTTCAGGATGCTTGTAAATGTGCTGCACCAGATCTGAATGATTACCACAAATCTATATAAACTCTATGACTGCATGTTTAAAAGTCTGAGTGAGCCTAATCTGTCCAGTGCAGGATACTGTGGCGACTGTGTAAAATGATGTCCAAATCTCTCTTCCCTTGTATCTCATGTTCCAGGATGACAGACCTCTAATTTATGTCATCTCGCTCCCTCAAACGAATGCACCTTCTAACTCTGCTACTGTCACAATGACTTGATGTTATACTGGACTTTCTCATTCACACCTCACATTCCATCCCTAGCCTCCTCCTCTCAACATCTCCAACATTAGTCCTTTCCTCACACCTTTATTTACAGTGGGATTCCAGGGCTAACCCACTCCACCGTCCACACAAGTGGCCGCACAACATTAAGTCAGATTAATTCAATTTATTGAAGAAATGTACATACTACACAGATCAACATATACACAAACAATATACATACATCACAATTTAAAAAACATATATAAAACCCAAGTGGGGAGGAACTCCAGGGCTAACCGAATTTAATATCATTAATCATATTTGCACCAAAAAATCATAATTTATGATCATATATATTGGCAGACGCTTGAAGGATAAAGTGCTAGTGCATGTGCAATCACCATTTAATAATCAACTAAGAAAATGGACACACTACAATTTAAAAAAGAAGATCCTGATTGAATAGAACAGTAAAGTGTGCAAATAGCATTGTGCAAACCTTATAATATAAAGTGACGTGCTAACAGTGCAAGTGAATATTGATCAAGCCTATACTGTGTTCCTATATACAGTGATTATCCAATAAACGTCGCCCATATGAATCAACAGCAATATAGCATCCGTTTAGCATTTGATAAAGCAAGTCCACTGTCCTCCCCACTTACCTCACTGACGCGTTGCGTGGTTCCCCCACCACTTCACCAGGGTGCCAGAAACGCTGTGGCATTAGTTGTAATGACTTATTGCTCTGCTCAGAGCAGAGAGCTTCTACAAACATTGTGTCAAATGTTTAAATGCTCTGCTAATGACTACATAGAGATACGTAGTTACATAGCTTCCCTCACACATACAGTAATTGCTTCCCTCCTCTAGTTGTTGATTCAGAGTGTGTGTGTTTGAATGAGTGAGTGGCATGACAGAGATGCTGCCCCATGTTCCTGAGACATACTGTATATCTCTGTTTTGTGTGGGTTCTGCTGCTAACAGCCTGCTTTGCATGGCAAGATGGTTGCTCTCATGCAGTTCAGGAGTGAAACATCTGCAATTTGCTAATGTTCTTTTTTTTTTTTTTTTTTTTTTTTTTTTTTACTTGAGATCCAGTTTAACTGTCAAAACTTTTTCCAGCTAAGCCCCATCCTACTTCTTATCATTTATCAAAAAAATGCCAGCCCTGATGCAATCTCTGTTTTACCCATGACTTCCTCCTGTCCTCTACCCTGATCACTTTTTCACATTCACTACTCTCAGGACTCACCTATTCAGATGAGCATAACTAATCCACTTAAATATTGTTCCCTGCGTAGGGGGCATCCCAATTCTTTAGGGTAACCGGCGCTGGTAGGGGGACAGGCCATGTGACCACTGGTTCCACTAAACCAGTGGAGCAGGGATAAGGTAAGGGATCTTGGTTTGAAGTGGGGCACCTGCAATCAATCCATTATGTGAAGAATGGGTGGTATGCCTATTTTAGATTTTTTAGAGCATTTGCCACCTCACTTAGTACATACAACTTGTGACCCAGTCTTTTTTTCCCCCCTTAGCCTATAAGGACAAGCTCTCACTTCTTAGCCTTAGCCCAAGGACAACCCCTTACTTTGTATGTATCTCATTATCAATGTGTATTTCTGTCACATCTGACTTGTAACAATCTGTGTTTTATAAGCATATATTTTGTTATACCCGGTCTGCATTCTCAATGTTGTACCCCGCCACGGAAGATTATGGTGCTGTATAAATAAACAATAATAATTGTTTGCCAGCTTGATTATTTATAGCCTAGGCAAGATTTTCTTCAAACACTACGTTACCAGTTTTTTTTTTTTATGTTTTCTAGCTGCTAAAATAGACTGCACCTCCCAGTCTCAGGTGACCACTGAATACGTCACTTCGACCACGGAATATGTCACTTCCAGCACAAGAGCTGTCGGCCTCCAGAACCGTCCAGGAGTCTCCAAATTAGAAAAGCTTCATATTGTACAAAGTGCTGACAGCACAGCCTCTGCTCTAGCATTCAGTGCTGCGGCAGCAACCGACTTCTCCAATGAAAGCTCAGCTTTGCCTGTTTATGGTAAATTCACACACAACATTCTTTGAAACATTTACTTACATATAATAATTTGAGCACCAATGGGTTGTATGGCTGAGGCACTTGGTAACAATACATTTTCCTTTTTTTCTTATTTTAACAGGAAATGCCAGCAGTCAGAGTACTCTCAAATCTATTATGAAAAGAAAAGATGGGAAGAGAGAGTCTTCAAACACCAAGAAAAATCTCCAGTTTGTTGGCATCAATGGCGGGTATGTTTTAAAATGGCAACCGGTTTCTGCTTTGCTTTTAAAAATGACATCTCCCACTTACTTATTCACCTTCTATATAATTTATTAAAGGAAGTCTTATCACAAAAAATGACCCAATTATAGGAATCTATACAAATATGCTGCATAGTGGGAGGAGGGGTCACTTATAGATCCAACATTAAAAAATATCCAGACAGGCTTGTTCTTTCTTTTAATGGAAGGAAGAGGAAATCAGGAGTGACGGGCTCTGTCACCCCTGAACCGGTCACCCCTGGATTCTTCCTGTGCTGCCCTGCAGTGAGCACTGCATCACCTCCTCCCATCTAGATCATCTTCTGTTGCAACAAGCAGTGGCCAGGACCTTCTTTAGTAAAAGGGGCTGGTTGCAGCTTCTAGCCCTGGCCTGTGGACCAGGTGAGTATTGCTCACTGCAGCAATTAATTAATAATCCTCCCTCACAACAGCATCTTGCGTACGTCCAGATGGATAGCTCACATACCACCCGTGATATTTGTACAGCTGCTTAGGAAACCTTGATCTAAAAGATGAAACAGGACATTTCTCAAGACAGACATGTCATAATATGAATATTCTGTACAGTGTACATACTTTTTATGATGTAAAGGCGCTGGTAATGTATCTTGGTGAAATTGCGCTATATCTTATTTTTACTCCATTTCCCAGGATCATTTCAAACGGGAAAACAGAACTAAGTACTCCTGACTCTTTAATGGGCATATTTACACATACACATAGGCTCTGCATAAATTTGGTAATTTTTTCTCTATGCCTAATTCCATCTTTAAAGCCATATATGGTGGCATTATTAACCCTGCAGTTAGATGTACCAGTGACCAGTAACCGCAGACACACACTACTGACCATTGTCTGTTTCAGGTATGAAACCACATCCAGTGATGAAACCAGCTCAGAGGAAAGTTCCTCCTCAGAATCTGATGATGAAGGGCAAGATGAAAGTCTTAATGAGGAGTCTGAAGTTATACATAAAAGTGTCATAAGTGGGCATTTTGGAGCCTCTGAATTACATAATGAAGCCGAGAAGCAGGAGACGGAAACAGAGAAAGTTGAAATCCGAGAAAGGTTGTTTGATATGTTTTTCTGTTCATGTTGCATTCTGTCATATTGCTTATTTGCCGCTTTTTCAAAGCTTTGCATAACAAAACTGCACGTGCAATATATATACGTTGTAAAGCAGGGATTTCTCCCCATGCCATTTTCTGCATGAACGTTTTTACTTATTAGTATAAATTGATCTGAAACTATCTGGTGCTGAAATAGTCATAGTAAGAAGAAGCAATCAGTTGCCATTTACAGCTTGCAGCACATGCTTGCTTGCAGCACATGCTTATCCAGCTCTTAAAGACTTTCTAACGTCAAAGATTAAAAGCAACGCTACTCTGTCCCTCAAAGTCCTGGGGGCTACATGGCCCCCGTTTTAGTCTCTGTCAGCTCTGGTTCTGCAAAGCAAAAATTGACAGCTCTCCAACCCAGGCTAGCCAGGGAGCATGGAGGGACTGAGGCTGAAGGAAGTAAGGGTCCAGCTTACACAGGTGTCCTAAAACATAGCCCTTATTCATATTAATTAAAATCCCTTAACAAAGCAAAAGTGCCCCTATGTGAGGGAGAACCGAACACCCGGTGAGGTGACTTGTTTCAAGGGGGTCATCCCCTTTTTCCTACCTACGTTTTAGGCTCCCTTGTGGATTGGTAGCAGGTGAAGTATTATGCACTGCTGTTTATTCGCCAAGCTCTATCAAAGGTGGACAAAAGAAAAAGAGTGCAATGTCTAAACCAAATTGTAATAACAATAGCATAGTCTTGACCTTTTCAAAATAGTTGTGGGGCATGACACATGTCTGGCCTGATAGAACTTATATATATATATATATATATATATATATATAGTGAGTCGCAATCTGATGTGTGTGCCAGATTGGCTAATATTTAGAAATGTATTTCTAGCTCTGTAGCCAGAAAGGCCTCGGCTAAGAGAAAACATTTGTCTTCAGCCGCGCCGGCTTTTGATTTTGATAATTATGATTTTCTTGACTGGTCTGATTATTTGAATTCTGATGGTTCTGACGATCAGCAATTTGTTGGTGCTGATACTGAGGAGGGGCAGGGGTATGCTGTCGACACCCCGAAGGTCCTGGCTCACCTTTTTTTGGGGTGATTTCTCCCCCAGAGGAGGCTCCTCCGCAAAAGGGGGAGTTCTTTGGGACTTCTAAGCCGCGCTTGGAATTCCCAAATCAAAAGCACTTTGATAACATTATTCTTAAGGAATGGGAGAAGCCTACTCGGCTTCCAGGTATTCCTCAGGGTTGGGATAAGAAGTATCCCTTTCCGGTGGACATGGTAAAATGATGGTCGTCCCCTCCCGAGGTGGATGCCCCGGTGCTCGGGTTATCTAATACTTCTATTTTTGCATTCTCCTGACTCCACCACTCTCAAAGATGGTGAGGACAAACGCATTGATCAGATGGCTTGCCAAGCTTTTGCTAATGTCGGTTCAGCCTTGCGGTCTGTTTGTGCTTTGGCGCTTATGGCGGTGGCTACCAGGTCTGTTGTTAGGGACCTGTTGAGTACTTCCAGGCTTGACCCGGCCAGTGATGAGTTCGCCACCCTTAAGCGGTGTGAATTGTTCATGTTTTTTGTGCTAGCCACCCTGGATAACGCCATGGTTATGTGTGATAGAACCTCGCCCTTGCTTGCGGCGGTCGGTGTGGTTGTGCCAGTGGGCGGCTGATTTTGTGGCCAAGAAGTCGCTTACAGAACTTCCTTTTGTGGGGTTGCGGCTTTTTGGAGAAAGATTAGATTCAGTCACGAAAGGAGGGAAGTTAACTCAGCGTAAGAGGCAACGTCGTCCCGTTTGGGGGGGCGGCCTCCTTTAACCCTTCCTTTCGTGGTGCCAGAACTGGCAGAGTTTTGGCCTTCTCTACCCTCAGAGGTGATTCCTGGAATAGAGGCAAAGGTCTCAATTGGAGTTCCAAACCCAAGCCCGCTGCCAAGCCAGCTCAGCAACGAGGGGGCGCCCTCACCCTTGCTGGTGGGGGGACGGCTGCGACACTTCTTCCAGGTCTGGGACCAGGAGGTCTCAGACAAATGGATTCTGAAGTGGTGTCTTCCGGTTACAAGCTGGAATTCGAGATCCGGCCTCCTCCCAGATTCTTCGGTCGGATGCCTTCGGATCCACTGTCCGCACAGGGGCTCCGGGCAGCAGTAAGTTATCTGCTGGACATGTCTGTCATTTGCCCAGTGCCTTCCGCGGAAAGGGGCTTGGGCTTCTATTCCAATCTATTCACGGTGCCCAAGAAGGGCGGCTCCGTTCGACCCATTTTGGATATGAAGCTCCTCAATCGGTTTATCCGTTTCAGGAAGTTTTGCATGGAAACCTTGCGTTCACCCGTCGATTCTCTTCGTCTGGGGGACTTAATGACGTCCATAGACATCAAGGATGCGTATCTGCATGTACCTATCTTCCCGGCACACCAGAGATTCCTCAGGTTCGTGGTGGAAGATCAGGTGATGGCCCTCCTCAGAGTCCAGGGCATTCGCATTGTACCGTATCTGGACGACCTTCTCATTTTGGCTTCCTCTCTCTCAGCCAAGCGGAGCTAGAAACCAGAGTTGTGGTATCCACGCTGGAGAGGTTCGGCTGGGTGATCAACTATCCCAAGTCCTCCCTCTCCCCGTCCAGGGAGGTTTCATCTCTGGGCATGACTCTGGATGCCTTTCAGGCCAGGGTGTTCCTTCCTCAGCCCAAGATTCTTCTGATTCAAGATTTGATTCGGCTTCTACTATCCAATCCTCGCCCGTCTATCCGGCTAGGGATGAGATTGGTAGGTTTGATGGTGGCTTCCTTCGAGGCAGTCCCTTTTGCCCAGTTTCACATGAGGACGCTTCAGCTCCATCTTCTAGCGACTTGGGACAGGTGTCAGCTGTCATTAGATCAGTCTTGTCTGCTGTCTCCCCGGGCTCAGCAGTCCCTTCAGTGGTGGCTAGTGTCAAGCAATCTGTTGAAGGTCAGATCCTTTCTGGCCCCTTGTTGGGAAACGGTCACCACGGACGCCAGCCTGTCGGGCTGGGGGGGCTTCTGGAGGGAACATCAGTTCCAGGGGTTATGGGGGCCTCAGGAGGCTCATACCCCCATCAATGTTTTGGAGCTGCGGACCATTTGGTTGGTTCTGTCTCGCTTGACTCTTCTCTTGCAGGGATTGCCAGTTCAAGTCCGATCGGACAGTCGGACGGCGGTCGCTTACATCAATCACCAAGGAGGGACTCGCAGCAGGAGTGCCCTCAGGGAGGTATCTCTGATCCTTGTTTGGGCAGAGAGCAATGTCCCATGCATCTCAGCCATTTACATCCCGGGAGTGGAGAACACGAAGGCGGACTCCCTGAGCAGGAGCTCCTCTCGACGAGGAGTCTGGTCTCTCAATTCCAAGGTATTCCAGTCCCTTTGTCACAAGTGGGGGACTCCGGAGGTGGATCTCTTTGCCTCACGTCACAATCTCAAGCTTCATGCTTTTGTGTCTCTGTCTCAAGATCCTCTGGCCCTGGCAGTGGATGCCATGTCCCTGGCTTGGAGGGAACTGGGGTTTCTGTACCTGTTCCCCCCCCCCACCCTTCTCCATGGTGAGCAAGGTGGTGCGCAAGCTAACTCTAGAAGGGGCACCAGCAATTCTGGTGGCTCCAAGGTGGCCAAGACGAGTGCGGCTGGCAGTAGATCAGTTTTATCTGCCTCTTCTTCCGGATCTTATAACCCAGGGTCAGCTATGCTACCCCAATTTACCGACGCTGGCTTTGACGGCGTGGCTGCTGAAACCTCCACCTTAAAGGAGGAAGGTCTTTCTGATGCGGTGGTTCAGACTCTTGTTAGAGCTAGGAAGAGAGCTTCCTCTAACGTCTACTATAGGACTTGGAGGTCTTATATTAACTGGTGCGAGGCTAGGGCCTTGCCTTGTAGGGTGTTTTCTATTCCCAGAATTCTGGAGTTTCTTCAACATGGTCTGGACTAGGGGTTCCAGCTTAATACTTTGAAAGGGCAGGTTTCTGCCCTGGCGGTTTTCTTTCAAATGTCTTTTGCCCTTCATCCCCTGGTTAAGACATTTTTCCAGGGGGTTTCTCATGTGCGGCCTCCTAGAAAGCCCTTGCTGCCAGTTTGGGATTTAAACTTGGTTCTGTCAGCTCTCCAGGGGCTTCCTTTTGAACCGGTGCATGATATTGCTCTTTCTCTGCTCACTCAGAAAGTTGCCTTTTTTGGTGGCTATTACCTCTGTTCGGCGTGTCTCTGAGTTGGTGGCTTTGTCCATTCAGGCTCCTTACTTTGAGAGGCACCTGGACAAGGTAGTTTTCCGCTTCAAGCCAGATTTCCTCCCTAAGGTGGTTTCGGCCTTCCACCTCAATCAGAATGTAGTTCTCCCTTCCTTGTGTCCTAAGCCTAGCAATGACAAGGAGAGGACCTTACATTCTTTGGATGTGGTTCGCTGTGTGAAGTATTATTTGGTGGCTACTTCTCCTTTTTGTAAGACGGACACCTTTTTCGTGGTGCCTTCTGGGCCCAGGAAAGGTTTGGCGCCCGCTAAGTCCTCCATTAGTAAATGGATTCGACATGCTGTTGTTGGGGCCTATTCTGCCAAGGGGAAGGTTCCCCCTTTTCGTGTTACTACTCATTCTACACGTGCTGTTGGAGCATCTTGGGCTTTTCAGCATCAGGCTTCTGTTGGAACAAGTTTGCAAGGCTGCTACTTGGTCTTCCGTTCATACTTTTTCTAAGTTTTATAAGGTTGATGTGCGGGCCTCAGCGAATGCTTTTTTTGGCTGCAAAGTTCTGCAAGCTGCAGTAGTTTAAGTATGCATTATTGCCTTTTTGGATCCCCACCCATTATGGACACTGCTATTGGATGTCCCAAGTGTCATGAATATTTGGAAGCGGGGTGTGTGACATACTGGGAATAATACCATTTTGTGATTACTCACCTGTAAAATGGTTATTACAAGTATGTCACACACCCCGCCCTTTTTTGGTTTCTTGGATCCTTTATATGGTGAACCTTTTTCTTTGCTGTTTACATTTGGCTCTTCCTGGTCTCTTTACTGCTGTCTTATACTGGGGAATGGTGGGAGGTCCCAGGTATTTATGGGCCAAGAGGGGCTCCTTTTTTTTCATGTCATCTCTGCAAGATCGCCCTCTACAGGACAGTTACCAAGTGTCATGAATATTCGGAAGCGGGGTGTGTGACATGTCTTGTAATAACCATTTTACAGGTGAGTAATCACAAAATGGTATTTTTATATTTTTGTGTGAATAAATTTTCACGCAATCAACACTGTTTCCTGATGGCTAAAAAATCCTGATTCCATAATGCTTCGACCATATCCATAATCAAAAAAACATTAAAAGCTCTGTGAGAAGTGACAATTGTTGACAGAAGTAGGTATGTACCATTACAAATGAAAACCCTATGTAATGGGTATCATCTTGTGCTGGCAATACAAAATCCTCCCTGGGGTGACATCAATGGACCCCCAATATGTAACCCCACAAAGGCTGACATGATTCACCACCAGGGGGGGCCCACCCGGGCCCACCCTCATAAACCCATATTATATTATATATACCACCCCCCTGGTGGTGAATCATGTTTAAGGCACAGAATCCAATGTTTTTAATGTGTTTTTAACTCTTGTGTAATAAAGTTTACATTGAATTGAACTTTTGAGTGCAATAGTCAGCCTCTGTGGGGGTTACATATTGGGGGTCCATTGAGGTCACCCCGGGGAGGATTTTGTATTGTGTTGGGCATTTCCCCACAGGGCAGTGCACCTAGTAAGGATTAGGGACGGTGCCGCCCTAGCACCATAGCCTTTTTTGCCCAATTGGCTTACAAATATGCTGGCAACCTTACAGTTCAATATATTATGTTTAAATGAGACTCTCTTGCTATATAGTATTTCTATATAATAAGCTATTGCTTACTGGTTTGGTTACAGGTATGAGTTAAGTGAAAAGATGTTATCTGCATGTCATGTGCTGAAAGATGCTGTTGATGACCCAGGAGCTCTGGCAAATAAGGAGGCGGTAAGTACATAATCCCTCCAGTCAGTCATTCAAATTACTTTTCTTACTTGTACATCTGGGGACATGGCATTCTTAATTTCTGGGGTGAAGATTCTGCCTGAAAGGTGGTTGGATCAGAACTGTTTACAACTAAAGGGCTTACATAAGCCCAAAACAGAATTCAAATCCAGTCTCCATTTAGTGTTTTATAAGAGAGAGGTCAAATCCAGACTGAAGCCTGCAATCCCACACTAAGCTAAATTTCCTTCTGTAGCTTACCAGTATGGAGTTAATGCTGAGGCTCAGACTTTCCTGGTGGAGGCTTCAAGAACAGCTTCACAGGCAGTGCTGCCATTAGTCTTTTTTTTTTTCTGAGAGATTGTCCTGTTGCCTGATAAGCTAGTTCACCAAGCCGTGTGGTTTGCTTGGGTTAATGAGTTGCTTCATTGTATTGTAGTAATACTGCTTGCAATGCCTGGATTCTACTTCCAATAAGACAAGTTAAAAATGTTCATAGTAATATGTCAGGGCTTGCACACAGCAGCCGGCAACAAGAGACCACGGAATTTGGACCCTCCCCTCTAAGCAGGTTGGCAGACTGTTCGTTTGTCTTAATATGTTATAGACACTTTAAAGAGAATCAACTCTCATGCGGCGCGGGTGTTGGTCTCTGCCGCTATAAGAGAGGCTGGGGGGCATCCAGAATGCTGGAGCCACTCGCACAGAACACTGTTTATGGCCGGATTATGGGCAGGCCTCCACCACTTTTCCTGCAAGAGGGCCTCCACCAACCTTTGGGTACACTGGTCTGGTTCGTGACCTCCGGTCTGGAAGTGGTGGGCCGGCAAAGAAGTTACCAGTAGCAGCCCTCCTGCCCGCCCGTGCAAGCCTAGGGTGCCGCTGTGTTTTAAAATTTAAGGCCAGCTATAGTGCCACGGAGCGGAACAAAAAGTGTCAGCATTGTTTCCCCCGCGGAGGCCGGCCCCCGGAGCACAGCTATCGCTTCCACTTCCGGCGGGTGCAGTGCAAATCTGAGGGAGTGAAACGCATGCAGCCAGACTGCAGACATGAGAGGTGACAGAAGACAAACTTGCGGGGAGGAAGAGAAGAATCCGTGACAGCGGGGGCTGAGGGGAGGAGGCGCAGCAACGCGGCAATTCAGTGCCAGTGATTTGCTGTCCTAGTTACATGGTGGGGGCCCGAGAGAAGTGAGGAATGCTGTCAACTAAAAGCAGCTGAGAGTGACACATTGCTCGGAGCCGGAGGGAGGGAGGCCATAGTGAGGACTCACATTCAGGGTGTCTGGATGGATGGTAGGCTGTCCCTCTGTATCACTCTGAAGCTCAGCAGTCATAGGTGTGTGTGGCAGACAAGGAAGCGCCTTCTCCCCACTTCTCCTCCTCTGCGCAGCACAAGCCTTTCACCAGAAACAGAATAACATGAGCAGCTCCTCCAATGCTCTGCTCCGTGTGCTGACAGGAGACTGACTGCTGCAATGAAAAGGTTTTAAAGTTGTACAGTGTGTGTGTGTGTGTGTATGTGTATGTGTGTGTGTGTGTGTATGTGTGTGTGTGTGTGTGTGTGTGTGTGTATGTGTGTGTGTGTGTGTGTATGTGTGTGTGTGTGTGTGTGTGTGTATGGGTGCGGTCTGCATCCTGGGGAAGGGGGGCTGTCTGCATCTTGTAGTATGTGTGTATCTAGTGCTGTCTGCGTGTTGTGATGTGTATATACAGGGTCTAAGATGCTTGTAGCTGGGCATGCTATACTGGTACATGCCTCATATGTAGTCATGAGTCAGGCAGTTATATTAAAGTGGACCAACACCCTGCTAGATAGGCCCAGGAATCTATAAGATTCCCAGGCCGATCCAATCCCTCCCCGCGTGGCATCCAAAATCGGAATGCCCCTCTGTGTACACCCCCCCCCAGTGTGCCCTTAAACACTCACCTTTTCCCAATCCAGCAGCGCAAGCCCTGGCTCTTGTCCAATGAGAGCCGTATGCAGTGACTATGTCATTCGGCAGGCAGCTTTCAATGTTCTGAACGTGGAGCGTACCGCGGCAGCATGCTAGCACTCCCTCTCGAGCCATTTAGACCATGCACGCCGTGGGGGATGCAACAGTGCACGCTCCCCATTCTAGTCAATGAGAGCCATTTGCTGAATGACATGGCCAAGCAGGCGGATCTCATTGGACAAAAGCTGCACACATGCGCCGCTGGAACCCGGAAGAGGTGAGTGAAAATCAGCATTTTTGGTGGTTTTCAAACTGCAGGGCATCGCAATTTGGGATTCCCCGGGGGACTGGAATAAAACCCGGGTAAGCCAAATTTCCTGGGTTTTGTTTCACATGTTGCCTGTCCTGGAGTCTAATAGACTCCAGGGCCAGTCGATTCCCTCACCCAGGAAAAAATACTGGGGCCTCCACCAATTTTGTGCCCAGGGGCCTCCACCAATTTTGTGCCCAGGGGCCTCCACCAACTTTGTGCCCAGGGGCCTCCACCACTCTTAATCCGGCCCTGCCCGTAAATCTTACCTTTCCCTTGGCCCCCAGGAATCCAGCGCATCGCTTGGGCGCTCCCATGGGTAGCGAGCAGCGATATTGTTCCGGCCTCCAGAATGTCCTGCCCACGAGGGCCGACAGCCAATTGCAGACTGGATTCTGGGCAAAGATCGAGGGGAAAGGTAAGATTTATGGGCGTTTTAGGTGGTTATATGTGTGTTTTTTGGGGGAATGCTCCAGCATTCTGAATGCCCCCCCAGTCAATCTTCTAGCGGCAGAGACCAACATCCACGCCGCACGGATGTTGGTCCGCATTAAGGGTAACTTGCACCTATGTGATGTAATCCTCTTGGTTCCATGCAGCTGTTTTACAATACCTACACATATTAGAGCTCTCTACTCCCAAGCCTTTGAAATGCATGCATGCTGGTATTTGGGGGCTTTTATCTAAAATGCTGTTGACATTCACCGGTGCTGTATCTCAACAGAGACTAAGTTTGAATACTGTACAAAATGAATGGTTCCGCATATCAAGTCAAAAGACTGCTGTTCCTGCCATGGTAGAGGATTACATTGCTGCATTTGCCGAGCTCTCCCCAGCTGTCCTGCGCTATATTATCAACATGTCTGACGGCAATGGAAACACAGCACTTCACTACTGTGTGTCTCATTCCAACTTTGAGATTGTCAAACTGCTGCTGGATGCAGGTTAGTGCTTTATTGTATAACAGTCAAAAACAACTTTAATATAAATTTCCTATATTATATATTAGAAACGGTATGATAGAGGGTTCTCTCGAGGTCTATTTATAGGGTCCACATACCTCAGATTAAGGCTGCCCTCATGAGAAGCCAATGCGATGAGTGGACGTGGCCTCAGTACGGACACACTTCTACTGAGATCAATGGGCAGCGCTCTACTGGGGTTAAAAAACAACCTGGGCACACTGGCCCTGCTGTACTGTTCCTAATCCAATATAGCATCTTAAAGGAGAAGTATCGCGAATTTTTCTTGGTGACTTATATTTAAATGGTACTTTGAATGTAGCTAAACCAATACAAGAAAAAAGGAAGGGGGATCTAAGTATGGGCACTCACTCTGGAAATATGTATAAAGTGATATGACAAAATTTATTGAAGGTACTAAAGACACTATAAAAAACATATACACAACATATACAGACAAGACAAGATAAAACAGAACAATTGGTGGGTCCCCGGGAACTGCAAACTATGAAGCTGGTATAATAATGAGATATTAAGTCAATCCAATACTGTGTATCATGAACTGAACATATTATAATATAAATCACTATCCATAAACAGGGTGTGGTCTACTGGCGCCCCCTGATGGCCAATAAAACCACCAACATGGGAATGAAATGTACACCTAAGGAATCAGATAAATAAACTATAAATAACAATCTAATAAATACAGTGCACAAAAAATAAATATAATAAGAAAAGTGATAAGTGCATAAATATTCAGGACACAATTAAGCTGTGATAATAAATAAAGCTGAAAAACCCCCTCTCATACAATTCAAATCTATATAGTAAAGTGTCAAGTGCAAGTAAATGACAGTCCCGACCTAGGTGTGCTAATCAGGATAAATACAAACCCTGATTGATAAAAATAATAAGAGAAAAAGCCTAATGGCCTAATAAATACATTGTAATAAGATTTCCCATGCTGGATATACTGGAGATAATAAATATGCTCCCCAAATGAGTAATAACGATTCTATCAAGCTAGACTACAGCTAGCATGTAATCATAGTTGCTGCTTAATGAAACACATTAAATGGGGACATAGGGGCAGCGCTCAGAGCCACACTATGAATACAATCAATCAAACATAGACAAAAAATGATACTACCAACAGCAGTTTCCCGGGACCTCCTAGCTGCCCCACGCGTTCCGCCGTGCGCCCACGGCTTCTGATAGGGGTAATGATGTCTGTTTGATGTCCGTTTTTAAAAGCCTGGCCGGCCGCCGCACACGTGCTCATCAAATGCGCCCAGCTGTAGTATGACGCATGTGGCGTCTGCCCTCCCGCCCGTGAGCCACGCCCCCCCCGATGACCCGGCCGCCGTCATCGTGATGCTGAAACAGCAGGGGGGCGCGGCCCACCAGCGTGAGGCAGCAGACGCTGATGTAGCTGTGTGTGAGGAGGCAAGGCAGGCTCCAGACATCCAGCTCGCCTAATGTTGGTTTTGTACAAATATTAAACCATATACCTACTAAATATATCCTATGGTTGATCTATGAATATTATAATTAACATTGTTGTGTTACTTGCAAAAACAAATCTATCCGAGAACCACTATATAATATAGCAATGATAAAAGGCATGATTTCAGAAGAACAGCACCCCAAGTGGTGACATGCTAATATGACAATCTCTTGTTGTAAGATAAATCCAAGTAAATAAAGTCTCTTTGTGGAGTATACAAAGGTGTCGGGTGCCTATGGGGGATAAACCCCTCACATGGGGCATCCTGAAATGGCAGTCTCTTATTGAAAATGGATCATAATGTCCAGAACATGTGGTCCTAATAGGGTATAAGCAAATATGGCTGCCAAGGTTGGCAAATCGAATGCTCCTCGAATGCCCTATTTAGGGCTGTAGAATTTAGAAGGAAGGTACTTCTAGTGGGGAATCTCCTCTCATGCAGGCACCGGACGTCCAGTAAGGAATCTTGAAAAGGCATGTAGTCGACGTTGGCATCCTCCGGGCCCATATCCTCTTCCTCATGCGAGGCATGCAGTGTGACGAACCCGTGCGGATTCGCCCTTATCTTCCCTGTTCACTAGTGATCCTGGCGTATCACCCAGCATGGGCAATCCCAAGTGTGCGAATCCAATGACATCTACCCAATCACCTATGGAATTGCAATAGACATCCTATCTGTGAATAACAATAATAGTGAAAATTAAACAACCAATCAAAATGTATACGGTGTAAAAAATATATATAAAAGGTGAACAAACCCAACCGTGAAATATACCCCCACCCCCCCCCCCCCAACACCCCCCCCCGCGCACCCCCGAAAAAGTGTACCCCTTATGCTGAAACCAGTGAACCAACCATGACATGCACAATGATTATAATGCAGACCCCCCCAAAAAAAAAAAAAAAAAAAAAAAAAAAAACCCAATGTGCCCTGCGTGCAAACTGTTGGGCACCAGGTCCCTATGAGGGTGACGCCAGGCATCTTATCTCCAGTGTGACTAGGGGAAGGGTGTCAGATGAACGGTGTGTAGGATATGTCCTCATTGAGGCCACGGGGTGCAGCCGTATCGAGATTGAAGATCCACTTCAATTCCTCTCTGCGGAGCAGATTTTTAAGATTCCCTCCCCGGGGGCCCACTCTTACCCTTTGAAGTCCTATGACTTGCAGTTCCCGTACATTGGAACGATGTTGCATGAGAAAATGCCTGGCTACTGGCACGAGTGTCTTACCTGCCTCCAAGTCTCTGGCTGCTGTCCGAATGGTAGACAAATGTGATTGTATTCTGAGTTTGAGCATGTTCTGTGTTTCGCCTATATAAAGTTTAGGACAAGAACAACGTATCAGGTAAATGACCGATTTCGTATTACAATTTATGAAATCCCTCAATCTGAAGGCGTAACCGGTCCCGATGTTCCTTACCTCCTTTGTTTTAAGCATGTGAATGCATATCGAACAGGAACCACAAGGTGCCGAGCCGCTTCCCCCAAGAGTCGACATCCAAGTGCCTTCTGAACGTTGAAAATGACTGTGGCAGAGTCGGTCCCTGATATTTCGGGCTCTCCTGGCCACTAAATGCGGCCTCTCAGGGATCCAGCCTGATAGGTCCCCATCGCTCCGCAAGATGTTCCAATGGCGTTCCAAGATGGCCTTGATGTCCTTCCATTGAGAATTATATTTGGTGACCACACTGATCTGTCTCTGATCCTTCTTGTGTTTTTTTCTGTATAGATCCGCCCGATTCATTGTGCGAGCTCTCTTGATTGCTGGTCCTAGAATTCTATTCGGGTACCCCCGATGTAGGAATCTCTTTCTTAGATCTTTTGTCTGTGCCTCAAATTCTCCATCTGAAGTACAATTCCGTTTGAGCCGAAGGAACTGGCCAACGGGAATACCTTTCTTTAAATGTTCCGGGTGGGCACTTTGAAAGTGTAGCAGACTATTTGTCGCTGTATCTTTGCGGAACAAGGTGCTCTCCAGGGAACCATCCGCAGTCAATGTCAAACGCAGGTCGAGAAAAGTCATGCTCTCTGAGGAAGAATGGGACGTAAGTTTAATGTATAGATCATTTGCATTTAGGGCTGCAAGAAAGGTGTCACATGCAGTCTGAGGACCATCCCAGAAGAACAGAATGTCGTCTATAAACCTAAACCATGCCACTATGTGGCCATGGTACTGATGGAACGATTCATTGAAGACGATTTCTCTCTCCCACCAGCCAAGAAACAAATTGGCAATTGAGGGTGCGCATCTAGCGCCCATCGCGACCCCCATCCTTTGCCTGTAATAACACCTATCAAACACAAAATAATTGTGTTCCAGGACAAAGCGCAAAGCTTCCAGAATGAAAGATCTGCGGGAAGAGGTCGTGTTGGACTCCATATCCAAAAAATATTTTGTTGTCATCATGGCATTGTCATGTGTGATATTTGAGTACAATGCCTCCACGTCACAGGACACCAATAGGCACCCTTTTGGTAGGTGTAGAGAGTACAATTTAGACAATAAGTCTAAGGAATCTTAAAAATCTGCTCCGCAGAGAGGAATTGAAGTGGATCTTCAATCTCGATACGGCTGCACCCCGTGGCCTCAATGAGGACATATCCTACACACCGTTCATCTGACACCCTTCCCCTAGTCACACTGGAGATAAGATGCCTGGCGTCACCCTCATAGGGACCTGGTGCCCAACAGTTTGCACGCAGGGCACATTGGGTTTTTTTTTTTTTTTTTTTTTTTTTTTTGGGGGGGTCTGCATTATAATCATTGTGCATGTCATGGTTGGTTCACTGGTTTCAGCATAAGGGGTACACTTTTTCGGGGGTGCGCGGGGGGGGGTGTTGGGGGGGGGGGGGTGGGGGTATATTTCACGGTTGGGTTTGTTCACCTTTTATATATATTTTTTACACCGTATACATTTTGATTGGTTGTTTAATTTTCACTATTATTGTTATTCACAGATAGGATGTCTATTGCAATTCCATAGGTGATTGGGTAGATGTCATTGGATTCGCACACTTGGGATTGCCCATGCTGGGTGATACGCCAGGATCACTAGTGAACAGGGAAGATAAGGGCGAATCCGCACGGGTTCGTCACACTGCATGCCTCGCATGAGGAAGAGGATATGGGCCCGGAGGATGCCAACGTCGACTACATGCCTTTTCAAGATTCCTTACTGGACGTCCGGTGCCTGCATGAGAGGAGATTCCCCACTAGAAGTACCTTCCTTCTAAATTCTACAGCCCTAAATAGGGCATTCGAGGAGCATTCGATTTGCCAACCTTGGCAGCCATATTTGCTTATACCCTATTAGGACCACATGTTCTGGACATTATGATCCATTTTCAATAAGAGACTGCCATTTCAGGATGCCCCATGTGAGGGGTTTATCCCCCATAGGCACCCGACACCTTTGTATACTCCACAAAGAGACTTTATTTACTTGGATTTATCTTACAACAAGAGATTGTCATATTAGCATGTCACCACTTGGGGTGCTGTTCTTCTGAAATCATGCCTTTTATCATTGCTATATTATATAGTGGTTCTCGGATAGATTTGTTTTTGCAAGTAACACAACAATGTTAATTATAATATTCATAGATCAACCATAGGATATATTTAGTAGGTATATGGTTTAATATTTGTACAAAACCAACATTAGGCGAGCTGGATGTCTGGAGCCTGCCTTGCCTCCTCACACACAGCTACATCAGCGTCTGCTGCCTCGCGCTGGTGGGCCGCGCCCCCCTGCTGTTTCAGCATCACGATGACGGCGGCCGGGTCATCGGGGGGGGCGTGGCTCACGGGCGGGAGGGCAGACGCCACATGCGTCATACTACAGCTGGGCGCATTTGATGAGCACGTGTGCGGCGGCCGGCCAGGCTTTTAAAAACGGACATCAAACAGACATCATTACCCCTATCAGAAGCCGTGGGCGCACGGCGGAACGCGTGGGGCAGCTAGGAGGTCCCGGGAAACTGCTGTTGGTAGTATCATTTTTTGTCTATGTTTGATTGATTGTATTCATAGTGTGGCTCTGAGCGCTGCCCCTATGTCCCCATTTAATGTGTTTCATTAAGCAGCAACTATGATTACATGCTAGCTGTAGTCTAGCTTGATAGAATCGTTATTACTCATTTGGGGAGCATATTTATTATCTCCAGTATATCCAGCATGGGAAATCTTATTACAATGTATTTATTAGGCCATTAGGCTTTTTCTCTTATTATTTTTATCAATCAGGGTTTGTATTTATCCTGATTAGCACACCTAGGTCGGGACTGTCATTTACTTGCACTTGACACTTTACTATATAGATTTGAATTGTATGAGAGGGGGTTTTTCAGCTTTATTTATTATCACAGCTTAATTGTGTCCTGAATATTTATGCACTTATCACTTTTCTTATTATATTTATTTTTTGTGCACTGTATTTATTAGATTGTTATTTATAGTTTATTTATCTGATTCCTTAGGTGTACATTTCATTCCCATGTTGGTGGTTTTATTGGCCATCAGGGGGCGCCAGTAGACCACACCCTGTTTATGGATAGTGATTTATATTATAATATGTTCAGTTCATGATACACAGTATTGGATTGACTTAATATCTCATTATTATACCAGCTTCATAGTTTGCAGTTCCCGGGGACCCACCAATTGTTCTGTTTTATCTTGTCTTGTCTGTATATGTTGTGTATATGTTTTTTATAGTGTCTTTAGTACCTTCAATAAATTTTGTCATATCACTTTATACATATTTCCAGAGTGAGTGCCCATACTTAGATCCCCCTTCCTTTTTTCTTGTATTGGTTTAGCTATTTGTTTGGGGATTTATGGGAGCACCATCTGTATTATATAGCTTTTCTTATTCTAGTGGTGCCCTTACAGGTTATATTGTACTTTGAATGTAGGTAAGTGTTGGAGTAAGAATTACAAATGTAGAAAAAAATGATGTCTGTGTTGTGCAGCTGGAGACTAATAGCTCATGTTTATGTCTGCTGAGTGTCGGCCGACACTCTGGCCTGTTCCATGCTGAGGAGAGGGGGAAACAATGTAACAAAGTATCAGCTGTTCAGTGCTGGCAGCCGTCCAGCATAAGATAACAACATTGCCTGGCCAGAACTCGTATATCTAAAACAGAGAGAAAAGCTCTAGAAGTCATTTAGCTGATTTTGACAGTTTTCCCTTCATGTTGGCTCTGCTGCAGAATCTTTCAGTTTATCATTTTCTCTTTCATATTCTTATTTTTCATTTTTCCATATGATCTTTCTTTCAGCTTTGTGTGTTTTGAGCAAAGCCCAACCCAGGATTTTCACTATCTGGAGTTTTGTTTTGTGCCCCTAGGGGCATCCCGACTTGGGATGCCCTGATATGTGAAATCCCCAAGTTCGCCTGTGAAAACGTACCTTTCCCTGTCCCACAGCGCATGCGCGGGCTCTCATCCAATCAGCGCTGTTTGCACACAGATGGGGAGCCTGAGCAGTAACCTTCCTGGCCGCCCGGCCTGTCTAAATGACTATCTGCGTGAGCGCGCCAGAAAAATGGGGGGATCTGTGGTTATCCAGGCGTCGTTTAACACAGTGGGCATCCTGATTTAGAATGCCCAAGGGGGAAGGTCAATGGCCGGGTCTTATAGACTTCAGGGTCGGCCACTCAGTGTTTTGTTCCACTTTAATACCTTTAGATTTTCCTGCACAGTTATTCAAAGAAGAATTTCAGTTATTTTCAGTCAGTTTAGTTTATTTTGTATAGATTTTACACATTTGAGTCATCTGGTCTCATAACAAAAGCAGCACCTCACACACACACAGCCGTTACCACTGATTACAGTGTCAGCCTCTGAGGTAAAGTGTTGCTAGGAGACCAGTGGGCTAAATGAAGCAGCTCACTAAATACAACCCAGCAGATCCCCCTATTCAGCAAATGGACTGAGCCATTGTAATTATACAATTTAAAAGAAAGGCAGATATTTTTTCCTTTTTTCTATCGCCAGATTATTTATACACATGTTAGAAGCTATTGTGTGGCTATTTAATTATTTATCTTTTTTAATGCAAATTTCGCGATACTGCTCCTTTAATGTCACCCCCCAGTACAGGCGCTTACACTACCTTGGCACATTTGACTATGGTCTGCAGCACTGCTTTTTTCAGTGTCCAGATTTCACAATTAAAGATCTTTCCCATGTAAGGACGCAAAAAACCTTAAAAGTAGTAGTTGCCTCTGCCCTTGTGTTATCAGCATGCCAGATTGGTTGGGGATTTCCCTGATAGAACTCTGGGTTCCCATTTATGACTAGAGAGCAATAGCTCCCTGATCGCCCAACTGTAATAATGAAAATACAGGAATGTTGTTTCTTTAATTGTCAGCACAAACTTTGACTTTAATTGGTCCAAATATATAAAATTACTTGTATTTTATATTCAAAGTGCAAGGGATGTTTGGGGCCAGAAACGGAATTCTCCATGTTGCTACACCCTGTAAGTGGTACTGTATCCTACCTATCCTCCTGAAAAGAAAGCTGATCATAGAAACGGGCATGGCTTTCAAACATAAACTATGAGTGCACTGCAAACACTATAGCATACTATAGCATTAGTGAATGTCAAATGAAATTGCCCACAAACACACATTAAGGGCTTTGCTTTTAGTAATGAGTGTAAATATCCATGATTGATGAGGGCTGTAAATTGTAACTGTTTGCTGCCTCACTTGGCTGGCCACAGGCTGCCTATTCATGATGTTTTTTTAAAGAGATTAGAAGAAACAACATATGTCCAAAGGCACCAAACAGTCCTTTAGTTCAGAAAAATTGTATTGTGCAGTTAAACCGAGAGAAGAACATTAGTATTGTCACAGTTTGCATTCTAAAAGTGACATTGTGTACAGATTGGAGCTGCATTCTTCTGAAGGCTTTTGTATACAGCAACCTCATACATATAAGAGACCAACTGTCCTGAGTGGAGAAAGCTGGCACAAGTACATTTCCTGGTCTCTGCTTCTAATGACTTCATGTAGTAACAGAATGGTCTCTTTCTTTGCAGATGTGTGCAACGTAGATCACCAGAACAAGGCTGGCTACACACCCATCATGCTGGCGGCCCTGGCAGCTGTAGAAGCACCCAAGCATATGCGTGTAGTAGAAGAGCTCTTTGGCTGTGGGGATGTAAATGCCAAAGCCAGTCAGGTAAGATGATATTCCATGGACGGAGGACTAAAATGTGGTGCTGTAAAGAAATTCATTAGCACAATGGTGATATATATATATATATATATAACCTTTTATTAGCTCTTTATTACACAGTCACTGTTTTTTTTTTTACCTTTCTATACGGGATATGTATATAGTTTTATAAACTTGTGATAGCGCAGAGTTCACCTGGGCTGCTTACTAGAAAAAAAACAGGTGTAGATAGGTTTTCTGGCACCCGGCGCAAAGATTTGCAATGGCACCAGTGCCTATTTTTGAGAATACGGGTAATAGTAATCACATTGTCCCTGCGGAAGTGTTTGCATGACAAAACAGAATCTAGCACCTGCCATGGTCTCTTACTGTACACACTGTGGCATCACACACACACAGTCAGTTACACAGGGCAATGCAAGAAAGTTTTTTCTCATTTTTCTTTTTTTTTGAGGGGTGGGTGCATTTATGGACATTGTATACCAGTGAACACATAGGAATTTGTCCTCCACATTTTACCCATCCGTGCAGTCGGACAAACAAGCCATGAGTGCACTAGCCAGGGAATGCAGAAAAAATTGAGCATCAATTTGCTGTGGTCTGTGGGGCTTATGGTCAGCAAGACGGGGTGGGTTGAAGTCCTTGCATCACAGCATCCCACTACTACCCCTATGCCTTCTGGTGTCCTTAGACCTAAATATGAATAAACACAGTGTAAGCAAATTCCCTCAGGCCCTAAAGGTGGAGCAGAGAGTGCAAACAGATTCCATCCTGGACCCAAAACATGATGTGCAGACAACTAGTGGGGTTCTAGCCCAACAAACAAATAGGAAAAGGAGGGTGAAAACCCCAATTCAATCACTAGGCTATAGTCTATAAAACTGCAGGGCCAGTGTTCTCCCTCTAAGCCAGACATTTCCTGATGTGTGACATTCCCAGGGGATACTTGCCCCCCCCCCTCTTTTCATTCAGTGTTTTATGCCACACATTATTATGCACAGCATAGAATGCTGATTGGAAAAGGTAACAATACTGGGCATTCCTGAGGGTTTCACACAGTGTTGAATGGGACAATCCTTATTTGGGATGTCCTGCTGTGTGTTAACCCCCCCCAAGATTACCCACACAACTATCCTTTCTGACGTTCCCCCTGCACGTGTGTGGACTCTCGCCATATTCGCTCTAATACACAGCATAAAACGCTGTTTGGGGGGAATGTGACATGGGAGTGTGTCGGAAAGGGAAGTGAGTATGGGTGATCGGTGGGGGTTCACACAGTAGGGCATGCCAAATTGGAATGCCCCAGGGTCACTTAGTTGGACGGCCCAGGAGTCTTTTAGACTTTAGGGCCAGTCTAGGGGCTGATAGGTCCACTATAAAGAAACCAGAACACAGTTTTTGGAAGCCAGTCAGGTAAGATGAAATTGCCCCTGTAAGTGAAATCACCAGGTTCCTCATCTGTGTCCGAACGTATACTCACCTTGATGGCAATCCCATGGCGCATGCAAGGGGGCTGTGGCCACATCGCGACTTCCCTTTGGCTGATGTGTGTAGATGCACCAGGCTTTTCTGAGTGGCTGGCTAGGGTATGCTCAGCTGAAGGGGAGCACCTAGCACCCTGTTCAGGTTTACAAAGTAAAGCTGAATGGAGTGTGGGCCACTGATTGTCATTCGTGCCATGGGATCGCCAGAGAAATATGTTTACATGAAAATCCAGGGGATCTCACCAAGCAGAGCATTCCAAGAGATGCATCATGAAAGGGGCAACAATGCAATGCCAAATGTTTTTTTTCATTCATGGGAAGTGGTTCACATTGCGATCTGCAGACGAGAAGCTGGGTGTAACTTCAGCCTCCTATCCTCGGGCTCTGCCCTGCCATAATAATTTTATCAGACATGTGTGGCTCTATTGGAGGGGGAAGGCAGACAGTCTATTTTCCCAGGAAGCGCCATCCTGCAGTCTTGTACAGGATGGCATTCAACCTAATGCCAGCCCTGCACACAGATAAAATACATAAAACACACATATACTATTAAAACCTGCTAAGTATTGCAGTGTGCTGCCCAGTGCACATTCAGAGCAGAGGAGTAACTGCTCATACCCTGCAGTTGCTGGCCGGGTCTGAGCTTCCATTTCTTGTGCTGCACAGGGGAAGATTCAGGAGGAGGAGCTCTAGGGATTCTTCTCACACCGCCAGAACTGTTGATGATGCACACTGACCCTAGGAGGCGGGAGCCACAGGGAACCTGCTATCTGTCCTCACACACAGCATGGCCATCATGGATCTTTCCTGTCGCCCAGCCCTCACCCCTCAACAAAGGCCATGTGAGTAGACTGGCTTCTTCCAGAAAGGTGGCTTACCAGCTCCTCCTCTGCCTCCTTGCCTAATAAACATTATCTGTCCTGCGACTCTTAAAATCTCCCCCTGCCTGGCTACTCTTGTCCTTCTGGCGCTGCACCTACAAATAACCCCTCAGCTGCCAATATCTAAGAGTGGCCACAAGGATCCCAACTCAGCTTTGCCAAATGCCAGGTTCGCCTCCATAGAACGCCCTCCCTGGCTGTCAGTGCCACTAACAGCCAGGGAGGGCCACTAAGTGGGGGGAGGGGGAGCCTAGAGGGGAGACCTGCTGCACCCGGGGGAAAAGGCCCCCCCCCACCCCCCTCTAGCTTTACTCCTGACTAAAAAGCCATTGTAAATAGGATAAAATGTATACATATACTCATCCCCCTCTTCCCTTTTCTCTTTCCAGTACCCTTTGCCACAAAACATTCTTCCCCTCCTAAAATTCTTCATAGAAATCCTGAGCACTTGCCCTGCACCTGGCTTGAGTTAGATTATCTGGCTGGAGCCAGGCATTGCACACTACTTCTCCTTGGACTCTGTGTGCATCATCAAGTGATGGAGGTGTATCTGGCCACCCTAGATCCTCTGAATGTGGCCAATTATTTAGGTTGCAGCCAGCCCAGAGCACGGTGTACCATAAACAAACATTTTTTAGGAGCATAACATTTTGAGGAAAAGCCCTTGAAGGAATAGCTGTCCAAGCTGTGAAGACAGTTATATTTTATTTCTGTCGGCAGAGGTCTAATTTTTTTTTTTTTGCACTGTAGTTTAGATGCATCTTTTTTATGAACCAGCAATTGCCTCTTAATACATGAGAGGGTTTTGCTGGCTTTAGAAGCAGCTGATCGCCATTAATGTTCAAGGTTCTTGGTATTGCAAATCTGCACCTCACTTTGAAAGACTGTTAAGCCAAACGCTCTAAAGTCTGTCAGTATTGGACTGGGCAACATGGAAGCATGTTAGAAATTACATTGTACCTGTATGAAAACTAATACTTTCTCACTGTGTTGTTTTGTTCTGTTTATTGCAGTGTGATTAATTCCTTCACATCTGTATGTGTTCTCTTGACCTGTGTTTATACCAATACCCACGTTCTCGTGTGATCTTTTACCAGGCTGGCCAGACTGCTTTGATGCTAGCAGTGAGTCATGGGAGGATAGACATGGTCAGAGCTCTCCTAGCCTGTGGAGCAGATGTGAACATTCAGGATGATGAAGGTTCCACAGCACTGATGTGTGCAAGTGAACATGGACATGTGGAGATAGTAAAACTGCTGCTGGCCCAGTCTGGCTGTAACGCCGCCTTAGAGGATAATGTAAGTTACCCCTTTGCTTCAACTCTTGATGTGTAGTTTAAATATGATCCATTTAAACACATTTGTTTAAAGCCTATCTGTAGGCAGTAACCACATTTAATAAAAGGTGTATTCTCATTATTAGTATTGATCCATCGCATCGCCACTGATAGGAATCACCCACAATCGTGTGCTGTCCCCTCCGATTGTGCCAGTGTATTCCTGGGCCTGCTTTTGCACCATTGAGAGGAGCCACTGTTGATAGGATTATCTGGTCATGTTGTGTGTCCCCTGCTGCTCATTTTATAAGTAGGTGTGCACACCTTAGCCGCTGTCAGCACATCGCAAGAAGCAAGCTTGTGGGGCTGTGAGGCTATTCTAATGCAAGGTAAATAAGCAAAACATCGCCACATACTCTGTTTTAGACACTTTCATAACTGTAGAAGCAAAAATGGGTGTTTTACGGTATTTATATTGATATCATTAAGTTTCACCACTAAGTTCCATTTTATTGCATCTTCTCGGACATAAAATGTGTAGTGTATTTGTATGCTTGCAAATATTGCCTGTGGGCTGACATTGTCTCTCTATTTAATTGGACGATTATTTGTAGACCTGCCCACAGGAGCCTTGTTTAAAGTGGACCAATCATCAGGATTTTGACTATGTAGGCAATGTAGAATGCCCCCCTGTGTGAAGCTCCCCCAGATCACCCACTTTCACTTACCTCTTCTCGTATCCACAGAGCATACGTGGGTGCTCGTGCAATCGGCGCTTTATGCAACGCATACTGTGTGTGGCATAAAGCCGCTGATTTAAACTTTGCTCTGGCCTAGGTGCACCGGCGGCTTCCCTGTGTAGTGCATGGCCCAGTACATCCAGTCTTTCTGGATGGCTGGGTGCAAGGAGCGTGCTCAGCGGCAAAAAACTGGGGGTTTGGCCGCCGTCAGGGATCATGTTGCAGAACCTGCTGGAATTGGGTAAGATCGCTGGCGCCCCGGGGGGTTTCACATAGTGGGGCATCCTAGCGGCCAGTCCTGGAATCTTTTAGATCCCAGGCTGGCCGCAGGGTGTGATTGGTCCACTTTAAGCAGATTCTCTAATACTGGACTGAGAAGCAAATGTCATAATTTTCCAAACAAGTGTTGTAAAACAATATTAATGTTTTTATCCTAGGATGGTAGCTCAGCCTTGTCAATTGCTCTGGATGCCGGTCATAAGGATATAGCCGTTCTTCTTTATGCTCATGTCAATTTTTCAAAAACCCCATCTCCGGTAAGTAGAGTAAGGACAAACCTGTGAAGAAATCGAACAGGTTTCATGGAAATGGGTTTCATTGGAATTTGAGATGCCTTTATCCTGTATTGTGGTGTAACTGTACATTTGTCGTTATAACCTATGTATGTTACACATGTAGAAATATAACTTTAGCATATGTCTGTATAATAAGCATGAGGGCTTTATTTTCTGGATTATTCGTTTATAAACACACCTTTTCTCTCCATTTTTCTTGATCTTCCGCTGTCTTACAAGCGACTTGTCTTGTGAAACATTGGCAATTTCCTTACCATGTGGAGGAAACGTCATTAATATGTTGTGACGCCTGTCTTGACTGTTCAGGGCTATGGCACATTCCATGTGTGTAGTCAGGTAGTCTGAAGTCTTCTGTAATCAGGTGTCAGTGAAGCAGGTGGCAAAGCTTCCATATATATTCCATACTCTGGATTCTACACACTTTTGAGTTCCTGCTTGTTTAGTGGCAAATTAGGGTAGAACAATTAGGGTAGGCAAAGACGGGACCTGAAGTGGACCTATCACCAGGATTTTCACTATCCTGGTGTTTTAGGATTCCCTGCTGTGTGAAACCCCTCGGCCACACAACTCACCTTTCCATCATTCACAAGGCAATTGCATACTAATACATAGCATATAGCGTTGTTCTAAAAACTATGGCTGCTTAGGGAGTGGCTGCATCCCCTTGGCTACAGTTGTCTGCATGCTCCCGTCCTCCCCCCTATGTGGGAGGGGGCCTATATAGGAAGTTCACAATGAAAAAGGATGCCCCAGGGGCACTTAGCTGGCCAGCAACTTTAAAGTGGATCAAAACCCAGGGTTATGACTATCCTGGGTTTTGGACCTTTTCCCAGGGCACCCCGACCGGCACCCGCATCCCCCGCTACCCTTTAACAGGGAGCATGCCCGCCATTCACAAATGCCTGGAGCTGGCACATGCCCTGCTAGAGGCATAGCGGGGATGCGGCCGTGGCTTGCGCATGCGCCGTTGGCCCGGGAAACAAGGTAAGTGTATGGGGCGACTTGGTGGGTTTCACAGAGCGGGGCATCCCAATCGGGATGCTCCGGGGGAGGGAATCTATCATCCCGGGAATCTTATAGGTTCCCAGGCCGATCGCTGTGGGTTTAGGTGCACTTTAATGTGGTAGGTAAACTAGTGATATCTCCCTTCCTTCTCACTTCACTGGAATGTCTCATAAGCAAAAAAAAAAAAAAAAAAGAAGAGAAGCAGTTGTACGATTAGGAAAAAGTGGAGCAGGTGATCTGCTTGGTTGGTGCAGGTACTCACACTATAGATACACAATTATCTTTTAAATCTCACTGCTAGCACCTGCTCGTCCAACCTGTCTGCTCAAACTATCTATTAATACATCTGACGAACAGTTCCCACTTTGCTGTGGCTGCTTTTTTCGGTCCTTATTAAAATGGAGCAATCACACCACTGCGGCTGCCCTGGAATCTAAGGTTCCAGGGCCAGCCACTAGCCTGCCCCAGGGGCATCCTATGTTGGATGCCCTGCTGTGTGAAACCCTGCGGGGTACCAGTAATCTTGCCTGATCTGGATGGCTTTCGTGACGCTGTATTCCCCAGCATCTCTATAGCTGTGCACGCTCCCTGCACCCAGTCATTCAGGTAGGCTGGACGCACAGGAGCGCACACTCCTCAGGGGAGTTGGGGATGCGGCTGCCTGCGTCACTTATGCCAGCCCGAAATTCAGACAAGCATCTGCATATGCACTGTGTGAATGGCTGCAAGGTTAGTGAAAGTGGGAGATCTGGGGGGTTTCACACATCAGGAAGCCCCTGGGTGCAGGGATAGTCAAAATCCTGGTGATAGGTCCACTTTAAACCTGGGCTTTTGCATATTTTGCTATATACTTCCTGGAGTCTAAGATGATACTTCCACTTGGATGTATTCTTTCTGTAAGGGGTATAAGTATCCAGCATTGAACAGCTGAACGCAGCCTCAAAGTGTTGTATCTATAGGGTCTAACCTCTGCCACATTGTCACTCTAAGCCTTTCTAATGACAGATTCACTTTTATGGGTTTTTTTTCCACAGGGTACTCCCCGACTAGGAAAGAAGCTTCCACCCAGTCCAACACAAAGAGGACCATTTGAGCATTGATTTGCGCTGCCTGGGTGCCTGTGATGTGCTGCTACATGTTGCTGTGTCTATGTGACAGATGCTGAATGTACCCGTGTTTGTGCCTGAGCACACCAGCTAAAGCAATATCTGCATCTGGATGTAGACTGGAACTGGAACAAAGCTAAATCCACAGCACTGGCTCTTTCCCACAGATGGAGGTCGACAATGGAATTGAGCGTCACTTCTAGAAACTGATCCCAGTGTTAGAAAGTGCCATAGTGCCTCTGTCATTGTGACTGGTGTAATATTTATACCCCTCTGCATCCCTCCACCTTTCAGTCTCCATTCCAAACTGAAGCGTCTTCACATCTAGCTTGTAAGCTAGGCCACTGGTATTCTGTTTTTAAGCTGTCTTGTATAAAAGAGCCCTCAGTAGATCTGAACGGACAAAGAAAAGCTGCCCTCTGGACTGTATGTATTATGTAACTTTTATATTAAAGGAAAATATGTATCTACAAATGGTGAGAACTTCAGTATTTGCTGCATATTTTTTTAATCTGTAAAAAAAAAATGTAACCTGTATATGCCTAAGGCACATTTGTGGAAAATGATGTCTAGTTCTATGTATTAATATCTTTAATGTTTATAAAATTGAGACACTAGGTCACTCTTCATACATACCGAAAAAATAAGCTGTTCTTATTTATATAATAATAGTTCGTCTTCTCTACAATTTCTGTGTTTAAGTGTTTGAAGTGCCTTAAACTCTTGCCATATTTTCTCAATAAACGTTCACCATTCGGTTTTTATTCATGCCACATGTCACTCTGCAGGTTCTGTAAATGGGGGTAAACCAGTGCATTCCTGGATACATTAAAGCTTAAACTTCAGCATGATTTAATGGAAAGCCCAAACCCTTGAAAAAAAACTATTCCCCAGCATCTAAAATTAATATATTTCAAGTTTTTAGTCACTTATTACTCTTTCCCCCACCGGGCTGCAACTCTGTTCAGGGCTCTAGGATACGGGCGCCGCCATCTTGACTCAGAAGCATCACACATACTGAGGAGAGGAGAGCGGGATAAAGTACAGGGGGTGGGTTTATAGCTGTGCTTTGCACAGACAGCAGAGTTGGGGTCAGGAAAAGGACAGCAATCCCAGAATACAGAGTCGGAAGACACTGATGCTTCGTGAGCCGCCATCTTGGATGTTTAAAGGCTCATAGCATGCAGTAGAGGCAGGTAGGATGATTTTTAATGTGTAAGAAACATATAAGATAGACTCTTATTCAGGGTGAAGGCCCGCTTTAACTAAACATGAAGTTAACTTTCCCCAGCTGGATCATAGAATTCAAAAACTACAGTAGCTTTAATCCTTTTCTACAAAAGAAAGCATAGTTACTAACACAGCTCAGAGGATCCCTACTATCTGACACTCTGGACTAAGAGGTGGACTCCGAATTTGCCACTCCCATGGCATGACCCGCCACAACAAAGCCAGACAGTTTTCATCACTAAAAAATGAAGAGAAACAGTGGGTGTGGCAACAGCGATGTGATGTGAGCACGCTGTGATGAGTGTGAGAGGAGGTCAGGGTTTCAGAGCTGCAGAGAGAGGCAGCCAATCAGGATGTCTGGGCTGGGAGTGGGGGGTGTTTCTGTTCTTGGTCCCCTGAATGTTGATTGATGGACCAGATCAGCAGGGTGGGGACTGAAAACTGAATGAGAAAGTTACTAAGAAGACAGAGGAGGAAGCAGAGTGATGGAGCCATTTAATGAGAGGTAAGCTAGTGATATTTATTTTTTAACTTCTGACTTGCCAAACACTTTAAGGATCATTTTTAAATGCCTGGCCAGTGTGCAACATGCTTTAGTTTAAAGTGGACCGAAACCCAGGATTTTGACTATCCTGGGTTTTGGTCCACTTCGGTGGGGTGCCCCGCTGTCTGAAACCCCCCGAAAGCCCAGAAACGCTCACCTCACCACGCTCCCACGTGACCGCTCCAGCCAATCACAGCGCTCAGAGCAGCTGTGGTATGTGCGTCCAAGGCCGCTTGAACGCGCATAGCAGCTCAGCGGCTCTGAGCGCTGGAGGCCGCGTCTCGCGCTTCCCTCTAACAGGGAGCACGCCTGCACCGGCCGTTTTTTTCACAAACAGCCGGTGCGGGTGCGCGCCCTGCTAGAGGGAAGCGCGAGCCGCGGCTTGCGCATGTGCCGATGGAACGGGGCTGAGGTAAGGTTTGTGGGCCTCCTGGGGGGCTCCTCCTGATTTTGGATGCCCCGCGGGGAGGGATCTGATCGGTCCAGTAATCTTATAGATTCCCGCGCCGATCCCCCCTGGGTTTCAAGCCACTTTAAGTAAGCGCTCGCTTTCTACTGGGATTTAGCTTGGAGGAAGTCATGCCCCTATTTAGCAAGCAGGATGAACAGGTGTGTCAGGGCAAATCTTTTTTCAGCAGTAAAAACTTTCTATTCCAAGTATACAGCACGTCCTGTTCCAGAAGATTCATTACACATGGGGTAATACATCCACAAGATGGCGCTGGACTGCAGAAAACAGCTTGTGGCTCCTCCCGGCCCTATATAAGCCAGGGACCTCCCACAAATTCCCCAGTTCATTTCTGCAGTCTGCTCTGAGAAGATAGAAGATAGCTCTCTTGTGGCGCAGGTGAGCGGGGCTTATGGCCTGCGACCCTGTGTCAGTCTCCTCGCCTTTCCTGCCCTTTAAGGCATCGTGAGCGCGCCATACCACGGACTGCATGCAGCAGCAGACATGCTCAGCTGCATGGTTTTAACAGAGCAGGCTCTTCTTCTGTCGCATGCTCCACAGTGACACCTGCTGTTCAGCCCATTGGAAGTGCACAAGGCCTAGAGTGTAAGCTCTTGGACTTGATTTCACCTCCTGGTGTCCTGAGTTTGAATGGACAGGAAGTGACTTCACCAGACTCTGGCACATCCCTCCCTGTGCTGATTGATAGCCCTATTTAAGAGGACAACTGGCCTACAGCCAATGCTGTGTTAACAGCTTACTTCCTGGACCTTGTTTTTCCTGATTCCTGAATACCTGATCGAATACCTGGATTTATATACGGACGGATAACCTGATTTTTGACGCGGATTGCTTATGGACTTTGCCTGTTTTCTGCCTGCCTCTGACCCCGGATTCACCATTGGACTCTGCTCAGACTTTTTATTTGCTCTTTGGAGTTTTTTCTGCTTCACTTCGCCCCATACCTGGAGCTCAGCTCAGCTCTCCCCATGATTGTAGCCAGGAGGCTTGACAGTATAACACAGCCATTAGCATGAGCTTCGGTGGGGAACCCTGTCAATTTGATAATTTGATGCAGCAAGTCTTTTCCCTCTGTGCAGCCGTCCAGGGCTTACAGGGAGGCTTTACTCAGCTTGTGGATCGGCTAAATCAACTCACGCCCCCGACAGTATCTTCTGCTACAGCTGTTCCTACCACACAGGGGGCAGATTCCGGGGTCACCCCTGAACCCCAAGTTCCTTTCCCGGAATTTTTCTCAGGAAATCGCCAGAAGTTTCGTGCTTTTAGGAACAGTTGTCAGTTATTATTTTCTCTGCAACCACGAACCTATGCTGCTGAGGAAGTCCGGGTCAGAATTGTTATTTCCCTTCTGCAAGGGCCTCCCCAAACATGGGCCCATTGTCTTCTGGAGCAAAATCATCCTTGTCTGGCCTCTGTTGATCTTTTCTTTTCTGCTATGGCAGCCATCTATGATGATCCCGGACATGTTGCATCAGCAGAGGCAGCTCTCCGTAATTTGCGACAGGGTCGGCGTCCAGTTGAGGAGTATGTTGCCGATTTTCATTGCTGGAGTTTTGACACCCTGTGGAATGAGCCAGCTTTAAAACATCAGTTTCGTTTAGGTCTTTCTGAACTGATTAAGGATGAACTGGCCCACTTCGACACTCCTGAAACTTTAAATGAACTTATTCTTGCAGCCATTCAGGTGGATCGCCGGATGTGGGAACGCCGTGAAGAGCGTTCAGCCCTAGCCCAATGGTTTGCTCCACGGTCCTCGCCTGCATCACCTGACTCTCCGCAGACCGATTCGGGGGTTATCAAGCCCATGCAACTGGGAACCATCCAGGCTGCTTTGTCCCAAGAGGAAAGACTGCGCCGGAGGCGGCTAAACCTTTGCATGTACTGCGGGAACCCCGGACACTTTCGGGTTAATTGTCCCACCAGACCCGCAGCTATGAAGAGATCAACACCTCTTATTAAGAGCACACCACTTCCTGTGCCTGGTTCTCACCTCTCTGTGCTTCTTAGTTTACAACTTCCTGGAGGAAGGGTTGAGACCAGGGCCATGATTGACTCCGGGGCCTGCAGCTGTTTCATGGACTTATAATTTGCACAGACTCACAATATTCCATGTGAAGTTCGGCCTACCCCTCTGCTTCTCACTTTGGCCGACGGATCTACCGTCAAGTCCGGACCGGTGTCCCATAGAACTAAATCGCTTGGCTGCTCTACTCCTGATGGACACTCAGAATTAATACACTTTGATTTAATGCACTCTCCTTTGTACCCTATTATTTTGGGTTTCCCGTGGCTCTCTATACATAACCCCGACTGGTCATCGACTGGTCTTCCGGTTCAGTTTCTTTGTTCTCTCCCTATTGCAACCAATTTTGCAGACAGCAGGAGAGTAACCTCTCTGTAGTAACCCTTAATCCACCGGATTCCCTTCCGCCTGCGTATCTAGAGTTCCAGGATGTGTTTGACAAAAAAGGTGCAGACCAGCTACCTCCTCACCGCTCTTATGACTGTCCAATAGACCTTCTACCTGGGTTGGCCATCCCTTTTGGACGTATTTATCCGTTGTCTGAAGCCGAGTTACAGACTCTCCGTGAATATATTGATGAAAACCTGGCTAAGGGTTTTATTAGACATTCCACTTCGCCTGCAGGAGCAGGGATATTCTTCGTGGAGAAGAAGGATGGGTCTCTCAGACCCTGTATAGATTACCGGGCCCTCAATCAAATTACAGTCAAGAACCGATACCCTTTGCCCTTGATTTCTGAACTCTTCCAGCGTTTGGGGTCCGCTCGGTTCTTTACCAAGTTGGACTTGAGGGGAGCCTACAACTTAATTCGGATCCGTCAAGGTGACGAATGGAAGACGGCCTTCCGCACACGATATGGTCACTTTGAATACCTGGTCATGCCGTTCGGACTCTGTAATGCCCCTGCAACCTTCCAGCACTTTGTAAATGACGTGTTCCGGGATTATCTTGATATTTTCGTCATCATCTACCTGGATGATATACTAATCTTCTCTTCCTCCCTCTCGGAACATCGGGAACATGTCCGTCGTGTCCTTCTGTGTCTTCAAGAGCATCAATTATACGCCAAACTGGAGAAATGTCAGTTTGAACAACCTTCTATTCAGTTCCTGGGGTTACTTATCACCAGTACCGGCATTGTGATGGATCCTGAGAAGGTGGCTGCCGTCTTGGACTGGCCACAACCTATGAATCGCAAGGAAGTACAGCGTTTCATTGGCTTCGCCAACTTTTACAGACGTTTTATTAAAGATTTCTCACAGATAGTCCGCCCTATCACCGATCTCACCCGTAAGAATACTCCATTTGTCTGGTCTGAAGCTGCTGAGGAGGCCTTCTCTCATCTCAAGGAGCGTTTCACTTCTGCCCCTATCTTGAGACATGACGACCCCGAGCTCCCTTTTGTACTTGAAGTAGATGCCTCCGTCAATGCTGTAGGAGCAGTACTCTCTCAACGAGAATCTGAGCAAGGAGAACTCCATCCCGTAGCCTTCTTTTCCAGAAAACTGTCTTCAGCAGAGCAAAACTATGATGTTTGTGACCGAGAACTTCTTGCTATCAAACTTGCCCTGGAGGAATGGCGTTATCTATTGGAAGCTGCCAGACATCCAATTTTGATCCTCACGGACCACAAGAACCTGGAGTACCTTCGGTCTGCAAAAAGACTCCGGCCACGTCAGGCAAGGTGGTCACTATTCTTTTCCAGATTCTCTTTTCATATTTCTTACCGTCCAGGAAACAAAAATACCAAACCTGATGCACTCTCCCGTCTTCATCCTTCTGACCAAGGTCCTGAACCTGTGGAACCCACTATTTTGCAACCGAACCATTTTTTGTTACTTGAATCTGAACTCATTGCTGAGATTCGACGAGCATCCGATTCTATCCCAGAGAACCTACAATCTGAACTATCACGAGTAGATGGAATTCTGGTCCATCAAGAAAAGATTTTTGTTCCTGAATCTTTACGTTCCAGGGTTCTGGCCGAATTCCATGATCACCCCTTAGCAGGCCATTTCGGGCTCAAGAAGACGCTACATCTGATTCAACGTCATTTCTGGTGGCCCACCTTAAGAGCAGACTGTATATCATATGTTTCTTCTTGTGGGACGTGTGCCCGGAATAAACACATAACCACCAAACCTGCAGGTCTTCTCATGCCTCTCCCAGTGCCAGAACGTCCCTGGGAACATATTTCTATGGACTTTATTGTAGAACTTCCACCTTCGGACAACAACAACACTATCTTGGTGGTTGTGGACTATTTAACCAAGTTTGCTCATTTTATAGCTCTCCCCAGCCTTCCTTCGGCCTCAAAGTTAGCACAAGTTTTTGTGAAAGAGATTGTCCGCTTACACGGCCTGCCGTCTAAGATTGTGTCTGACCGCGGTTCCCAATTTACTGCCCGGTTCTGGACAGCGCTCTGTAGGAGTTTACGGATCACTTTGGCCCACTCATCGGCCTATCATCCCCAGACCAAAGGACAAACTGAACGGGTGAATCAATCACTGGAGCAGTACATACGATGCTACTCCTCGGCCCTGCAGGACAATTGGACACAGTTACTCCCATTAGCTGAACTGGCTTATAATAACTCTGTCCATTCTTCGACCCGCCTCACTCCGTTTGCTGCAAATTATGGATTTGATGCCAAGACCTTGCCTGATACCTGCATCCCAGTGAATGTACCGGCAGCTGCAGATTTAGGAGCTCATCTAATTGCCACTCATCAGATGCTCCGAACAACCCTTCGAGCTGCCCAAGAACGTTACAAAAGGACAGCAGACACTCATCGGTCTTCAGCTTCCAATTTTGCAGTAGGAGATCAAGTCCTGCTCTCTACCACTCATCTAAGGCTTCATCTTCCCTCTAAGAAGTTGGGTCCTAAGTTTATCGGGCCTTTTAAGATTAAGAGAGCTATTAATGAAGTTGCCTTTGAATTGGAATTACCTAATCGCCTGAAGATACACCCAGTTTTTCACGTGTCCCTTTTAAAGAAAGGAACTTTTAGAGATTCCCAAGACAAACCTCCTGATCCAATTATTGTGGATGGTGAAGAGGAATATGAGGTTGAACAGATCCTGGATTCACGGAAGAGAGGTGCCTCCATTCAGTATCTTGTTCGTTGGAAAGGTTACGGCCCAGAGGAAGATTCCTGGGAGCCATCTAGTAATCTCAATGCTCCACAATTAATCAGAGCTTTTCAGCGAAGACTCTCTAGATCGGCCGCCCAGAGGCGTCCTTTAAGGGGGGGGCAATGTCAGTCTCCTCGCCTTTCCTGCCCTTTAAGTCATTGTGAGCGCGCCATACCACGGACTGCATGCAGCAGCAGACATGCTCAGCTGCATGGTTTTAACAGAGCAGGCTCTTCTTCTGTCTCATGCTCCACAGTGACACCTGCTGTTCAGCCCATTGGAAGTGCACAAGGCCTAGAGTGTAAGCTCTTGGACTTGATTTCACCTCCTGGTGTCCTGAGTTTGAATGGACAGGAAGTGACTTCACCAGACTCTGGCACATCCCTCCCTGTGCTGATTGATAGCCCTATTTAAGAGGACAGCTGGCCTACAGCCAATGCTGTGTTATCAGCTTACTTCCTGGACCTTGTTTTTCCTGATTCCTGAATACCTGATCGAATACCTGGATTTATATACGGACGGATAACCTGATTTTTGACGCGGATTGCTTATGGACTTTGCCTGTTTTCTGCCTGCCTCTGACCCCGGATTCACCATTGGACTCTGCTCAGACTTTTTATTTGCTCTTTGGAGTTTTTTCTGCTTCACTTCGCCCCATACCTGGAGCTCAGCTCAGCTCTCCCCATGATTGTAGCCAGGAGGCATGACACCCTGCAGGACTATTCCCACCCGTTCCGTAATATATACTGCCTCCCAGCCTCGGCTGACAAGGTTTGGGTGAAGGTAGGTTAGTAGGCACCAGTACAGAAGGTGCTGAGGAGCTATGCTCCTACCGCAGTCCCTGCTCTAACAGGGTAGGCGATTTAGGCTAATGGTGAGCCTTTTTGGGATGCCCCCACTGCCTCATGGGTTTTGCCAGGTTATTCTGTGCAGTTAAACCTTATTCACATATATATTTCCCCCTCCACCCTCACTTCTCATATTAGTCCTCTGGGCGCCATTTTCCCTGGAAATTCGGCTGTTATCCTCCCTCACTCTCCCCTTGGGGGATCTCCGGGGGGGGGGGGTCGTCTGGTGATTTAATTTCACTCTTGTCATATTTTAGTGTTGGTAACTTTATAATACGCCGCCGCCGCGCTTTGTACTGTGCTCCGAGCATGGCAGCCTCATTCACCTCAGAGCTGCCGGGCCACTATTGGCCGGCCGGATCACGTGGGCACGTTTCCCGCTCTTCGGGGGGGGGGGGACGGGCTCTGTGGATGATGCAATTTTACCTCACAACTCCACGGCCCGCCCCTCGAGGTCTGCGGACGCCATTTTGTCTCCTTGCTGCGTGCTGCTGGCTCTCTGCGGTCTGTGAGTAACCCCGGTGGGGTGATTTTTTCTAAAGTTTTTTCTCTGCCTTATTCTCATGGGAATGTTTGATTATGTCTGTCAGGCGGGTGAAAACTTCAGTACTGTGGTTTCCCCCGGCCATCTTCCCTCACTAACTCCCACTCCCCTAGCGGTTCTTGGGGCATCTTGGGTAGCTCTTCAGCGTTAACCCTTACTGGCCTATTGTGCCATTCAAATCACCATATGGAGGCTTCTGGCCCGGCTATGTGTTGCGTGTGGGGTATCCCCTATTAGTGATAATGTCAGGGTGTGTGTACCCTGCGCCCAGCACTGCAGTCTGGGCTGTCTGTTACTCCTGGGGGTGCGCCCCCTCTGGCCTCACCCACCCCCCCATGCTTACATCTAACCCCCACTGAGGGGCATACTAGTGGGGAGTCTCAACCTGATTTAGCTGCACGGATGGTCAGTATGGCTTCTGCTGAGAAGCGGCATTTATCACCCGTGGTTTCCCTTTTCCCTGTGGAAGATGAGGGCCCTTACTCACTCCCAGGTCCCTACCCTCTTGAAGAGGGGGAATTATTTTCTGATTCCTCTGAAGAACTACCTAAGATATATGGTGGTACTGGGACTCCCTTTGGGGAAGACCCGTGGTCCCCTGTTGACACTGACAGATTGCTGAGTCACATTTTTGAAGTGCTTTGTATTTCTCCCCCGGCAGTGGCTCCGCAGCAGCAGGGTGAGCTTTTTCATACGGTTAAGCCACGCTGGGAGTTCCCTGAGCAGTCTCACTTTAATAATCTAGCTCTCAGAGAATGGGAACGGCCTAGCAAGCTGCTAGGGGTGCCTAGGAGTTGGGACAAGAGTTATCCCTTTCCTGCTGATGTTGTTAAGCGTTTGGACCAATTGGCCTGTCATGCCTTTGCCTGTGTGGGGATGGCACTGCGCCCGGTTTGTGCCTCTGCTATTACGGCTATTGCCATTACAGGAATGCTTAAGTGTCTTTTGGATGGGGCATCTGAGGATGCGGGTAGAGAGGAGTATAGATCTCTCCTGCTTTGTGAGGAATTTATTGCATATATCCTCTCTGCCATGGATAATGCCATTAGAATGTGTGGTAGGACTTCTGCCCTGTTGGTGGCTATACTCCGCTCTGTCTGGCTACGTCAGTGGGTAACTGACAATGCTGCTAAGAAGGCTCTCACTGGTTTTCCCTTCAAGGGCCTGTGCCTCTTTGGAGAACGCTTGGACTTGTTTGCTAGGGGTGGTAGGTTACCTCAACGCAGGAGGCCATCTCGGTCCTTTCGGGGGGCAGGTGCCTTTCTCCCATCCTTCACGTGGTTCCAGAACTAACCGTGGAGTCTCTTTTACTGGGGCCCGTGGAGACCATTGGGGAAGGGGCAGAGGACGTGGCCGTCCTGGCCTCTCCTGGGGTCCCTAGCCAAAATCCTCACCAAGCCCCCTCAGGCATGATGGGGTGCCCTCACCCATCCGGGTGGGGGGGGGCGGCTTCGGTTTTTTGCTCACATCTGGAGACTTCACGTCTCAGACCGGTGGATTCAGGAGGTACTGTCCTCCGGTTACAAGATAGAGTTTTCAGCCTGGCCGCCCCCAAGATTCATCAAATCCCGGATGGCTCAAACCCCCCCTTTTAGCCCAGGGTCTGCGCCTTACTGTCCAAAACCTTCTGGAGTTAAGGGTCATCTGCCAAGTGCCCTTATAGGAAAGGGGCAGAGGTTACTATTCCATTCTTTTCACCGTTCCCAAAAAAGACGGGTCTATCAGACCCATCCTGGATTTAAAGCGCCTCAACAAATTTGTCAGATTCAAACACTTTCGCATGGAGACTCTGCGCTCAGCTGTCAATTCACTACTCCCGGGCGACTTCATGACCTCTGTAGACATCAAGGACGCTTACCTTCATATACCAATCTTTCCAGGTCATCAGAGATTCCTCAGGTTCGCTCTGGAGGATCAGCACTACCAATTTGTGGCCTTGCCTTTCGGTATCACCTTGGCTCCCAGGGTTTTCACCAAGGTGCTGGCGGGTGTACTGGCTCTGCTGAGATCTCAGGGCATTCGCATTCTTCCTTACTTGGGCGACATTCTCATCACGTCTCAGTCCTTCCAGCAGGCAGAGCTGGATACCCAGATGGTGGTGTCCACACTGGAGTCCTTCGGCTGGGTGATCAATCACCCCAAGTCTTCCCTGTTCCTGTCATTGGTGAGGTCCTTTCTGGGCATGACTCTGGACACATCTCAGGTCAAGATTCTTCTCCCTCAGCAGAAGGTGGAGAGTCTTCAAGTTCAAGCAAGGCTTCTTCTGTCTTGCCCCCATCCCTCCATCCGGCAGGGGATGCAGCTGGTGGGTCTGATGGTGTCTTGCTTCGAGGCGGTTCCATACGCTCAGTTTCACATGAGACCTCTTCAACTTCACCTCTTGTCAGTATGGGATCTGGACCCTGTGTCCCTGGATCAGGTGTTTGTTCTGTCCCCTCTGGCCAGGCGGTCTCTTTCGTGGTGGCTGGACTCAAGGAACCTGTTGATGGGCAGATCCTTTCTGACCCCTTGCTGGGAGACAGTCACCACAGATGCCAGTCTGACAGGTTGGGGGGGGCTTCTGCAAATCCCTGAAGTTCCAGGGTCAGTGGGGCCCTCAGGAGGCCCATACGCCTATCAACATTCTGGAACTGAGGGCGATGAGACTAGTTCTCACCCAGTTGACTCCACACCTTCGGGGTCGGGCGGGTCATTTCCGCTTGGACAACCAGACGGCAGTTGCCTACATCAATCATCAGAGAGGGACCCGGAGCAAGAGGACCCTCAAGGAAGTGTCCCTGATTTTGTCCTGGGCGGAGGAGAATGTCCCCTGCATATAGGCAGTTTACATCCCGGGAGTGGAAAACCTAGAGGCAGACTCCTTGGGCAGGGGGGTGTCTCGGCTGGGGGAGTGGTCCCTCAGCAACAAGGTGTTTTGGTCCCTGTGCCGTCGCTGGGGGCAGCCGGATGTGGACCTGTTTGCATCCCGTCACAATCACAAGCTTCCAGTTTTTGTCTCTCTGTCCCAGGACCATCTGGCCTTGGCCATGGATGCACTAGCAATGTCTTGGAAGAGCTTTCAGCTCCTTTTATGTGTTTCCTCCGATCCCTCTGCTGGGCAGGGTGCTGCTCAAGATCTCCCAGGAAGGGGTGCCAACCATTCTGGTGGCCCCCCGTTGGCCTAGAAGAGTGTGGTTCGCAGATATCGTGCAGTTGGCAGTAGATCCGTATTCCCTACCCAATGTTCCAGATCTGCTCACTCAAGGACAGCTACGCCATCCCATTTTACAAACGCTGGCTTTAACGGCCTGGCTGCTGAAACCTCCATCCTGATGGAAAAGGGGCTGCCTGCCTCTGTTGTTAGTACCATGATTCAGGCTAGGAAGAAGTCCTCGTCATCTATCTACTATAGGGTATGGCATACTTACATTGACTGGTGTGAGTCTAGGTCGCTTCCTTGTCGGGTGTTTTCTATCCCCAGGATTTTGGAATTCCTGCAACATGGTTTGGATTTGGGTCTTCAACCCGCAAAAGGTCATGTTTCAGCCTTGGCTATTTTCTTCCAAAGACCTTTTGCCAACCATCGTCTGGTTAAGACCTTTTTTCAGGGGGTTACTCACGTGCGTCCCCCACGTAAGCCTATGTTACCAGTCTGGGATTTGAACTTGGTCTTATCTGCCCTGCAGGGGTCTCCCTTTGAGCCCTTGCAGGGGGCCCCCTTGTCCATTCTTACGCTTAAGGTAGCCTTTTTAGTGGCTATCACTTCTGTTAGAAAGCACCGCCAACTCAGAAACACGCCTATCAAACCTCCTTACTTTGAGAGACACCAGGACAAGGTGGTGTTTCGTTTTAAGCCAGATTTTCTGCCTAAGGTTGTGTCTGCTTTTCATCTCAATCAGGACATTGTCTTGCCTTCTCTGTGCCCTAATCCTAGTTCTCTAAGGAGCAGGTATTACATTCTCCGGATGTGGTTGGAAGTGGTTGGAACCCTGAAGTTCAATTTGGTGGCTACTGAATCCTTCAGGAAGACTGATGCTCTTTTTGTTCTCCCTTCTTGGCCTAAGAAGGGTTTAGCTCCAGCTAAGTCCACCATCAGCAAGCGGATATGTCAGGCTGTGATTCAAGCCTATTCTGCTAAGGGGAAGGAGCCTGCTTTCCGTGTTACTGCTCATTCTACTCGTGCTATTGGTGCTTCTTGGGCTTTTCAGCACCAGGCTTCGGTTGAACAAGTTTGCAAGGCCGCTACTTGGTCTTCTGTTCATACTTTTTCTAAGTTTTACAAGGTTGACGTTAGGGCCTCAGCTGATGCTGCTTTTGGTCGCAAAGTTCTGCAGGCGGCAGTGGTCTAATCTGCCCGCTGTTACTTTTTGGGGATCCCACCCTACCTTACGGACACTGCTATTGGATGTCCCATGTGTAATGAATCTTCTGGAACAGGACGTGCTGTATACTTGGAATAATACAATTCTGTGATTACTCACCTGCAGAATTGGTATTATACGTATACAGCACATTCTGTTCCATCCCACCCTTGTTATCATTATTCTTAATTACCTCTGTATGGTAATTGTTCATATGTTCATTTTGAATTATGGTTATTATAGTTCTCCCGGTTTCTTGTTAACTGCTTGTCAATACTGGGGAATTTGTGGGAGGTCCCTGACTTATATAGGGCCGGGAGGAGCCACAATCTGTTTTCTGCAGTCCAGTGCCATCTTGTGGATGTATTACCCCATGTGTAATGAATCTTCTGGAGCAGGACGTGCTGTATACTTACAATACCAATTCTACAGGTGAGTAATCACAGAATTGTATTTTTCCACCGCTGAAGCCACGTCCTGTGGCATTTTTATGAGAGCCTATTGGGTGACATGGGGGCAGCCACATTCCCGGCACACTGTTTGGGTGTGTGCGCTCCCAGCCATTCAGAAACCGATGGAGTTGCGGCCGCCGGAGGAATTGCATCATGGGACCTGCCAAGATCAGGTAAGGTCGCTGATGTCCCGAGGGGTTTTGACCCACTTTAAGCCAGTGGTCCCCGATCCTACAAGGACCACCAACAGGTCCTGTATTTTAGATCTCCACATGGCCACCTCTATAGCTCTGCTGCTGCACTAATGACTTCACCTGTGTGTCTGTGTGGAGATCTCCTCAAGGACCCCGACAGGTCATGTTTTTGTAGAAGGGTTGGGGAACCCTGCTTTAAAGTGGACCAACACCCAGGGGGGATCGGCCCGGGAATCTATAAGATTTCCGGGCCGATCAAATCCCTCCCCGTGGGGCATTTGAAATCGGGATGTCCTGCGGGGTGAAACCCCCACAGGAAGACCACAATCCTACCTTTTCCACGTTCCAGTGGCGCATGCACGTCCCTCTAGCAGGGCGCGTTCCCGCGCCGGCTGTTTGTGAATGGCCGGCACGGGTGCGCTCCCTGTAAGAGGGACGCGCTCTGCTTGTCCGCCGGCGGGGATTGGCTGCAGCGGTCACGTGGGAGCGGGGAGAGGTGAGTTTTTGGGGCTTTCTGGGGGGTTTCCCCGATCGGGGTGCCCCACCGAAGTGGACCAAAACCCAGGATAGTCAAAATCCTGGGTGTTGGTCCACTTTAAGCTGATGCACAGTTGGTGTGGATCTTGTTGTTTATATGCATAGAACTTGGTATACTCTGAAATCCAAATCGCTACAAACCCTTTTCCTGTAGGAAAAGCTGGCGACGCCCATGTTTTTTCCCAAATAGCAGGTTTGAGACTAGATCACGCCAATGGAAGATTTATTGTTTCTCCTATAAAAAATATATATTGCAGAATAAAATGTACACCTTGCCCATGCAGGCACAGAAACTCTCGTACCCCATCCACTTGAAATCTGTGCAGGGTCTATTTTTGCAATACCAAGAAGAACCTATTTATTTAGGTTTGGGCTGAGGCCAGAAGCCTTCAATGTGTCCCTCCTGCTTACAAGCAAGCTGCTAATCATAGGTTTCCTCTCTTCTATTTTAAGATGGCATAAATGATATGGACAACCCAGACATTCCTGCTGTTACAGGGCTACATTTAGGCTCATGCTCTTTTAGACTCTAAAGTTTTGATCCACTTAAAGGCGTAACAAAACCTGGGACTTTGACTATCTTGGGCTCTGTTCATGTGCCCTGGGGGCATCCCAAATCATTTCCCTGCTATGTGAACCCCCCCTAGATCGCCCAACTCTCTTATTCCCTAACAGCATATGTGCGTTTTTTTTTGTCCCTGACTGAGGACATGTCATTCAGCAAGGCTTCAATGGGGAGCGAGATCAGGTGCATCCCCAAGGACGCATGTGTTCCTGCCCCAGCCTGTGTGAGGATGCAGGGGATGCAGCCACTCTCGTCCCCATTGTAAGAAATTGGAGCCATTTGCTGAATTACATATGCACAGCCAACAGCTCTAAGTGTTACGCTGTTAGTCCAGGAAAAGGTGAGTGAATACAGGTGACCTGGAGGTTTTCACCTAAAAATCTAAAAGATTCCAGGGCTGGCTGCTGACTTTTCCTTGGGGCGCCGGTACTAACTCACCTTTCCCCGTTCCAATAGCACATGTGTGCGCTCTTGTTCGATCAGAGCCATCTGTCATGACTACGCCATTCGCCAAATGGCTCTGATTGTTTTCAATAGGGAGCGTGTAGTGCCACATCCCCGGCAGCTACAGGATGTAAGGAAGGATGTTAACATGGTAAAGGGCTCTGATTGGACAAGAGGCTGTGCATGTGAGGTTGGACTGGGGAAAGGTGGGTTTCACACAGTGGGGCACAGAACAAAACATGGGAAAGCCAAATTCATGAGTTTTGTTCCGCTTTAAAGTGGTCCCACACCCTATATGTCGAAGCAGCACAGCTGCTCCTGACTGAGGGGGCATCCCAATTGGTCCCCCCGCATAATTTTCTACAAGGCTCCTCTCTGGAATCCAGATTCCTCCTACAGGATCCACATCACTGTTGGCATTTAATCATATTGGCATCATGGATGGGCGCATATTGATGTGTCACATCCAGTTAATGGGAATGGACACAAGTGGTCACATTTAGGACCAAGTCCTGAAAGAGGAGCAAGAATGGGGTAAGTTTTAGGGCCTTGATTGAGGTGCCCCCCTATCCCTGATGAAGCAGCAATGCTTTTCTTCCCCCCCCCCCCGAAGCATCCAAAATCGGCATGGCCCGCTGTGTGAAACTCCCCAGGTTGGCCCATACACTTACCTTGTTTCCTGGGACAACAGTGCAGCCGCATCCTCGCTATCCCTCTAGCAGGGCTGGTGCCCACGTCAGGCATTTGTGAATGGCCGGTGTGGACACGCTGCTTGTTAGAGGGTAGCGCTTGGAGCCACTGGCCTTAGACGGCGTGACGTCAGCAGCTCTGAGTTCGCTGATTGAACGAGCGGCCGCACATGCGCCCTACGACCAGGAAGAGTTGAGTTTGCTTTGGCAATCTGGGGGATTTCAAACAGCGGGGCCAGTCAAAGAGTTTTGGTCCACTTTAAGGCATTTGTGGTCCTCCGCTCCTCTCTGTCTTCTCTTTTGCTGCCTCCTCTGCTGTCACCTCCTGCCACCATTTACCACTGGATCTCCTCCAACATTGGCAGCAAGAGACTATAGGACCAGCGATGGTCATGTACCAGACACTACCAACGAGGGACAGGAGGCCTAACATAACCCAGGAAAAACATGGTATTAGGCCCCTTTTTCACCTTCCCGTCTGGTTTGCGTTGGAGTAGAAATACTCTAGTGTGTCACAGGGGGGAGGAAAATGCTGGACATAACAGTAAATGGACGCTTTCACATGTCTGTGCTGCATGCAGTGTTATGTCCGCAATGCAGCCTGTACAAGTCTATGGACAACCTAGGTGAAGGGCATCTATTATGTTTTACAGTGCCCAGTCCACCACCAGGCCATGAGCTGCTCGAGTACTGAGCTTTAATACTGTAGGGCCAGATACTGTGGAAAGGGGGGGGGGGGGGAATATAGTGGAAGCATTTCAGGGGCAGACCATGGACTGGGGTAAATATGGCCACTCTTAAACCGGACCTTCAGCGTGATTTAATGAAAAGCCCAAACTCTTAAAAAACGGTTCCCCAGCATCTAAAATTAATATATTTTATGTTTTTAGTCACTAACTTATTATTCTTTCCCCCACTGGGCTGCAACTCTGTTCAGGAATTTAGGATACGGGCGCCGCCATCTTGACTCAGAAGCATCACACTTACTGAGGAGAGGAGAGTGGGATAAGGTACAGGGGGGCGGGTTATAGCTGTGCTTTGCTCAGACAGAGCAGAGCTGGGGTCAGGTAAAGGTCAGCAGTCCCAGAATGCAGAGCAGCACAGTCAGGAGGCACTTCCTGTTTGCAGGCTGCCTGATAAGATGGCGGCTACCATCTTGGATGTTTAAAGGCTCATAACATGCAGTAGGTGCAGGTAGGATGATTTTTAATGTAGCCAATCTGTATGTACAGGGTGTGGGAAACATATAAGATAGACTCTTATTCAGAGTGAAGGTCCGCTTTAAAGTGATTCAGCAGGCTTGCAAAAAAAAAAACGGTACTTAGCCTCTGTTCTTCTCTGCTGATCGCTGGCACCAATCCCACACCTGACCATGTAGACAGGTTTAATGGCGGGTCCGGATCGCAGCTCACCATCAATCCCAGGTGCACTGCCACACCATCTCCACTCATTGCAATAGAGGTAGTGGGCCCAAGGCCTATTCCCTCCATTGTGGTGAATGGAGGGGGCATGGCCACACACTGACTGATAGTAGGGTGCGTTACCAGATTTGAGTATTGTAGGGGCAGATAATATGGCAGGGGTAGTTATAGCCACCCACAGCCCTGATGCTGAGACTATAGCATTGCAGAAACATGGGCTAGGGTTTGTTTTGGGGGGGGCATAACTTGAGTGGGTGCAGGAGGTCAGGAGGGCCTATCATTGTTGCTTCTTATTTATCATATTTGTGCTCACTTGGCATCATTTATAGAAATGAAACACCATTAATCTCTGCTGTTTCAGTTTTTAGTTGTCTAGCTGCATCCAACTGAGTTAAAAAACTGAAAAGTTTACTGTAAGGGGTGTGAAAGGGTTGGGTACAGGAGACGGAGACTCAGGAGGCAGGAAGTGCATGGGGGGCAGTTAAAGGAGGTGCAGGTGAATTCTGGCACAGCCCCTGGGTAAATTGGGCTGTGTAATGGCTACATCCCTAAAGCAGTGCAGCCCACCAGGAAGTCCCCCTGTGCTCCCTATGGCCAGTCTGCCCCAGGTGTTAGCATAGCAATGCAGGCTCTAATTCAGAAGATGGGGGACAGACAGATGGAGGTGCTGGATTGCAGGAAAAAGTCACCTCTCGATAAATACACAATGAATACAATCTGCTCCAAGCACAAAGTGGAAATAGAAGTGAAGCAATTTTCCATCATCTATAACCCAAGAAAAGTGAACTTTCTACCCAGACTATTGGAAAAACTAACACTTTAAATATATAAAACACTTTAAATATAATATAAAAAAAGAAAAAAAAAACCTTCCTTCGGACCGGAATCGAACCAGTGACCTAAGGATTACAGCCGGGTAATTCCACTACAGTCCTCCGCTCTACCAACTGAGCTACCGAAGGATCTCCGTGTTAGGCTGTCATTATAGAGCTGATAACGTCACATCCAGCACAATCTCTAATACTGGAAGCTCGGGGCTCTTCACACCATCCCCAATGGCGGCTGCTCGCCATATACAGCCGCAGTGTGACAGTGCATCGCCGTGTACGTGATTCTACTGATTACATACGCGCCATATATTACAGGCGCCTGCACTGTCCGTGTGCCTCAATAGAGAGAGACACGGTGTGCTAGCGACATCTAATGGCACAAACATGTATTGACATAACGATAGTGCTCGCTCTTACTGTACATTAGTTATAAGTGGCAAACAGTAGCCATGGCTAGGCTTCCTCTATCCCAGGCTGCAATGCGGGAGGAGCCCTTCCTTCATGTGAAGAGACTGCTCTAAACATATAACAAACTAAAGTGATCTGTGAAACCCTACAATATCATACCTCACAACTTTTCAGGGTGGGAAAGAGGGACAATTGTTAAAGTGGACCAACACCCAGGATTTTCACTATCCTGGGTTTTGGTCCACTTCGGTGGGGCACCCCGATCGGGGGTGCCCCGCTGTGTGAAACCCCCCAGAAAGCCCCGAAACACTCACCTCACCACGCTCCTACGCGGGCGCTCGTCCAATCAGAGAGCTCAGAGCCGCTGTGGTATGCACGTACAAGCGGCGTCCAACCACAGCGGCTCTGAGCGCTGGAGGCCGCGTCTCGCACTTCCCTCTAACAGGGAGCGCGCCCACGCCGGCCATTCACAAACGACCGGTGCGGGTGCGCGCCCTGCTAGAGGGAAGCGCGAGACGTGGACGCGGAGGGTTTCACCCCGTGGGACATCCGGATTTCGGGTGCCCCGCGGGGAGGGATCTGATCTATAAGATTCCCGGCCCGATCCCCCCTGGGTGTTGGTCCACTTTAAATTAGACCAAACCCCCTTATTGAGGGATGGATAGGAGATAGGGTGTAACAGTTACAGTAAAAGAAACACAAAAACTCACCTCTTTCTGGTTCCCACAAAGTCGTGACATACATAGATTAGATGGCACACAGTCAGGGCTGGCCTTACTATGGTCCCAGGCGGCACTTTAAGGGGGGGGCGGCACTTTGCTGGCAGTGGCGGGAACATATTTGGTGGCGGAGGTGGGCGGCAGCAGCGGGCAGGAACATCGTGACTGCGGCCAGGGCCGTATTTGCCACTAGGCACAGCAACCATTTAATAAAAAAAAAAAGAAATCATCTTGCATGCAGCGATGCCTCCTTCTTGGCCACAGATGCAGGGAGGGCAGCAATCCCTCTATTACCCCCCCCCCCCCACTTTCTGCTCTTTGCCTCTACGCAACTGTGCGCGCAATCCCCAGCTCAGCTCCGCCTCCCCCAGCCCATTCCAGCTCCGCCTCCCCCAGCCCATTCCAGCTCCGCCTCCCCCAGCCCATTCCAGCCCCGCCTCCCCCAGCCCATTCCAGCTCTGCCTCCGCCCAGCCCAGCTCCCCCTACCGCCCAGCTCAGCTCCGCCCCTTCCAGCTCCGCCCCTCCCCTGCTGGCAGCTGCCACCTGTCTCCTTCCTATGACAGGAGCGGCGTGTCAGCTAAGTGCCGGAGTTGGGGGCGTTCCATCAGATGTACACGCAAGTGGGGGAGCACCTCCAAATTTGCCAACCTTAAGGTAAGTCATACCGCCCGAGGGCTGTGGGGGTTAAATTAGGGGGGGGGGTGTAGAGTGGACCATCCGCTGATCAAGTGACCTTGGGGCATCCCTTTCCAGGATATCTGTACAAACCAGTTGATTTCCTCTTTCCAAATGCCCTCATTGCTCTGCGTATACTGCTAACACTCACTGTAACCGCTGCAAGTGGAGAGGGAAGCTAATAAAAACGTACCTGCGCTCCACAATGACGCAAGAAAGATTGGTGGGCCTGGCAACAATATCAATTGAACCTGAACTAACCCAAACAGTCCACCTGAAGGAAGCAGTATGTTTATTGGCAGCCAAGAAGGCACGGAAAGCACCAATCTCATTTCATGTATAGTTTGATTGCAATGTTTTTGTTATTGATTTTGTCTGCCCATGACAAGCTGTTTTTCTATTTATTCTATGTTATTTATTTAAATAGAGTTATATAAAAAATACTGAGGTTCAAAATAATGTGGCTGTTGGTGTTATTTTTTTTTTTAATTTGGGGGGGGGGGGGGCAGCATTTCACTCTTGGACCCAGGCAGCACAATGTCTTGGGCCAGCCCTGCACACAGTGCAACAGGTACCAGGTTCCTGCAAATCAAACTATTATTATTAGTATTATTATTGTTTATTTACAGAGCGCTATTGTATTTCATGGCGCCACAAAAACAAAAAATTGCTGGAGGGGGGAGGGACACTGAATAATCTTCACCATGTCCATGCCCAGGAACCTGAAAAGCTAACAGAAAAATATTGTTAGCATTATAATATATTCAGCCACAAGTCATGGAGCAATCACTAAGGTTCTATGATAACACTCCTAGCTAGGATTCTGTGGGTCATCTACCCCCCCCCCCCCTCTTGTGTTGGAGGATTTGGACAGCGGACCATCGCAGGACATCTACTATGAGAATGAAACCCAAGTGCCGACTGCTGCGCTTCTCTGCGACGTGGAGGCTGAGAAGAAGGCTAACAGGGAGGAGTGGGCAGAAAAAGATCCGAGGGGTGATGATGAAGTCCTAGAGCCAACGTGAGCTGAAGACAACCAGATTTTGGTGGAACAGGTGGTGGCCACGCAGCCCCAGGCAGCCAGCAAAAGCGTGAGAAACCGCAATCCACCCCTTGCTGCTACTGGCCACCACACCAAGGGACTGAGCACTGAAAAAGCTGGCACAAAGAATCTCAGCAGTAAGGCATTTTTTCAAACAGTGCACAGATGACAAGTCTTGCGTCATTTGCACGCTGTGCCCCCAATCACTGCAGAGGGTAAATTGTGAATAACCTCTGCATGACATACGTCACCAGGGACCTTCACAGCAAACAAACAGCTTTATTATTATTATTATTGCTTATTTGTAGAACATTATTGTATTCTGTGGCACTGTGCAAAATAAAAGTTATGGGAGGATGGGACACTGAATAATCTTCACCACATCCATAGCCAGGAACCGGCACTGCAAACAGAAAAACATTGTATTATTAGATGCTACCACTTGTAGCCTCCTACTCCACTTCCTTCTTTCCCGCCTCCTGATCCAGAGATAGGTTCCAGGAATCGACACATGAACTGACGCTGAACCTGAAATTAATGGTACATTTAAGGTACCTCCATAAGGTACATTTGTGCCATGCTACAGTGCTTCCAATGCATTGCCAATATGGCCAGCGCTCATGATACCATCGCCAGCGCTACCATCCCCATCCTTAGCTTGCTAGCAAAAAAAAAACACCTCAGGCCATGACGAAGGATGTAATGGTGCCACAGAAGGAAGCAGAAGAGAACGAGGAAGGCACGCTTACATTGGTGTCAGGCCAGTCTACACGTGACTTACCGGGTGGGTTGCTGGACTGACAGCGGAGCCTGGCTGGGAGGATGCAGAGGAAGAGGCACCTGCCACTGAGGATAGCTTCTCATTGACTCATGGAAGCCTGGCTCACATGAGCAACTACATGCTCCAGTGCCTGCGGACTGACCACAGAGTTGCCTGCATAGTCACCTGCCGGATCCCCGCGTAACATCAGATTTTTGATTTAACCACTGGAGTGTGATAGAAATATTAGAGAGTACAGACACAACCTGGCAGAGGCACTACTGGCAGGGTTCCCAAAAGACATTGAGGGCTGAGTGGCGGAACAAATATGCATGTTTTGCCACCAGTCAGCGAAGCTAGGGAAATCTGTGCACAATATTTGTCACCAGGGACCTGCAAAGCAAAAGAAAAACATTATTAATAAAAATTATATTTTTGAAATAAATACCATATTTTTCGCCCTATAAGACGCACCTGCCCGTAAGACGCACACAGGATTTGGGGAAGGAAAACTAGAAAAAAAAATATTGTGCTAAAACACCCAATTACAGACAGTGTGGTGTTCCCCCATCCCCATAGGCAGTGTGGAATGCCCCCCTCCCATAGGCAGTGTGGCATTCCCCCCTTCCTACTCCCAATAGGCAGTGTGGCATTCCCCCCTCCCACTCCCTGTAGGCAGTGTGGCATCCCCCCTCCCATTCCCATATAGGCAGTATGGCATCCCTACCCATTCCCATATAGGCAGTGTGGCATCCCTACCCATTCCCATATAGGCAGTGTGGCATCCCTACCCATTCCCATATAGGCAGTGTGGCATTCCCCCCTCCCACTCCCTGTAGGCAGTTTGGCATTCCCCCCACCCATTCCCATATAGGCAGTATGGCATCCCTACCCATTCCCATATAGGCAGTGTAGCATCCCTACCCATTCCCATATAGGCAGTGTGGCATCCATACCCATTGCCATATAGGCAGTGTGGCATCCCTACCCATTCCCATATAGGCAGTGTGGCATTCCTACCCAATCCCATAAAGGCAGTGTGGCATCCTCCAATTCCCATATAGGCAGTGCGTCATTCCCCCCTCCCATTCCCATATAGGCAGTGTGGCATCCTCCCCATCCCATTCCCCATATAGGCAGTGCGGCATCCCCCCATTCCCATATAGGCAGTGAGTCATTCCCCCCTCCCATAGCCATATAGGCAGTGTGGCATTCCCCCTTCCCATTGCCATATAGGCAGTGTGACATTCTCCCCTCCCATTGCCCATATAGGCAGTGTGGCATTCTCCCTTCCCATTCCCCATATAGGCAGTGTGGCATCCCCCCTCCCATTCCCATATAGGCAGTATGGCATCCCTACCCATTCCCATATAGGCAGTGTGGCATCCCTACCCATTCCCATATAGGCAGTGTGGCATCCCTACCCATTCCCATATAGGCAGTGTGGCATTCCCCCCTCCCACTCCCTGTAGGCAGTTTGGCATTCCCCCCACCCATTCCCATATAGGCAGTATGGCATCCCTACCCATTCCCATATAGGCAGTGTAGCATCCCTACCCATTCCCATATAGGCAGTGTGGCATCCCTACCCATTGCCATATAGGCAGTGTGGCATCCCTACCCATTCCCATATAGGCAGTGTGGCATCCCTACCCATTCCCATATAGGCAGTGTGGCATTCCTACCCAATCCCATAAAGGCAGTGTGGCATCCTCCAATTCCCGTATAGGAAGTGAGTCATTCCCCCCTCCCATTCCCATATAGGCAGTGTGGCATCCTCCCCATCCCATTCCCCATATAGGCAGTGCGGCATCCCCCCATTCCCATATAGGCAGTGAGTCATTCCCCCCTCCCATAGCCATATAGGCAGTGTGGCATTCTCCCCTCCCATTCCCCATATAGGCAGTGTGGCATTCCCCCTTCCCATTGCCATATAGGCAGTGTGACATTCTCCCCTCCCATTGCCCATATAGGCAGTGTGGCATTCTCCCCTCCCATTCCCCATATAGGCAGTGTAGCATTCCCCCCTCCCATTGCCCATATAGGCAGTGTGGCATTCCCCCCTCCCATTGCCATATAGGCAGTGTGGCATTCCCCTATAGGCAGTGTGGCATTCCCCCCTCCCATTGCAATATAGGCAGTGTGGCATTCCCCTCCCATTGCCATATAGGCAGTGTGGCATTCCCCTATAGGCAGTGTGGCATCCCCCCTCCCATTGCCATATAGGCAGTGTGGCATTCCCCCCTCCCATTGCCATATAGGCAGTGTGGCATTCCCCCATCCCATTGCCATATAGGCAGTGTGGCATCCCCCCTCCCATTGCCATATAGGCAGTGTGGCATTCCCCCCTCCCATTGCCATATAGGCAGTGTGGCATTCCCCTCCCATTGCCTTATAGGCAGTGAAGCATTGCCCTATAGGTAGTGTGGCTCCCCCCCCCTTCCATTCCCCATTTAGGTAGTGTGGCATCCCCCCTTTCCATTCCCCGTATAGGTAATGTGGCATTCCCCTTATAGGTAGTGTGGCATCTCCCCCTTTCATTCCCCTTATAGGCAATAGTTAAAAAAAAAAATTAAACTCACCTTTAACTCCTTCCCGCTGTCCTCAAAAACAGATACACACACAGCGGTGGGCGTGGCCGACGCTCGAGCATCGGCCACGCCCACCGCTGTATAGTCCGGGTGTCTCTGTCTGCTGGGGCTGTGAAGAAGTGACAGGGACAGTGCAAGCAGCAGAGGTATCGCCGCTCGCACTGTCCCTGCCACTTCTCCATGGCCCCAGCAGATAGGGACACCCGGACTATACGGCGGTGGGCATGGCCGACGCTCGAGTGTCGGCCACGCCCATCGCTGCATAAGGCCGTGTGTCAGAGAGGAAATGTTGGAGGCAGCTGTACCTGCCGCCTCCTCCGCAGTGCCTGCACGTACAGGCGCCACGGAGGAGGCGGCAAATACAGCTGCCTCCAACCGTTCCTCGCTCCCTGCAGCGCCGACACACAGTGAACACCCGGCCTTGGTATAGTGGTGGGCGTGGCCGGTGTCTGTGTGTGCTGGCCTCGCAGCCTCCGCTGCTTCCGGGACAATGGAGAGGTGAGTTAACTTTTTCCTTTTTATTTATTTATTTCCAGCATTCGCCCGATAAGACGCACTGACATTTTCCCCCCACTTTTTTGTGTGTCTTATAGGGCGAAAAATACAGTACATGCGAACACTTGAGGCTCCCTCCAATGCTTCCACTGTCTCAGCCTCTACCACGGCACATGGCCACCTGTCTTCTCCCAAAGGATGATGTGAGATCAGCACCACCAAGCCTATCCACACCACCCCAGGGAGGCATTCAGCTTTCTATTCCCCAAACAATGGACAGAAAATGGATGTTTGGCTCATCACACCCATGACCCCCAGTCTACAATGCCAGCAATTTAAATTTGCTTGCCTTTCAAATGCTCACATTCTCAGTTAGTTAGAGCGTGGTGCTAATAAAAATCTTATGGCTACGGCTGCCCCACAATACATCATTCCCAGCCGCCACAAACTTTCTCGGCGGGCCCTCCCTGCCCTGCAAACAGGTTGTGGGGAAAATAAGGTGTTCACTGCGCAATGCTATATGTTGCAATGCCCCGGTGAGTTGACATGCATACCAACAGCAATTCACCACCAATGAGTGGGCCTTCATGAGGAACATGGGTGCCACCGTGCTGCAGTGCTTCCAGTATGCCACCAATATGGTCAGTGCTGATAATGCCATCACCAGACCTACCATCCCTATTCTTTTCCTGCTACAAAAAACTCTTCAGGCTATGACATGGTAGCACAGGAGGAGGAAGTCACATTTACACAGATGTCAGGCCATTACACAAGTGGCTTACAGGGTGGGTACAGTCATCCTCTTCTGCCACAGTCTGCCACTGCCAAGTCCTGGGATGCCTACATAGACAACTTCATGGAGGCTAAGGTGTATATGGACGCGGCCATCTACAGACTGGGCCCCCAGCACTGGGTGTTTAAAGTAAAATTCCCTGCCTAATTGTTCTCATCTTTTAGAATGTAAAAACATTTCTGTTAGGACTGTGCTCCTATACCTGAGATTTACTTCTCTACACACTGTTTCCAAAATAATCATATACCTGGGCTCTAGTGGGAATGGTTTCCTGGCCTTGAGTAAAAACTACTGACTAAAAGTCCCAGAATTCATCCAATGTAGCAGGTGAGGTTGTCAGCAGCTCTGGCTAATTTAGGCAGCAGTAATGACCTCCCCAGCTGAAAAGTTTTCCAGTAACACAAGACTGTGACCTCCTCTATCTGAAGAAGTTGAATTACAGCAGAAGGCGTTAAATCGGTCATATCTGTCTTAGCCACGCATATTATTAGCAAGCCAGAGAGAGGAATTCTCTGATCTATACATCAAATGCACTTGATCTAGATTGCTCAATCTACACTGATTGTACAATATAGATCAAATGTGGTATACAATTCCCACTAACTGACCCTTAAGTGGCCCAAGCAAATACTCCAATTATACTTGATATTGAAATGTAATGACAACCAAGTGTCCTGAGCAAGGGTATGCTCCAATATTACTTGATATTAAACTGCAATAGCAGAACAGTGGCCTGAACAAGGGTATGCTCTATTATTACTTGATATTAAAGTGCAATGACAGCACAGTGGTCTGAGTAAGGGTATACTCACTATTACTTGAAATTAAACTGCAATGACAGCACAGTGGCCTAAGCAAGGGTATAATCACTATTACTTGATATTAAACTGCAATGACAGCACAGTGGCCGGAGCAAGGGTGTGCTACAGTATTACTTGATATTAAATTACAATGACAGCACAGTGGCCTGAGCAAGGGTATATTCACTATTACTTGATATTAACCTGCCATTACAGCACAGTGGCCTGTGCAAGGGTATGCTCCAGTATTACTTGATATTAAACTGCAATGACAGCACAGTGGCCTGAGCAAGTGGATACTCCACTAAAAATGGTGTTAAACAGTAGTGACACACAGGTGCCCTGAACTAGTCGACACTACACAATTTTTTTTTTCTAAAGAGCCTTAAGTGCCCCTAACCAGTGGATACCCCGCTAGCAATAGTTTTTTTTTATTCAATCTGTTTTTATTAAAGTTCAAGAAAGGGACGAGCACAGTACAATAATACAATATGCCACAAAGCAAACCAGTAATACACACCTTCAAAAATGCATTAATGCGAGTTACATAATAAAACAACTATACCATACCACGTATGTCGCCATGGACATTCAAAACCAACTGACAACGTGCATATTCAGAAAGTATGACGATATATTTTAAGTTTCAGTGGAGATGACAACAGGCCCGTTGTGCATAGCTTGATACCTGAGCCAGAGGAGCAAGGACCGCCACCACAAAAGAATGCCCAATGACAAGAGTTCACACATACATCCAGCCGGCAGGGAGAGGAGGCCCCGACACACCCGGTATCAGTATATATAGCAATTGGTTTTAAAGAGTAGTGGCACCCACGTTGTTTGAGCAAGTGGTAATAAACAGTACTGACATACAAGTTCCTTGAACCAGTGGATACTCAACTAACAATTGGTATTAAAAAGTAGTGAACCCCAAGTGGCCTGAACAGTTGGTATTAAAGAGTAGTGACACACAAGTACAGTGAACAGTTGGATACTTCACTAACAATTGGTTAAAGAGTAGTGACACACAAGTGGTTTAAGCAAGTGGTATTAAAGAGTAGTGACACCTTTGCAAGTCGGGTCACTGCCACTTTTATGCTATGTCCGTCATTTTAACCCTACCTTCACCCTGTTTATGCTGGGAAGAATTGGAGTGTTTCCTTTTAACATGCACTGGCTGCTAAATGGAGAGGAGAGGCTTTGCCACCCTGTGTTGCAATCCAGAACACATATTATTTCATGCTCACTGCTACCGAGGTCCAGTAAGCGTATATATATATATATATATATATATATATATATATATTATTGGTGGAGGTGCACAACTAGAGGACTTGACATTTTGTCAGACTTTTTTACAAGGATTCTTTATGTATACTGCTGGTGTTTACTGATTGATCCATACTTTCATTTGTATTGTCATTGGCTGAGCAACCTGCAGCTGTGCAGCTGTGCGTCGAAACACAAGAAAAGGTGAGTTTTCTTGATGATCTTTGGGGATACACACAGCAGGACATCACAAATTAGGATGCTCCACTTAAAAGAAACCTGGGAGAGTGAAAAACCTGACTGTTGTTCCCCTTTAAAGCCATGTTAAGTCAGGTATGGAGCACTATATGACAAGGGGCGGAACAAAGCTACACACTGCAATGAAGCATGTCTACTATTGGAGGCACTGTGACTGCCGCATGTATGTGCAGCTGGTTCCTGTCTCCTATCAGATGGAGCTCAGTAAATTTCTAGGTCTGCTTTAACACCTACAGGCCTTTGATATTTAGACATCAGAGAGTGTCAAAATGAACAATAAATACTAGAGGAGCACACTTTAAAAAGCAAACTTCCGGTATGCAGAAAAAGGAAACTGCACACCAGGTATGGACTAAAGGTTTTACATAAACTTGCAGCACCAACTAAAACACAGCTTTATGCTGATGCAAACCGTACAATGTCAGTGTCTGATTCAGTATAATGGACCATGTATTTGTGTCCTTCAGATGATTGAGGTTATCATGTTGAGGAGTAGAGTGTCTAACAATGGACAGTTCAATGTGTTCTGCCTTCATCACACTGGAGTCGTTGTCATCCCTCCAAAGGAAATATTCTCATGGGCAATGTTATCTCCAGCATGTTACTGCATTCACATCTACATGCCGGGGAGTGTGAGACTGGGCTGCTACAATCATAAACGGTTTTATTCAACTGAACAACCTGATTCCTTTAAGAGGACCAAATTCCAGTCCAGCCCTAGTGCAAAACTGGTTTTCCCTTATACACCAAAACCTGGGATTTCCACTATCCTGGGTTCTGGTCCGTTCCCCTGGGATACCCCTGTTTGGGATGCCCCGCTGTTGTATGAAACCCCACAGTTTGCCCGGTTTTCTTGCCTTTTACAACAAATCCACAGCACAGACACAGCTCTTCTCCAATCAGCTTCTCCGGCTGCGCATATTAATGTGCGGCTAGAGAAGACGAATGGATTCCATGCATTCTTTGGCTATGCAGGGCTCACCAGCCCGACACACCATCAATCCCCCCCCCTTTCAGGCCTGGGACTCAGACCGATCAGCTACAGGGGACAAAGGTGAGTGTACTTTTGTCTTTTTGATTGGGTTGTCAATCACTTGAACAGATCATGGAATATTCTAATGCATCATTGATCAAAACACAATCACATGAATGATGACGCCATACAAAAAATTATTAAAATATGTAGACTGACAAAAAAATAGACCTTTCAATTCTGTAAGTATTTGCTAATGAATCCATTTATCAATTTGATAGTGTAATATCATTTCATAGTATCTACAATACATGTACCGTAATTTGTTTTCACTGCATTATGATATCATCAGCACATAATAGTGGCACAGCAATCGGTTGGTCCACAGTGTTTTACTTTTGGTTTGGGTTGCCTAGTTGTATGTCTGCAGAAGGTATTGCACTGTAGGTTATATTGTGCTGCAAAGGCAGAAAATAGGTTAGTATACAGGGGAGGGGCGAATCAGGAGGCAGGAGTGGGGGGAGCATTGAGAAGAGGAGTGAATGTCCTCCAAAGCAGTGTGGCCTATCAGGATTTCTCCCTGTCTGCCGCATGGCCAGTTTTCCCCTGGCTGTACTGTACATTATTTAACAGATTTACAGATTAGTTAGGCTGCAGGGCTTAGTTGCAGTCCAATGGCTTAGGTTTGAACTAGACCATATAGTCATATGGATGAAAAAGCTGCAAGTCGGGTTGTGGTATAGATAAATTGTGCTGCAGGTTAGAGGTATGGGTGCACAGCGTTGCAGTACTGCAGTACCAGGCTGTAGGATAGGTAGTGAGGTGATGTGATTTCAGTGGCCGCTAACTAGCAGACATCAGACATATTATTTTAGCACCCCAATTTGTGCTTAGCACAGGGGGCGGTGGGGTGGTTGCGGGGTTATAAAAAGCTTGGCATTCCTCTTTAACTAATTCTCAAAGCCAGGGCCAGTCTTAGTTTAATGTGGACCAAGACCCTGTGCACTGTTCTCCTCTAGTTGCCGGTGTACCAGCATCAGATGGAGAGGTGCTGGAGATGCCACTGGAGGCCCGCACATGCGCTGTGGGATTGAGGTAAGATAATGGGCAATCCTAGGGGTTTCACACCGCAGAGGATCCCCAAATTAGGATGCCCCTGGGGGGGAGCTTTCACCTAAGCCTGAAGTCTCTTAGATTCAAGGGCAGAGTGTTATGGGTTTTGGTCATATAAATGTGCTGACCCTCTTTTACAGATTTCCCTAGGGACATCCCGATTTGAGATGTCCCTCAGTGTGAAACTCCCTGATTCCCCACATGCTCTGCTCGATCCTTGATTCCGCAGTTGCAGAAAAGCTGTCGCATTATAACACCCTGCAAAATCCCTGCTCCCTCTGCAAAAAGGGGATGCCACCAGAGACCCGTACAAGGAAACCTGCGTGGCATGCCAAATCGGGATGCTCCTAGGACAGGCAATAGCGTGGCCCACGACTCTAGGGCTGGGCAAAAATGTAGTTTGCTGCTTTTTAAATGTCTCCCTGTGCAGGATGTCAGGGTGGTGGTCCTTCAAACTCACATACATTGTCAGATTGGAAAAAGGCGAAAAGACTCTAGGTCCAGTTGGAACCCTCCTCAGAGGGCATCCTAGATTGGGATGTCCCACACGCCCACTCATCTGGTCCCGGGATCATGTCGATCTGATCAGCGATCCCCAGAGCATGTCAGCATGGCAGCAGCATCCACATTGACTTGAATTTCTGCTGATGTTGGCAGGCAGCGCCAAGGGAGCGGGGAATGCAGATCCCTGCTTAGCCACCGAAAACAGCCATACCTGATACCATAAGGTGAGCTAGCTAGCTGGGGGGGTATAGTTGGGATGCTATTTAGGGATTAGAAAAAGTCTTTTTGACTTCTGGTGATCTTTTAAAGTAGACCAAAACCCAGGATTTTGACTATCCTGGGTTTTGGTCCTTTCCCTCGATCGGGGGTGCCCCGCTGTGTGAAACTCCCCCCAGTTTGCCGAGCGCAACTGACCTCTTCCCGGTCCTACTGCGCATGCGTGGCCACTCGTCCAATCAGCGTGCTCGAAGTCACGTTGTCTGAGCCTTCGTTTAAGGTGAGCGGCTCCGAGCGCGCTGGCGGCCGCATTCCCCGCTGCCCTCTAACAGGGAGCGTGCCCACGCTGGCCATTCACAAATGCCTGGCACGCGCCCTGCTAGAGGGATAGCAGGGTTGCGACTGTGGCTTGCGCATACGCCGCTGGACTGGGAAACAAGGTAAGTGTATGGGGCGACCTGGGGGGTTTCACACAGCAGGTCATCCCGATTTTGGATGCCCCAGGGAAGGGAATCAATTGATAAGATTCCCGGGCCGATCAGCGTGGGTTTTGGTCCACTTTAAGAAAAACAAAGTCCCTAAAGTTAAACAACGTCCTGCTGCAGCCCCCACCTATTGAAACTCAGTCCATCGGGGCTGTTGCTTTGGTGGCCCACATGGTGGTGGGCAATAGGGGTTGCCAAGTGGCCATGCACAGCACCATGAACTCTATTGGCCATGACGGTCACATGACATGGAAACATAAAGGGGGACTTTTTTTCTTTGTGTTTTTCACTCCCTTGTTACAAAACATTACGTTTTCCTATTGCCAATATAAGTATGTCGTTTATTTTTGAGAAAGTTCTCATACTCTCAAAATACAAAGCCTATCTTCCAAAATAACTCAGGGATAAAACGGAAGTTAAATGTTTCTTATGGAAATATTGCAAGAGCCCCTGAAACCTTATTGGCTGGAGCATCTCAGGACGCGACATAGTACAGCCGCAGCACCGCCGCTCTTCGCATCTATAAACAGGGCGCAGCTCTGATTGGCTCGCAGATCCGCCTGTCAGTCACGGCCGCTCTAGGTTTATCCAATAAGAAGCGTGGCGCTGGCCTAGGAGGAGCGTGCTGCTTCATACACGGTGCTGAATCGTGGGGCTGCACGAGGGTGAGTAGTGCTGCTATGGGACAGCGCTGTATAAACATGGCGGGGTTATATCCTCTATAGACAAGACTTATTTCCAGAGGGGGCAGGTAATGGGGCTTATTATAAGTAGCCACGTATAGTGTCTGTGTGCTAGGCCGGTACAGCTGCGTTTCTAGTCATTGTTGTGTTATTTATTTTACAATTGATATTTGTTATTTAAAGGAAGTACAAGTCGTTTCTATTGATAAACAAAAGACCTCATACAGCACCAGTCATTCATCCTATAGTGGTTTCTTTGGGATATGGTCCTAATAGAGTTACAGTCGGGAACACTTATTTGCTTGAAGCGGAACAACACCCAAAAGGGCTGGCTGCTGTTTTTTCCCCTTGAGGCATCCCATATGGGGTTGCCCCGGTATGTGAACCCCCGGTGCCCCAAAACTCACCTTCCTGGCTCATATCTGGAGGCTGCATCCCCAGCATGCCCTCCTGTCCCCTAGCCATTTGGATATGCTAAGGGCGGGAGCGCGCCCGCTACTGGGGATGCACCTGCTCGCTCTCCCTATTGCCACCAACACATTACATATGTACTGCGAATGGCTCTAATAGGACGAGAGCCCTCAAATGCACCATTCCCGGGGTAGAAACCTGAGATCCTGGGTTTTGTTACGCTTTAAAGAAGAACAACACCCCCCTCAAGTCTATAACTGGGGAGGTTTGGTCTTCCTTTTTATGGGTATCCTGAATTAAAGAGGAACATTGTAGGTCTGGGGAGATAATAAAAACTCTCCAAACCTGGCTTGCCTGCCCCTCCGGTTGAGCATTTGATTAATAAAAACGTACCTCTCAGGTCACATGGCGCTTAGCAACCCTCCGCTCCCTCGCTGACTTCCGTAGGGCAGCGCCATCTTGGAAGCTTTTGGCTTCCTGACAGGATCTGCAAGCATGGGCTGCAATGCAGGAGGGGGGGGGGGGTTATCTGAGAGGAGCATCAAAAAAGGTCTGATGTTCCTCTTTCCAGCTGTGTGAACCCCCAATCCCATTCACTCACCTCTTCTACAGACCCCTGCTGTATCTCTGTGCTGTGGCCATATCCCCAGCATAGCTCTAAGCTAGGTGCACACCTGTTCCAGGCCTTTCTAAATGCGTGGCGTGGTCAAGCCCACAGCTAGAAGCAGGGATGTGGCCGGCTGAACTCACTCTATTCAGATTTCCTTTACTGTACTGACCTGAGTGGCAGTAACGGTGGTTGGCTGAGTGGCCTGTACATGCACTGTGGGAACGAGGAATAGTTGAGTTTATGGTCACATGCTGCTTGTCCCATATGACTCTCCTGCATTTCCTGCAGGGCCAGTAGCTGTAGCAGGGCTCCAAACTTCACTCCTTTCAATTTAATTGCTTCAGGACCTCTTAAAAAAGTCTCTGTCCCTTGGTGTGAGTGAGCACGGCAAGCCACAGGGGTCCCACAGTTGTTTCTGACCACAGCAAAGCATGCCTATGCCTCATAAAGCTGTGCCATGACACCACTTCCCCAGCTCAGCCACAAATAAAACGTCTTTGCTTAGAATACATGAGGTATTTACATATAGGTAATTAGTGATTTAGACATGATCAGCAACAAGGTGAAAAGAAGTTAGTATGTGTCTGAACAGGGTCTTTAAAAAGGGCAAGTTTAAAAATATATACTCACCAGCTTCCTCCTGCTCCTGCAATCCTGTGGCGCGCCCATGCCGCATATTCTTTAGATGCCTCTCCATCATTTGCAGGAAACAGCAGGACCTGGCTTCCCCCAGCCACTTACCACCATCAGGGTGCAGCTCAATCCACAGTCCTGCCACCTGCTATCTCTGCACAAGGGTGTAAGAGCAGGAACGTGCAGGACCCATTATCCGGATTTGGTAAGCCAATAAGTGTTTAGTCACCAGACCTAGAGAAACCTGCTTTGGGGGGTGCATAGGTGAGTATTTACTTGTCAGTGAGGTAAGCTATTGTTATTTACCATTCCAAGCAGAAACTTTAAATAGGACCGAAACCTATTTATTTACACCCCCTCTCAGTTTGAATCCTTGGGATCCTATGGGACATACCGACTTGCCCTGTCAGCAGGGGGATCTGCAGAGGGGAGAGAACAGGGGTTCTGCTCTATGCCACAGTGTGCTGCAGTGGAATCCCAGAACAAAGGGTGGTGGGGGTATGCACACGCTGTGTGGCTGTTTATTTTAATTCCTAAATCGAACACCCTGAGGCCAAACAGTGGCTGTGTGGCGCTTCTTATATAAGACTCCCCAACGTAAGTTGCAAGTCACATTGCTAAACTGACCCAAAGTGCACCAAATAAATCGATGATGGAGTAGAGGCAGCTGTTTTTCCTGGTGAACACTGTATGCTGGTGAACGGGCAGCTGTATGGACTTGATTTCAGGAACCGGTTTTATTCAACCAGACTAGGGCAAAAATTGTGCACCAGAGAATAGGAGGGTCATTTATTAAAAATGGTGCGGGTGGCACATAAGAGGCCGGCTTCAGCCTGTCGGCGCTATCAGCTGTAGTATCCCTGGCCAGGCAGTGTTCATAACGCTTGTATATACCTATGCACTAGTGACACTTATCGGTGACCGGGAGCGCCGCAAGTTCATCAAATCTATTAATGAAATTCAGAGCGCTTGCAAGGGTGCTCGAAAAATGGTATTCCAGGCCTTTTGTAATCCCCTTTTTTTTTAGGGTCAGGGCATTTTTTTTAAATGGAAATGGGGACACTTGAAAGACATGACGCATTTTTTTCATGGACCAAATTGCGCATCACAAAAGTGCCTAAAATGCATCCAAAAATAATCCCAAACAGCCCAGGGATCCTGTGGCACATGCACCAGCCCCCCCCCCCAAAGAAAATAAAGAAAAATGCCAAAATAATTATAACCATTCCAGCCCATTGAGATCTATGGGATTAGGCCACAGAGGGCATGGTGTGCGCCTGATCTTATGAGGCACTGTAGGGAACACATCCAATTCTTTCTTGAAAACTCTTCAAGTCACTTGCCCACATTGGGGTTGATTCAGCACTGTTTTTTTTTACTCACTTTTTTTGAGAGAAAACTCTTTTTCTCATGATTTTTTCTCTTGGCGCAATTTAGCACCATATTTAGCTGTGCACGTTTTTTTTTTTTTTAAATGCAAAGCTATATATGGAGCTGATTTGCATGGAAGAAAACATCATGAGAAAAATAGTTTTCTCTCAAAAAAAGAGTGTGTAAAAAAATACGTGCTGAATCAAGCCTATTATGTTTTATTATTTTTGGGGGGATAATTAATTGTTTGTGATATATATATATATATATATATATATATATATATATATATATATATTAATTATTATATATATATAATAACTGGCAAGCTGATTAGCGCCAGGTATCAGCAGATGAGCGTCTGTACAGAGGCGCTTAGAGTGTCCGCTAGTAGACGCTGTGATCGGCCATCGGTCGCTGTAATAGAGCGCCTCAGTCGCTGTAGTAACCTGGCCGGCATTAATGAACGAGATGTATTGTTAAGTTCGTACCCCAATTGGGCACAGCTTCTACTTCTGTTGTCAGAGTCCAAATCATTCTAAGAGTGAATAAGACACAGAGAGACCGCTGTGTAGTAAAGACTCAAAGGGCATCTGGAGCAAATGCGCCCTTTTTGATTTTATTTTCAGTTGCTAATATACAATGATATGGGTGGGTGTTGCCACACATATACAGATACAAATTCAAGCATTTTCATTGGTCATCTGACACACCCCTTTCCCAGTATATACCCCATAGGGAGTGTCAGACTTTTTCTTGTAATTTTATTGTTTGTCTGACACTCTCCAAGTCATGACCTGGGAAAAGTACAAAATATGAAAACATTTCTTGGGATGATATGAGTTATGGCGTCACAAGCTGTATTTTGGCTAATAATGCTGTGAAGGCTAAAACCTTGAAGAGAAGAAGTGGTGTTCACACATAATAGACATTCTTCAGAAAATCACCAGATGCTTGTTTATTCAAAAGTGTTCATGTTAATTTCAGTCAGGTTAACAGCTTTACTGTTTAACCCTATCAATTCCCCCCTTTTAACATCTTCATCTGAATAAAATTGGGCTGGGTCCTCAAGGAAAGGTGATAGTGAATTCTTTCCTCAGGTACTTTCCCAAACCGACGAGTTGTCTGGGGGAGTTTCAGATCTTCTAAGCTGTCTCCATCCCCTAAATACTCGAATTCACATCCTTTCCAGGAAGAGTCCCTCATCATCAGATGGAGTGCCAATCAGGATTTTCTGTAAAGCAAACAAACTAGAGTTAGCAAGCCAATATCTAGGCATTAATAATATCTTTTACTGCTTTTTCCTTTTACTAATTTATTTACCAAGCATAATGCTAGCTTAATAGAAGTATAAACTATGAATATTAGCATAAGACCCATCAGTAAATACATACCAATAGACTTCAGTATTCCATAAAACCAATTTCCAATACTTCCAAAGATTCCACTCATACCTTGGAAAGGGTTCCACCCATCCTTTCCAATATCTCTTGCTCTATTTTGCAATTCTCTTACTTTTTCTACATGTGCCTCTACCGCATCGCTATCATCATCTATCCAGGTACAACAATCATCTCCGATAAAGGTACAATACCCACCTTGACTGGCCAATAGATAATCTAAGGCCATCTGGTTCTGCAATACCATCTTTCTCACTTGTCTCAGTTCTAGATTACCTAGGTTTACCGCTTGCATTGTTTCATTGAGCATTGTATCTATCAAGGTGGAGAAATTATTCAGTCTGATCATCATCTCTATACCCCATCCTGTCCATTCCGGAATTAAAGCCCACCACATGTCACTAATAGTGAACAAACTCCTTTTAAATCTAAGATGTACTGTGGCCTCTATCTCTGCTTCCACGGTATCATTGTAAATTTTAATACCTGGCATTACTTTCCCTATGTAACACGTACCTTGTCCATTTGTGGGAATCCACGCATATGCCCTTCTACCACATATGAAATAGATTCCACTGTTTAGTATTACTGAATAATTCTGAAAAACTGCTGTTAACAATGATGTCATCTTCATTGAAGCATTGAACATTTCATTATTTGTGTCATTGTACTTTGTTATCTCAGTGCCATTTATGGTTACATTGTAGAAGGATACCCCTGCTATAGTGAGATTGGTGTGGGCAGCTGTACAGTTGGACCTTCCTAGTATTTTTGAACCTGGTCTAGAAATGTTAAGACACAAACCTGGTGACAGGGGGACGGAAATCACTATGAGGAAACTGGGTTTTGATTTCCTTTCCTCCGTCACAGTCTCTGAAGTTATTACCTTGTTAATTTCACTAAATTCATCTGGTCGCAGTGGGATTGCTACCCATGGAGCCCCAGTTGATTGTCTATATTTAGCACTACACACCCAACAGTTAGTTCTGTTTGTAAGGTTTGCTGCTTGTAGGTGCATTCTAGCAAAACTATTGTCTTTCATCACTTCCCTGAGGGCAGAATTAATAAATTGCCAAGCTACTATTAAGCATAAAACATAACCCTTCATGTTCCTGATTTAGTTAGAGATAGTTTACAATGACTAGCATGTATCCAAGAAGACTTCCCTTCTAATTTCACCGAGGTAGGTGTAGTCAGTAGTACTTGGAAGGGTCCTTCAAAGCGGGATTCAAGTGGTCTTCTTGAATGCTTTTTCACATAGACATAGTCTCCAGTATTTAGTCTGTGAGTTCCTGCAATTTGTTCAGGATCTGGAAGAGAATCAAAAACACTTTTGTGCAGTTTAGTGAGATGTTTCTGTAACTGTATGACATAATCAGTCAAACTGTCTGCTTTTAATACAAGACTTTGTGGGAAGTATAAACCTGTTCTTGGTGCATTTCCAAACAATATCTCATAAGGAGACAACCCTGTCTTCCCTGTAGGGGTGTACCTTATTGAGAACAAGACTAGTGACAGGCAATCAGGCCATGGTTTATTTAACTCCTTCATTGCCTTTTGTAATTTCACTGGGTATGCTTCTGGCCAATCTGAAAACAGATCTATACACACAAGCACATATTCAAAGGGCCCACTTTTGGGAAGATGTATGTAGTCAATTTGCAGTCTTTGAAATGGATATAGGGACTTCGGCTGGTGTTTACAGGGTGTCTTAATAACCTGTCCTGGATTTTCGGACAGACAGATGCTACAGGCCGCACAATATCTTCATGCAGCTACACTGAAACCAGGTGCTATCCAATGGTTATTGACTAGTCTTACCATGGAGTTGGCACTCAAATGGGTGGGGAGATGAGTCAGGGCTGCTACCTCAGGAAATAGAGAACTAGGCAAGCACAATCGGTTCTCCTTCCTCCACATCCCATCTTCCTCAGCTGCTCCCAACTTTTCCCATTTCTGTTTCTCTTCCTTTGTAGCCTGTTTTTGTAAGATCTTTAATCGATCCATACTTACCGGTTCTTCTCTTAGGCGTCTCATTTCTTCACCCTTAAAAGGAATCAAAGCTGCTTGTTTGGCTGCTAAATCAGCCTTTTCGTTTCCCCGAGCCTCTTTGCTTGTGCCTTTTGTGTGTGCAGCTACCTTAACAATAGCTACTTCTTTAACCTGATTCAGATTGGTCAGAATTTCCTTCACTAGTTCTGCATGTCTTATGGGAGTTCCTGCAAAAAAAATTTTCTTCCTCTTCTATCTCTTTCCCCCCTTCTGAATCTAACCTTTGTATAGGAAGTAAGGTGGCAAGATTCAGAGTTGAACATCTCTTACATTTTATATTAGGGGACAAGAGCAGGGTACATTGTGACCTGAGTTGGCGGGCCATAGACAAGTGTTTAAGGTTAATTTGGGATAATATCCCATGGATGTCATGATTACAGTTGACACTGTAAGTACAGTTTCCAGTTCTGGTATCTCTACCGGGTTTTTCTGTATGAAAGTCCTCATATGCTTGTATTCTCATACAAGTTTCCAATTCAGCAGGGTGGTCCGGCAAAGACAAGGTGACCAGTCCATCCTCTGAATAATTAATATTTGCTTTTAGATTTCCCAAAATGTCCACTCCCAGCAGACACATAGGAGCTGTTTCCGGAATTAAAAATTTTGAAACAAACATGTGTGGACCTATTTTCCCTTTGAGAGGGTTAGTCAAATTGACAACCTTAGGTAAACCCTCAAAACCCGAAAAAAAAAAAAAAAGGGGGTTTCCTGGGATATTTGTCTAGAGCTTAAAACAGACGGGTTGTCATGTACATGGGGCAGGCCCGTGATTCATTAACTCTATACAATCATGACAGTCATCTGATTCCTCAAATTCAAGAAAATTTTCATCCTGTGTCTTCCCCCCTTCTGAATCTGACTTCTGTACCAGGATATGTTAATAGCATATGTTTGTAAGTCAGTCAAAGTCTGGTCAGGGAGGAGTATGTCTGATGTTAACTTGGGCATTCGCATGTCTGCTGTTTGCGTGTATGTCCTTAAGAAGGAAAAATTAATTATGAGTAGTAAAGTAAAGTTGTATCATGTCACAAAAAGTAAAGATTTCTGCCATTTCTATCACTCCACACAAGGCCAGGGCTATGAGACACACAGGCATTGCCCTGTACCTGCCCAGGGACCACCTTTGAGGGAAAAAAACAGGGCACCTCCATGTTCTTATGCTGGGCCCTGCACACGGCTGTACAAATCCTGGCAACTAAGTGACATCTTGCCATAATCGGGAAAACCTAACCCTGGGGCTATCATCATATCTCAAATACACAAAACATTGCACATTACACATTTCATTTAACCATTTTAGGGTGTCAGGTTTATCAACATACATTTCAGCTCTCAATATGCTGTCATAACATGAACAATCTAGAATCCATTGGTGGCAGCAACCAATCATACCAAGGAAGGGTAGCATGTCCTTCCTGGTAAGTGGGCAGGGCAGACCCACGACAGCAGCTATTCTCTTATAGCTCATTTCTCTTTGTCCCTGGGAAAGCATAAAACCCAGGTATTCAACATTTTCCTGACACCATTACAACTTTTCTTTAGACACTTTATAATCACTTACAAAAAGACAATTCAAATGATTCCTCTTATCCCACAGGGTGGCCTCCCAATCAAAACTGCAGAGGAGAAAATTGTCTGCAGTAGGACGGAACCATGGCTGGGTGTCCAGACTTTAAGAGGAGGATTATTGTATCATTACACAAAAAACTACTACAGTATTTACCAATACACATAAGCCTAGGGCAAATGTGAACTAAAACAAAAGCAAAGATGGGCTGTGTCTCCTCGTCCACTGGGACGCTGAAAAAAAACAATTTCTTAAATCAATGTTGCTATTCCAGCCCCGTGTCACGAAGTGAGAAGAGATGGCAGACAGACACTAAAAGGATAGTCCCTGAGACAAATCTCATGGTTTTAATGTGGCTGTTTTAAAAAATCTCCTGGCAATAAAAAATCCCACATCCAGGGGCTTATCTAGTTTAAGTCTGCATGCCTTCTTTTGTTAAGTTTATTGTGAAACTATGTATGATTCCCTGTTTAGCCTGAAGTTGGTCAGAAATTAGTAAGGGCGGTGTATTTATCTCCATTGCTTGTGCTCTCAGCGCGTATTATGTCTGGCTCTCCCCACACACACACATTCCGTTCTTGCCAGCTTGCGTGCTTTTTAACCCATACACTGTCACACAGCATGGGATGTCTCCAAATTAATTTCATATTAACCCAATCTTATGTGGATCCTAAAAAGCATTTATAATTCCCCCACATTTTACTCCAGGCGTTGTCAGTTTAAATTCCCTCCATATATGAGTTAATTGTCTGGCTGCATCTTTCCCATGTCTTTGTTCTGTAATCTTACACTACTCCAAGTCTCATCATCTGGGATTTTTATTTTGGACACACTTCTTCCCATATCTTTAGCTGTCCGAGTCCTAGGTAGCTTATTGGGGATAAATAGATTTATCTTTAAATCTATCTTTGTCTTTAAATCTTCTTCAGATTTAAATTCCCTCATTGCTTTCCCCCTAGGCAACTAGAATCCAGAAAACCTCTCCTGGGTTTTCTCTCTGATGTTGGATTATCTTCAATCCCAGACCTATTGCAAATAACAAAAAATAACAATATGGCCAGGAGCGTCAATCACACATCTTCTTCTATCATATGGGGAATGTCCCGTCCTAAGTACAGGCGTACTTTATACCCTCCCAGTATCGGACTTAAGTTCTTTCTCTTCTGTCTAACTCAATCGAAACTTGTCCTGGACTTATAGAGTTATTCCAGGCTCATACAGTCAACCAGACAATGGTTTATGTGATATATCGGGATTTAAGCATGAATCATGACCCCCGTTAAGGCGCTTTCATGAAACAGTTTGGCATACCCTCGACAATATCTCATACCAACTTGACGTGGCTCATTCAAACACACAAGAAGGGAATAAGGATTTGACTTTTAACTTCTTTCAGTCACCACTTACGTTCACCGTCACTGGGTTATAGCCAGAGGGGTGGGGCGTCTAATGACTGTCCAAAGTTGCAACACAATACAATCTGTACAACAGAAGTTCTAAAAAGTTTCTATTCAATAACCCCCTTCGCAGAGACTGGATAAGCCAACTTTACCTCAAGACAGGACTCTCAGTATCTCACATAGAAGAGCAGAATATAAGAGAAATTAAATGTTCTCTCACCTGCAGGGTTTGATCTGCTGTTCTCTGGAGGCACCGAGGTTGTGTCCCGTCCTATCAGCAAAGCATCTCTTGCGAAATCCGGGAGTCCCTGTTCGGGCGCCAAATGTTAAGTTCGTACCCCAATTGGGCACAGCTTCTACTTCTGTTGTCCAAATCATTCTAAGAGTGAATAAGACACAGAGAGACCGCTGTGTAGTAAAGACTCAAAGGGCATCTGGAGCAAATGCGCCCTTTTTGATTTTATTTTCAGTTGCTAATATACAATGATATGGGTGGGTGTTGCCACACATATACAGATACAAATTCAAGCATTTTCATTGGTCATCTGACACACCCCTTTCCCAGTATATACCCCATAGGGAGTGTCAGACTTTTTCTTGTAATTTTATTGTTTGTCTGACACTCTCCAAGTCATGACCTGGGAAAAGTACAAAATATGAAAACATTTCTTGGGATGATATGAGTTATGGCGTCACAAGCTGTATTTTGGCTAATAATGCTGTGAAGGCTAAAACCTTGAAGAGAAGAAGTGGTGTTCACACATAATAGACATTCTTCAGAAAATCACCAGATGCTTGTTTATTCAAAAGTGTTCATGTTAATTTCAGTCAGGTTAACAGCTTTACTGTTTAACCCTATCAATATGTTGAGACGTTCTAACACTAGTACAGCGTTGCAGGGAGCGAAAGGTAGCGCCAGCTCATTGCGACCAACTCTCAGCGACTCACACCATATTCAACAAAAAAACACACACACATTAAAGTCTGTTTTTAAACACAACGGTAACAAAGCGAAAACACATGGAATGACATTGTTTTAACATTGTGACATTAATACTTTAAAGCCAGACCTATAAAAAATCCAAAAAGTTCTCAAAAAAGACTCTGTTGAGCGACTGTAGCGGTATTTTGACAGCGACCGCTAGTAGTCGCTGTGCTTGGCCATTGTTCGGTGGATGATAGCGACTCAGTCGGTGTGCCGTAATGTTGAATACAAGATGCTGAGTCACTATTTGACAGGTTCGCTGTTGTATGGGAGCGCATGATAGCGACTGGACATAGCGACCGGCACCCACCATATTCATTAAAAAATCAGCCTTAAAAATTCCTAGCGCTGTGAAATACATGTTTAAATCCCAGAGCGCAGTAGGCGATGTGTTAAAAGTAGATTTTTAACCCCCTAACCACCCAAAAAAATGGAATGATTTTGAAATAATATTCAAACCTGAATAGTTTAAAATCAGACCTGTAATATCAATTCTGCAAAAAAAAAAAAAATTTTTTTTTAAATCCCCAAAAAATACATTTTCAAAGGAAAAAGTGTTCACAGATTTTTTTTTTTTGAAATTTAAAAAAAAAAAATATATTAAAAAATAATTATTAATTAAAATACATTCTGCCATTGAAATGCATTGGAGAGCGCCAGGTAGCGAGAGGTCATATCGCTGTTCAAGGATGTTCGCTGGCGCTGTGGGATGAGGCTGGGATAATGATGAATGAGTTGCTAGGTGGCGCTATCTCAGTCGCTAAGCAGTATCGGCTTGATAAATGTGTGATTGTGGAGGGGAGCCAGCGTTCTAGTTGCGGTACCTGGCTTTACTGGCCGGCTCCCCAGTCGCTATCTGTCGCTATTCCTTGATAAATAAGGCCCTTTTTCTAGGCCAGGAGAGGTGACACAATTACTTGAGAGAGGGAAAAAAAAATACTGTATTTTTCGCCCTATAAGACGCACCTGCCCATAAGACGCACCCAGGATTTGTGCAGAAATGTTGTGCTAAAGCACCCCATTACAGGCAGTGTGGCGTTCCCCCATCCCATTCCCCATGGGCAGTGTGGCGTTCCCCCATCCCATTCCCCATGGGCAGTGTGGCATCCCCCATCCCATTCCTAATGGGCAGTGTGGCATTCTCCCCTCCCATAGGCAGTGTGGGATGCCCCCATTCCCATAGGCAGTGTGGCATGCCCCTATCCCATTCCCATAGACAGTGTGGGATGCCTTCATCCCATTCCCATAGGCAGCGTGGTATTCCCCTCTTCCTATTCTCCATATAGGCAGTGTGGCACCCCCCTCCAATTCCCCATATATGTAGTGTGGCATTCATCCCCCCCTCCCCATCCCATATAGGTACTGTGTCATTCATCCCCCCTCCCCATCCCATATAGGTAATGTGGCATTTCCACCTCCCCCTCCCCATCCCATATAGGTAATGTGGCATTCATCCCCCCTCCCCATCCCATATAGGTAATGTGGCATTCATCCCCCCCCTCCCCATCCCATATAGGTAATGTGGCATTTCTATCCCCCCTCCCCATCCCATATAGGTAATGTGGCATTAATCCCCCCCTCCCCATCCCATATAGGTAATGTGGCATTCATCCCCCCTCCCCATATAGGTAATGTGGCATTCATCCCCCCCTCCCCATCCCATATAGGTAGTGTGGCATTCATCCCCCCTCCCCATCCCATATAGGTAGTGTGGCATTCATCCCCCCCTCCCCATATAGGTAATGTGGCATTCATCCCCCCCTCCCCATCCCATATAGGTAGTGTGGCATTCATCCCCCCTCCCCATCCCATATAGGTAATGTGGCATTTCTATCCCCCCTCCCCATCCCATATAGGTAATGTGGCATTAATCCCCCCCTCCCCATCCCATATAGGTAATGTGGCATTCATCCCCCCTCCCCATATAGGTAATGTGGCATTCATCCCCCCCTCCCCATCCCATATAGGTAGTGTGGCATTTCTATCCCCCTCCCCATCCCATATAGGTAGTGTTGCATTTCCACCCCCCCTCCCATTCCCCATAGGCAAAAGTAAAAAGTGAGAAAAAAAAAAGTAAACTTAACTTTCAATCCTCCCCGCTGTCCTCGCCGTCTTCACACAGACACACTGGCTTGGAAAAGCGGTGGGCGTGGCTCAAGCGTCGGCCACGCCCACCGCTGTTTAAGTCCGGGTGTCTCTGTCTGCTGGCACCGTGGAGAGGTGGCAGGAACAGTGCGAGTGTCAGGGAGCAGCTGCCCCGCCGCTTGCACTGTCCCTGCCACCTCTCCACGGTGCCAGCAGACAGAGACACCCGGACTTAAACAGCGGTGGGCGTGGCCGACGCTCGAGCGTCGGCCACGCCCACCACTATACCAAGCCGAGTGTTCACTCTATGCTGGCGCTGCAGAGAGGAGGCGATGGGGGCAGCTGTATCTGCCACCTCCTCCACAGCGCGAGAAGGCGGCAGACACAGCTGCCCCCATTGCCTCCTCTCTGCGGCGCCATCATAGAGTGAACACTCGGCTTGGTATAGCGGTGGGCGTGGCCGACGCTCGAGCGTCGGCCACGCCCACCACTGTAACAGGCTGGGTGTCTGGCTCTGCGGAGAAGGCTGCCTCCGCCGCTTCCGGGACAGCGCGAGCGATGGAAAGGTGAGTTTACTTTCTGCTTTTTATTTTATTTTTTTTCCCACCTTCGCCCGATAAGACGCATGGATATTTTCCCACAACTTTTTGGGAAAAATAAGTGCGTCTTATAGGACGAAAAATACGGTAAATTAAAAACAAAAAACCCTGTTTAAACAGAAGAAAAGAAACGTCCATTGAAATGTATGGGAGAGCGACAGGTAGTGACAGGTAATGCCTGGCGCTCTGGAAGCTAGAACGCTGGCGCTAAACGCTGAGTTGCCTGTAATGATGAATCGGATGCTACATGGCGCTGTTAGAGTCGCTCACCAGAATCACCTTCATAAATGTGGTATTGCGTACAGCGCCCAGCGTTCACCAGAGGCTGCCTGTCGCTTACAAGGCACTACCTGCCTAAACAGAGGATGGCTTTATAGTGTGGCTTCGAATTCTTAAAAATAATATCAATATTAACACATGCATCTTCATTTAAGTGCAGTGTGTTCTGCGGATTCTCATCTTACCAGACCCCAACCAGTTAGGGTAAGTAAAAACAACTGTGGAATTGGAGGGGAGTAGCAAATAGGGTGTGTTTCCAGAGGTGTTTTTCTACACTGGGCAGGAGGGAGACAGCAGCAATATTCAGTGTGACTGGACTTCTGCTTTATAGATAACACTGCCCAAAAAGCGCAGTTAGCAATACTCCACAAGTCCAGGCTGGTTTTTCAGAAGACAGTGACCAGAAGCTACTTCAGACCCAGATAGCAGGGTGGATAAAAATCAATGTTTTTTTTAAAAAAAATCAAAAAAATCGGATTTTTTTGATTTAAATCGGATTTTTTTTCAATAAACTGCTTTTTGAGGAAAATATTTTACCATTCAAAGGTTCTTCCATCATGAGATAAAGCTGAGTTGTTTAACTCAGTAGAATAAAGGCTGTATATGTGTAACATTCACAATGCCATGCTCTTCCAGAGGTTTCTGTAGGATTAGTGGGCAGTTTCTCTCCTATATTATCACAGACGCTCGCTTTACTTACGCAGTTCTCAAAACTGAATTTGACTCCGCAGAGGTCCCAGCCTCTTCTTCACAGCAAAAATGTTACAACATGAACAGAGTTGAGAAAAAGACCTTAATCCTGTTGTTCTACAAACCTATGACTAGTGAGCTATTTTTCATGTGTCGGCTGGGCTCACAGTCTAAGTTTCTTAAAATATATATATATTTTGTTTAGCCAAATTAGTTAACAAAACATGGATGTTTGTTTAAGCAAATAACTTATGCTGTAATGTTGTTATTGTTTCAGTTGAATAAATCTATTTAAATTGTTATTAAGGTCAGGATTATTTTTCTCCTTCCTAAGTACAACAGAACAGTGTTGTCCAAATATGAATGATTAACCCATTAAACTGGGGAGAAAAAAAGTAATATAAAAAGTGATTCTAAAAATCTTCATCTACTTGCATGTTAAAATAGCAAGAACTAGTTTAGGTAGAAACTTTGATTTAAATCACTGATTTAAATCAAGCCTTACTGACTAGTGATTTAAATCGTGATTTAAATCGTGATTTAAATCAGATAGATTTAAATCAAATCCACCCTGCCAGATAGTATAACCATCTGTGGAAGAGGGGTTGGCTGGAGAGATGTTCATCTGCTTTACAAAATACAGCTATCCCTCAGTCCCACAGTTAACTTTAATAACCTGGTCCTGATTGAGGGTCATGCTAAATATTTGGTGAAGCCAGTGTGAATTTCGATGTGCATTACGGTGCAGATTGTAACCTCCATCTTTGTGGGATTTCTAGCATTAACATAAAAAAAGTTTAAAAAAATGTTCTACTTTTTACCCAAAAAAATCATCCTTTACCTGTGATGGGGGCAAATTTACAGGTGAGGTACATCATATATCCATTAAGGTTTTTTTTTTTTTTTAAGTTAACAGCAGCCTATCGGCTATGCTAAAGAATTTTCCAAGTTCTTCTGCATCTCACAGGGTGCTGTTTCCAAACTTAAAAAGAACATCCTTACTTCATAGGAGTGGAATGATGGACCTCACCTGTAAAAATGCCCTATCACACAGGTACAGGTCATGGGGAAAAACATTTATTTTGCTTTTTTTGTGTCTAAACGCTAAAAATGAAGGCTGCATTAAACACTGCAATGCACACTGCAAGTCATACAGGCTTCACCAAATACTTAGCATGATCCCCGCTGTGTCTCCCTGAGGTGGAGCATAGGAAGTTGCAGCACACGGCAGCCAGCACCTGGTGCATTCTCTAGTAGGAAACCCTGGCTGCTGCAGCTTCTGGTGCCCTTTCTCATGGATACCAGGGCTGGACCAGATGTGTACAACCAAATGTGGGGCTAAGGGAGGCAGTATTGATTAATGAAGTTCTGTCTGATTTAAAGCAGAACAATTTTCGACGGGCATGCTCCCTCCATCTAAATGGATGGACGCAGGAGGGAGCCACAGCCTAGAGATACTGGGGATGTAGCAACTCTCGCTCCACATTGTTTACTTCACTGAGGGAGCCGCTGGAAGAGGTAAACTTTGCTGGGACGGTGCAGCAGCTGGCCCTGGAATCTTTTTGGTTGTAGAGCAGGCCTGGCTGGTTGGTTAAAGGGCCACTCCATCCTATGCTACCCAATTTTACAACCTCCCCCCTGCCCTGCCACCCTCCAGTAGTACTGAGGCAGGCCTAAAAGGTAAAATAAAGAAATACACTTACCAGCATCCGAAGTCCTAGTCAAGTGAATGGGTGGGACTTCAGAAAGATGGCGGTGGAGGATCGGACATAAACTGTGGCACTACCCGACTTTACTGCAGGATTCTGGGTGCAGGTAAGTATATTTCTTTATCTTACCTATTAGGCCTGCTTCAGCGCTATTGGAGGGTGGTCAATTGGGTAGCATAGGCTGGAGTGTAAGTCCAGAAATAATAATAATAATTCCTGGCACTTAGCCTTCCACTTTCTGAATCGGGATGCCACCATGATGGGGGGGAGTAAAGTCTTTGGTTTAATTAGCATCCTCTTTGAATCGAACTGCAAGCCAACAGTCTACTTCCTACTTCCTTTTTGGAAGAGTCCTACCCCTTTCCTGAAGATCTGGTCAAGAATTGCTCCACCCCCTATAGGCAGATCACCAATTCTTCTGCCTCATTAAGGCTGCTATAGTCCTTTCGGCTGATGCCACAGCCTTTAAAGTGGACCAACACCCAGGGGTGATCTATAATCTATAAGATTCCCGGGCCAATCACCTCCCTCACCGCGGGGCATCCGAGATCGGGATGTCCCGCGGGGTGAAGCCCCCCCCCCCAAAAAACCTTACCTTATCGGCGATGGATCAGCCGCCGCCGCCTCCCGCGTGCCCCTCTAGCAGTGCGCGCCCCCGCGACGGCCGTTTGTGAATGGCCGGCGCAGGCGCGCACCCTGTAAGAGGGATGCGCGGGAGGCGGCGGCTTGTCCGTCGCCGAAAACGTACGTTTTTGGGGGGGTTTTACACAGCGGGGCATCCTGATCTCGGATGCCCCGCTGAAGTGGACCAACACCCAGGATAGTGAAAATCCTGGGTGTTGGTCCACTTTAATAACCCAGTATATAAGGGTATGCTCTTTCTCTATCTATTAAAAGGGAGGTGTATCGTGACATTGTGTAATATTAAAAATCCATATATAATGAGAGGAAAAGTCACTTATATATCTGAACTGACTAAAATTCATGCCAAGCATGATTTCTACTGGTAGAAATAAAATCCAGGGGTGCCTGGTCTTGAGTGTATTAGGGGGAACAGAACCTGCCCCCCATTACCTCTCCCTTCCTTTAAAAGAAAGAAAAACAAGCATGGCTGTATATTTCTTGATGCCGGTTGTTCCCTCCGCCTGCCATCCAGCATATTTATATGAAATTGTATCACTGAGCCATTTTTTCGTGATAGTCCTTTAATATCTATTTTTTTATATCCAGACCTCAAATGTCAGTAACATGCACCACGGCGGTAAGCATCCAACAACCTTCTGCTTTAAATTTGCCAAACAAAAGTGGATTGGCCAGGAATAAATATTTTTTTTTGACGTCTTGGTAACAAAATAAAGTGGGTTCCAATCTTGGTTTTCGTGTTTCTCTAATATTTTCTCGTGGTCATTACATCAGATGGGTTTTAGAGCTGCCCTGTTTAATAGTCCTCAATAACAAAGTGGTGTTCTGTTTTAACTTTTTTCTTTACTTTACCCAGCCTTTTAATTTTTTAGGCAGTTTTTTTCTGTTTCTGAAAGGAGAAGTAAATGATTTTACTACAGCTTTTATTGACAGCTGTAGGGTGCCCACAGTAATACTATATATAATATGCAGCTATACAAGTCTAGGTGTGCACAAGATATCCTGGAAATTGCACATCTTGTTACTGCCCAATCGCTTCCACTAGCATCTTGACTTCGACATAGTAAACTGTGATCAGATGTAGATGTCACTTTCTTCCCTCCCTGATTTACCTCCCACATAATCACACATTCTTAAATGTTTCAGATTGTGTCCCTGCTCCATTCCACTCAGAAAACTATGCCGGACAACGAAGAGCCATTTAGTAAGCCCCACAGCTCTGGGCTTAATTCTACTGGAATTCATGGAAAGAAGACGCCACGTTTACCCAAATGTGCCCGCTGCAGGAACCATGGCTATTCATCTCCACTCAAAGGCCATAAACGCTTCTGTATTTGGAAGGACTGCCAGTGCAAAAAATGTAGTCTAATTGCCGAAAGGCAGCGTGTCATGGCAGCACAGGTAAGAGCCATAGATTTTTTCTAGATTCTGTTTGACCTGTCCAAGCAAAATAAAAAACTACACAGCACTTACCAGCCAACCTGCAGACTCCATCCCACTGAGTTTTGTTGATTGGCAGCAGGTGGTGGTGTATGTGTGCTAGGGACCGCAAGACCCAGGACTTTGAGGGATTGAGAGCCCCCTCACTGGCAGGTAAATGCTGTTTAAAACTCAAGCCTAAACTTTTTAGCTTTAGCTACAGTACGGCCATGTCAGATTTTTTCGCATATCTTTTATCTTAAAGCGAAACAAAACCTAGGGGTTTATTCATCAAGCCATAGCGCTAGGTAACGACTGGCAGGGACAGGTAGCGAACGTTGACCGCCGGGAGCTGTACGCAATACCACATTTATCAAAGCGAATCTGGTGAGCGACTCTAACAGCGACACGTAGCGACTGATTCATCATTACAGACGGCTCACCGTATACCGCCGGCGCTCTGGTTTCCCGAGCGCCTGGTATTACCTGTCCCTACCTGTCACTCTCCCATACATTTCAATGGACGTTACTTTTCTTCTCTTTAAACAGGGTTTTATTTTATTTATTTATTTTTTATCAAATCATTGTGTCACCTCTCATGGCCTAGAAAAATTCATTTTTGGAAACTTTTTTGAATTTTAATATTTTTATGCAGAATTGTCCTTACATGTTTGGTATTAAAGTGTTCATGTTACAATGTAATAACAATATTATTCCATATGTTTTCTCTTTGTTACTGGTGGATACATGTTAAAAAACAGACTTTAATCACACAGCTTCTGGCGCTCTGGGTTACCACGACCCGATTTTGAGCGCTGGCGCTGTGTGGGGATATTTTTTTGATGAATATGGTGTGAGTCGGTCACACTGAGCTGGCGCTACCATTCGCTCCCATACAGCGCTGTACTGGTGTTAGATCGACTCACACAATATATTCATTAATGCAGGCCAGCGACTGAGACGCTCTGAAACAGCGAACCATGGCCAAGCACAGCGACTACTATCATAATTTGACTTTCCCGGGTTTTGTTCCGTGCCCCCCTGTGTGAAACCCTGCAGTTCGCCCACTAAAACTCACCTTTCCTCGGCCCAACAGGACATGTGCAGGCTCTCATTAACCCTTTAAATGCCAAGCACGTAGTTTCTACGTGGTTGCTTCTCCTACCGTTAAGTGGCAAGCACGTAGAAGCTACGTGCCTGCCGTTTCCCCGATAGTTAAAAAATAGAAAAAAAAACACTTACCTCTGGTATCCATGTGAAGCTGGGGGTCCCCTCTTCCTCCGGGGGGCATCTTATCCCTCCCCCGTCGTCCTCCGTCTTCATGAGGGGGCCCGAAACCGCCCCCCCCCCGTTTCCACTGCTGACAGTAATCTGTAAAAAAAAAAAAAAACAATGTCATTAACTCACCTCCTCGCCCATTTCCTTCGCTGGCTCTTCTCTTCACCAGGGGGGGGGGGGGGATTGGTCCGATCCCCCCCCCCCCCCCCTGGGCTCGGCAGACTTCAGGTGAGGACCCTCTTCTGGGTCCCCAAAGCCCAGGGGGGGCAGAAGAGCCCGTGGCCACGGGCTATGCGGGCTTGTAGCCTGCAGGGCCAGGGGCCACAAAAGCTGGCCCCTGTGCCCTGTTTCTACAAGCCCTGCATAGCTGGTCCCGGGCTGGTTACTTCGGGTAAGGGGGACCCCATGTCGTTTTTTTGGGGATTTTTAAGGGTTTTTAACCCTTAAAAATCCCCCAAAAAATGGGGTCCCTCTCCCCTGGGAGGGGGGACCCTATGTCATTTTTTTTCCCGATTTAACCCTTTGTAGTGTGGATGGTAGTTGTATTTTATTTGTAAATGTTATAAAGTACTCGTTTCAGTTAGGGGGGCTCCTGGGCGGGTGGGGGCTACCGATAAATGTGGTACCGCTCTAATCGGTAGAAATGGGGCTTTCACATGCAATATGGTTTTCTTTAATTAAATAATTTTTTTTTTTTTATTTAAAATAAAGGAGGCAATTTTCTAAAAAAATTTTATTTATTTATTTTTTTACTTAATGTAAAAAAACAAAATAAAATTTACAAACAAGACATTTCATGTTAAAGCCTAAACTCTGCTACAAAAAAATATATATAATTTTCCTGAAAATTCCAGCAAAAATGGCGCAAAACATGGCGCAAAATGGGGAAAAAAGGCCTGTCAACAGAGGGTGACAAAAGTAGGCTGGCAATTAAAAGGGTTAAAAGTAGCTATGCATGTTGGGTATTGTTCTGTTCGGGGGACCTTGCGCTTTCAGACTTAGCTTGTTTTTTCTTGTTTGCATATTTATATTTTAGGAAAAGGTGTTTTTTATTCAGCTTTTTTAGGGAAACCCTGCGCAACCGAAGAATTCTTTGAGGGATTAATTCCAGAAAGATGAGCCCACTACAACAAGCTGGGTACGCTTAGAAAGCTTAACATGTGTACTTTCAGGGAATATATGGCTTATGGGGATATTCCAAATGTAATGTGGTTGTTTTGGTTGAAAAATCGCAAGGTGTGCACTTACCGTTACGCACATGCTTTACTTTGGGGTGTTTGGCAACTCTTCCCTTGACAGTAGCTATGCATGTTGGGTATCGTTCTGTTCGGGGGATGTTGCTTTTTCAGATTAAACTTGTTTTTTCTTGTTTCTATATAGTTTTGTTAGGAAAATGTGGCTTTAATTCAGCTTTTTTATCCTTTTTTAGGGAAACTCTTTGCAACCAAAGAATACATTGAGGGATTACTTCCAGAAAACTATGGCCACATCAACAAGCCTGGTACACCTAGAAAGCTTGAGGTGTGTACTTCCAGAGAATATATAGTTTGTTGGGGGTATTTCAAATGTAAAGGGTTGTTTTTCTGGAAAAACTGCAAGGTGCGCATAGCATAGTTGTATTTTATCTGAAAATCCCCTAAAGTGCTGCTTCAGTTTGGGGGAGTCTCCTGGGCAGGAAAGGGTGTCTACCTATACATATGTGGTATCGCTGTAACCGGGAGAGATTGGGATCACATGCAATAAGATTTTATTGACAAACTTACATTTTTTATTACAAAAAAACACTACAAATTGTAAAAAATAGATTTTTTTTTATTTTTTTGCACATATTTCACCCAAAAATATTGTGAATACACCTAAAAAATGACAAACAAGACATTTCATGTTAAAGCCCAGACTATGCTGAAAAAATTATAATTTTCCTGGGAAATCCCTGGAAATCCCTTCAAAAGTCACATTTGAACATGGGGAGCGCAAAATAGTGCAAAATGGTCTGGCAACAAAGCGTGACAAAAACTCCAGGTAGGCTGGCACTTTAAATTAAATCAGAGCCCTTTGCCATGTTTACTTTTTTTGGAAAAGGGCTCTGATTGCCTTCATTGGGGAGTGAGTGCAGCCACATCCCCGGTGGCATGCACACTCCCACCCCATCCTATTTGAATGGCTGGGGAAGAAGTACATGATCCCCTTTGTAAACAATCAGAGCCATTTGGCGAAAGGTAAACAGATCTGATTGGATGAGAGCCTGCGTATGCACCATTGGAGCAGGGAAAGGTGTGTTATTACTGGGGGGTTTCACACAACCTGAATCAGGATGCTTTGCTTTGTGGATACATTTATATCTGAATGTGAGTCAGGCTTGTTATATGGCTTGGCTTGTTAGCATGCAGATAAGCATGCAGATAGCTCATTCAATGCAGATCTATTTAAAGTGGACCAACACCCAGGATTTTCACTATCCTGGGTTTTGGTCCACTTCCGCAGGGCACCCCGATCTGGGGTGCCCCGCTGCGTGAAACCCCCCAGATCGCCCTAAAAAACTCACCTCACCCCGCTCCTACGCGAGCGCTCGTCCAATCAGAGCGCTCAGAGACGCTGTGGTATGTACGGACAAGCGGCGGACAACCACAGCGGCTCTGAGCACGCTGGAGGCCGCATCTCGCACTTCCCTCTAGCAGGGAGCGCGCCCGCGCCGCCCATTCACAAACGGCCGGCGTGGGTGCGCGCCCTGCTAGAGAGAAGCCATTGGAATGGGGATAAGGTAAGGTTTCTGGGCGTCCTGCAGGGTTTCATACGATTTCGGATGCCCCGCGGGGAGGGATCTGATCGACCCCCCTGGGTGTTGGTCCATTTTAAACGTGTACGTTCATAGAGGGCATCAAAATAGAAAGGGGTATCCAGCACAGCCAAAGTTATTAAAACATCCAAAATGTATTCCAGTGTTTTAAAATCAGCATAAGGCCACCATTGCCAAAATGTCATAAAAGTCAAGAGGAAAGATATTACGCGTTTCAGACCCGCCTTGGTCTTTAGTCATAGATGCAGGGAAAGTACTTGAAATAATCACAGAAAACTAAAAAGTTAAAGAAATACACAAATAAAGGAAAAAATTATTAAATGTATCAATCAATATATACATTAACAAATGGATATTTACATCAATAAATAAATCTATGCATACCTAATTTTTCGCCCTATAAGACACACTTATTTTTCCCCAAAGTGGTGGGGGGGGGAGATGTCAGTGCATCTTATCGGGCAAATATAAAAACAAAAAAAGTAAGCTCACATGTGCCGGCACTTCTGCGTTGCTGGCTGGGCTGCGGGAGACCAGAAGAAGATGGAGGAGTGTCTGGCACTGTCCCCGTCCCCGCCGCTGCTGTCGCTGCCTTTTCCGTCTGGGGCACACGCAAACACCCGGCTCCATGCACCGAGCCGGTGCAGGCCACATACACCACCTGTACGGAACTGGGTGTTAGCGCGTCCCGGACAGTAAGAAGGGGGAACAGGGACAGTGCCCGCCACTCCTCCATCTGCTTCTGGCCTCCCGCAGTGTGGCAGCCCAGCCAGCAATGCGAGAGCACCCGTAACATGTGAGCTGACCTTTCATCTTCTTTTGCAGCCTATGGTGAATGGGGATGCCACACTGCCTATATGGAACGGGAGGGGGATGCCACTCTGCCTAAGGGCAATGGGTGGGGGGATGCCACACTTCCTATGGGGAATGGGACGGGGGATGCCACACTGTCTATGGAGAATGGGGGCGGGGGAATGCAACACTGCCTAAAATGCGGAATGGGAGTAGGAAATGCCACACTGCCTTTGGGAATGGGAGGGGGGGGGATGCCGCACTGTCTATGGGAAGGGGAGATGCTACAATGCCTATGGGAAGGGGGGATGCCATACTGCCTATGGTAATGAGAGAGGGGAATGCCACAATACCTATAGGATGTTGTGGGATAACAGTAAACACAACCCCCAGTGCTTATAGCTTCTTGTAGGATAAGGGCATACACATAATTTCTTAAATGAAGATGATTTAAGGGGGCACACAAAACCCAGTGCTTAAAGGTCTCTGTAGGATAAGGGGAAACATCCCAGTGCGTAAAGGAAGATGTGGGTTAAGGTTGCACACAAAACCCAGTGCTTAAAGTGGACCAACACCCACGGGTGATCGCCCCGGGAATCTATAAGATTCCCGGGCCGATCACCCTCCACCCCGCGGGACATCCGAGATCAGGATGTCCCGCGGGGTGAAACCCCCCCCAAACACCCCAACTCACCTACCTTATCTTCGGCGGCGGCGGGCCGCCGCCGCCTCCCTCGCACCCCTGTAGGCGTGCGCGCCTCCGCGCTGGCCGTCTGCGAATGGCCAGCGCGGGGGCGCGCGCGTCAAAAGTGACGCGAGGGAGGCGGCGGCGGCCGCCGCCGCTTAGACGTTCCAGTTCTCCCCTTGTACGTCGGCGCTGGGAGCGGGGAGAGGTGAGTTTTTCGGGGGGTTAGGGGGGGTTTCACACAGCGGGGCACCCCGATCGGGGGTGCCCCACCGAAGTGGACCAAGACCCAGGATAGTCAAAATCCTGGGTGTTGGTCCACTTTAAATGAGAAGGTGGGTTATGGGGACACACAAGACCCAGTGCTTATAGTTTCTTGTAGGATAAGGAGACACACTCAGTGCTTATAGCCTATTTTACGATAAGGGGATACACCCCAGTGCATAAAAGAAGATGTGGGTTAAGGCAACACACAAGACCCGATGCTTAAAGGAAATGTTGGGTTAAGGGATCACCAAAACCCCAGTGCCTAAATGTAAAGGTGGGTTAATGGGGGCACCAAGACCCCAGTGCTTAAAGGAATATGTGGGTTAAGGGTGTACACAAAACCCAGTGCTTATAGCTTATTGTAGGATAAGGGGATACACCCCAGTGCTTAAAAGAAGATGTGGGTTAGGGTCGCACTCAAAACCCGGGGCTTAAATGAAAAGGTGGGTAAAGGGGGCACCAAAACCTCAGTCCTTAACTGAAAAGGTGGTTTAAGGCCACACACAAAACCAAGTGCTTAAATTGAAAAGGTGGGTTAAGGGGCCACCCAAACCCCAATTCTTAAATGAAAAGGTGTGTTAAGGAGGCACCAAAACTCCAGTGCTTTAAGGAAGATGTGGGATAAGATGTGGGATAAGGGGGCACCCAGACCCCGGTAGTGACAAGCCAGTGGTATTAGTGCAGTAGTAATGACTAGTAAGTCCAACCCTGCTCTAGCCCTCACTCCAAACGCAAGTGCTGTATAGTTTTCCTTGAAAAGGGCAGTTTTTTTTAACAATAGAGACTGTCCCTAAAACGCCGACAGCAGGAACCTCTCCCTATCTAAATCAGCGCTGCAATGGCACTGGGACACGTGACCCTGCCCTTTGATACAACAGGTTTTAAATAACTGGAATAAATTCTGAACGTTTTAATTACTTTGGCTGTGCCGGCTACCCCTTTCTTTATTGATGCTTTCTGGGGACACAAGGAGTCACAGCCTGGCACCCACAACCAAGAGGTACAGTGCTTATTGGCCTCATTTTTTTTTTTGGTTTAGTTCATAGAGGGCACGATCAGGTAACTGTTCATTATTGAAGTGCGCTCTAAAGACTCTCTAAAGCCCAATCAAAGTGAGAATTCTCATCTGGCTCTGAATCGACCCCTTATTAAATTGTGCCGAGTTAAGAGTTGCTCTCCAATCTCGGTGGCCAGGTATTCAATAAATGTGGAGAGCCTGGCAAGATCTTAGTGAATTACACCCTTTATATACTGAGTTGGACAGGCGCTCAAATCTTTAATAAATATACTTTCATTGAGGTTGGAAAGGCTCTCAAGAAATGTGCAAGGCTTTCTAAATTTCACTATCCCAGTGACAGGAGTGTGGCTGTTATTTATATCTGAAACAAGTTCACTGTGTTCTGTTAGTAGCCTTGTGAGTAAAATAACGCACTTTTCATGTGGCGACTTTATTTTGCTTATCTGTGTTGCATGCAGAACGCAGAACACAGGGGTTAGCCAGTTTCTGGAGTGGCTGTGTTTTAAAGCAGAACAAAACCTGGGATTTTCACTATCCCAAGTTTTGGTTCTTGCCCCGTGATCCCACTCCACTATGTGACCCCCCCCCCCCAGAATCACCGCTAAAACGTACCTTTCCCCTGTTACACGGCAGTTTCCCGTGGATATTAATGGGAGCCAGGGCAAAGGAACGTTTTGCAGTGACTGGCAAGAGAGGCTCGCACAGTAGGGCATCCCGATTTGGATGCACCAGGCAGAAGGCAGTGGTCAGGTCTAAAGCCTTTTAGATTTCAGGGCCAGACGCCTGTTTGTTCTACTTTAACCCTCTAAACGGCAAGCATGTATAACCTACCTTCTCTTGCCAAGCCTGTAGATTCTAGATGCTTGCTGTTTTCTCCTAGTTCCAAGCATGAAAAAAAAACACTCAGCTCTGCCCAGGATCCAGCGCTGGAGGTCTCCTCTTCCCCGGGGGCCTTCGATTCCCCAGCCCCCTCCCCCCCCAGCTTGCTTGACACTTCAGGGAGGGGCCTTTTATACTGGCAAAATGATGTCAGCTCACTCAGCCGGTATAGAAGGCCCTTCCTTTTGGAGGGAGTGAGCAGATAAACCAGAGTGGTGGAAGCTGGGTGCAGGACCATTGGGCACCTGTAATAGTGCATATAGCAGTTGCATTTTATTTAAAAATCTCATAAAGCAGTCTTTTTGAGTTTGGGATTACTCCTGGGCAGGAAGAGGCACCCCGACCTGTGTGAAACCCCCCAGGTCGCCGAAACCAACTCACTTCTTCCCGGTCCTACGGCACATGCTCGACCGCTCGTCCAATCAGCACGCTCAGATCCACTAACGTCTAAGTCTTCGTCTAAGGCAAGCGGCTCAGAGCGTGCTGACGGTCGCATCCCCCGCTACCCTCTAACAGGGAGCGTGCCCATGTCGGCCATTCATAAATGCCTGGCGCGGGCATGCTCCCTGCTAGAGGGATAGCGGGGATGCGGACGTGGCTCGTGCATGCGCTGTAGGACCGGGAAAGAAGGTAAGTGTAAAGTGTATGAGCCATTTGGGGGGTTTCACACAGTGGGCCATCACGATTTTGGATTGAATTTGGTTCACTTTAAAGAGTTGAGGTGACTTTTCAATTCTGTCCACAATAAAGTGGAAAAATATATAATTCTTCTAATTTTTAAGAAAATACCCTGCACTTTCTACAGGACAGTTCTGCAAGGTAGGGGCTTGAGGCTAGAGGTATTCTGTAGAGGCAGTCGCGGGCAAGAGTTAGAGAAACCCCCCCTAAGAGTCTTTTAGACTCAAGTGAGGTGTTGCTTCTCTTTAAAGTCACTCTTCAGTCGAAAAAAAAAAAAAGGACTATACTCACCTTTCATCCTATTCAGGCTATCACTGTTATTTTGGTGCTTACACACTACTGTCATACTTCCTTTGACTATTTGAGACCCCAATTCGGAATGCCCCAGGGGAAAGTCGGCGATTGTCCCTGGAATCTTTTAGACTCCAGCCCAGCCTGCTGTTGGGTGCCCCACCAGGCATTTTTGCATAAACATTTTAATAAAATCAGTCCAGAGGTCTTTTTATTTTATCCTGCTGTTTTCTATCATTGTCCCAACATATTTTGGCCTGTATGCAATCTTGTCCTTTTCTTTTCTGGTCTTGCTTGAGACAGATGCTCACTGGCAAATGTTGCCCTGATGAGCAGTACTTCCTCTTCTCTTCACTCTGGCACCTTGCTGCTGACTGAGCTCTTGCCTCCACAGGGATGGGCATACCTCAGGGTTCCCTCTACATCCCCAAGCATCAGAGTTATCCATTACCCTAGGGTATAAAGTAAACACCCCTCCCTGCAGTGGTAAGTGCTCAGTCTCTGGCAAGCTGCCAGAAGGAACAGAGGGGGAACAGGGCTAATTGATCTGCTTCAGTGAAGCCCAGTGTTTTACCAAGAGTGCTGAGTTCACTGTTAAAGATGTCCGAATTAGGGTTTTGGTCCAATTTAACTCTTTAACTGCCAGCATTTGAAGGGATTGTCAGGCATTATATATTTATTGCAAGTATGTCACACACCCTGCTTCCAATATTCATGACATGTGGGTTATGTCCAGTAGAGGGCAAACTTCTGCAGAGATTTTTTTTTTTTTTTTTAAATTCTTTATTTATTGAATTTTTGTATACATCAAAGAAACAAATACCACAATAAAATGTAGAAGATGAGCAATGTTGTGCATTGTCTAACATTCTTAAACACGTTCCAGAAAACACAAAGAAAGTGAAAAACCAGTGCGAGGAATCAACCAACAGATATGAACATAATGCCTCAGGGAACGGAGGGATGGGTGGGGGGGGGGAAAGATATAGGGGGGTGGGGGGAGGGGGGGGGGGGCGGCGAGGGAAGGCAACACTGCTCAAGTATCCTGAAGCAATGCCCTGCACTCGTCTGAATCCGAGAAGACCATCCAGTCGTACCAGGTCTTTGTGTATTTCTCGAACCCTCCCTCCCTATTCAATGCTAAATCCTCGAAACGCATGGTTTCATTAACCTTCAGGACCCAGCTGGTCAGGGAACTTCTGCAGAGATGACTAGAAAAAAAGAAGCCCCTCCCGGTCCATAAATACCTGGGACCTCCCACACATCACCCAGTAATCGTCTCTGCAGACGGCGAGCAAGTCAGAAGATGGCTGTGTTCTTCCTTGCAGGTAAGCCGGGTTTACACCCGGCCAATTTGTCCCTATTTCTGCCCGGACCTTGTTTATTTAAATTCCTATGCCTCCCAGCCTTGGCTGTAGGTCCGGGCGAGGGTAGACTGCACCTCCGCTGGTGTACTTATAGGGAGCCATGCTCCCCCGTGAGACCCCATATTAAGGGGTAGGCGGTTTCCAGGTTGGTGATCCTGGTTCGGGATGCCCCATCCCTGTTATCCCTTTACTACCCTGTAGCATGGGATTCCCCCCCTTCCGTGTCTCCCTGTTCCCCTCCAGTGGGGGGGGGGGCGGCCACTTTTCACTTTTATTATGCTGATTTTTTCTTTATGTGAGTGTGTGTGTTTGGCGCATCTTGTACACTGTGTGCGTGACTTGTTCTCTGGCCGCATGTTGGAGGCCATTGCGTTGAGAGAGAGCTTCTCCCCCTCAGATTGCTAGGGCAGGGGGCTGGGCGCTCGGCGCGCCCCCTCCCCTGTCTCCGGCGCATTGCTGGGATACGCGTCCTTCTCTGCTTGGGGGAAGGGGGCGGGGCCAGGCACGGCGCGCGTTCCTCACTGGCCCGCCCTTCTTCTCTCTCCTGTCTCTGCTGTTGCCTGGCCGGATGCCATTACAGAAGCTGTGAGTGCCCTGCGGGGCCCCCCTTTCTTTATATTATGCTGCCGCGTGCCCCCTTTTCTTGTGCGGTGGGGCAGCTTTGGCCCACAGTTATATATTCATTTATATATTATATGTTTGCTATTATTATTGCACTTGGTTGTATGGCCTTGCTGATGTGTGCCTTTTCTTATCTTCACATTGTGTCTTTCAGGAAGACTCCCTACCAATATAAAAAAGGGGGTTCTCCCGGTCCTAGGGTCCCTTGGTTGTGGGTTGTGGGGTACACCCTACGGGGGAGAATGTACTAATTTGCATACCATGTGCTCAACAGGCCATAACGCGGCAGTCTGGGTCCGTGCCGCCCGTCTCATCTCCTACTCCACCCCGCCTTATCCGTACCCCAAGTGACACTGTCATTAGCGGGGAGTCGCATTCTGATGTTTGTGCTAGGCTGGCCAACATCTGAAAATTGATTTCTAGCTCTGCGGCCAGAAAGGCCCCAGCTAAGAGAAGGCATCTGTCGCCGGCTGCGCCGGTATTGGATTTTGATGACTATCATTCCCTTGATTGGTCTGATTATTCCCCACTTGAGGAGGGGTAATTGTTTGAGGAATCTGATGCTGAGGATCAGCAGTTTTTTGATACTGATGCTGGGCGGGCGCTGGGGGATGCCGTGGATACCCCCAAAGTCCTGGCCCATCTATTTGAGGTACTGGCTATTTCTCCGCCAGCAGAGTCCCCTCCGCAGAAGGGGGAATTCTTTGGGACTTCTAAGCCTCGCTTGGAGTTCCCAAATCAGAATCATTTTGAAAGCATGATTCTTAGGGAATGGGGGAGGCCTAGCCGGCTCCCCGGTGTTCCTCAAGGATGGAATAGGAGGTATCCCTTCCCGGTGGACGCGGTGAAGCGCTGGTCGTCCCCTCCCGAGGTCGATGCGCCCGTTCTGGGGTTGTCCAACACCTCCGTTGTACATTCTCCAGACGCCACCACTCTTAAAGATGGTGAGGACAAACGCATTGATCAGATGGCATGCCATGCCTTTGCCAGTGTGGGTTCAGCCTTGCGGCCTGTTTGTGCCTCGGCGCTCGTGACTGTGGCTACCAGGTCTGTGGTTAGGGACCTGTTGAGTAGTTCCCAGCTTAACCCGGCCAGTGATGAATTCACAGCCCTTAAGCGGTGTCAATTATTTATGACCTTTGTTTTATCTGTTATGGATGACACAATTATTATGTGTAGTAGAACCTTGGCTTTGCTGGTGGCTATTCGCCGATCGGTCTGGTTACGCCAGTGGGTGGCTGACATGGTGGCTAAGAAATCAGAAATTCAGTGGCGAAAGGTGGAATGTTACCTCAGCGTAAGAAGCAGCGTCGCCCCTTTCGGGGGGCAGGCTCCTTTAATCCTTCCTTTCGCGGTGCCAGAGCAGGCAGAGGCTTTGCCTACTCTAATTTCAGAGGTGATTCCTGGAACAGAGGCAGGAGACGTGCACGTTTAGGCCTTAACTGGGGTGCCAAGCCCAAGCCTGCTGCCAAGACAGCTCAGCAATGAGGGGACGCCCTCACCCTTGCGGGTGGGGGAACGGCTGCGGCACTTCTTCCAGGTCTGGGCCCGGGAAGTCACAGACAAGTGGATCTTGGAAGTGGTCTCTCCTGGGTACAAACTGGAGTTCGAGTACCGGCCTCCTCCCAGATTCCTAAGGCCTCGGGTGCCCTTGGATCCCCGGGCTGCGCAGGGGCTCCTGTTGGCTGTAAAGAATCTTCTGGGCATGGAAGTCATATGCCCGGTGCCTTTCTCAGAGAGAGGCCGGGGCTATTATTCCAACCTCTTCACAGTGCCCAAAAAGGATGGATCCATAAGACCCATTCTGGATTTGAAGCTTCTCAACAGGTTCATCAGAACCAAGAAGTTCCGCATGGAGACTCTGCGCCATCGATTCCCTTCGTCAGGGGGATTTCATGACGTCAAGGATGCTTACCTTCATGTACCAATCTTCCCAGCACACCAGAGATTTCTCAGGTTTGTGGTGGGAGATCAGCATTTTCAGTTTGTGGCCCTCCCTTTCGGGTTGACTTCGGCACCAAGGGTGTTCACCAAGGTGCTGGCGGACATAATGGCCCTTCTCAGAGCCCAGGGTATTCGCATTGTGCCGTATCTGGACGACCTCCTCATTATGACATCCTCTCTCAGTCATGCGCAGCTGGACACCAGGTTGGTGGTGGCGACGCTGGAGAGGTTCGGCTGGGTAATCAACCACCCCAAGTCTTCTCTCTCCCCCTCTAGGGAGATCTAGTTTCTGGGCATGAATCTGGATGCCGTTCAGACCAGGGTGTTCCTACCTCAGTCCAAGGTGCAGATGGTTCAGGATCTGATACGTCTTCTCCTGTCCAATCCTCGTCCGGTTAGGGATGAGACTGATGGGATTGATGGTGTCTTCCTTCGAGGCAGTTCCCTTTGCTCAGTTCCACATGAGGTCGCTCCAGCTCCATCTATTGTTGGCCTGGGACAGATGTCCGCAGTCATTGGATCAGTCATCCTTGATGTCTCCCCTGGTTCGGCAGTCCCCTCAGTGGTGGCTGGAACCAAGCAATCTGATGAGGGGCAGATCCTTTCTGACCCCTTGTTGGGAGACGGTCACCACTGGTGCCAGCCTGTCGGGCTGGGGGGTCCTCAGGAGGCTCACACCCCCATCAATGTCTTGGAGCTGGGAGCTATTCGGTTGGTTCTGTCATGCTTGACGCATCACCTACGGGGCTTACCGGTTCAGGTTTGATCAGACAATCGAACTGCGGTCGCTTACATCAATCACCAGGGAGGGACTCGCAGCAGGAGTGCCCTCAGGGAAGTTTCTCTGATTCTTGTATGGGCGGAGAGCAATGTTCCATGCATCTCAGCAGTGTACATTCCGGGAGTGGAAAACACGGAGGCGGACTTCCTGAGCAGGGGATCCTCTCGCAGAGGGGAATGGTCTCTCAACCACAAGGTATTTCGGTCCCTCTGTCACAAGTGGGGGATTCTGGAGGTGGATCTCTTTGCCTCACGTCACAATCACAAGATCCCAACGTTTGTGTCTCTGTCTCAGGATCCTCTGGCCCTGGCAGTGGACGCCATGTCTCTTGCCTGGAGGGATCTGGGGTTCCTGTACCTGTTTCCCCCCTTCTCCATGGTAGGCAAGGTGGTGCGCAAGCTGGCTCTAGAGGGTGCGCCAGCAATTCTGGTGGCCCCAAGGTGGCCAAGACGGGTTTGGTTCGCAGACGTCGTAAGGCTGGCGGTAGATCAGTACAGGCTGCCCCTGTTTCCGGATCTAATCACTCAGGGTCAACTACGTTACCCCAATTTACAAACGCTGGCTTCAACAGCGTGGCTGCTGAAACCTCCATCTTAAGGGAGGAAGGTTTGTCTGAGGCTGTGATTCAGACTCTTGTTAGAGCTAGGAAGAAATCTTCCTCTAACATATACTACAGGACTTGGAGGTCCTATATTGACTGGTGTGAGGTTAGGGCCTTGCCTTGCAGGGTGTTTTCGATTCCTAGGATTTTGGAGTTTCGTCAACACGGTCTGGACCTTGGGTTCCAGCTTAGTACCTTGAAAGGGCAGGTCTCTGCTCTGACTGTCTTCTTTCAAAGGTCTTTTGCTATGCATCCTCTGGTTAAGACTTTTTTCCAGGGGGTCACTCATGTGCGGCCCCTTAGAAGTCCTTTGTTGCCCTTTTGGGATTTGAATTTGGTTCTGTCGGCCCTCCAGGGGTCTCCTTTTGAGCCGGTGCAGGATGTTGCACTTTCTGTGCTCACTCAAAAGGTTGCCTTTTTGGTGGCTATTACCTCTGCTCGGAGTGTCTCTGAGTTGGCGGCTCTGTCCATTCAGGCCCCTTACTTTGAGAGACACCAGGACAAGGTGGATTTTCGCTTTAAGCCAGATCTCCTTCCTAAGGTGGTTTCTGCCTTCCTCCTCAATCAGGATGTAGTTCTCCCTTCCTTGTGTCCTAGGCCTAGCAATGACAAGGAGAGGGTTTTGCACTCTTTGGATGTGGTTCGTTGTGTGAAGTACTATTTGGTTGCTACTTCTCCTTTTCGTAAGACGGACGACTTGTTCGTGGTGCCCTCCGGGCCCAGGAAAGGTTTGGCGCCCGCCAAGTCTACCATTAGTAAATGGATTCGCCAGGCCATTGTTGGGGCCTATACGGCCAAGTGGAAGGTTCCCCCTTTTCAGATCACTGCTCATTCTACTCGTGCTGTTGGGGCTTCTTGGGTTTTTCAGCACCAGGCTTCTGTTGAACAAGTTTGTAAGGCTGCTACTTGGTCTTCCGTTCATACTTTTTCCAAGTTTTATAAGGTTGATGTGCGGGCCTCAGCGGATGCTGTTTTCGGCCGCAAGGTTCTGCAAGCTGCAGTGGTTTGAGATTTGTGCATTTTTTGCTGTATTGGGATCCCCACCCTTGATGGACACTGCTATTGGATGTCCCACATGTCATGAATATTGGAAGCGGGGTGTGTGACATACTTGGAATAATACCATTTTGTGATTACTCACCTGTAAAATGGGTATTATAAGTATGTCACACACCCCGCTTCACCCCGCCCTTATTGTATTTTGGATCCTTTATATGGTGAACCTTTTATTGTTAAAGATTTTGCAATTGGCTCTTCCTGGTCCCCTTACTGCTTTCCTATACTGGGTGATGTGTGGGAGGTCCCAGGTATTTATGGACCGGGAGGGGCTTCTTTTTTTCTAGTCATCTCTGCAGAAGTTCGCCCTCTACTGGACATAACCCACATGTCATGAATATTGGAAGCGGGGTGTGTGACATACTTATAATACCCATTTTACAGGTGAGTAATCATAAAATGGTATTTTTTCAACAGTCTGGGCTAACATGTATTGTTTGTAATTGTAAAGTGTATTCTCAATATTTTGGGTTGAAACGTGCAAATAAATAAAAAAAAAGGTTTTCAATAAAATCTTATCGCATGTAACATCCCCATTTCTCCTGGTTACAACAGTACCACTTATGTATTGATAGACAAATTTTCCCTCAAACAGAAACAGTGCTTTAGGATATTTTCAGATAAAATACAACTGCTATGTGCACCTTGCAGTTTTTCAAGAAAAACAATATTCTCTGGAAGTACACACCTAAAACTTTCTAGGCATGCCAGGCTTGTTGATGTGGGCGCAGTTTTCTGGAAGTAATCCCTCAATTAATTATTTGGTTGTACAGGGTTTCCCTAAAAAAGACTGAAAAAAAGCATAATCAAAGCCACATTTTCCTAAAAAAAAACAATAAGCAAACAAAAAAAAACATCTGAAAAAGCAACATCCCCCGAACAGAACAATACCTAACATGCATAGGTACTCTCAAGGGAAGAGTTGCCAAACACTAGTAAAGCATGTGCATAAGTGCGCACCTTGCGCTTTTTCAATCAAAACAGTCCTTTACATTTGGAATACCCCCAACAAACTGTATATTCCCTGAAAGAGCACACATTAAGCTTTCTATGTGTATCCAGCTTGTTGTAGTGGTCTCATATTTCTGGAAGTAATCCCTCAAAGAATTCTTTGGTTGCACAGGGTTTCCCTAAAAAAAATGTATAAAGAATCAGAATAAAATCTAAATATGCAGTCAAGAAAAAACAAACAAATCTGAAGTGCAAGATCCCCCGGGCTTTTTAACTACTTTTAACTGCTTGCTTACTTGAGATTTTGTCACCTTCTGTTGTCAGGTCATTTTTCAACATTTTGCGTTATGTTTAACTGTGATTATATATATATATTTTTTTCGGCAGAGTTTAGGCTTTAACATGAAATGTTTCCATTTTTTAAAAAATATTTTGGAAATTTTTTTTTTAAATTGTCTTATTTGTTTTATTAAAGAAAACTATATTGCATGTAAAAGCCCCATTTCTCCCGATTACAACGGTACAACATATGTATCGGAAGCCCCCCGTTCCTGCTCTGGAGATCCCCCAAACTGAAAAGAGCTCTTTATAACATTTACAAATAAAACACAACCACTATCCACGCTATAAAGTGTTAAATTTAAAAAATGATGGTAAAATTATGGCATGGGTGTTAAAATCCCCCCCAAAATGAGTTCCTCCTACCCAGCATGACCATCCCAGTGACCAGTGATGCAGGGCTTGTAAGAACAGGGCGCAGAGGCCAGCTGGGAAATCCAGGTTGGTCACCGGCAGTCACGTGATTGGCAGCCGTTCGTGAATGAGGAAGTGGTTATAGGATCAAAACCCAGGATTTTGCCTAACCTGGGTTTTGTTTCTTGCTGTGTGAAGCCCCCCAGGTTGCCCGAACGAACTTGCCTCTTCACAGTCCTACAGCGCATGCCTGCCTGCTCGTCCAATCAGCGTGTGCACTGGCGGTCGCATCCCCTGCTACCCTCTAACAGGGAGCGTGCCCGCTACGACCATTCACAAATGCCTGATGTGGGCACGCGCCCTGCTATAACGTTAGCGGGGATGCGGTTTGCAAATGCGGCATTGGCCTGGAAAAGAAGGTGGCTTTATGGGTGACCTGGGGAGTTTCACACAGCGGGGCATCCCGATTTTGGATGCCCAAGGGGGAGCATACAAAACTAAATATGAGTGCTCTGTCAACCAATTAGTACTGCAGCAGCAGGGCTGCTGTTTACTGATTGGATGAACGCCAGGAAAGCAGGCATTAGTGCCAGTCAGGTAAGACTTGTTTTTATATGTCAATTCAAGCTCATGGGGGAGGGGTCCCAGGCCTCATTACACTGGCCTTCCACTGCAAAGCACACAGCTGCCTGTGCAAATCCTACTTGAGTTATGACTTGCCAGCCTCCTTCTCATAGGTGCTTGCCATTACTTCTATTCCAGTGGGTTTGGTGCAGTATCCATTCTCCATTAAGGCAGACTAACACCTGTGCAGGCGCAGGTGTTGGTACCGCTGCTAAATTACAGTCTGGGGGGGCATTAAGAATGCTGGAGCCCCTCTCGCACATAACCCCGCAGAACACCGTAAGGCTTACCCTAACCTTGTTCCTCCACCGGGAATCCAGTGCTGCAATTGGCCGCCTGGCGCTCACATGGGTAGCAAGTGCCACCATAGTTCCCGCAACCGGAATGTCCTGCCCATGTGAGCACCGGTGTGCAATTGCGGTGCTGGATTCCTGGTGGAGGGATGGGGTTAAGTTAAGCATTACAGGGTTTTGTGGGGGGGATCCAGCATTCTGAATGCCGCTCAAGACTGTCATTTAGCGGCAGTACCAACACCTGCACTCGCACGGGTGTTGGTCCGCTGTAAAGAATGAAATGCATAGGTAGCTGCAGCTGCTGCTCCCACTTGGTTATATTAGGCATGCATTCTTCTCCAAAGGATCCAAGCATTGGACTATTGACATCTGGGTAAGCCAATGTGGCATGTACTAGACTAATGTGTTACCAGTCAATGATAAACCAGTTCAATTCTTATATAACTATGTGGAAAAATAATTATTGCAAATTACGAAACATTTTATTTTTCCAGGTTGCTTTACGTAGGCAGCAGGCTCAAGAAGAAGAGCTTGGATTAAGTCACCCTATTCCTTTACCCAGTGCTGCAGAACTGATTGTGAAACGGGAGCTTGGCAGCAGCCATTCCTGCCTTATGCTGGAAAACAGTTGCACCCAGGCATCGTGTAGCACTACTGCTGCCTCCTCCACCTCCTCAGGTACAATAATGTAACAAGAGTATTTCTGTCATTTTTCACATGTGCCAAAATGTGTTCTATAGACCCTATGTGGCTTTAACTCTTTAATGTATGCACCCTTGAAAAGCTAAACTGTAGACGTGTATTGTTGATGTGGCCGTGGCTAATGACTATGCACCAACAGAGAAAAGACCTGAAAATGTTTTCCAGTCTATGTGAATTCATTGGCCTTTGGCTTCACATATCAGTTACTGTACAGGTCAGACATTTTTTCTGGACTGCTTTCCTGTTACTGACTGCGGCCCATCCCTTGATGCTGCTAGATTTTTGTTGGTCTTTACAGGCTCAATCCCATGGTTTATGCAAAGGAGTGCAAAGTAGACACATTACTGTATTTTTAGCACTATAAGACACACCTGACCATGAGACGCACCCAGGGTTTAGAGAAGAAAAATAAGAGAAAAAAAAATCTGAACCCAATGGTGTGCTGCAGCCCCCCCCCCCCCCAAGAGGTGTCACCCCCCCCAATACCCCCTCATAGACAGTTTGGCAGAATCCCCCATAACAGACAGCATGCAGAATCCCCCCAATTCTCAGACTGTGACCTTGATATTTTGGTGTCATGGGAAGACATGGATGAGGTTTAGTGCGGGTTACATCTTCAACTGTACCCAGTAAGTGTGTGCATTTAGAGGCTGAAACCTAGATATAAACCCTCAACAGCAATTGTGTCATACCCAGTGCACAACAACAAAGAGGGCTGCCAGATCAACCCAAAAAATGGCTCTGCCTAAATTTACAGCCGCACACCAGAATATTATGTAAAAATAAACTAAATATTTATTTATTTACACAAAAATCAATTCATACATAAAAGACATATACATTTAAGACCAATTAAAACTATATACAGGGGTAACCTGGAGTATGTAATCAAATAGAGGATCTTGTTAATGAAAAGCCCCCCTATATAAGATCTAATCAATGAGCGGCCATTACAGGAAATGTTAAGGTGCTGAAGTGAAATTTAAAGTGCATACAATAGTAAAAATTCATAAACATTAAAGTGGACCAACACCCAGGATTTTGACTATCCTGGGTCTTGGTCCACTTCGGTGGGGCACCCCCGATCGGGGTGCTCCGCTGTGTGAACCCCCCCCCCCGATCACCCGAAAAACTCACCTCTCCCCGCTCCCAGCGCGGACGGACAAGCCATTTGACAGGAGCGGACAAGCGGCTCCTCCGCGGGCGCGCGCACGTCTAGAGGGGCGCGAGGGAGGCGGCGGCGGCCGGCCGCCGCCGAAGACAAGGTAGGGGGATTTGGGGTGTTTGGGGGGGTTTCACCCCGCGGGACATCCCGATCTCGTATGTCCTGCGGGGAGGGAGGTGATCGGCCCGGGAATCTTATAGATTCCTGGGCCGATCACGGGAGGGTGTTGGTCCACTTTAATTGTATAAATACATGTGCTATACTAATTGTGCAAATATACCTTAAACCTAATTTTGATAATAAATAATATACAAAAACTGCACTAGAAAACTACTAATGCATTATTAAACTGCTAAGTGCTAAAAGAGAACATAATACATGAATACTACACAGGCTGCAAAAATAAACATGACCGTAATCTAACAGTCAAGACATCGGGGGCAAAAAAGACATATATGTAAGGAGAATAAGTATTATATCACCATGTATAAGAAGTCCCGTCCGGGTATCCCCAAAACACACCGACGCGTTGCGTGGGCCCTATCCGTCCCACTTCATCAGGATGTAATTCCAAGGTGCTGGTCTCCCATATTTAAACCCCTCAGCTAATTGACGCTGCACAGTCAGTGAGGCTGCGGCGCGCCAAGCCACGCCCCGTCCACACGTCCATCCGGAGCCATGGCACGTCCATCCGGAGCTGACTCCCCGCAGCCATGGAGCACACAAGCTACGGACGTGGCACGCTGCGCGCGCCTGCGCCCTTCAGCCTCATGCTTATGATCTAATAAATTAGATTATAAGCATTTGGTTTGCAATCAGGATGAAATGGGGGAATAAGTTGTTTTGGGTTGATCTGGCAGCCCTCTTTGTTGTTGTGCACTGGGTATGACACAATTGTGTCTTGACTCTGTCTACAGCCAGCACCCATTAATCATTTGACATACTAATTAGCTGTGCTGAGCCCCAATTGTTGTGTTTGTTGTACCATACAATATGTATGTATAATAATAATATAATAATATGTATACCATAAGACGTGCTAAAAAACTAAACTTTTGCCAGTTGTGCTACTTTTTTCCACTGTTTTCTCCATACGACCATGTTGCCTACATCAGATATGAGGCTCTCAGTCTCCAACCAAAGTAAAGGTGGAAGGCATCGTAGAATTGATTATTTGCGCCAGCCATACAGATACTGTCGACAAGGTCATGCGCAGCAGCAGGAAGGATGAAAATCTGAATAAAGTGCTGATGCAGGCACGTGCCTAGCTAGACATATTTGGGGATGCGGCAGCATTGCGGAGAAGCGACAAGAGAACAGGAAATAGGTAATTGGTTCGAGGGGCGTTAACAAGGCGGGGCATCTTAACTGGGGATCACCCATGTAGAGGGAGACAACCCCCCCAAGAGTCTTATAGATGCCGCTAATGAGGGATGCCGCTCACTACCTGAAATAAGGGGTGCCGCTCACTACCTGTAATGAGGGATGCCACTCACTACCTGTAATGAGGGATTCTGCTCACTGGCTTTTACAACGGATGCAGCACTCTGCCTGTCATGAGGGATGCCGTAGACTGCCTGTCATGAGAAATGCCACTTAGCCTGTAATGAGGGATGCCGCTCACTGGCTGTAACGGGGGATGTCGCAAACTAGCTGTAATAAGGGATTCCGCTCACTGTCTGTAATGGAAGATACCACACATTGCCTGTAATAATAGATGTCACTCACTGCCTATAATTAGCAATTCTGCACACTGCCTGTAATGAGGGATGCTGCACTTAATTTGAACTCATTCACTATGGGAATCTTCAGATCCATGGTGCCGGCTATTGACGACTTCCATCTGGTGGCTAGGGAGCTGGCCTTGCTGGTCACCTTGCGACGCACGGTCTGGCTGAAACAGTGATCGTCCGACACTGCTTCTAAGAAGACGCTTACTGCCCTCCCCTTTTCAGGGTGGGGGGACAGCTTTTGCACTATGCGCCAGTGTGGAGGAAAAGGATGTCCGACACCTTGGTCCGGGAGTTTGTTTCTTCCAGGTACAAGATCGAGTCCTAGACCAGGCCTCCACACAGGTTCACAGCATGGCAGAAAGGGTGGCAGCTTGTGACTGCGCGATAGAGCTCTTGCTGGATCAGAGAGTTATAGTACCTGTCCCACCCTAAGAGTGGGGCTGTGGCTTCTACTCAATACCATTCGTCATCCCCAAAAAGGACGAGTCACTTCAGCCGATCCTGGATCTCCAAAATCTTAACAGTTACATTCAGATGTGGAAGTTCCTCATGGAATCTCTAAGGTGGGTTGTGAGGTCGCTGCAACAGGGGGATTTTCTGGCCAAGGTGGACTTAAAGGATGCTTAGCTGCATGTTCCAATCTTCCCTGGTCACCAACAATACCTGCGCTTTGGGGTGGGCACCCACATTTCCAATTTGTGGCAGGTGGTTCAGATTGTCCACTTGCAAGTGTTCACGAAAGTCTTGGTGGTGGTGATGGCACTCCTGTGGAGGCAGGGTGTGCACATCACCCCATACCTGGACGACTTGCTCATCCAAGCCCTATCTCTGGCAGAGGTTTGGAATGTCCTGTCCACGCTGGAACTTTTTGGGTGGGTGATCAACTACCCGACGTAGTGGCGACCTATCTAGGTATGACATTGGATACTCGACGGACAGGAGCCTTCCGCTGCAGAGGTGCACGGCTCTTTAGAAGGTCTCTGCTGACAGCTGAACATTCCACAATCCGGCAGGGAATGCATCTCCTTGGCCTGATGATGTCTACTATCTAGGCAGTTCCGTATGCTCAGTTCCACGCCAGGCCTCTACAAATGCTGCTCCTATTTAAATGGCGCAGGACTGTGCAGACGTTGGACCGTCGCTTCATATTGACAGACAATGCCCGGTGATCCCTGAATTGGTGGCTCGACCAGCAGTCACTGGCAGTGGGTCGGTCTTTCCTGCTGGTCCGGTGGGTCTTCCTGACCACAGACTCCAGTCTGACAGGTTGGGGTGGTGTTCTGGACAACCAGGCGGTTCAGTTGTCCCTGGCACCAGCGGGAGCTGGAACTGAGGGCGATTCTTTGTTGCACTGTTTTCTGGTTGCGCGCATTATGCCCAGATTAGCGCCCCCCGCCCCCCCAGGGGCTGTGGCTGAACTACTTTTTAATTAACTGAGGAGATCCTGCCACAGCCTGCCCTATATAGAGGAGCTAGCTTTTTTCTATCCGGCAGTCCCCGCCTACAGCTAAGATTAAACCACGCGTTGCTACTGGTGGTGCCCAAGAATATAAGGACAAGTAAGCAAATTTAGCCGTGAGTACATAAATTTCCCCTTTTTATATTCTGTAAACAAATACAACTATTATTGTAATGAATTTAATTTGAGAGAAACATTGTTCCAATGTTACTCTTGACCAAGGCTGCTGCTTGACCTTAGTTGCTAATTACAGTAGCCTGTTGCATTGACAGTAAATCTGACAACTTTCTGTTTCTTAGTGTGACTTTCAGCATGAGTTAGGGAGTGAATGCATGATGTACAGATGTCTTATGCATCTTTTTACAGGTTCATAATTTTTTTAGGAAGGGTACAAAACATTCTCGCTTTCACTAGGTCCCTTGCCTCAACCCCAATTCACAGTCGCTGGCATGGCTGTTAAAAGTAGCGAAGGGAGGGAGAGGGACACCATGCCATTTAAAAAAATGATTTTTAAGGGTTTATAACCTTTAAAAATGTTTTAAAACATGCCCCCCCCCCCCCACCTAGGGGGTGTCATTTTTAATTGAATTTCTCTTTCTTTGAGTTGGTCTATGGTCGCCACCCCAGGGGTTTACTGGATATAGCTAAAGAGACCTGGGAAACGGAAGTCATAGAACACAGGGCACAAATGTTGGTCGTATTGCTATGGTAATGACTAGCATGAACACCTGCAGAGGGCACAAGAGGCCCAGAGCCGTATTTATAATCACTCTGCAAGTATCAGGAACTTTAATCCGGGGGATCGGGTCCTGGTTTTAGTGGCATAGTATAAAGTAAATCCTTAGCAAAGTGGCAAGGCCTATATGAAATAGTTTAAAAGGTGGGTGAAGTAAATTACAAGGTAAACCAACCTGACAGAAGGAAACCCTTTTAAATTTACCATATAAATTTACTTAATCCTTGGAAGAGAGGGAGTCGCTGGTGGCCTCTAACGCAGAGCAAGGTAAAAGGCCAGCCATCCCTCCTGTTAAAATATGTGGGACCCTTTCCCCTTCACAGAAACAGGAAGTTAAAGAGCTTCTGCAGCAAAGAGATGCAAGTTTTCTGACCTACCAGGCCGTACACACCTCAGCAAACATCACATCGAGACTAAGCCTTGGTGTAACCTTAAGCCGCACAGAATACCAGAGGCCTGCAGAGAGGCTGTATCAGCAAAGCTTAAGCAGTTAGAACTGGGGAATTCCAAAGCGAGGGGGTAAGCCCAGTTTCCCTGGTCCCCAAACTTAATGGTACTTGGAGGTTCTGTAATAACTTCAGAAAGTTAAATGAGATTTCAACATTTGACGCCTACCCCGTGCCCAGAGTGGATGAACTGATTGAGGGGTTGGAGAGAGCAGATGGTCATCACAACTTTGGATCTCACTAAGGATTACTGGAAGATCCCCTTGATATCCCCTGAAGCAAAGCAAAAAAAAATGCAACCACATCAGAACTACGCAGCTGCCTACTTGTGTGTAGGCTGGTACAGTGGTGATTTTAACTACCCAACTATTGACCTGTTTGTGGAGGCCTTGATTAGGGTTGATGCTCAATTGGATTTGGTAATATCAAATAATACAAAATGATGATAGGGTCAAGTCTATGAAAACCTTGGTAACAGTGACTACAATATAGTAGTATTCAACATAAAACTGGAAAAAACATTCTCTGGCTTCTCCAGGTACAAGGCTGAAATCAAGAACTGGGAGCATTTGTTGATAAATAAGGATACAGATGCCAAATGGGAGCGACTTAAATAAATTCTGTGTACCAACATTGCAAAATGTATTGCTATAGGTAGCAAGTATAAACAACTTGAATTAATTCCCACCTGGCTGACCCCTGAGGCCTGCGGGTAAAAAAAAAGGAGAAGAAAGAGGTAATTAAAAAATACAAAGCTGAGCTCTCAGGGGTAGCCTTTGGAAATTTGAAAGCAGTTAATAAAGCCTGTGAAAAAATAAAACTGGTAAAAACACAAATGAGAGGTGACCAAAGAAAGCAAAACCATAGAGGAGCAAGGAGCTAACATAGGCCATGCCAGCAATTCTCAACTGGCTCAATGTAGATATCACCCGAGAATTGCTAAATAATTTGAATGTGAACAGGACTTCAAAACCTAATGGACTTCACACAAGTTCATAAGAAGCAAAGTTATTTAATCATCCCTTTTCAAGACCAACAACTGGTATAGTGCAAAGGGATTGGCGCAAAGCAAATGTGGTGCCCATTTTTTTTGGAGCCCATCTTTTAAATGGGCGCTAGGCCCTTTCCGGGTAATTTCATTTAAGTCTAACATCCATAGTGGGCAAATTGCTTGAGGGGCTCTTAAAGTGGAACAAAACCTGGGATTTAGACTATCCCAGGTTTAGGTCCGTGCCCATGGGGCATCCTGTTTTCGGATGTCCCGTAAAGCTGGGAGAGTCACTTGCTAAGAAGGATCTAGGGGCAATGGGAAAGCAGGGGATCAGAGTCCCCTGCCCCTCCAACCCTCTCCACCAATCAACAACATCTAAAGATTCTCACGCCGTGAGCGGGATGACGTCATCCACCCCACCCCCAGAAAGATGGGGCTAGATGCGGTTTCGGGCCCTCTCCTCACACGGAAGAGCCCCGGGGGGGGGGGGGGATCAGAGGTCCCCCAGGTGAAGAGGAGACCATGGGGGGGGGTAGTTGCCCCCAGGGGAAGAGAAGACCTGGCCTGATTCAGGTGAGTTTTTAACCTTTTTTTTTCTATTGGGGTTTAAATTCAGCTATGTGGGTCTCGCGTACCTGGCACTAAAAGGGTTAATGGCCTGTCAAGCATTCACCAGGGTAGGATCCCTTGTCAGGTCCCTGCCAGCTCATAGACACATCCACACATTGGATCACCAGCAAAACCGGTTAAATATAAAGAGAATTGGTGTTCTCTCCAGCAGGTAGTATGCTTACAGGTTTTCCCATCAGTTCGCTGTCTTTTGCTTTCAGCGAAGCTCAGCCAAGTTAAGGTTTGTAGTGCTATCATGTGATTAGAGCAGTCATATGATTAGTGCTGTCATGTGATTAAAGAAGTCACATGATTAGTGTGAGCATATGATGCATGCATGTCTTCTGATTAGCTCCTGGACTTTTTGGACTTTGTTTTCTGGATCACCCTTGAATTGCTTCTCTGGATTTTGACTACGCTTCTTTGGTGCCAGCACTGACATGCTTGGTCTTTTGTATTTGATTATTACCACCTGCCCTTTGACCCCCAGCCTGGATTTTGACCCTGTTTTGCATGAATACCTGGCCTCCTATCTACCTACAGACGTGCGCAGGCCCTGGTGCCCAGTACTACCGGGTGGACGGCCCGCAGTGTCCTGCAGATCAACCTGTCCTTCCTTGAAGTGAAGATCAGGGCTTCTCGTAGACCCCTGTATCTGTTATGTCTGGGCATTCAGCGGCTCCACCGATTGGGCTCTCCTGGCTTAGCACCTGACATCCCTCAGTTAAGCAGTACAAAAATTTTCTCTGGAAACATTTAAGCTAAGCACATTTTGCTCGAAATCTTCTCCAGCAAACACCTGCAATGGAAAATTGTCCACATTTACATCAGGCGATTCATCAACACTTTTCTCATCCGCTTGAGTGGGTTTTTTTGGGAGCTTCCTCCATTCTCTCAGGAAGGATCCTCCACAACTCCCAAAACAAAGGAAAGTCATGGCCCAGGATAACAGTATTTTTGACCACCCCCATTTAATGGGTTACCATTCCCACCACAGTCTCTATTTTCACCAGTGCTACCAGGTAAGCTGTGGTGTCCTCATGGATGCAAGTCACATTCAATTTCTTACCATGTACATAGTCCCCAGCTATCAGACTGGCATGCACCAGGGACACAAGACTACCAGATTCCAGCAAGGCTTTGACAAGGTGATTGTTCACAATGATATTGCACATTTGTGGCTTATTCTCGCCACTTGGATGCAGCACACCCAGGCACAGCAAACAGCGATTGGCGCTGCCCTGAACCACTCCATGGGCTTAGAGTTCTGGGGGCATCATGCAGAAATATGTACCAACTTATCACATCTCTAGCACTGTAGTGGCATAAAGTCCTTCCTTGGGTGATCTCCCCCCCTTGGTCCACCCCCAGTACCCAGTATCAAGAACTTTCTTACCGGAGGAAGACAACAGTCTGGGGAGAGGTGATCGAGTGTCAGGAGCATCAAGGAGCAAGTTGTCGGTCGCAACATATCTTTCAAAAATGGCCAACCCAGTGCTGCAGTTTAGTAGGTAGAGCTGCAATATAGCAATCCATGACCACCTTTTCCACAATCTGCACTTGTGTAGAGTCAGGTTCCAGCCATCTCTTAGGTGAAACAAATCAAACATCTGGAATCTGGCGGGGCTTATCCACATCAAAGCACCAGGTATGCACCCACTGGGCATGGCCAGCCAGTGTGACCCCCCCCCCCCCCCCCAGTTGCGCCAAAATCTGTCGCTCGGTCTGCAATCCTCTCGAAGACAGTGAGGTAGGCCTCCACGCTTTTGCAAAGCACATTGCACCGCTTTCTTTAGGCTCTTAACTGTAGTGGGAGTTTGCTGGTCCTCCCCAGTCCCTTGGGTCCCAACAGACCAAAGTGCTGCAATCTGCTCAGCCAGCAAGTGGTTGTTCTCCTGTTGTGCCGCTACTATTTTCTGGTGATAAGGCCTGCTGTGCTATGAACTGCTGTTGCTGGACCTGCGGCTGAGCAATAGCTTTCTGGTGCTGAGCATACTGCTGTGCCATTTTATATTAGTAATATGCGGGCGGATCTCAATTACCAATAAAAATAGACTTAATAAGAAACATACTAGATATGCATGTATCTCAAAAAATACTAATACTAATACTAATAAGTGCAAGTGCCAATAAATAATTACCAAGCATACATATGCAATAACCATAAAGTGCTAATCTGTGCCATGTGCCAATATTCCATAAACAATTTTTTTTGTGTTGAGAGTGGTGTCTCAGGGGTACCAACTGGAACTCTCTTCTTTTCCCCAAGTTTATCAGGAGTTACTTCACAAAGTACTAACAGAGACAGTCCCTTATGTCAGGCAGAGCAAGGGGTATTATTCTCACGTATTTCTGGTGTCTACAAAAGATTTAGGAGTGAGTCAATATTGACAATAAGAAACTCGCTCATGCCGAGGGACTTTATGGTGAATATCGACTTTCAGGGTGCCTATTTACACATACCCAACTTGCAGGCTCACCGCAAATTTTTAAGGTTTGCAATCCACCTAGATTTGGGAGTGCTGCAATTTCAGTACAGGGTCTTGCAGTTTGGAATCTCATCGGCTCTCAGGATATTCACAAAGGTACTGGCAGAAGCCATGAGTGTCCGAAGGAGCCAGGGGATTTCAATTTTCCCTTATCTAGAAGATCTCCTGGTTACAAGAACCTGAAGAACATATTTTATACCTTCTATGAGCCTATATTCTTGAGATAGGCAACAAATGAAGCAGCTGTCTTTTGTTTATACAGGCTTCACACTGTAGAACGTTGTTCTAGTGTGGCACACTGGTACATTGTGTTCAGGCTAGTTACTGCCTGTCCTCCCATTCATGGTTTCTCTGAATTCCATCATTTTTAATCATTTTGGAATACTTATGAATAGTTCATGCATTTTTCTGCACCTGTTGATAGTGAAATGACCTGAAATGAAACATTTTAGGCCTATAAAAAAAAGATGACATGCTAATATGTTTACAAGTTAGTGGATAAATTGTTAAAGAGATAGACCGGACATAGCCAAGCCCGTGGTGTAGGCTACATTTGGCACTGTCCTAAACTGTTTTCTGATTGTGAATCGAAGAAGAAATGCCCGAATTATTAAAGGTTTAAGTTTTACCTTACCTCCACACATGCATGCACCCAAGATGCCCTGGAATGTACTCCCAGACACCCCCCCCCCATGCACAATTTAGGAAAGCACTCTCTGCCTGTATTTATCTATATCTATCTATTTATCTCTGCAGTCCATATTTTGTGAAGAGGGAAATATGTATAAAATTCACTAGCTTCACTAGCTGGAAAAATGGAACACGCCCCACTAGGTCCTAGGCAGGATCCCTCCATTTCTTCTGATGCATAGGATGCTTTGCAAAATCAGCGTGGAAGCCATTTCTGACTATTCTGGTGGCCTGTCACTGGCCAAAAAGGACCTCATACTCAGACATAGTCAGTCTAGCAGGGGCCAAGCCATGAAACGTTGCTCAAGATACGAATCTGCTCTCTCCAATTCCCTTCAAGCATCTTTATTTAGAGTCACTGGCTTTGACAGCCTGGGGGGAGAGGTGCTTTCTCCAGCTGTGGCTATTAGAGGAGCAGTGCCTTTCTCCAGCTGTGGGTACTAGAGGAGAGGTGCCTTTCTCCAGCTGTGGGTACTAGAGGAGAGGAGCTTTCTCCAGCTGTGGGTACTAGAGGAGAGGAGCTTTTCTCCAGCTGTGGGTACTAGAGGAGCGGTGCTTTCTGCAGCTGTGGGTACTAGAGGAGCGGTGCCTTTCTCCAGGTGTGGCTATTAGAGGAGAGGTCCCTTTCTCCAGCTGTGGGTACTAGAGGAGAGGTGCTTTCTCCAGCTGTGGGTACTAGAGGAGCGGTGCCTTTCTCCAGCTGTGGGTACTAGAGGAGAGGAGCTTTTTCGACCTGTCTAGCAGGGGCCAAGCCATGAAACGTTGCTCAAGATACGAATCTGCTCTCTCCAACTCCCTTCAAGCATCTTTATTTAGAGTCACTGGCTTTGACAGCCTGGGGGGAGAGGTGCTTTCTCCAGCTGTGGCTATTAGAGGAGCAGTGCCTTTCTCCAGCTGTGGGTACTAGAGGAGAGGTGCCTTTCTCCAGCTGTGGGTACTAGAGGAGAGGAGCTTTCTCCAGCTGTGGGTACTAGAGGAGAGGAGCTTTTCTCCAGCTGTGGGTACTAGAGGAGCGGTGCTTTCTCCATCTGTGGGTACTAGAGGAGAGGAGCTTTTCTCCAGCTGTGGGTACTAGAGGAGCGGTGCTTTCTGCAGCTGTGGGTACTAGAGGAGCGGTGCCTTTCTCCAGGTGTGGCTATTAGAGGAGAGGTCCCTTTCTCCAGCTGTGGGTACTAGAGGAGAGGTGCTTTCTCCAGCTGTGGGTACTAGAGGAGCGGTGCTTTTCTCCAGCTGTGGGTACTAGAGGAGAGGAGCTTTTTCGACCTGTCTAGCAGGGGCCAAGCCATGAAACGTTGCTCAAGATACGAATCTGCTCTCTCCAACTCCCTTCAAGCATCTTTATTTAGAGTCACTGGCTTTGACAGCCTGGGGGGAGAGGTGCTTTCTCCAGCTGTGGCTATTAGAGGAGCAGTGCCTTTCTCCAGCTGTGGGTACTAGAGGAGAGGTGCCTTTCTCCAGCTGTGGGTACTAGAGGAGAGGAGCTTTCTCCAGCTGTGGGTACTAGAGGAGAGGAGCTTTTCTCCAGCTGTGGGTACTAGAGGAGCGGTGCTTTCTCCATCTGTGGGTACTAGAGGAGAGGAGCTTTTCTCCAGCTGTGGGTACTAGAGGAGCGGTGCTTTCTGCAGCTGTGGGTACTAGAGGAGCGGTGCCTTTCTCCAGGTGTGGCTATTAGAGGAGAGGTCCCTTTCTCCAGCTGTGGGTACTAGAGGAGAGGTGCTTTCTCCAGCTGTGGGTACTAGAGGAGCGGTGCCTTTCTCCAGCTGTGGGTACTAGAGGAGAGGAGCTTTTTCGACCTGTGGGTACTATTGGAAAGGTGCTTTCTCCAGCTGTGGGTACTAGAGGAGAGGAGCCTTCTCCAGCTGTGGGTACTAGAGGAGAGATGCTTTCTGCAGCAGTGGGTACTAGAGGAGAGGTGCTTTTCTCCAGCTGTGGGTACTAAAGGAGAGGAGCCTTCTCCAGCTGTGGGTACTAGAGGAGAGATGCTTTCTGCAGCTGTGGGTACTAGAGGACCTGTGCCTTTCTCCAGCTGTGGGTACTAGAGGAGAGGAGCTTTCTCCAGCTTTGGGTACTAGAGGAGCGGTGCCTTTCTCCAGCTGTGGGTACTAGAGGAGAGGAGCTTTCTCGAGCTGTGGGTACTAGAGGAGAGGTGCTTTCTGCAGCTGTGGGTACTAGAGGAGCGGTGCCTTTCTCCAGCTGTGGGTACTAGATGAGAGGTGCCTTTCTCCAGCTGTGGGTACTAGAGGAGAGGAGCTTTCTCCAGCTGTGGGTACTAGGGGAGCGGTGCCTTTCTCCAGCTGTGGGTACTAGAGGAGAGGAGCTTTCTCGAGATGTGGGTATTAGAGGAGAGGTGCTTTTTCCAGCTGTGGGTACTAGAGGAGAGGAGCTTTCTCGAGCTGTGGGTACTAGAGGAGAGGTGCTTTCTGCAGCTGTGGATACTAGAGGAGCGGTGCCTTTCTCCAACTGTGTGTACTAGATGAGAGGTGCCTTTCTCCAGCTGTGGGTACTAGAGGAGAGGAGCTTTCTCCAGCTGTGGGTACTAGGGGAGCGGTGCCTTTCTCCAGCTGTGGGTACTAGAGGAGAGGAGCTTTCTCGAGATGTGGGTATTAGAGGAGAGGTGCTTTTTCCAGCTGTGGGTACTAGAGGAGAGGAGCTTTCTCGAGCTGTGGGTACTAGAGGAGAGGTGCTTTCTGCAGCTGTGGGTACTAGAGGACCGGTGCCTTTCTCCAGCTGTGGGTACTAGAGAAGAGGAGCTTTCTCCAGCTGTGGGTACTAGAGGTTGTGGTGCTTTCTCCAGCTGTGGGTACTAGAGGACCGGTGCCTTTCTCCAGCTGTGGGTACTAGAGAAGAGGAGCTTTCTCCAGCTGTGGGTACTAGAGGTTGTGGTGCTTTCTCCAGCTGTGGGTACTGGAGGAGAGGTGCCTTTCTCCAGCTGTGGGTACTAGAGGAGAGGGCCCTTTTTGCAGCTGTGGGTACTAGAAGAGAAGTGCCTTTCTCCAGCTGTGGGTACTAGAGGAGAGGGCCCTTTTTGCAGCTGTGGGTACTAGAAGAGAGGTGCCTTTCTCCAGCTCTGGGTACTAGAGGAGAGGAGCTTTCTCGAGCTGTGGGTACTAGAGAAGAGGTGCTTTCTGCAGCTGTGGCTACTAGAGGAGCAGTGCCTTTCTCCAGCTGTGGGTACTAGAGGAGAGGTGCCTTTCTCCAGCTGTGGGTACTAGTGGAGAGGAGCTTTCTCCAGCTGTGGATACTAGAAGAGAGGTGCTTTCTGCAGCTGTGGGTACTAGAGGAGAGGTGCTTTTCTCCAGCTGTGGGTACTGGAGGAGAAGTGCCTTTCTGCAGCTGTGTGTACCAGAGGAGAGGTGCCTTTCTCCAGCTGTGTGTACTATAGTAGAGGAGCTTTCTCAAGCTGTGGGTACTAGAGGAGAGGAGCTTTTCTCCAGCTGTGGGTGCTAGAGGAGCGGTGTTTTCTGCAGCTGTGGGTACTAGAGGAGCGGTGCCATTCTCCAGCTGTGGCTATTAGAGGAGAGGTCCCTTTCTTCAGCTGTGGGTACTAGAGGAGAGGAGCTTTCTCCAGCTGTGGGTACTAGAGGAGCGGTGCCTTTCTCCAGCTGTGGGTACTAGAGGAGAGGAGCTTTTTCGAGCTGTGGGTACTATTGGAAAGGTGCTTTCTCCAGCTGTGGGTACTAGAGGAGAGATGCTTTCTGCAGCTGTGGGTACTAGAGGACCTGTGCCTTTCTCCAGCTGTGGGTACTAGAGGAGAGGAGCTTTCTCCAGCTTTGGGTACTAGAGGAGCGGTGCCTTTCTCCAGCTGTGGGTACTAGAGGAGAGGAGCTTTCTCGAGCTGTGGGTAATATTGGAGAGGTGCTTTCTCCAGCTGTGGGTACTAGAGGAGAGGTGCTTTCTCGAGCTGTGGGTACTAGAGGAGAGGAGCTTTCTCCAGCTGTGGGTACTAGAGGAGAGATGCTTTCTGCAGCTGTGGGTACTAGAGGACCTGAGCCTTTCTCCAGCTGTGGGTACTAGAGGAGAGGAGCTTTCTCCAGCTTTGGGTACTAGAGGAGCGGTGCCTTTCTCCAGCTGTGGGTACTAAAGGAGAGGAGCTTTCTCAAGCTGTGGGTATTATTGGAGAGGTGCTTTCTCCAGCTGTGGGTACTAGAGGAGAGGTGCTTTCTGCAGCTGTGGGTACTAGAGGAGCGGTGCCTTTCTACAGCTGTGGGTACTAGAGGAGAGGTGCCTTTCTCCAGCTGTGGGTACTAGTGGAGAGGAGCTTTCTTCACCTGCGGATACTAGAGGAGAGGTGCTTTCTGCAGCTGTAGGTACTAGAGGAGAGGTGCTTTTCTCCAGCTGTGGGTACTGGAGGAGAAGTGCCTTTCTGCAGCTCTGGGTACTAGAGGAGAGGTGGCTTTCTCCAGCAGTGGGTACTACAGTAGAGGAGCTTTTTCAAGCTGTGGGTACTAGAGGTGAGGTGCTTTCTCCATCTGTGGGTACTAGATGAGAGGAGCTTTCTCGAGCTGTGGGTACTAGAGGAGAGGTGCTTTCTGCAGCTGTGGGTACTGGAGGAGCGGTGCCTTTCTCCAGCTGTGGGTACTAGATGAGAGGTGCCTTTCTCCAGCTGTGGGTACTAGAGGAGAGGAGCTTTCTCCAGCTGTGGGCACTAGGGGAGCGGTGCCTTTCTCCAGCTGTGGGTACTAGAGGAGAGGAGCTTTCTCGAGATGTGGGTATTAGAGGAGAGGTGCTTTTTCCAGCTGTGGGTACTAGAGGAGAGGAGCTTTCTCGAGCTGTGGGTACTAGAGGAGAGGTGCTTTCTGCAGCTGTGGGTACTAGAGGACCGGTGCCTTTCTCCAGCTGTGGGAACTAGAGGAGAGGAGCTTTCTCCAGCTGTGGGTACTAGAGGTTGTGGTGCTTTCTCCAGCTGTGGGTACTGGAGGAGAGGTGCCTTTCTGCAGCTGTGGGTACTAGAGGAGAGGTGCCTTTCTCCAGCTGTGGGTACTAGAGGAGAGGTGCCTTTCTCCAGCTGTGGGTACTAGAGGAGAGGTGCTTTTCTCCAGCTATGGGTACTAGAGGAGAGGTGCTTTTCTCCAGCTGTGGGTACTAGAGGAGAGGTGCTTGTCTCCAGCTGTGGGTACTAGAGGAGAGGTGCTTTTCTCCAGCTGTGGGTACTAGAGGAGAGGTGCCTTTCTCCAGCAGTGGGTACTAGAGAAGAGGTGCTTTTCTCCAGCTGTGGGTACTAGAGGAGAGGTGCCTTTCTCCAGCAGTGGGTACTAGAGAAGAGGTGCTTTTCTCCAGCTGTGGGTACTAGAGGAGAGGTGCTTTTCTCCAGCTGTGGGTACTAGAGCAGAGGTGCTTTTCTCCAGCTGTGGGTACTAGAGGAGAGGTGCTTTTCTCCAGCAGTGGGTACTAGAGGAGAGGTGCTTTTCTCCAGCTGTGGGTACTAGAGGAGAGGTGCCTTTCTTCAGCTGTGGGTACTAGAGGAGAGGTGCCTTTCTCCAGCAGTGGGTACTAGAGAAGAGGTGCTTTTCTCCAGCTGTGGGTACTAGAGGAGAGGTGCTTTTCTCCAGCTGTGGGTGCTAGAGGAGAGGTGCTTTTCTCCAGCTGTGGGTACTAGAGGAGAGGGGCCTTTCTCCAGCAGTGGGTACTAGAGGAGAGGTGCTTTTCTCCAGCTCTGGGTACTAGAGGAGAGGTGCTTTTCTCCAGCAGTGGGTACTAGAGGAGAGGTGCTTTTCTCCAGCAGTGGGTACTAGAGGAGAGGTGCTTTTCTCCAGCTCTGGGTACTAGAGGAGAGGTGCTTTTCTCCAGCTCTGGGTACTAGAGGAGAGGTGCTTTTCTCCAGCAGTGGGTACTAGAGGAGAGGTGCTTTTCTCCAGCAGTGGGTACTAGAGGAGAGGGGCCTTTCTCCAGCAGTGGGTACTAGAGGAGAGGTGCTTTTCTCCAGCTCTGGGTACTAGAGGAGAGGTGCTTTTCTCCAGCAGTGGGTACTAGAGGAGAGGTGCTTTTCTCCAGCTGTGGGTACTAGAGGAGAGGTGCTTTTCTCGAGCTGTGGGTACTAGAGGAGAGGTGCCTTTCTACAGCTATGGGTACTAGAGGAGAGGTGCTCTTCTCCAGCAGTGGGTACTAGAGGAGAGGTGCTTTTTTCCAGCTGTGGGTACTAGAGGAGAGGTGCTTTTCTCCAGCAGTGGGTACTAGAGGAGAGGTGCTTTTCTCCAGCTGTGGGTACTAGAGGAGAGGTGCCTTTCTACAGCTATGGGTACTAGAGGAGAGGTGCTCTTCTCCAGCAGTGGGTACTAGAGGAGAGGTGCTTTTTTCCAGCTGTGGGTACTAGAGGAGAGGTGCTTTTCTCCAGCAGTGGGTACTAGAGGAGAGGTGCTTTTCTCCAGCAGTGGGTACTAGAGGAGAGGTGCTTTTCTCCAGCTGTGGGTACTAGAGGAGAGGAGCCTTTCTCCAGCAGTGGGTACTAGAGGAGAGGTGCTTTTCTCCAGCTGTGGGTACTAGAGGAGAGGTGCTTTTTTCCAGCTGTGGGTACTAGAGGAGAGGTGCTTTTCTCCAGCTGTGGGTACTAGAGGAGAGGTGCTTTTCTCCAGCAGTGGGTACTAGAGGAGAGGTGCTTTTCTCCAGCTGTGGGTACTAGAGGAGAGGTCCTTTTCTCCAGCTGTGGGTACTAGAGGAGAGGTGCTTTTCTCCAGCAGTGGGTACTAGAGGAGAGGTGCTTTTCTCCAGCTGTGGGTACTAGAGGAGAGGTGCTTTTCTCCAGCAGTGGGTACTAGAGGAGAGGTGCTTTTCTCCAGCTGTGGGTACTAGAGGAGAGGTGCTTTTCTCCAGCTGTGGGTACTAGAGGAGAGGTGCTTTTCTCCAGCAGTGGGTACTAGAGGAGAGGTGCTTTTCTCCAGCTGTGGGTTCTAGAGGAGAGGTGCTTTTCTCCAGCTGTGGGTACTAGAGGAGAGGTGCTTTTCTCCAGCAGTGGGTACTAGAGGAGAGGTGCTTTTCTCCAGCTGTGGGTACTAGAGGAGAGGTGCTTTTCTCCAGCTCTGGGTACTAGAGGAGAGGTGCTTTTCTCCAGCAGTGGGTACTAGAGGAGAGGTGCTTTTCTCCAGCTGTGGGTACTAGAGGAGAGGGGCCTTTCTCCAGCAGTGGGTACTAGAGGAGAGGTGCTTTTCTCCAGCTGTGGGTACTAGAGGAGAGGTGCCTTTCTTCAGCAGTGGGTACTAGAGGAGAGGTGCCTTTCTCCAGCAGTGGGTACTAGAGAAGAGGTGCTTTTCTCCAGCTGTGGGTACTAGAGGAGAGGTGCTTTTCTCCAGCTCTGGGTACTAGAGGAGAGGTGCTTTTCTCCAGCAGTGGGTACTAGAGGAGAGGTGCTTTTCTCCAGCAGTGGGTACTAGAGGAGAGGTGCTTTTCTCCAGCTGTGGGTACTAGAGGAGAGGTGCCTTTCTACAGCTATGGGTACTAGAGGAGAGGTGGTTTTCTCCAGCAGTGGGTACTAGAGGAGAGGTGCTTTTTTCCAGCTGTGGGTACTAGAGGAGAGGTGCTTTTCTCCAGCAGTGGGTACTAGAGGAGAGGTGCTTTTCTCCAGCTGTGGGTACTAGAGGAGAGGTGCCTTTCTCCAGCAGTGGGTACTAGAGAAGAGGTGCTTTTCTCCAGCTTTGGGTACTAGAGGAGAGGTGCCTTTCTCCAGCTGTGGGTACTAGAGGAGAGGTGCTTTTCTCCAGCTGTGGGTACTAGAGGAGAGGTGCTTTTCTCCAGCAGTGGGTACTAGAGGAGAGGTGCTTTTCTCCAGCAGTGGGTACTAGAGGAGAGGGGCCTTTCTCCAGCTGTGGGTACTAGAGGAGAGGTGCTTTTCTCCAGCAGTGGGTACTAGAGGAGAGGTGCTTTTCTCCAGCAGTGGGTACTAGAGGAGAGGTGCCTTTCTCCAGCAGTGGGTACTAGAGAAGAGGTGCTTTTCTCCAGCTGTGGGTACTAGAGGAGAGGTGCCTTTCTCCAGCTGTGGGTACTAGAGGAGAGGTGCTTTTCTCCAGCTGTGGGTACTAGAGGAGAGGTGCTTTTTTCCAGCTGTGGGTACTAGAGGAGAGGTGCTTTTCTCCAGCTGTGGGTACTAGAGGAGAGGTGCTTTTCTCCAGCAGTGGGTACTAGAGGAGAGGTACTTTTCTCCAGCAGTGGGTACTAGAGGAGAGGTGCTTTTCTCCAGCTGTGGGTACTAGAGGAAAGGTGCTTTTCTCCAGCAGTGGGTACTAGAGGAGAGGTGCTTTTCTCCAGCAGTGGGTACTAGAGGAGAGGTGCTTTTCTCCAGCTGTGGGTACTAGAGGAGAGGTTGTTTTCTCCAGCAGTGGGTACTAGAGGAGAGGTGCTTTTCTCCAGCTGTGGGTACTAGAGGAGAGGTGGTTTTCTCCAGCAGTGGGTACTAGAGGAGATGTGCTTTTCTCCAGCTGTGGGTACTAGAGGAGAGGTGCCTTTCTCCAGCTGTAGGTACTAGAGGAGAGGTGCTTTCTCCAGCAGTGGGTACTAGAGGAGAGGTGCTTTTCTCCAGCAGTGGGTACTAGAGGAGAGGTGCTTTTCTCCAGCTGTGGGTACTAGAGGAGAGGTGCCTTTCTCCAGCTATGGGTACTAGAGGAGAGGTGCTCTTCTCCAGCAGTGGGTACTAGAGGAGAGGTGCTTTTCTCCAGCAGTGGGTACTAGAGGAGAGGTGCTTTTCTCCAGCTGTGGGTTCCAGAGGAGAGGTGCTTTTCTCCAGCTGTGGGTACTAGAGGAGAGGTGCTTTTCTCCAGCTGTGGGTACTAGAGGAGAGGTGCCTTTCTCCAGCAGTGGGTACTAGAGGAGAGGTGCCTTTCTCCAGCTGTGGGTACTAGAGGAGAGGTGCTTTCTCCAGCAGTGGGTACTAGAGGAGAGGTGCTTTTCTCCAGCAGTGGGTACTAGAGGAGAGGTGCTTTTCTCCAGCTGTGGGTTCTAGAGGAGAGGTGCTTTTCTCCAGCTGTGGGTACTAGAGGAGAGGTGCTTTCTCCAGCTGTGGGTACTAGAGGAGAGGTGCTTTTCTCCAGCAGTGGGTACTAGAGGAGAGGTGCTTTTCTCCAGCAGTGGGTACTAGAGGAGAGGTGCTTTTCTCCAGCTGTGGGTACTAGAGGAGAGGTGCTTTTCTCCAGCAGTGGGTACTAGAGGAGAGGTGCTTTCTCCAGCTGTGGGTACTAGAGGAGAGGTGCTCTTCTCCAGCAGTGGGTACTAGAGGAGAGGTGCTTTCTCCAGCTGTGGGTACTAGAGGAGAGGTGCTTTTCTCCAGCTGTGGGTACTAGAGGAGAGGTGCTTTTCTCCAGCAGTGGGTACTAGAGGAGAGGTGCTTTTCTCCAGCAGTGGGTACTAGAGGAGAGGTGCTTTTCTCCAGCTGTGGGTACTAGAGGAGAGGTGCTTTTCTCCAGCAGTGGGTACTAGAGGAGAGGTGCTTTTCTCCAGCTGTGGGTACTAGAGGAGAGGTGCTTTTCTCCAGCTGTGGGTACTAGAGGAGAGGTGCTTTTCTCCAGCTGTGGGTACTAGAGGAGAGGTGCTTTTCTCCAGCAGTGGGTACTAGAGGAGAGGTGCTTTTCTCCAGCTGTGGGTACTAGAGGAGAGGTGCTTTTCTCCAGCTGTGGGTACTAGAGGAGAGGTGCTTTTCTCCAGCTGTGGGTACTAGAGGAGAGGTGCTTTTCTCCAGCTGTGGGTACTAGAGGAGAGGTGCTTTTCTCCAGCTGTGGGTACTAGAGGAGAGGTGCTTTTCTCCAGCTGTGGGTACTAGAGGAGAGGTGCCTTTCTCCAGCAGTGGGTACTAGAGAAGAGGTGCTTTTCTCCAGCTGTGGGTACTAGAGGAGAGGTGCTTTTCTCCAGCTGTGGGTACTAGAGGAGAGGTGCTTTTCTCCAGCTGTGGGTACTAGAGGAGAGGTGCTTTCTGCAGCTGTGGGTACTAGAGGACCGGTGCCTTTCTCCAGCTGTGGGAACCAGAGGAGAGGAGCTTTCTCCAGCTGTGGGTACTAGAGGTTGTGGTGCTTTCTCCAGCTGTGGGTACTGGAGGAGAGGTGCCTTTCTGCAGCTGTGGGTACTAGAGGAGAGGTGCCTTTCTCCAGCTGTGGGTACTAGAGGAGAGGTGCCTTTCTCCAGCTGTGGGTACTAGAGGAGAGGTGCTTTTCTCCAGCTATGGGTACTAGAGGAGAGGTGCTTTTCTCCAGCTGTGGGTACTAGAGGAGAGGTGCTTGTCTCCAGCTGTGGGTACTAGAGGAGAGGTGCTTTTCTCCAGCTGTGGGTACTAGAGGAGAGGTGCCTTTCTCCAGCAGTGGGTACTAGAGAAGAGGTGCTTTTCTCCAGCTGTGGGTACTAGAGGAGAGGTGCCTTTCTCCAGCAGTGGGTACTAGAGAAGAGGTGCTTTTCTCCAGCTGTGGGTACTAGAGGAGAGGTGCTTTTCTCCAGCTGTGGGTACTAGAGCAGAGGTGCTTTTCTCCAGCTGTGGGTACTAGAGGAGAGGTGCTTTTCTCCAGCAGTGGGTACTAGAGGAGAGGTGCTTTTCTCCAGCTGTGGGTACTAGAGGAGAGGTGCCTTTCTTCAGCTGTGGGTACTAGAGGAGAGGTGCCTTTCTCCAGCAGTGGGTACTAGAGAAGAGGTGCTTTTCTCCAGCTGTGGGTACTAGAGGAGAGGTGCTTTTCTCCAGCTGTGGGTGCTAGAGGAGAGGTGCTTTTCTCCAGCTGTGGGTACTAGAGGAGAGGGGCCTTTCTCCAGCAGTGGGTACTAGAGGAGAGGTGCTTTTCTCCAGCTCTGGGTACTAGAGGAGAGGTGCTTTTCTCCAGCAGTGGGTACTAGAGGAGAGGTGCTTTTCTCCAGCAGTGGGTACTAGAGGAGAGGTGCTTTTCTCCAGCTGTGGGTACTAGAGGAGAGGTGCTTTTCTCCAGCTCTGGGTACTAGAGGAGAGGTGCTTTTCTCCAGCAGTGGGTACTAGAGGAGAGGTGCTTTTCTCCAGCAGTGGGTACTAGAGGAGAGGTGCTTTTCTCCAGCTGTGGGTACTAGAGGAGAGGTGCCTTTCTACAGCTATGGGTACTAGAGGAGAGGTGGTTTTCTCCAGCAGTGGGTACTAGAGGAGAGGTGCTTTTTTCCAGCTGTGGGTACTAGAGGAGAGGTGCTTTTCTCCAGCAGTGGGTACTAGAGGAGAGGTGCTTTTCTCCAGCTGTGGGTACTAGAGGAGAGGTGCCTTTCTCCAGCAGTGGGTACTAGAGAAGAGGTGCTTTTCTCCAGCTTTGGGTACTAGAGGAGAGGTGCCTTTCTCCAGCTGTGGGTACTAGAGGAGAGGTGCTTTTCTCCAGCTGTGGGTACTAGAGGAGAGGTGCTTTTCTCCAGCAGTGGGTACTAGAGGAGAGGTGCTTTTCTCCAGCAGTGGGTACTAGAGGAGAGGGGCCTTTCTCCAGCTGTGGGTACTAGAGGAGAGGTGCTTTTCTCCAGCAGTGGGTACTAGAGGAGAGGTGCTTTTCTCCAGCAGTGGGTACTAGAGGAGAGGTGCCTTTCTCCAGCAGTGGGTACTAGAGAAGAGGTGCTTTTCTCCAGCTGTGGGTACTAGAGGAGAGGTGCCTTTCTCCAGCTGTGGGTACTAGAGGAGAGGTGCTTTTCTCCAGCTGTGGGTACTAGAGGAGAGGTGCTTTTTTCCAGCTGTGGGTACTAGAGGAGAGGTGCTTTTCTCCAGCTGTGGGTACTAGAGGAGAGGTGCTTTTCTCCAGCAGTGGGTACTAGAGGAGAGGTACTTTTCTCCAGCAGTGGGTACTAGAGGAGAGGTGCTTTTCTCCAGCTGTGGGTACTAGAGGAAAGGTGCTTTTCTCCAGCAGTGGGTACTAGAGGAGAGGTGCTTTTCTCCAGCAGTGGGTACTAGAGGAGAGGTGCTTTTCTCCAGCTGTGGGTACTAGAGGAGAGGTTGTTTTCTCCAGCAGTGGGTACTAGAGGAGAGGTGCTTTTCTCCAGCTGTGGGTACTAGAGGAGAGGTGGTTTTCTCCAGCAGTGGGTACTAGAGGAGAGGTGCTTTTCTCCAGCTGTGGGTACTAGAGGAGAGGTGCCTTTCTCCAGCTGTAGGTACTAGAGGAGAGGTGCTTTCTCCAGCAGTGGGTACTAGAGGAGAGGTGCTTTTCTCCAGCAGTGGGTACTAGAGGAGAGGTGCTTTTCTCCAGCTGTGGGTACTAGAGGAGAGGTGCCTTTCTCCAGCTATGGGTACTAGAGGAGAGGTGCTCTTCTCCAGCAGTGGGTACTAGAGGAGAGGTGCTTTTCTCCAGCAGTGGGTACTAGAGGAGAGGTGCTTTTCTCCAGCTGTGGGTTCCAGAGGAGAGGTGCTTTTCTCCAGCTGTGGGTACTAGAGGAGAGGTGCTTTTCTCCAGCTGTGGGTACTAGAGGAGAGGTGCCTTTCTCCAGCAGTGGGTACTAGAGGAGAGGTGCCTTTCTCCAGCTGTGGGTACTAGAGGAGAGGTGCTTTCTCCAGCAGTGGGTACTAGAGGAGAGGTGCTTTTCTCCAGCAGTGGGTACTAGAGGAGAGGTGCTTTTCTCCAGCTGTGGGTTCTAGAGGAGAGGTGCTTTTCTCCAGCTGTGGGTACTAGAGGAGAGGTGCTTTCTCCAGCTGTGGGTACTAGAGGAGAGGTGCTTTTCTCCAGCAGTGGGTACTAGAGGAGAGGTGCTTTTCTCCAGCAGTGGGTACTAGAGGAGAGGTGCTTTTCTCCAGCTGTGGGTACTAGAGGAGAGGTGCTTTTCTCCAGCAGTGGGTACTAGAGGAGAGGTGCTTTCTCCAGCTGTGGGTACTAGAGGAGAGGTGCTCTTCTCCAGCAGTGGGTACTAGAGGAGAGGTGCTTTCTCCAGCTGTGGGTACTAGAGGAGAGGTGCTTTTCTCCAGCTGTGGGTACTAGAGGAGAGGTGCTTTTCTCCAGCAGTGGGTACTAGAGGAGAGGTGCTTTTCTCCAGCAGTGGGTACTAGAGGAGAGGTGCTTTTCTCCAGCTGTGGGTACTAGAGGAGAGGTGCTTTTCTCCAGCAGTGGGTACTAGAGGAGAGGTGCTTTTCTCCAGCTGTGGGTACTAGAGGAGAGGTGCTTTTCTCCAGCTGTGGGTACTAGAGGAGAGGTGCTTTTCTCCAGCTGTGGGTACTAGAGGAGAGGTGCTTTTCTCCAGCAGTGGGTACTAGAGGAGAGGTGCTTTTCTCCAGCTGTGGGTACTAGAGGAGAGGTGCTTTTCTCCAGCTGTGGGTACTAGAGGAGAGGTGCTTTTCTCCAGCTGTGGGTACTAGAGGAGAGGTGCTTTTCTCCAGCTGTGGGTACTAGAGGAGAGGTGCTTTTCTCCAGCTGTGGGTACTAGAGGAGAGGTGCTTTTCTCCAGCTGTGGGTACTAGAGGAGAGGTGCCTTTCTCCAGCAGTGGGTACTAGAGAAGAGGTGCTTTTCTCCAGCTGTGGGTACTAGAGGAGAGGTGCTTTTCTCCAGCTGTGGGTACTAGAGGAGAGGTGCTTTTCTCCAGCTGTGGGTACTAGAGGAGAGGTGCTTTCTGCAGCTGTGGGTACTAGAGGACCGGTGCCTTTCTCCAGCTGTGGGAACCAGAGGAGAGGAGCTTTCTCCAGCTGTGGGTACTAGAGGTTGTGGTGCTTTCTCCAGCTGTGGGTACTGGAGGAGAGGTGCCTTTCTGCAGCTGTGGGTACTAGAGGAGAGGTGCCTTTCTCCAGCTGTGGGTACTAGAGGAGAGGTGCCTTTCTCCAGCTGTGGGTACTAGAGGAGAGGTGCTTTTCTCCAGCTATGGGTACTAGAGGAGAGGTGCTTTTCTCCAGCTGTGGGTACTAGAGGAGAGGTGCTTGTCTCCAGCTGTGGGTACTAGAGGAGAGGTGCTTTTCTCCAGCTGTGGGTACTAGAGGAGAGGTGCCTTTCTCCAGCAGTGGGTACTAGAGAAGAGGTGCTTTTCTCCAGCTGTGGGTACTAGAGGAGAGGTGCCTTTCTCCAGCAGTGGGTACTAGAGAAGAGGTGCTTTTCTCCAGCTGTGGGTACTAGAGGAGAGGTGCTTTTCTCCAGCTGTGGGTACTAGAGCAGAGGTGCTTTTCTCCAGCTGTGGGTACTAGAGGAGAGGTGCTTTTCTCCAGCAGTGGGTACTAGAGGAGAGGTGCTTTTCTCCAGCTGTGGGTACTAGAGGAGAGGTGCCTTTCTTCAGCTGTGGGTACTAGAGGAGAGGTGCCTTTCTCCAGCAGTGGGTACTAGAGAAGAGGTGCTTTTCTCCAGCTGTGGGTACTAAAGGAGAGGTGCTTTTCTCCAGCTGTGGGTGCTAGAGGAGAGGTGCTTTTCTCCAGCTGTGGGTACTAGAGGAGAGGGGCCTTTCTCCAGCAGTGGGTACTAGAGGAGAGGTGCTTTTCTCCAGCTCTGGGTACTAGAGGAGAGGTGCTTTTCTCCAGCAGTGGGTACTAGAGGAGAGGTGCTTTTCTCCAGCAGTGGGTACTAGAGGAGAGGTGCTTTTCTCCAGCTGTGGGTACTAGAGGAGAGGTGCTTTTCTCCAGCTCTGGGTACTAGAGGAGAGGTGCTTTTCTCCAGCAGTGGGTACTAGAGGAGAGGTGCTTTTCTCCAGCAGTGGGTACTAGAGGAGAGGGGCCTTTCTCCAGCAGTGGGTACTAGAGGAGAGGTGCTTTTCTCCAGCTCTGGGTACTAGAGGAGAGGTGCTTTTCTCCAGCAGTGGGTACTAGAGGAGAGGTGCTTTTCTCCAGCTGTGGGTACTAGAGGAGAGGTGCTTTTCTCGAGGTGTGGGTACTAGAGGAGAGGTGCCTTTCTACAGCTATGGGTACTAGAGGAGAGGTGCTCTTCTCCAGCAGTGGGTACTAGAGGAGAGGTGCTTTTTTCCAGCTGTGGGTACTAGAGGAGAGGTGCTTTTCTCCAGCAGTGGGTACTAGAGGAGAGGTGCTTTTCTCCAGCTGTGGGTACTAGAGGAGAGGTGCCTTTCTACAGCTATGGGTACTAGAGGAGAGGTGCTCTTCTCCAGCAGTGGGTACTAGAGGAGAGGTGCTTTTTTCCAGCTGTGGGTACTAGAGGAGAGGTGCTTTTCTCCAGCAGTGGGTACTAGAGGAGAGGTGCTTTTCTCCAGCAGTGGGTACTAGAGGAGAGGTGCTTTTCTCCAGCTGTGGGTACTAGAGGAGAGGAGCCTTTCTCCAGCAGTGGGTACTAGAGGAGAGGTGCTTTTCTCCAGCTGTGGGTACTAGAGGAGAGGTGCTTTTTTCCAGCTGTGGGTACTAGAGGAGAGGTGCTTTTCTCCAGCTGTGGGTACTAGAGGAGAGGTGCTTTTCTCCAGCAGTGGGTACTAGAGGAGAGGTGCTTTTCTCCAGCTGTGGGTACTAGAGGAGAGGTCCTTTTCTCCAGCTGTGGGTACTAGAGGAGAGGTGTTTTTCTCCAGCAGTGGGTACTAGAGGAGAGGTGCTTTTCTCCAGCTGTGGGTACTAGAGGAGAGGTGCTTTTCTCCAGCAGTGGGTACTAGAGGAGAGGTGCTTTTCTCCAGCTGTGGGTACTAGAGGAGAGGAGCCTTTCTCCAGCAGTGGGTACTAGAGGAGAGGTGCTTTCTCCAGCTGTGGGTACTAGAGGACCGGTGCCTTTCTCCAGCAGTGGGTACTAGAGGAGAGGTGCTTTTCTCCAGCTGTGGGTACTAGAGGAGAGGTGCTTTTCTCCAGCAGTGGGTACTAGAGGAGAGGTGCTTTTCTCCAGCTGTGGGTTCTAGAGGAGAGGTGCTTTTCTCCAGCTGTGGGTACTAGAGGAGAGGTGCCTTTTTTCAGCAGTGGGTACTAGAGGAGAGGTGCTTTTCTCCAGCTGTGGGTACTAGAGGAGAGGTGCTTTTCTCCAGCTCTGGGTACTAGAGGAGAGGTGCTTTTCTCCAGCAGTGGGTACTAGAGGAGAGGTGCTTTTCTCCAGCTGTGGGTACTAGAGGAGAGGGGCCTTTCTCCAGCAGTGGGTACTAGAGGAGAGGTGCTTTTCTCCAGCTGTGGGTACTAGAGGAGAGGTGTCTTTCTTCAGCAGTGGGTACTAGAGGAGAGGTGCCTTTCTCCAGCAGTGGGTACTAGAGAAGAGGTGCTTTTCTCCAGCTGTGGGTACTAGAGGAGAGGTGCTTTTCTCCAGCTCTGGGTACTAGAGGAGAGGTGCTTTTCTCCAGCAGTGGGTACTAGAGGAGAGGTGCTTTTCTCCAGCAGTGGGTACTAGAGGAGAGGTGCTTTTCTCCAGCTGTGGGTACTAGAGGAGAGGTGCCTTTCTACAGCTATGGGTACTAGAGGAGAGGTGGTTTTCTCCAGCAGTGGGTACTAGAGGAGAGGTGCTTTTTTCCAGCTGTGGGTACTAGAGGAGAGGTGCTTTTCTCCAGCAGTGGGTACTAGAGGAGAGGTGCTTTTCTCCAGCTGTGGGTACTAGAGGAGAGGTGCCTTTCTCCAGCAGTGGGTACTAGAGAAGAGGTGCTTTTCTCCAGCTGTGGGTACTAGAGGAGAGGTGCCTTTCTCCAGCTGTGGGTACTAGAGGAGAGGTGCTTTTCTCCAGCTGTGGGTACTAGAGGAGAGGTGCTTTTCTCCAGCAGTGGGTACTAGAGGAGAGGTGCTTTTCTCCAGCAGTGGGTACTAGAGGAGAGGGGCCTTTCTCCAGCTGTGGGTACTAGAGGAGAGGTGCTTTTCTCCAGCAGTGGGTACTAGAGGAGAGGTGCTTTTCTCCAGCAGTGGGTACTAGAGGAGAGGTGCCTTTCTCCAGCAGTGGGTACTAGAGAAGAGGTGCTTTTCTCCAGCTGTGGGTACTAGAGGAGAGGTGCCTTTCTCCAGCTGTGGGTACTAGAGGAGAGGTGCTTTTCTCCAGCTGTGGGTACTAGAGGAGAGGTGCTTTTTTCCAGCTGTGGGTACTAGAGGAGAGGTGCTTTTCTCCAGCTGTGGGTACTAGAGGAGAGGTGCTTTTCTCCAGCAGTGGGTACTAGAGGAGAGGTACTTTTCTCCAGCAGTGGGTACTAGAGAAGAGGTGCTTTTCTCCAGCTGTGGGTACTAGAGGAGAGGTGCTTTTCTCCAGCAGTGGGTACTAGAGGAGAGGTGCTTTTCTCCAGCTGTGGGTACTAGAGGAGAGGTTGTTTTCTCCAGCAGTGGGTACTAGAGGAGAGGTGCTTTTCTCCAGCTGTGGGTACTAGAGGAGAGGTGGTTTTCTCCAGCAGTGGGTACTAGAGGAGAGGTGCTTTTCTCCAGCTGTGGGTACTAGAGGAGAGGTGCTTTTCTCCAGCAGTGGGTACTAGAGGAGAGGTCCTTTTCTCCAGCAGTGGGTACTAGAGGAGAGGTCCTTTTCTCCAGCAGTGGGTACTAGAGGAGAGGTGCTTTCTCCAGCAGTGGGTACTAGAGGAGAGGTGCTTTTCTCCAGCAGTGGGTACTAGAGGAGAGGTGCTTTTCTCCAGCTGTGGGTACTAGAGGAGAGGTGCCTTTCTCCAGCTATGGGTACTAGACGAGAGGTGCTCTTCTCCAGCAGTGGGTACTAGAGGAGAGGTGCTTTTCTCCAGCAGTGGGTACTAGAGGAGAGGTGCCTTTCTCCAGCAGTGGGTACTAGAGAAGAGGTGCTTTTCTCCAGCTGTGGGTACTAGAGGAGAGGTGCCTTTCTCCAGCTGTGGGTACTAGAGGAGAGGTGCTTTTCTCCAGCTGTGGGTACTAGAGGAGAGGTGCTTTTTTCCAGCTGTGGGTACTAGAGGAGAGGTGCTTTTCTCCAGCTGTGGGTACTAGAGGAGAGGTGCTTTTCTCCAGCAGTGGGTACTAGAGGAGAGGTACTTTTCTCCAGCAGTGGGTACTAGAGGAGAGGTGCTTTTCTCCAGCTGTGGGTACTAGAGGAAAGGTGCTTTTCTCCAGCAGTGGGTACTAGAGGAGAGGTGCTTTTCTCCAGCAGTGGGTACTAGAGGAGAGGTGCTTTTCTCCAGCTGTGGGTACTAGAGGAGAGGTTGTTTTCTCCAGCAGTGGGTACTAGAGGAGAGGTGCTTTTCTCCAGCTGTGGGTACTAGAGGAGAGGTGGTTTTCTCCAGCAGTGGGTACTAGAGGAGAGGTGCTTTTCTCCAGCTGTGGGTACTAGAGGAGAGGTGCCTTTCTCCAGCTGTAGGTACTAGAGGAGAGGTGCTTTCTCCAGCAGTGGGTACTAGAGGAGAGGTGCTTTTCTCCAGCAGTGGGTACTAGAGGAGAGGTGCTTTTCTCCAGCTGTGGGTACTAGAGGAGAGGTGCCTTTCTCCAGCTATGGGTACTAGAGGAGAGGTGCTCTTCTCCAGCAGTGGGTACTAGAGGAGAGGTGCTTTTCTCCAGCAGTGGGTACTAGAGGAGAGGTGCTTTTCTCCAGCTGTGGGTTCCAGAGGAGAGGTGCTTTTCTCCAGCTGTGGGTACTAGAGGAGAGGTGCTTTTCTCCAGCTGTGGGTACTAGAGGAGAGGTGCCTTTCTCCAGCAGTGGGTACTAGAGGAGAGGTGCCTTTCTCCAGCTGTGGGTACTAGAGGAGAGGTGCTTTCTCCAGCAGTGGGTACTAGAGGAGAGGTGCTTTTCTCCAGCAGTGGGTACTAGAGGAGAGGTGCTTTTCTCCAGCTGTGGGTTCTAGAGGAGAGGTGCTTTTCTCCAGCTGTGGGTACTAGAGGAGAGGTGCTTTCTCCAGCTGTGGGTACTAGAGGAGAGGTGCTTTTCTCCAGCAGTGGGTACTAGAGGAGAGGTGCTTTTCTCCAGCAGTGGGTACTAGAGGAGAGGTGCTTTTCTCCAGCTGTGGGTACTAGAGGAGAGGTGCTTTTCTCCAGCAGTGGGTACTAGAGGAGAGGTGCTTTCTCCAGCTGTGGGTACTAGAGGAGAGGTGCTCTTCTCCAGCAGTGGGTACTAGAGGAGAGGTGCTTTCTCCAGCTGTGGGTACTAGAGGAGAGGTGCTTTTCTCCAGCTGTGGGTACTAGAGGAGAGGTGCTTTTCTCCAGCAGTGGGTACTAGAGGAGAGGTGCTTTTCTCCAGCAGTGGGTACTAGAGGAGAGGTGCTTTTCTCCAGCTGTGGGTACTAGAGGAGAGGTGCTTTTCTCCAGCAGTGGGTACTAGAGGAGAGGTGCTTTTCTCCAGCTGTGGGTACTAGAGGAGAGGTGCTTTTCTCCAGCTGTGGGTACTAGAGGAGAGGTGCTTTTCTCCAGCTGTGGGTACTAGAGGAGAGGTGCTTTTCTCCAGCAGTGGGTACTAGAGGAGAGGTGCTTTTCTCCAGCTGTGGGTACTAGAGGAGAGGTGCTTTTCTCCAGCTGTGGGTACTAGAGGAGAGGTGCTTTTCTCCAGCTGTGGGTACTAGAGGAGAGGTGCTTTTCTCCAGCTGTGGGTACTAGAGGAGAGGTGCTTTTCTCCAGCTGTGGGTACTAGAGGAGAGGTGCTTTTCTCCAGCTGTGGGTACTAGAGGAGAGGTGCCTTTCTCCAGCAGTGGGTACTAGAGAAGAGGTGCTTTTCTCCAGCTGTGGGTACTAGAGGAGAGGTGCTTTTCTCCAGCTGTGGGTACTAGAGGAGAGGTGCTTTTCTCCAGCTGTGGGTACTAGAGGAGAGGTGCTTTCTGCAGCTGTGGGTACTAGAGGACCGGTGCCTTTCTCCAGCTGTGGGAACCAGAGGAGAGGAGCTTTCTCCAGCTGTGGGTACTAGAGGTTGTGGTGCTTTCTCCAGCTGTGGGTACTGGAGGAGAGGTGCCTTTCTGCAGCTGTGGGTACTAGAGGAGAGGTGCCTTTCTCCAGCTGTGGGTACTAGAGGAGAGGTGCCTTTCTCCAGCTGTGGGTACTAGAGGAGAGGTGCTTTTCTCCAGCTATGGGTACTAGAGGAGAGGTGCTTTTCTCCAGCTGTGGGTACTAGAGGAGAGGTGCTTGTCTCCAGCTGTGGGTACTAGAGGAGAGGTGCTTTTCTCCAGCTGTGGGTACTAGAGGAGAGGTGCCTTTCTCCAGCAGTGGGTACTAGAGAAGAGGTGCTTTTCTCCAGCTGTGGGTACTAGAGGAGAGGTGCCTTTCTCCAGCAGTGGGTACTAGAGAAGAGGTGCTTTTCTCCAGCTGTGGGTACTAGAGGAGAGGTGCTTTTCTCCAGCTGTGGGTACTAGAGCAGAGGTGCTTTTCTCCAGCTGTGGGTACTAGAGGAGAGGTGCTTTTCTCCAGCAGTGGGTACTAGAGGAGAGGTGCTTTTCTCCAGCTGTGGGTACTAGAGGAGAGGTGCCTTTCTTCAGCTGTGGGTACTAGAGGAGAGGTGCCTTTCTCCAGCAGTGGGTACTAGAGAAGAGGTGCTTTTCTCCAGCTGTGGGTACTAAAGGAGAGGTGCTTTTCTCCAGCTGTGGGTGCTAGAGGAGAGGTGCTTTTCTCCAGCTGTGGGTACTAGAGGAGAGGGGCCTTTCTCCAGCAGTGGGTACTAGAGGAGAGGTGCTTTTCTCCAGCTCTGGGTACTAGAGGAGAGGTGCTTTTCTCCAGCAGTGGGTACTAGAGGAGAGGTGCTTTTCTCCAGCAGTGGGTACTAGAGGAGAGGTGCTTTTCTCCAGCTGTGGGTACTAGAGGAGAGGTGCTTTTCTCCAGCTCTGGGTACTAGAGGAGAGGTGCTTTTCTCCAGCAGTGGGTACTAGAGGAGAGGTGCTTTTCTCCAGCAGTGGGTACTAGAGGAGAGGGGCCTTTCTCCAGCAGTGGGTACTAGAGGAGAGGTGCTTTTCTCCAGCTCTGGGTACTAGAGGAGAGGTGCTTTTCTCCAGCAGTGGGTACTAGAGGAGAGGTGCTTTTCTCCAGCTGTGGGTACTAGAGGAGAGGTGCTTTTCTCGAGGTGTGGGTACTAGAGGAGAGGTGCCTTTCTACAGCTATGGGTACTAGAGGAGAGGTGCTCTTCTCCAGCAGTGGGTACTAGAGGAGAGGTGCTTTTTTCCAGCTGTGGGTACTAGAGGAGAGGTGCTTTTCTCCAGCAGTGGGTACTAGAGGAGAGGTGCTTTTCTCCAGCTGTGGGTACTAGAGGAGAGGTGCCTTTCTACAGCTATGGGTACTAGAGGAGAGGTGCTCTTCTCCAGCAGTGGGTACTAGAGGAGAGGTGCTTTTTTCCAGCTGTGGGTACTAGAGGAGAGGTGCTTTTCTCCAGCAGTGGGTACTAGAGGAGAGGTGCTTTTCTCCAGCAGTGGGTACTAGAGGAGAGGTGCTTTTCTCCAGCTGTGGGTACTAGAGGAGAGGAGCCTTTCTCCAGCAGTGGGTACTAGAGGAGAGGTGCTTTTCTCCAGCTGTGGGTACTAGAGGAGAGGTGCTTTTTTCCAGCTGTGGGTACTAGAGGAGAGGTGCTTTTCTCCAGCTGTGGGTACTAGAGGAGAGGTGCTTTTCTCCAGCAGTGGGTACTAGAGGAGAGGTGCTTTTCTCCAGCTGTGGGTACTAGAGGAGAGGTCCTTTTCTCCAGCTGTGGGTACTAGAGGAGAGGTGTTTTTCTCCAGCAGTGGGTACTAGAGGAGAGGTGCTTTTCTCCAGCTGTGGGTACTAGAGGAGAGGTGCTTTTCTCCAGCAGTGGGTACTAGAGGAGAGGTGCTTTTCTCCAGCTGTGGGTACTAGAGGAGAGGAGCCTTTCTCCAGCAGTGGGTACTAGAGGAGAGGTGCTTTCTCCAGCTGTGGGTACTAGAGGACCGGTGCCTTTCTCCAGCAGTGGGTACTAGAGGAGAGGTGCTTTTCTCCAGCTGTGGGTACTAGAGGAGAGGTGCTTTTCTCCAGCAGTGGGTACTAGAGGAGAGGTGCTTTTCTCCAGCTGTGGGTTCTAGAGGAGAGGTGCTTTTCTCCAGCTGTGGGTACTAGAGGAGAGGTGCCTTTTTTCAGCAGTGGGTACTAGAGGAGAGGTGCTTTTCTCCAGCTGTGGGTACTAGAGGAGAGGTGCTTTTCTCCAGCTCTGGGTACTAGAGGAGAGGTGCTTTTCTCCAGCAGTGGGTACTAGAGGAGAGGTGCTTTTCTCCAGCTGTGGGTACTAGAGGAGAGGGGCCTTTCTCCAGCAGTGGGTACTAGAGGAGAGGTGCTTTTCTCCAGCTGTGGGTACTAGAGGAGAGGTGTCTTTCTTCAGCAGTGGGTACTAGAGGAGAGGTGCCTTTCTCCAGCAGTGGGTACTAGAGAAGAGGTGCTTTTCTCCAGCTGTGGGTACTAGAGGAGAGGTGCTTTTCTCCAGCTCTGGGTACTAGAGGAGAGGTGCTTTTCTCCAGCAGTGGGTACTAGAGGAGAGGTGCTTTTCTCCAGCAGTGGGTACTAGAGGAGAGGTGCTTTTCTCCAGCTGTGGGTACTAGAGGAGAGGTGCCTTTCTACAGCTATGGGTACTAGAGGAGAGGTGGTTTTCTCCAGCAGTGGGTACTAGAGGAGAGGTGCTTTTTTCCAGCTGTGGGTACTAGAGGAGAGGTGCTTTTCTCCAGCAGTGGGTACTAGAGGAGAGGTGCTTTTCTCCAGCTGTGGGTACTAGAGGAGAGGTGCCTTTCTCCAGCAGTGGGTACTAGAGAAGAGGTGCTTTTCTCCAGCTGTGGGTACTAGAGGAGAGGTGCCTTTCTCCAGCTGTGGGTACTAGAGGAGAGGTGCTTTTCTCCAGCTGTGGGTACTAGAGGAGAGGTGCTTTTCTCCAGCAGTGGGTACTAGAGGAGAGGTGCTTTTCTCCAGCAGTGGGTACTAGAGGAGAGGGGCCTTTCTCCAGCTGTGGGTACTAGAGGAGAGGTGCTTTTCTCCAGCAGTGGGTACTAGAGGAGAGGTGCTTTTCTCCAGCAGTGGGTACTAGAGGAGAGGTGCCTTTCTCCAGCAGTGGGTACTAGAGAAGAGGTGCTTTTCTCCAGCTGTGGGTACTAGAGGAGAGGTGCCTTTCTCCAGCTGTGGGTACTAGAGGAGAGGTGCTTTTCTCCAGCTGTGGGTACTAGAGGAGAGGTGCTTTTTTCCAGCTGTGGGTACTAGAGGAGAGGTGCTTTTCTCCAGCTGTGGGTACTAGAGGAGAGGTGCTTTTCTCCAGCAGTGGGTACTAGAGGAGAGGTACTTTTCTCCAGCAGTGGGTACTAGAGAAGAGGTGCTTTTCTCCAGCTGTGGGTACTAGAGGAGAGGTGCTTTTCTCCAGCAGTGGGTACTAGAGGAGAGGTGCTTTTCTCCAGCTGTGGGTACTAGAGGAGAGGTTGTTTTCTCCAGCAGTGGGTACTAGAGGAGAGGTGCTTTTCTCCAGCTGTGGGTACTAGAGGAGAGGTGGTTTTCTCCAGCAGTGGGTACTAGAGGAGAGGTGCTTTTCTCCAGCTGTGGGTACTAGAGGAGAGGTGCTTTTCTCCAGCAGTGGGTACTAGAGGAGAGGTCCTTTTCTCCAGCAGTGGGTACTAGAGGAGAGGTCCTTTTCTCCAGCAGTGGGTACTAGAGGAGAGGTGCTTTCTCCAGCAGTGGGTACTAGAGGAGAGGTGCTTTTCTCCAGCAGTGGGTACTAGAGGAGAGGTGCTTTTCTCCAGCTGTGGGTACTAGAGGAGAGGTGCCTTTCTCCAGCTATGGGTACTAGACGAGAGGTGCTCTTCTCCAGCAGTGGGTACTAGAGAAGAGGTGCTTTTCTCCAGCTGTGGGTACTAGAGGAGAGGTGCTTTTCTCCAGCAGTGGGTACTAGAGGAGAGGTGCTTTTCTCCAGCTGTGGGTTCCAGAGGAGAGGTGCTTTTCTCCAGCTGTGGGTACTAGAGGAGAGGTGCTTTTCTCCAGCTGTGGGTACTAGAGGAGAGGTGCCTTTCTCCAGCAGTGGGTACTAGAGGAGAGGTGCCTTTCTCCAGCTGTGGGTACTAGAGGAGAGGTGCTTTCTCCAGCAGTGGGTACTAGAGGAGAGGTGCTTTTCTCCAGCAGTGGGTACTAGAGGAGAGGTGCTTTTCTCCAGCTGTGGGTTCTAGAGGAGAGGTGCTTTCTCCAGCTGTGGGTACTAGAGGAGAGGTGCTTTTCTCCAGCAGTGGGTACTAGAGGAGAGGTGCTTTTCTCCAGCAGTGGGTACTAGAGGAGAGGTGCTTTTCTCCAGCTGTGGGTACTAGAGGAGAGGTGCTTTTCTCCAGCAGTGGGTACTAGAGGAGAGGTGCTTTCTCCAGCTGTGGGTACTAGAGGAGAGGTGCTCTTCTCCAGCAGTGGGTACTAGAGGAGAGGTGCTTTCTCCAGCTGTGGGTACTAGAGGAGAGGTGCTTTTCTCCAGCTGTGGGTACTAGAGGAGAGGTGCTTTTCTCCAGCAGTGGGTACTAGAGGAGAGGTGCTTTTCTCCAGCAGTGGGTACTAGAGGAGAGGTGCTTTTCTCCAGCTGTGGGTACTAGAGGAGAGGTGCCTTTCTCCAGCTATGGGTACTAGAGGAGAGGTGCTCTTCTCCAGCAGTGGGTACTAGAGGAGAGGTGCTTTTCTCCAGCAGTGGGTACTAGAGGAGAGGTGCTTTTCTCCAGCTGTGGGTTCCAGAGGAGAGGTGCTTTTCTCCAGCTGTGGGTACTAGAGGAGAGGTGCTTTCTCCAGCTGTGGGTACTAGAGGAGAGGTGCTTTTCTCCAGCTGTGGGTACTAGAGGAGAGGTGCTTTTCTCCAGCTGTGGGTACTAGAGGAGAGGTGCTTTTCTCCAGCTGTGGGTACTAGAGGAGAGGTGCTTTCTCCAGCTGTGGGTACTAGAGGAGAGGTGCTTTCTCCAGCTGTGGGTACTAGAGGAGAGGTGCTTTTCTCCAGCTGTGGGTACTAGAGGAGAGGTGCTTTTCTCCAGCAGTGGGTACTAGAGGAGAGGTGCTTTTCTCCAGCTGTGGGTACTAGAGGAGAGGTGCTTTTCTCCAGCTGTGGGTACTAGAGGAGAGGTGCTTTTCTCCAGCAGTGGGTACTAGAGGAGAGGTGCTTTTCTCCAGCTGTGGGTACTAGAGGAGAGGTGCCTTTCTTCAGCAGTGGGTACTAGAGGAGAGGTGCCTTTCTCCAGCAGTGGGTACTAGAGAAGAGGTGCTTTTCTCCAGCTGTGGGTACTAGAGGAGAGGTGCTTTTCTCCAGCTGTGGGTACTAGAGGAGAGGTGCTTTTCTCCAGCTGTGGGTACTAGAGGAGAGGGGCCTTTCTCCAGCTCTGGGTACTAGAGGAGAGGTGCTTTTCTCCAGCAGTGGGTACTAGAGGAGAGGTGCTTTTCTCCAGCAGTGGGTACTAGAGGAGAGGTGCTTTTCTCCAGCTCTGGGTACTAGAGGAGAGGTGCTTTTCTCCAGCTGTGGGTACTAGAGGAGAGGTGCTTTTCTCCAGCTGTGGGTACTAGAGGAGAGGTGCCTTTCTCCAGCAGTGGGTACTAGAGGAGAGGTTCTTTTCTCCAGCTGTGGGTACTAGAGGAGAGGTGCTTTTCTCCAGCAGTGGGTACTAGAGGAGAGGTGCTTTTCTCCAGCTGTGGGTACTAGAGGAGAGGTGCTTTCTCCAGCTGTGGGTACTAGAGGACAGGTGCCTTTCTCCAGCAGTGGGTACTAGAGAAGAGGTGCTTTTCTCCAGCTGTGGGTACTAGAGGAGAGGTGCTTTTCTCCAGCTGTGGGTACTAGAGGAGAGGTGCTTTTCTCCAGCTGTGGGTACTAAAGGAGAGGTGCTTTTCTCCAGCTGTGGGTTCCAGAGGAGAGGTGCTTTTCTCCAGCTGTGGGTACTAGAGGAGAGGTGCTTTTCTCCAGCTGTAGGTACTAGAGGAGAGGTGCTTTTCTCCAGCAGTGGGTACTAGAGAAGAGGTGCTTTTCTCCAGCTGTGGGTACTAGAGGAGAGGTGCTTTTCTCCAGCTGTGGGTACTAGAGGAGAGGTGCTTTTCTCCAGCTGTGGGTACTAGAGGAGAGGTGCTTTTCTCCAGCTGTGGGTTCCAGAGGAGAGGTGCTTTTCTCCAGCAGTGGGTACTAGAGGAGAGGTGCTTTTCTCCAGCTGTGGGTACTAGAGGAGAGGTGCTTTTCTCCAGCTGTGGGTACTAGAGGAGAGGTGCTTTTCTCCAGCAGTGGGTACTAGAGGAGAGGTGCTTTTCTCCAGCTGTGGGTACTAGAGGAGAGGTGCTTTTCTCCAGCAGTGGGTACTAGAGGAGAGGTGCCTTTCTCCAGCAGTGGGTACTAGAGAAGAGGTGCTTTTCTCCAGCTGTGGGTACTAGAGGATAGGTGCTTTTCTCCAGCTGTGGGTACTAGAGGAGAGGGGCCTTTCTCCAGCAGTGGGTACTAGAGGAGAGGTGCTTTTCTCCAGCTCTGGGTACTAGAGGAGAGGTGCTTTTCTCCAGCAGTGGGTACTAGAGGAGAGGTGCTTTTCTCCAGCAGTGGGTACTAGAGGAGAGGTGCCTTTCTACAGCTATGGGTACTAGAGGAGAGGTGCTCTTCTCCAGCTGTGGGTACTAGAGGAGAGGTGCTTTTCTCCAGCAGTGGGCACTAGAGGAGAGGTGCTTTTCTCCAGCAGTGGGTACTAGAGGAGAGGTGCTTTTCTCCAGCTGTGGGTACTAGAGGAGAGGTGGTTTTCTCCAGCAGTGGGTACTAGAGGAGAGGTGCCTTTCTCCAGCTGTGGGTACTAGAGGAAAGGAGCTTTCTCCAGCTGTGGGTACTAGAGGAGAGGAGCTTTTCTCCAGCTGTGGGTACTAGAGGAGTGGTGCTTTCTGCAGCTGTGGGTACTAGAGGAGCGGTGCCTTTCTCCAGGTGTGGCTATTAGAGGAGAGGTCCCTTTCTCCAGCTGTGGGTACTAGAGGAGAGGTGCTTTCTCCAGCTGTGGGTACTAGAGGAGCGGTGCCTTTCTCCAGCTGTGGGTACTAGAGGAGAGGAGCTTTTTCGACCTGTCTAGCAGGGGCCAAGCCATGAAACGTTGCTCAAGATACGAATCTGCTCTCTCCAACTCCCTTCAAGCATCTTTATTTAGAGTCACTGGCTTTGACAGCCTGGGGGGAGAGGTGCTTTCTCCAGCTGTGGCTATTAGAGGAGCAGTGCCTTTCTCCAGCTGTGGGTACTAGAGGAGAGGTGCCTTTCTCCAGCTGTGGGTACTAGAGGAGAGGAGCTTTCTCCAGCTGTGGGTACTAGAGGAGAGGAGCTTTTCTCCAGCTGTGGGTCCTAGAGGAGCGGTGCTTTCTCCATCTGTGGGTACTAGAGGAGAGGAGCTTTTCTCCAGCTGTGGGTACTAGAGGAGCGGTGCTTTCTGCAGCTGTGGGTACTAGAGGAGCGGTGCCTTTCTCCAGGTGTGGCTATTAGAGGAGAGGTCCCTTTCTCCAGCTGTGGGTACTAGAGGAGAGGTGCTTTCTCCAGCTGTGGGTACTAGAGGAGCGGTGCCTTTCTCCAGCTGTGGGTACTAGAGGAGAGGAGCTTTTTCGACCTGTCTAGCAGGGGCCAAGCCATGAAACGTTGCTCAAGATACGAATCTGCTCTCTCCAACTCCCTTCAAGCATCTTTATTTAGAGTCACTGGCTTTGACAGCCTGGGGGGAGAGGTGCTTTCTCCAGCTGTGGCTATTAGAGGAGCAGTGCCTTTCTCCAGCTGTGGGTACTAGAGGAGAGGTGCCTTTCTCCAGCTGTGGGTACTAGAGGAGAGGAGCTTTCTCCAGCTGTGGGTACTAGAGGAGAGGAGCTTTTCTCCAGCTGTGGGTACTAGAGGAGCGGTGCTTTCTCCATCTGTGGGTACTAGAGGAGAGGAGCTTTTCTCCAGCTGTGGGTACTAGAGGAGCGGTGCTTTCTGCAGCTGTGGGTACTAGAGGAGCGGTGCCTTTCTCCAGGTGTGGCTATTAGAGGAGAGGTCCCTTTCTCCAGCTGAGGGTACTAGAGGAGAGGTGCTTTCTCCAGCTGTGGGTACTATAGGAGCGGTGCCTTTCTCCAGCTGTGGGTACTAGAAGAGAGGAGCTTTTTCGACCTGTGGGTACTATTGGAAAGGTGCTTTCTCCAGCTGTGGGTACTAGAGGAGAGGAGCCTTCTCCAGCTGTGGGTACTAGAGGAGAGATGCTTTCTGCAGCAGTGGGTACTAGAGGAGAGGTGCTTTTCTCCAGCTGTGGGTACTAAAGGAGAGGAGCCTTCTCCAGCTGTGGGTACTAGAGGAGAGATGCTTTCTGCAGCTGTGGGTACTAGAGGACCTGTGCCTTTCTCCAGCTGTGGGTACTAGAGGAGAGGAGCTTTCTCCAGCTTTGGGTACTAGAGGAGCGGTGCCTTTCTCCAGCTGTGGGTACTAGAGGAGAGGAGCTTTCTCGAGCTGTGGGTACTAGAGGAGAGGTGCTTTCTGCAGCTGTGGGTACTAGAGGAGCGGTGCCTTTCTCCAGCTGTGGGTACTAGATGAGAGGAGCTTTCTCCAGCTTTGGGTACTAGAGGAGCGGTGCTTTTCTCCAGCTGTGGGTACTAGAGGAGAGGAGCTTTCTCGAGCTGTGGGTACTAGAGGAGAGGTGCTTTCTGCAGCTGTGGGTACTAGAGGAGCGGTGCCTTTCTCCAGCTGTGGGTACTAGATGAGAGGTGCCTTTCTCCAGCTGTGGGTACTAGAGGAGAGGAGCTTTCTCCAGCTGTGGGTACTAGGGGAGCGGTGCCTTTCTCCAGCTGTGGGTACTAGAGGAGAGGAGCTTTCTCGAGATGTGGGTATTAGAGGAGAGGTGCTTTTTCCAGCTGTGGGTACTAGAGGAGAGGAGCTTTCTCGAGCTGTGGGTACTAGAGGAGAGGTGCTTTCTGCAGCTGTGGGTACTAGAGGAGCGGTGCCTTTCTCCAGCTGTGTGTACTAGATGAGAGGTGCCTTTCTCCAGCTGTGGGTACTAGAGGAGAGGAGCTTTCTCCAGCTGTGGGTACTAGGGGAGCGGTGCCTTTCTCCAGCTGTGGGTACTAGAGGAGAGGAGCTTTCTCGAGATGTGGGTATTAGAGGAGAGGTGCTTTTTCCAGCTGTGGGTACTAGAGGAGAGGAGCTTTCTCGAGCTGTGGGTACTAGAGGAGAGGTGCTTTCTGCAGCTGTGGGTACTAGAGGACCGGTGCCTTTCTCCAGCTGTGGGTACTAGAGAAGAGGAGCTTTCTCCAGCTGTGGGTACTAGAGGAGAGGGCCCTTTTTGCAGCTGTGGGTACTAGAAGAGAAGTGCCTTTCTCCAGCTGTGGGTACTAGAGGAGAGGGCCCTTTTTGCAGCTGTGGGTACTAGAAGAGAGGTGCCTTTCTCCAGCTCTGGGTACTAGAGGAGAGGAGCTTTCTCGAGCTGTGGGTACTAGAGAAGAGGTGCTTTCTGCAGCTGTGGCTACTAGAGGAGCAGTGCCTTTCTCCAGCTGTGGGTACTAGAGGAGAGGTGCCTTTCTCCAGCTGTGGGTACTAGTGGAGAGGAGCTTTCTCCAGCTGTGGATACTAGAAGAGAGGTGCTTTCTGCAGCTGTGGGTACTAGAGGAGAGGTGCTTTTCTCCAGCTGTGGGTACTGGAGGAGAAGTGCCTTTCTGCAGCTGTGTGTACCAGAGGAGAGGTGCCTTTCTCCAGCTGTGTGTACTATCGTAGAGGAGCTTTCTCAAGCTGTGGGTACTAGAGGAGAGGAGCTTTTCTCCAGCTGTGGGTACTAGAGGAGCGGTGTTTTCTGCAGCTGTGGGTACTAGAGGAGCGGTGCCATTCTCCAGCTGTGGCTATTAGAGGAGAGGTCCCTTTCTACAGCTGTGGGTACTAGAGGAGAGGAGCTTTCTCCAGCTGTGGGTACTAGAGGAGCGGTGCCTTTCTCCAGCTGTGGGTACTAGAGGAGAGGAGCTTTTTCGAGCTGTGGGTACTATTGGAAAGGTGCTTTCTCCAGCTGTGGGTACTAAAGGAGAGGAGCTTTCTCCAGCTGTGGGTACTAGAGGAGAGATGCTTTCTGCAGCTGTGGGTACTAGAGGACCTGTGCCTTTCTCCAGCTGTGGGTACTAGAGGAGAGGAGCTTTCTCCAGCTTTGGGTACTAGAGGAGCGGTGCCTTTCTCCAGCTGTGGGTACTAGAGGAGAGGAGCTTTCTCGAGCTGTGGGTAATATTGGAGAGGTGCTTTCTCCAGCTGTGGGTACTAGAGGAGAGGTGCTTTCTCGAGCTGTGGGTACTAGAGGAGAGGAGCTTTCTCCAGCTGTGGGTACTAGAGGAGAGATGCTTTCTGCAGCTGTGGGTACTAGAGGACCTGAGCCTTTCTCCAGCTGTGGGTACTAGAGGAGAGGAGCTTTCTCCAGTTTTGGGTACTAGAGGAGCGGTGCCTTTCTCCAGCTGTGGGTACTAAAGGAGAGGAGCTTTCTCAAGCTGTGGGTATTATTGGAGAGGTGCTTTCTCCAGCTGTGGGTACTAGAGGAGAGGTGCTTTCTGCAGCTGTGGGTACTAGAGGAGCGGTGCCTTTCTACAGCTGTGGGTACTAGAGGAGAGGTGCCTTTCTCCAGCTGTGGGTACTAGTGGAGAGGAGCTTTCTTCACCTGCGGATACTAGAGGAGAGGTGCTTTCTGCAGCTGTAGGTACTAGAGGAGAGGTGCTTTTCTCCAGCTGTGGGTACTAGAGGAGAGGTGCTTTTTTCCAGCTGTGGGTACTAGAGGAGAGGTGGCTTTCTCCAGCAGTGGGTACTACAGTAGAGGAGCTTTTTCAAGCTGTGGGTACTAGAGGTGAGGTGCTTTCTCCATCTGTGGGTACTAGATGAGAGGAGCTTTCTCGAGCTGTGGGTACTAGAGGAGAGGTGCTTTCTGCAGCTGTGGGTACTGGAGGAGCGGTGCCTTTCTCCAGCTGTGGGTACTAGATGAGAGGTGCCTTTCTCCAGCTGTGGGTACTAGAGGAGAGGAGCTTTCTCCAGCTGTGGGCACTAGGGGAGCGGTGCCTTTCTCCAGCTGTGGGTACTAGAGGAGAGGAGCTTTCTCGAGATGTGGGTATTAGAGGAGAGGTGCTTTCTCCAGCTGTGGGTACTAGAGGAGAGGAGCTTTCTCGAGCTGTGGGTACTAGAGGAGAGGTGCTTTCTGCAGCTGTGGGTACTAGAGGACCGGTGCCTTTCTCCAGCTGTGGGAACTAGAGGAGAGGAGCTTTCTCCAGCTGTGGGTACTAGAGGTTGTGGTGCTTTCTCCAGCTGTGGGTACTGGAGGAGAGGTGCCTTTCTGCAGCTGTGGGTACTAGAGGAGAGGTGCCTTTCTCCAGCTGTGGGTACTAGAGGAGAGGTGCCTTTCTCCAGCTGTGGGTACTAGAGGAGAGGTGCTTTTCTCCAGCTATGGGTACTAGAGGAGAGGTGCTTTTCTCCAGCTGTGGGTACTAGAGGAGAGGTGCTTGTCTCCAGCTGTGGGTACTAGAGGAGAGGTGCTTTTCTCCAGCTGTGGGTACTAGAGGAGAGGTGCCTTTCTCCAGCAGTGGGTACTAGAGAAGAGGTGCTTTTCTCCAGCTGTGGGTACTAGAGGAGAGGTGCCTTTCTCCAGCAGTGGGTACTAGAGAAGAGGTGCTTTTCTCCAGCTGTGGGTACTAGAGGAGAGGTGCTTTTCTCCAGCTGTGGGTACTAGAGCAGAGGTGCTTTTCTCCAGCTGTGGGTACTAGAGGAGAGGTGCTTTTCTCCAGCAGTGGGTACTAGAGGAGAGGTGCTTTTCTCCAGCTGTGGGTACTAGAGGAGAGGTGCCTTTCTTCAGCTGTGGGTACTAGAGGAGAGGTGCCTTTCTCCAGCAGTGGGTACTAGAGAAGAGGTGCTTTTCTCCAGCTGTGGGTACTAGAGGAGAGGTGCTTTTCTCCAGCTGTGGGTGCTAGAGGAGAGGTGCTTTTCTCCAGCTGTGGGTACTAGAGGAGAGGGGCCTTTCTCCAGCAGTGGGTACTAGAGGAGAGGTGCTTTTCTCCAGCTCTGGGTACTAGAGGAGAGGTGCTTTTCTCCAGCAGTGGGTACTAGAGAAGAGGTGCTTTTCTCCAGCTGTGGGTACTAGAGGAGAGGGGCTTTTCTCCAGCTGTGGGTACTAGAGGAGAGGTGCTTTTCTCCAGCAGTGGGTACTAGAGGAGAGGTGCTTTTCTCGAGCTGTGGGTACTAGAGGAGAGGTGCCTTTCTACAGCTATGGGTACTAGAGGAGAGGTGCTCTTCTCCAGCATTGGTTACTAGAGGAGAGGTGCTTTTTTCCAGCTGTGGGTACTAGAGGAGAGGTGCTTTTCTCCAGCAGTGGGTACTAGAGGAGAGGTGCTTTTCTCCAGCTGTGGGTACTAGAGGAGAGGTGCTTTTTTCCAGCTGTGGGTACTAGAGGAGAGGTGCTTTTCTCCAGCTGTGGGTACTAGAGGAGAGGTGCTTTTCTCCAGCAGTGGGTACTAGAGGAGAGGTACTTTTCTCCATCTGTGGGTACTAGAGGAGAGGTCCTTTTCTCCAGCTGTGGGTACTAGAGGAGAGGTGCTTTTCTCCAGCAGTGGGTACTAGAGGAGAGGTGCTTTTCTCCAGCTGTGGGTACTAGAGGAGAGGTGCTTTTCTCCAGCAGTGGGTACTAGAGGAGAGGTGCTTTTCTCCAGCTGTGGGTACTAGAGGAGAGGTGCTTTTCTCCAGCTGTGGGTACTAGAGGAGAGGTGCTTTTCTCCAGCAGTGGGTACTAGAGGAGAGGTGCTTTTCTCCAGCTGTGGGTTCTAGAGGAGAGGTGCTTTTCTCCAGCTGTGGGTACTAGAGGAGAGGTGCCTTTCTTCAGCAGTGGGTACTAGAGGAGAGGTGCTTTTCTCCAGCTGTGGGTACTAGAGGAGAGGTGCTTTTCTCCAGCTCTGGGTACTAGAGGAGAGGTGCTTTTCTCCAGCAGTGGGTACTAGAGGAGAGGTGCTTTTCTCCAGCTGTGGGTACTAGAGGAGAGGGGCCTTTCTCCAGCAGTGGGTACTAGAGGAGAGGTGCTTTTCTCCAGCTGTGGGTACTAGAGGAGAGGTGCCTTTCTTCAGCAGTGGGTACTAGAGGAGAGGTGCCTTTCTCCAGCAGTGGGTACTAGAGAAGAGGTGCTTTTCTCCAGCTGTGGGTACTAGAGGAGAGGTGCTTTTCTCCAGCTGTGGGTACTAGAGGAGAGGTGCTTTTCTCCAGCAGTGGGTACTAGAGGAGAGGTGCTTTTCTCCAGCTGTGGGTACTAGAGGAGAGGTGCCTTTCTACAGCTATGGGTACTAGAGGAGAGGTGGTTTTCTCCAGCAGTGGGTACTAGAGGAGAGGTGCTTTTTTCCAGCTGTGGGTACTAGAGGAGAGGTGCTTTTCTCCAGCAGTGGGTACTAGAGGAGAGGTGCTTTTCTCCAGCTGTGGGTACTAGAGGAGAGGTGCCTTTCTCCAGCAGTGGGTACTAGAGAAGAGGTGCTTTTCTCCAGCTGTGGGTACTAGAGGAGAGGTGCCTTTCTCCAGCTGTGGGTACTAGAGGAGAGGTGCTTTTCTCCAGCTGTGGGTACTAGAGGAGAGGTGCTTTTCTCCAGCAGTGGGTACTAGAGGAGAGGTGCTTTTCTCCAGCAGTGGGTACTAGAGGAGAGGTGCTTTTCTCCAGCTGTGGGTACTAGAGGAGAGGTGCTTTTTTCCAGCTGTGGGTACTAGAGGAGAGGTGCTTTTCTCCAGCTGTGGGTACTAGAGGAGAGGTGCTTTTCTCCAGCAGTGGGTACTAGAGGAGAGGTACTTTTCTCCAGCAGTGGGTACTAGAGGAGAGGTGCTTTTCTCCAGCTGTGGGTACTAGAGGAAAGGTGCTTTTCTCCAGCAGTGGGTACTAGAGGAGAGGTGCTTTTCTCCAGCAGTGGGTACTAGAGGAGAGGTGCTTTTCTCCAGCTGTGGGTACTAGAGGAGAGGTTGTTTTCTCCAGCAGTTGGTACTAGAGGAGAGGTGCTTTTCTCCAGCTGTGGGTACTAGAGGAGAGGTGGTTTTCTCCAGCAGTGGGTACTAGAGGAGAGGTGCTTTTCTCCAGCTGTGGGTACTAGAGGAGAGGTGCTTTTCTCCAGCTGTGGGTACTAGAGGAGAGGTGCTTTTCTCCAGCTGTGGGTACTAGAGGAGAGGTGCCTTTCTCCAGCTGTGGGTACTAGAGGAGAGGTGCTTTCTCCAGCAGTGGGTACTAGAGGAGAGGTGCTTTTCTCCAGCAGTGGGTACTAGAGGAGAGGAGCTTTTCTCCAGCAGTGGGTACTAGAGGAGAGGTGCCTTTCTCCAGCTATGGGTACTAGAGGAGAGGTGCTCTTCTCCAGCAGTGGGTACTAGAGGAGAGGTGCTTTTCTCCAGCAGTGGGTACTAGAGGAGAGGTGCTTTTCTCCAGCTGTGGGTTCCAGAGGAGAGGTGCTTTTCTCCAGCTGTGGGTACTAGAGGAGAGGTGCTTTTCTCCAGCTGTGGGTACTAGAGGAGAGGTGCCTTTCTCCAGCAGTGGGTACTAGAGGAGAGGTGCCTTTCTCCAGCTGTGGGTACTAGAGGAGAGGTGCTTTTCTCCAGCTGTGGGTACTAGAGGAGAGGTGCTTTTCTCCAGCAGTGGGTACTAGAGGAGAGGTGCTTTCTCCAGCTGTGGGTACTAGAGGAGAGGTGCTTTTCTCCAGCTGTGGGTACTAGAGGAGAGGTGCTTTTCTCCAGCAGTGGGTACTAGAGGAGAGGTGCTTTTCTCCAGCAGTGGGTACTAGAGGAGAGGTGCTTTTCTCCAGCTGTGGGTACTAGAGGAGAGGTGCCTTTCTCCAGCTATGGGTACTAGAGGAGAGGTGCTCTTCTCTAGCAGTGGGTACTAGAGGAGAGGTGCTTTTCTCCAGCAGTGGGTACTAGAGGAGAGGTGCTTTTCTCCAGCTGTGGGTTCCAGAGGAGAGGTGCTTTTCTCCAGCTGTGGGTACTAGAGGAGAGGTGCTTTCTCCAGCTGTGGGTACTAGAGGAGAGGTGCTTTTCTCCAGCTGTGGGTACTAGAGGAGAGGTGCTTTTCTCCAGCTGTGGGTACTAGAGGAGAGGTGCTTTTCTCCAGCTGTGGGTACTAGAGGAGAGGTGCTTTCTCCAGCTGTGGGTACTAGAGGAGAGGTGCCTTTCTCCAGCAGTGGGTACTAGAGAAGAGGTGCTTTTCTCCAGCTGTGGGTACTAGAGGAGAGGTGCTTTTCTCCAGCCGTGGGTACTAGAGGAGAGGTGCTTTTCTCCAGCAGTGGGTACTAGAGGAGAGGTGCCTTTCTCCAGCTATGGGTACTAGAGGAGAGGTGCTCTTCTCCAGCAGTGGGTACTAGAGGAGAGGTGCTTTTCTCCAGCTGTGGGTACTAGAGGAGAGGTGCTTTTCTCCAGCTGTAGGTACTAGAGGAGAGGTGCTTTCTCCAGCTGTGGGTACTAGAGGAGAGGTGCTTTTCTCCAGCTGTGGGTTCCAGAGGAGAGGTGCTTTTCTCCAGCTGTGGGTACTAGAGGAGAGGTGCTTTCTCCAGATGTGGGTACTAGAGGAGAGGTGCTTTTCTCCAGCTGTAGGTACTAGAGGAGAGGTGCTTTCTCCAGCTGTGGGTACTAGAGGAGAGGTGCTTTCTCCAGCAGTGGGTTCCAGAGGAGAGGTGCTTTTCTCCAGCTGTGGGTTCCAGAGGAGAGGTGCTTTTCTCCAGCTGTGGGTACTAGAGGAGAGGTGCTTTTCTCCAGCTGTGGGTTCCAGAGGAGAGGTGCTTTTCTCCAGCTGTGGGTACCAGAGGAGAGGTGTCTTTCTTCACTGTTTGGTAAAAGGGATTAATGTCTACATTTAGGAACACCCTTATCTGTTTTCAGAAATGTATTTTTTCTAACAATTATACAAATAGTGTCATCATTATTAACTGCTTTAAATGTGATGCTGACTTTGGTCCACTCACAGTGTTTAACTCATAGTGTGAGTTAAAAGTATATTTTAGTATTCTAAAATGCTAGTTAAAATGCTCTTAAGCCTTTTTTTTACGTTGTTGCTGTTCATCTATATATATATATATATTTATATATTTATTTATTTGTCATCTTTTACAGAGACCAAAATGCTAGTTCAGGATATTTCAGCTGTTACCAGCAGAGGGCACATGGAGAGCACATCTGAATTTGTTGTGGACCCGGCTTATTACAGCAACTTCTATCAGCCTCCGCTCTATCCCTATTACAACAACCTCTACAATTATTCTAACTACCAGATGGCTATAGGTGGTGATCCATCTGGTTCCAGTGACATGGGGGCAAGAAGTGGGTCTTCAGTGAAAAACAGTCTAAGGAGCATTTCCGCTGCCTATGTCCCAGGACAAGCTGGAAACCAGTGGCAGGTAAAGAAAAACAAATCCATATGTCTTAAACAGGTTTAACTTAAATGCACAGAAAAGCTCATTGTTGTGAAACAGGAAAGATAGTTCTCATTTTAGACATTTAGATACATAAAGGTTGTTATACTATTGGGGTAGGTAAAGCATTCCAAACCGTTTAGCACCTTTACAGTAAAAAACCCTTTCCTACCCTTGTGATACAATGGCTTCTGCAATATTTGTGTTAGGACGAGCCCTGCAGGCCCATCTCGCAGCGATCCCCAGTCCCTCTCCTTACCCGCTCCTGCCAGCCGTCTTCCTCCTCGTGCTTCTTCCTCGCATGGTTCGGTGCGCGCACGCCCCCGTCCACTAGAGGGCACGCGCGCCGGATTCCTGAAATTTAAAGTGCCTGTACAGCACTGATTGGTGCCTGGTCATCCAATCCTGCATCCACTTCCCCTATTTAAGAGGCACTTCCTTTTCCATCAGTGCCGGATCTTGGTCTTCCTTTGTATGCAGAAAGTCTGTTGTTTTCAGTATTGCTCACCCATGTACCGATCTTTGCCTGTCCCCGACTCTGAACCTGTGCTGCCAGCCCTGACCTCTGCTTGAACTTTTACATCGCCTTTTGCCTGCCTCCTTTGTACCACGCATTACCTCGGCTGACTGTGTGGCTGAGCGGCTGTTGGGGGGTAGCGACCTGGGGGTCACTCGCCGCTGCAAGACCAACCTGCTTTGCGGCGGGCTCTGGTGAATACCGGTGGCCTCTTAGACTCCGCTTCCCTGACGCAGCACTCGCTATCAGTAACACGGTCACAGCGGATCCACACCTGTGCTGCCACACCCGGTCCGTGACAATTTGGTTTGATCTGGCAGCTTTTATGCCTTATTATATCCATTAACAACGGGCAGGCTGATTCATTACTAACGCCAGGTAGCAACAGATGAGCGTCTTTAGAGCGGATTTCAGAGCGACCGTTAGTAGTCGCTTTGCTCGGCCATGAATCATTGTTTCATAGCGCCTCAGTCGCTGTCCGGCATTGATGAATATATTGTGTGAGTTGCAGTACTACGCTGTATGGGACCTAATGATAGCGCCAGCTCAGTGCAACTGACTCACACCACATTCATCAAAAAACAGCCTCAAACATTGCCGGTGCTCAAAATCATGTAGTCATGAAGTCTGTTTTTGAACTTGTATCCACTAGTAACAAAGCGAAAACATATGGAATTACATTGTAACATGAACACTTTAATACCAGACCTGTAAGGACAATTCTGCATGAAAATATTATTCATCCAAAATGTTTTCAAAAATGTCATTTTCTTGCCCAGGATACATGTCAGAAGTTTTGAGATTTTTTTTAAGGAAAAAACAAAATTGGGATCAGGAAAGGGATTTAAGGATCGTCCATAGAAATGTATGGGAGAGCACCAGGTAACGACAGGTTAGACGTGGCGCTCTGCAAGGCTGAACGCCGGCCCTGTACGCTGAGGCTGGGATAATGATGAATCGTACGCTACATGGCGTTGTTCTAGTTGCTCACCAGATTTGGCTTCATAAATGTGTAATTGCGTGCTGTCTCCGGCGTTCACCTGGCGCTACCTGCCGCTGTACAGGCACTACCTGGCGCTATCCCTTCATGAATAAGGCCCTAAGTGTAGGCCAAGTGTAAAATCAAAGCATACTAATCTTACTTCCCAGGCTGTTTGTTGGTTTTTCAAAATGCTACTTTTGATTTATAAACTTCTCAAAGTAATATTTCAGGCAAAGCGTTACATTTTACTGCTTTCAGCTCTCTCCATGCTGGCTGTCAGGAGCAGCATCTTTCATCCAATTTTCATTCAGCTTCCTTTAAATTACAGTGAACTCTCAGCAGATGACTCATCCATGCATATTTCAATGTCAAGGTCCCTTCAGAAGAAGTTTTTTGGGGACCCTGAAAAATATTTTAGCAGAAAGAAGAATGTTTTATAAGGTTTATCAGGGAATGTGGAATCTTGGGGAATGAAAGATGCTGCCCCTGACAGCCAGAACGGGGCAAGCAGAAAGCTGGATAATTTAACCCTTTACCTGGAATGTCTCTTTAAAAATTACCAAAACCCAAGATTTTGACTATCCTGGGCTTTGGTCCTTGCCCCCGGGGCACTCCAATCAGGGGTGCACCGCTGTTTCGAAACCCCCCAGGTCGCTGAAACACACTCATCCCTTCCTACGGCGCATGCGTTCACGCCAGCTCGTCTAAGGCGAGCGGATCCGAGCACACTAACAGCCGCATCCCCCGCTACCCTCTAGCAGGGAGTGTGCCCGTACTAATGGCCCGATGTGTAAGGGCTACACCCCTGGCAATGTCCAAACGTTTTTGAATATAAGCTTTTATGTCTGACGGCTGGCAGGAGCGGGTAAGGAGAGGGACTGGGGATCGCTGCGAGATATACAGTTTCTCACGTACAGAGGGAGTGGGAGAGTGGCCATGCAGAGCAGGGACTTGCTTGTGCACAAGCTGAGAGGGAGCTGGGGGCTGGCCCTTGGTCACAGGAGACAGAGTATTTATATTTGCTGACTATCAAAGCAGAGCCCATGGGAGGTGGAGAAACCAGACACTAATTTTTGCTTCACATAGCTGCAAATAAGGACCAAAGACAGCTAAACAACATTCACTTAAGAGGTACTGTGTCTGTAGCTTTTTTACCCCTTTGCATGTACAGCCCCTATAACCCTGTGTGAATTAGAGTAGGGGTGTCTTGAGTCAGCCCATCAAGGGATTTTTTTCTGTTCTTCAATTGACCAGTCTGAGCCCAGCTATACTGCCTAACTTGCCTGCTGTTCCAGGGAAGGCTGACGGCTTCTGCATATTTTTTTTCTTCCTGCATTTGAATTCTTTCTTCTTTTAAAAAAAAGATTAAGTTGCTGCTCCTTAACGTCAGCAAGACAAATATGTTATGTATTCTCACTAAAATGAGATTGATTGTGCTGAAATGATTTATGGCAGCTGTTTGTCTAAAACACTCTATTGAAAAGGATTTATAAGACAAACCATTTGTGATAATGTTTATTCCAAATCCATGGTAAGAAATATAACAGTATAATGCTGCCCGTCTTGAGGTTTTGATGAAATGATTTTAGCTGGCAGCCTAGAATAAGCACCAGTGTTGAATTTGCATGACATTTGTGACTGTAGCCCTGACCTTCTCTGTTTTTTATGTACAGAATGATCACTGTGCATTACAGTTCAGAGGAAATAAATATATAACTGCTGCCCAATCTCTCAAATCCTGCTACAGGTCTACCTATGCCACACAGTGGTCTATACTTACCTTTACTTCTGGTAGGTGTCTGTCCAATGGGGTACAGGGAGGTGTGCGCCTAACAGAATGCAGGTCAACTTTAGTAATTTAAAGAGGACCACCTGGTAGCGGTCTTCGTCTGACCTCAGGAGGAAGTAATTCTGATTTGGGCATTAGATTAGAATTAAACCTGATCCCCGCAATCCACCACAAATCAGATCACAGAATTTGCCAAATCTACCCTTTATACCATGCCGCACTATCATTTAAGGGGGAGGAGATTGGTATTCTGTAGTTTAAGGAAAAGAATGTGAGGACAATGAATACTATAAAAATACATTGCAAGAGAAAAAAATATTTAAAAAATGATTAAAGTGCACCTTGGTAGATGCTAGGAAGTCATAGTGCTAAAACATAGGTGTGGTGTTGTGTAGCAGGGACTGCATTTGAAGGCCACTGTCTCCAACAAGTTTACCATCACTGCTATTTAATACATACTACTAGACATAGCAAGTAGATGAGGCCTAATCAGCTACTTTGGAAGTGATAGAGCATAAGATCAAATCCTGACAGTGTTTCGTTTGCTGCTACCATTATTGTTTAATACCGCTTTTCTTACTGTACTATATTTCTTTGCCTGCTATTCTTTAGGTAGCCCATATGATAATACATATATTTCAAGTATCTCTCACACCCTGCTTCGGAAGTATTAATTACACGTGGGTTATGGTCCAGTGGAGGGCGAACTTCTGCAGAGATGACAAGAAAAAGAAGCCCCTCCCGGTCCATAAATACCTGGGACCTCCCACACATTCCCCAGATAAGTCTCTGCAGACGGCGAAGCAAGTCAAGAAGATGGCTGTCTCTTTCCTTTGCAGGTAAGCCGGGTGTACACCCGGCCACTTTGTTTTTTCCTATTGCCACCCGGACTATTTCCTTAATTTCCCCATGCCTCCCAGCCTTGGCTGTAGAGTCCGGGTGAGGGTATGGCACACCTTAGAGGTGTTTATACAGGAGCCATGCTCCACCGCAAGGCCCCCACCAAGGGGTAAGCGGTCGTCAGGTTAGTGATCCTGATGTGGGATGCCCTGTCCGTATCTATGCCATCACTACTTAGTATGTAGTTTCCGGCTTCCCCTCCATTACTCCCCGTTCCCGGATAGTTGGGGGGGGGGGGCCTTACCCTCCATCTTGTCTTTGATCTTTTGTGTGCTGTTTTACTTCACTGGCAGTAGCCAGCGCGCGTGTGTTGTGTATGATGGTGCTTTATTTTTTCACTTATACAGTGCCCTGTGTTCAGCAGCCAGCACGCCCGCCGCACTGACAGCGGTGGCGGGCCGGCGGCTTGTGGCCGGCTCCGCAGTATTGCTAAGGAGCGCGGCTCTTTTCCCTCACTGAGGAGGGGGCCATTGGCTGAGAGCCACTTGTCTTTTCCCAGGTCAGGAGGGGGCGGGGCCACGCGCGGCGCGCAATCCGCGCTGGCCCGCCCTTCTTCCTGGTGCTGCTGTTGAATGGACACCATTTCTGATCTTCTGTGAGTGCCCTTCGGGGCTTTGGTCTTTATTGTTATCTGATTAGTTTGCTCTGTTGAGCATATTTTATATTTATGGGGCCCTTATTGTGTCTTCCAGGTGGGACTACCGTACCTTCATAAAAAAGGGGGTTCTCCCGGTCCTTTATGTTTCAAATTGGGTTCCCTTTGTCATTGCCAAATACTCTAAGGGGCATCCCGGGTAGCTTTTAGCGTAATTCCCATTGGTCATTGCGACTACCATAAAAAATCACAATATGGAGGCTTCCCAGGATACCGGGCTTGGGATCCCTTCGGGGCAACCCCGGCAGTGTGTGGTCTGTGGGGTATCCCTTGTGGGAGACAATGTGCATATTTGTGCACCATGTGCACAGCAGGCCATTGCACGGCAATCCGGACCCCGTGCGGCCGGGTCGGCTTCGCTGGCCTCATCACCTATCACCTACACCCCCACGCCTGGCTTTGACCCCAAGTGACGTTGTCATTAGCGTGGAGTCGCAATCCGATGTCTGTGCTAGACTGGCCAACATTGAGAAGATGATTGCTAGCTCTGCGGCTAGGAAGGCCCCAGCTAAGAGACAGCATTTGGCGCCCGCTGCACCGGCCTTTGATTATGACGATTATGACTCTTTTGTTTGGTCTTATTATTCCCCGCTTGAGGAAGGGGAATTTTTTCCAGAATCTGAAGGCTCTGACGATCAGCAGTACCTGGATGCTGATGCCGGTACGGAGCGCGGGGATACCGTGGATACCCCCAGACTCCTGACCCGTATTTTTTAAGGTGCTTGCTATTTCCCCTTCTGCGGAGGCCCCTCCGCAACGGGGGGAATTTTTTGGGACTGCCAAACCACGTTTGGAGTTCCCGGATCAGAAACACGTTAACAATCTGATCCTTAAAGAATGGGATATCCTAGCCGGCTCCCTGGTATCCCTCAGGGGTGGGATAGGAAGTATCCCTTCCCTGTTGATGTTGTTAAGCGTTGGTCGACACCCCCAGAGGTCGCTGTTTCAGTACTGGGATTGTCCAGTGCGTCGGTTGTGCATTTCCCGGATTCCACTACCTTCAAGGATAGTGAGGACCGACGACTCTACCAAATGGCTTTGCATGCCTTTGCCGGTGTGGGTTCGGCCTTGCGCCCGGTTTGTGCCTTTGCTCTCACGGCCGTGGCTACTAGAGCGTTAATCAGAGGCCTGTTGGATGGTTCCCAACTGAATCCTTTCATTGAGGAATTTACAGCATTGACGCATTGTGAGATGTTCATTGCATTGTCTTATCAGCCTTGGATGATACTATCCGTATGTGTAGCAGGACCTCGGCATTGCTTGTTGCTATACGCCGATCGGTCTGGTTGTGCCAATGGCCGGCCGATATCGCTGCAAAGGAGGCGCTCACAGGGCTACCCTTCGTGGGTCTGCGCCTGTTTGGTGATAAATTAGACTCGGTGGCGAAAGGAGGTGAGTTACCTCAGCGCAAAAAGCAGCGCCGGTCCTTTCGGGGTTCACGGACGAGCAGGGGAATTTCCTTCCCTGTGTTCAGAGGAGATTCCTGGGGTAGGGGCGGAGGACGCGCCCGACCCGGGACTTCCTGGGGTGCCAAACCCAAAGCCGCTGCTTTGATTGACGGGTGGGGGGATGGCTGCGGCTCTTTGCCCAGGTCTGGGCTCTGGAGTTCACAGACAACTGGATCCCGGAGGTGGTCTCCCCTGGGTACAAGCTGGAGTTCGCATACCGGCCTCCTCCCAGATTCCTCAGGTCTCGGGTTCCTGCGGACCCTCGGACCGCACAGGGACTTTTCCTGGTGGTGCAAAACCTTCGGGATATGGGGGTCGTTTCTACGGTTCCCCCCATAGGGAGAGGTCAGGGTTACTACTCCAACCTCTTTACGGTGCCCAAGAAGGATGGATCCATAAGGCACATTTTGGACTTAAGGTTTCTCAACTGGTTCCTCAGAACCAAGATATTTCGCATGGAGACTCTGCGCTCTGCGGTCTATTCCCTTAGTCCGTGGGACTTTATGACCTCAATAGACATCAAGGACGCTTACCTTCATGTGCCGGTCTTCCCGGGACACCAAAGGTTCCTCAGGTTCGTGGTAGACAACCAGCACTTCCAGTTTGTGGCTCTTCCCTTCGGGCTGACTTCGGCACTCAGGGTGTTCACCGTGATGGCCCTTCTCAGAGTCCGGGCATTCGTATCTTGCCTTACCTGGACGACCTTCTCATTACGTCATCCTCTCTCCACCAGACGGAGCTGGACACCAGAGCGGTGGTGACGACGCTGGAAAGGTCCGGGTGGGTAATCAATTACCCCAAGTCATCTCTATCCCCATCAAGGGTGGCTTCATTCCTGGGCATGACTCTGGATACCATTCAGACCAGGGTGTTCCTACCCCAGCCGAAGGTGGATGTTCTTCAGGCTCTTATTCATTTTCTTCTGTCCAGCCCTCGTCAGGCAATGCATGAGGCTGGTAGGTTTGATGGTGGCTTGCTTCGAGGCAGTGCCATTTGTTCAGTTTCACATGAGACCCCTTCAGCTCCATTTGTCCTCTATCTCTGGATCAGACTTGTGTTCTGTCCCCTCTTGTCCGGTGGTCCTTCCAGTGGTGGATGGACCAGAGGAATTTCCTGAGGGGCAGGTCCTTTCTTGCGCCCTGTTGGGAGACGGTCACCACGGATGCCAGTCTGTCAGGCTGGGGAGGCTTCTGGAGTCAACGTCAGTTCCAGGGGCTGTGGGAGTTCCAAGTGCCCTCCGGGAGGTGTCTATGGTTCTTGCTTGGGCCGAGAGCAATGTTCCGTGCATCTCGGCAGTCTACATTGCAGGGGTGGAGAACCTGGAAGCGGACTCTCTGAGCAGAGGGACCTCTCGCCAGGGAGAATGGTCCCTCAGCTACAAGGTATTTCTATCCCTCTGTCGCAGGTGGGGGAGTCCGGAGGTGGATCTGTTTGCCTCTCGTCACAATCACAAGCTTCCGGCATTTGTGTCTCTGTCCCAGGACCCTCTGGTTCTGGCAGTGGATGCCATGTCTGTCCTGGCGGGAGCTCGGTCTCCTGTATCTGTTTCCTCCCTTTCCCATGGTGGGCAAGGTGGTACGCAAGCTGGCTCAAGAGGGTGTGCCAGCAATCCTGGTGGCCCCAAGGTGGCCAAGACCGGTGTGGTTCGCAGACGTCGTCCGGCTGGTGGTCGATCAATTCAGGCTGCCTCTGGTTCCGGATCTGATCACACAAGGTCAGCTTTGTTACCCCAATTTACAAACGCTGGCTTTGACGGCGTGGCTGCTGTAACTTTCATCTTAAAGGAAAAGGGTTTGTCTGAAGCTGTTGTCCAGACTCCTCCAATATCTATTACAGGACCTGGCGGACCTACATTGATTGGTGTGAGGCTAGGGCCTTTCCTTGTCGGGGGTTTTCCATTCCTCGGATTTTGGAGTTTCTTCAGCATAGTCTGGACATGGGTTTTCAACTTAGCACCCTTAAAGGGCATGTTTCTGCTCTGGCTGTGTTCTTTCAGAGGTCTTTCGCACTTCATCCTCTGATTAAGACCTTTTTCCAGTGGGTCAATCATGTGCGTCCTCCTCGCAAATCCATGTTACTGGTTTGGGATTTAAATTTGGTATTGTCTGCCCTTCAGGGTCCTCCTTTTGAGCCGGTGCAGGATGCTGCACTATCCATTTTCACCTTAAAAGTTGCCTTTTTGGTGGCTATCACCTCTGTTCGACGTGTTTCTGAGTTGGCGGCTCTGTCCATTCAGGCCCCCTACTTTGAGAGACATCAGGACAAGGTGGTTTTCCGCTTTAAACCAGACTTCCTGCCAAAGGTTGTCTCTGCCTTTTACCTCAATCAGGACATTGTGCTTCCTTCCTTGTGTCCTAAGCCTAACAATGACAAGGAGAGGGCCTTGCACTCTCTGGATGTCGTTAGATGTGTAAAGTACTATTTGGTGGCTACTTCACCATTCCGGAAGACGGACGCCTTTTTTTGTGGTGCCCTCCGGGCCCAAGAAGGGTTTGGCGCCCCTCAAGTCTACCATTAGTAAATGGATTCGTCAGGCCGTTATTAGGGCCTATTCTGCTAAGGGGAGGGATCCCCCTTTCCAGATCACTGCTCATTCTACTCGTGCTGTTGGGGCTTCCTGGGCGTTTCAGCACCAAGCCTCTGTTGAATAAGTTGTAAGGCTGCTACTTGGTCTTCTGTTCATACTTTTTCCAAGTTTTATAAGGTTGATGTGCGGGCCTCAGCGGATGCTGTTTTTGGCCGCAAAGTTCTGCATGCTGCAGTGGTTTAATTTGTGCATTATTGCCTGTTGGGATCCCCACCCTTTTTGGACACTGCTATTGGATGTCCCACGTGTAATTAATACTTCCGAAGCAGGGTGTGAGACATACTTGAAATAATACCATTTTGTGATTACTCACCTGTAAAATGGGTATTATAATGTCTCACACCCTGCTTCGTCCCACCCTGAGTTGTATCTTGGATCCTCTATGTGGTGAAACTTTTTTCTCATAGATTTTATTGGCTCTTCCTGGTCCCCTTACTGCTTTCTTATACTGGGGAATGTGTGGGAGGTCCCAGGTATTTATGGACCGGGAGGGGCTTCTTTTTCTTGAGACATACTTATAATACCATTTTACAGGTGAGTAATGACAAAATGGTATTTTTGGCTCTTGCTGTGGAGTGAGATGAGTATTCCAAGACCTCTGATATAGTTTCCCCTCTCTCTCAGCAACAGGATCACCTTTACCTCTTTAGACTAGGCATTCAGCAACAGGGTCACCCTCTTTAGACTGGGCATTTCCTTACTGGGCCTGGCAGTTAATGCCTAGATCTCCAAAATATTAAGGGAAGCTGCTTCTGCAGATGTCCAAAGCTGTGGGCCTTCACAAACTAGGTAGGCTTTTACCTTTCTGTGAAGCACTTAAACTGGACCAACAGCCTTGCATAGCTGAAAAAAAGCTCCCCAAAACTCACTCACCCCATCTGCATACATGATACGGAATCATTGTCAGCACTTACATTTGCCCCTTCATCCGCTCAAACCTGAAACGTTGCCTCGACAATTCTCTCCTGGTCACAGCCATCTTGGAGCCTCCAGGAGACTTCCTTTCCCAGCATCAGGCTACTGGCAGGTCCATAAGATGCCATGTGGCGGGGGGGGGGGGGGGATTGACCAAGACAGAAGCTGCAAAAAGGTGAATTAATTTTTATGTACAGCAATCTGAATGCATATGAGCATGGTTTAGGGTCTTTTTTACAGTCACATCATTTTAGCATGAATTTAAATTGCTTCCCCTTGCTGTTTAAATATTGAATGGCTTTGGGAGGTATATCCACATGATCTAGTTCTGTTTCTGATAGTAGTGTCTCTATGGCCTATTGGACATACTAGGAAAATGTATTTCTTTCCAACGGTCTATTAGTCAACTAGATTTGCTGTTTACATATTGAATGGCTTTGGAAGGTATATCCATATGATCTAGTTCTGTTTCTGATAGGAGTGTCTCCTAAAAAAACTTATTTCCAACTCTTTCCAAAGGTCTATTAGCCAACTATACTATGAGACATTTATTTGCCAACCAGTTTTCTTTCTTAGGATCTACCTGTCATGTGGTGCCTCCTCTGTTAAGATAGCCCTTGCCTAATCCTTATGACTCTGTGGTGGTGAAATCAACTTCTACAAGAGGTTAAAGTGGACCTTCAGCATCATTTAATGAAAAGCCCAAACACTTATATAACTATTCCCCAGCATGTAAAATTATTATATTTAAAGTTTTTAATCACTTAATTTTTTATTCTTTCCTTCACTGGTCTGCAACTCTGTTCAGCACACTAGGATATGGGGTCTGCCATCTTGGCTCTGTAGCATCACATACTGAGGAGAGGAGAGGGGTCATAAGTGCAGGGGAGCGGGGTTATAGCAGTGCTTTGCACAGACAGAGCAGAGCTGGGGTCAGGAAAAGGTCAGCAATCCCAGAATGCAGAGCAGCAAAGTCAGAAGACACAGCTGTCTGCACCTCCATGGGCCGCCATCTTGGATGTTTAAAGTCTCAAAAAATGCAATAGATGGAGGTAGGAAGATTTTTAATGTGGACAATCTGTATGTACAGCATAGGGGCAACATATAAGATAGACTCTTATTTAAGGTGAAGGTCCGCTTTAAGGCCCTGTTCATTGTTAATGTGGAGCTGGAGCTCACTTCTCTGCACTCCTTGGTTGGGCAGAGTCACCTCTTTGGTCTGTTGATTTCCGGGGGGGGGGGGGGCTGTTTGTTTGACCAAGTACCCCTACTTTGCTTTGGTTTGGTGCTGGTCTTGAGCTTGGTTGATGCCAAGTCTAATAAATTTGCAATGCTGGGGCCCAGGTTTCCTTAAGTTGTGGATCACAAGTGCTTGTATTTCTTGTTACACACACATGCAAACACATATAAAAATGTATACACTGCCTGACCAAGAAAAAGGTCACACCCTACCGTATAATCATTAGTGGGGCCATCTTTGCTTCTGCATAGTCAAAACATTTATTTCTGTCCAGAGTTCGGGTCTGGACTCATGCTTGCTGAACCAATCTTTGGATGGTTTGTAATCTTGGAATATGGCGGTGCTATCAGGGAAGAAAAAAAACACTGATGGAATACCCTGTTCGCTAAGTATATTCGGGTAGTCAACTGTTTATGCCCATTATTTGGGCATATAATGGTTGCTGAACCTAGACCTGACCAACTGCAGCAATCTCAGTTTATAGCACTGCCCCACAGGCTTGTACAGTGGGAACTAAGCAAGATGGGTGCATCACTTTAGAAGCCTCTTTTGTTACTCTGATGCACTCATCATTCTGGAACAGGGAAATCTGGACACGTCAGACCACATGACTTCAGGGGCTGAGATCTGGAAAACTCAGGTTAAGAGCCAAATAGGACATCAGTTTTTGGTCATAATGCATGTCCTGAACTCAGTTGGACTCATTGAAACCGGCACTGGCCCCCTCTGACTCCCTGAGGCAGTGGCATTAGCCATGGAGCGTGTGGGCTCTTTTTGCTAGGGGATCCCTGCCGTACACTTCCATCTTCCTTTTTTGCACTTCAGTACATTGTTCTGGATATGATATTTGTAAAGCAATGATTATATCATATCTCTCTTTGCACATATCTGTATGCAATGAATACCTGTACTTATTTATTTAATTGGAGCATTTGTCACTTTTTGATTAGCCTTGGGTTTGACTACAACTGTGGTACTTTCGTCATGTCATGTTTTGTGTTCAATGTTAACAATAAATGTTGCTACTTTTTTATGATACACTAGTGGTGCTATCTTGCTTTGGTAATCAACAGTTATATCTTGTGATCCAGTCTGTACATTCCTATCACTTTCCAATGGTAAGTGAGGAGACATTTAGGATTTATCTAGCCACAGCTAGGACGGGATTCACACTGTAGGTGTATTTCTTCACTAAGGACATTATGTGTATGTAGTTTGTCTAGTGTGCTCTTAAAGTGATCAGATATATTACTTAATCTTGGGCTGGGTTGTCATCTTTATCCTGAAGGCCCTCAGAGCCATCTAATCTGGCCCCTGACCTGCTGTGGGGAACATGGGAGGGGTATATAGAACTGAAGTGTAAAGGTAGGTAAATAGGGGCACAGTAAATATGGGAGATTGCGCAAAGAATGGCAGTGGTGGCTTAGAGGAATGTGGTGACATTTATTGTACAACACCACCCCTGGGTGAAATTGTTTTATAATAATGAAATGCTTAGCATTGGTGTTAGCTTACATGAGTTTTGGGAACATAGTTAAGATGTGGGACTGACTAGCATGTGGGGATTGTTACATATGAATGTAGGGGAGTGGTGGAAGGACATAAAAGTGGAGTTTGTGGAGACAGTGGGCATCCTGATCCTTGTAGAAAATCGTTATGCTATTTCAGATGATAAAAAATGTCTGAACCTATTCAATGTGGCCTCCGACCATGTTCCAAGTCATCCAAGGTGCTCATCAAAAGGTTAAGCACCCCTGTATTACATGCTACCGGGCTTGCTCCTGGCCTTGGTACCGCATGTGTTCTACCTTGAGGTACCGTCTATATATATATATATATATATATATATATATATATATTTATTAATAAAATATATTACCCTACTTAGTTGGGATAGCCAGGCATTAATACTACCTCACCTATAGTTATTTCCAAGAGACTTTACTGTGCACAATCTATTCAGCAGAAGATTATTCAGGTATATAGCACAGGTCTGCTTTATACAGATGGTTATTGCTTCTTATATCTTCTGCTTTTCCTGATATAAATGGAGGATAAAGAATAAAAATAAAAGTTATAAAAAAGAGGTATAGGTGTGTGTTCTGTCTGGATGAATGTTCTGCTTGTCTTGAAGCCATAGAATATGTATTATTACGTCCTCCAGGCGGCAGATTTATGCTAAAAGTATCATTGTGTTTCTGACAGCTCATGTGTGACCTAAATAGAAGCCATATTTCTTGGCACAGGTAATATAATTTTTTTTCCCTCTCCGATAGTGCTGATAGAGCTATATCTCTTTGGTGTCACAGCAGTTTGAGATTCTGATGGCAACATATTGTTCATGGGTCAGTGGTTTTGTCTTAAACAGTAGCTTGGAACAGAATAGCAGAGGTTAATTAAGTATGTCTATCAGCCTGGGCAGATATAGATGTTTCCTCTCAAAGCCATGCCAGCACTCGCAGTGATTCAGCTTGGGCCCAATGTTTTTTTCTGTTAGTTCCTTAATACGTGCTTCAGGTTTATATTAGACTAAAAGACACAAGCAGGAGCTATTTAACTTGTGCTAGAATAATCTGATGTAAATTCTAAAAATCATAAAAAAGGAATAATTATTGCTTTTGTAAATATAATTAATACCTAAGTTAAATTGTATTTCCCTTTTCTGGTTTTATTTATTTATTAGTATCTCATTTTATTTTTTTTTATGCCCCTCTAAATAGGGTAAAAGTGCCAACTCATGATATTGCCTGCTTAAACGGACCTTCACCATAATTTATTGAAAAGCCCAAACCCTTAAAAAATGATTCCTCCAGCATCTAAAATTAATATATTTTTTAAGTTTTTAGTCACTTATTATTCTTTCCCCCACTGGGCTGCAACTCTGTTCAGGACTTTGGGTTATGGGTGCTGCTATCTTGACTCAGAAGCATCATACTTACTGAGGAGAGGAGAGTGGGATAAAGTACAGGGGCGGGTTATAGCTGTGCTTTGCTCAGACAGAGCAGGTCAGCAATCCCAGAATGCAGAGCAGCACAGTCAGAAGGCACTTCCTGTTTGCAGGCTGCCTGATGTTACATGAGCCGCCATCTTGGATGGTTAAAGGCTCATAACATGCAGTAGATGCAGGTAGGATGATTTTTAATGTGGACAATCTGTATGTACAGGGTGTGGGAAACATATAAGATAGACTCTTATTCAGAGTGAAGGACCGCTTTAACGGAATAACTGATACAGATATAAGGGGCAGGGATAGGGTACATTTAGGATTTAGGTCAACTTAAAGTGGCATAAAAAACGCTTTTAGACTCCAGGGCCGGACAGCACAGATTTTGTGCCGATTTAAAATTGGAACTCGAAATGGAGGCTTCGATTCAATAAAAGTTGAAAAACAAAATGGTGTTAGTAAAAAAAACTCACTTTATGAGAAAACATTATAATTGTACTGTTGCTGAATCATCATATAGGAAAACAATGAAAGTCAACTGTATTTTTTTCTTCTAGGAAAAGTAGAGAACTTTTTACATCTTTCTACACTGTAGTAAAACGTGCCCATTGTCTTTTTATCTGGAGATTCAGTAACAGTAAAATTCTCATGCTTTTTTGTCATAAAGTGATTTTTTTTTACTACAATGAGAATTTTGTTCTAACTCTTATTGAATCTTAGACAATATTTTAAAAAAGGAACAACTTACTTAAAGGGTCAATTCAGCATGGTGAGAAAAGATATTATGATGCAAATATATATTCACACGGATTTAATGGCTGATTCAATAACCCTTTCAGTGCCAAGCACGTAGTTTGTACGTGCTTGCTTCTACTCCACTTAAGTGGCAAGCACGTAGAATCTACGTGCTTGACTTTCCCCCCTGCTAGTAAAAAAAATAAAAATCAAAAATACTCACCTGACCCCTCGTTGGATCCGGCTGGGTCTCCTCTTTAATTTGGTGCCATCCGATCCCCGTGGGGGGTCGGATGGCTCCAGGAGGGCCCCCGGAATAGCCCCCCCCCCCCCCCCCCGTTTGGCAGCAGCAGCTGCTAACTGTAAAAAAAAAAAAATAATAAAAATGACATTTACTTACCTGCAGTCGCGCTGCCTCCCTCCGGGTCTCCTCTTCACTGGGGGGGCCTCCGATCGCCCCCCCCCCAGCCTCTTCAGCTTCAGGGGAGAGCCTGAAAGGGCTCTCCCCCTCCTCTCCCGACGGGCGCCGCCATCTTGCTGTTAAGCCCTGCCCCTTATGACATCACTCCCGGGCCTCTTGCTGCCTCTCCTCGGCTCAGCTGTCAGATGCCCTGGTGATCGCTGGGGATGCTCTGATCCCCTGCCCCCCCCCCCCCCTCCTCTGGCCAGCGATCACCAAGGCACCTGACAGCTGATCACCACGGGTGAGGTGAGTAAAGTAAAAAAAAAACTTTTTTTTTTTTTTTTAATAAATGACATTTTTGTGTGTGTGTGTTTTTTTTTATGTTAACCCTTTGTGAACTGGTAAGGGGTCCATGAGACCCCTTATACCAGTTCACAAGGCTGGGGTCTGGCAAGCCACCTGCAACTAGCGGGTGGCTTGCCATTAACCCCCGCACCCCCAGTTACTCGCCTCCCCAAAGCCCGGGGGGGGGGGGGCAGAAGAGCCCGGGCCCACACAGGATATGTGGGCTCGTAGGCTGCAGGGTGGGGGGCCACAAAAGCTGGCCCCCCCCACTCTGTTCCTACAAGCCCCCATAGCTGGTCCCGGGCTGGTTATGACGGGTAAGAGGGACCCTACGTCATTTTTTTTTAATTTTAGCTTAACCCTAACCCTTAAAGTGGACCAACACCCAGGGGGGATCGGCCCGGAAATCTATAAGATTCCCGGACCGATCAGATCCCTCCCCGCGGGGCATCCGAAATCGGGATGTCCCGCGGGGAGGAACCCCCCAGGAGACCCACAAACCTTGCCTCAGCCCCGTTCCATCGGCGCATGCGCGAGCCGCGGCCGTGTCTCGCGCTTCCCTCTAGCAGGGCGCGCACCCGCGCCGGCCGTTTGTGAATGGCCGGTGCAGGCGCGCTCCCTGTTAGAGGGAAGCGCGAGACGCGGCCTCCAGCGCTCAGAGCCAGCTGAGCTGGTATGCGCGTCCAGGCGGCCTTGGACGCGCATACCACAGCGGCTCTGAGCGCTGTGATTGGCTGGCGCGGTCATGTGGGAGTGGGGAGAGGTGAATTTTTTGGGGCTTTCTGGGGGGTTTCAGACAGCGGGGCACCCCCGATCGGGGTGCCCCACCGAAGTGGACCAAAACCCAGGATAGTCAAAATCCTGGGTGTTGGTCCACTTTAAAATTTAAAAAAAAATGGGTTCCCCTCTACGTCATTTTTTTTATTTTTAAGGGTTAGGGTTAGGCTAACCCTAACCCTTAAAATTCAAAAAAAATGTAAAAAAATGTTTTTAAGGGTGAGGGTTAGGGTTAGGCTAACCCTAACCCTTAAAAGAAAAAAAAAAAAGACATTGGGGGGTCCCCATTTTTTGGGGGGAATTTTTATTTTTGTATATTTTTTTATTTTTACGGGTTATGGTTAGCCTAACCCTAACCCTTAAAATTAAAAAAAAAAATGTAAAAATTTTTTTTTAAAGTGGACCAACACCCAGGGGGGATCGGCCCGGGAATCTATAAGATCCCTCCCCCCCCCCGAGAGGAACCCCCCAGGAGGCCCACAATCCTTACCTTACCGGCGATCCAACGGCGCATGCGCGAGACGCGGCCGCGTCTCTCGCTTCCCTCTAGCAGGGCGCGCTCCCGTGCCGGCCGTTTTGTGAATGGCCGGCGCAGGCGCGCTCCCTGTTAGAGGGAAGCGAGAGACGCAGCCAATGACAGCGCTCTGGTATGCGCGTCCAAGCGGCTTTGGACGCGCATACCAGAGCGGTTCTGAGCGCTGTCATTGGCCGGACGAGGTCACGTGGGAGCGGGGAGAGGTGAGTTTTTGCGGCGATCGGGGGGGTTTCACACAGCGGGGCACCCCCGATCGGGGTGCCCCACCTAAGTGGACCAACACCCAGGATAGTCAAAATCCTGGGTGTTGGTCCACTTTAAGGGTGAGGGTTAGGGTTAGGCTAACCCTAACCCTTAAAAAAAAAAAAATAATAACAGGGGGGGGGTCCCCATTTTTTTTGGGGGGAATTTTTATTTTTGTATATTTTTTTATTTTTACGGGTTAGGCTAACCCTAACCCTTAAAAAAAAAAAATGACATGGGGGGGTCCCCATTTTTTGGGGGGAATTTTTATTTTTGTATATTTTTTTATTTTTAAGGGTTAGCCTAACCCTAACCCTTATATTTCCCCCAAAAGGGGGGACCCTATGTCATTTTTTGGGGGATTTTTGAGGGTTAGGGTTAGCCTAACCCTTAAAATTACCCCAAAAAATGCCCCCCCCCCCCCTGGAAGAGGGGGACCCTATGTCATTTTTTTTTTTAATTAACCCCTTATGTTTATAGTGTGGATAGTAGTTGTATTTTATTTGTAAATGTAATAAAATGCTCTTTTCAGTTTGGGGGGTCTCCAGGGCAAGAATGGGGGGGCTACCGATACATATGTGGTACCGTTGTAATCGGGAGAAATGGGGCTATCACATGCAATATGGTTTTCATTAAAAAAAAAAAAAAAAAAAGTTTTATTTAAAATAAAGGAAACAATTGTTTAAAAAACATATATTTTTTTTTTTGTTTGTTTTTTTTAAGCAGAAATATTCAAAAAACAGTACAATAATTACAAACAAGACATTTCATGTTAAAGCCTAAACTCTGCTGCAAAAAATGTATATGTAATGTATATAATTTTTCTGGAAATTCCAGCAAAAATCACGGTTAATCATGCCGCAAAATGGGGAAAAATGACCTGTCAACAGAGGGTGACAAAACTTCAAGTAGGCTGACAATTAAAAGGGTTAATAGTACCTCTGCATGTTGGGTATTGTTCTGTTCGGGGGACCTTGCGCTTTCAGACTTAGCTTGTTTTTTCTTGTTTGCATATTTATATTTTAGGAAAACATGGTTTTTATTCTGCTTTTATAATTGTTTTTAGGGAAACCCTGTGCAACCTAAGAATTCTTCAATGGATTACTTTCAGAAAGATGAGCCCACTACAACAAGCTCAGTACGCTTAGAAAGCTTAACATGTGTACTTTCAGGGAATATATGGTTTATGGGGGATATTCCAAATGTAAAGGGTTGTTTTGGTTGAAAAATCGCAAGGTGCGCACTTTGTCTGCAGAGCTGAAATTTTTAAGTAAAATTGCCGTTACGCACATGCTTTACTTTGGGGTGTTTGGCAACTCTTCCCTTGACAGTACTATGCATGTTGGGTATTGTTCTGTTCGGGGGATGTTGCTTTTTCAGATTTTACTTGTTTTTTTCTGTTTGCTTATAGTTTTTTTTAGGAAAATGTGGCTTTGATTCTTCTTTTTTAGGGAAACTCTGTGCAACCAAAGAATTGATTGAGGGATTACTTCCAGAAAATTGTGCCCATGTCAACAAACCTGGTACGCCTAGAAAGCCTGAGGTGTATACTTCCAGAGAATATATAGTTTTTGGGGGATATTTCAAATTTAAAGGGTTCTTTTTCTGGAAAGACCGCAAGGTGCGCTTAGCGCGGTGCATAGTTGTACTTTATCTGAAAATCTCCTAAAGCGCTGTTTCAGTTTGGGGGAGTCTCCTGGGCAGGAAAGGGTGTCTACCTATACATATGTGGTAACGCTGTGACCGGGATTAATTGGGGTTTCACATGCAATAAGATTTTATTGACAAACTTACATTTTTTATTACAAAAAACACTACAAATTGCAAAAAATAGATTTTTTTTTTATTTTTTTGCACATATTTCACCAAAAAGTATTGAGAATACACCTAAAAAATTACAAACAAGACATTTCATGTTAAAGCCCAGACTCTGCTGAAAAAAACAATATATCATTTTCCTGAGAAATCCCTGGAAATCCCTTCAAAAATCACATTTGAACATGGGGAGCGCAAAATAGTGCAAAATGGTCTGGCACCAAGGGTGACAAAAACTCCAGGTAGGCTAGCAGCGAAAGGGATAATGTGAGATTTTTTTACTCACGTATTTCTATGAGAAAAAATGTATTTTCATTCCTTAGTGCAATACAGAACCATTTTAGCTGTACACATTATAAAATAATTTACACCGCTAAAAATGGTGCTCAAATGCACTAAGGAAACAAATAATTAAAAAAAAAGAATTCTCACTATGCTGAATTAGCCCTTAAGTCAGCATGCATGTGCTATTCAGCACCACAGTTGTATTCCATACATGCAAAACCTGTTTAGCATGGGTGTGAAAATTGTGCCGATGTGCGGCAGCAAACAGGCATCCGCATCTTTAAATGTTTTTTGGCTTATCTAGTGGTCTTTATAAATGCTATTTTATGTTACATTTATCAATACTCGTCCCTCTGTAGTTGATCACATTCCTCTATGCATGTTCTCTGTGTCTGGCTCTCACTCATGGTCCGGTTGACTTGTCTGCTGTTGCTCACATATAAAGTTCTGCTGGCCATGTGTTCCATGTCTTGAAAGGCCCATTACCCACTCTCCCCTCTGCAATGTGCCTAGCTAACCCATACACCCCTCCCACTTCCTTGTCAATATGTTTGAAATATATATAAAATATATTTGAACTATATAACAAAAATATGCATTAGCATGTAAGCATCAGGAAGGTGAACCTTACTAGTGATCCCATGGAGCATGCTGGGGCCGTGGCTGCATCCCCCACTTTCATTGGCTGATGTACATTCCTTGACAGGCAGTTCCTAATGGCTGGTATGGGGGAGCAACCAGCAGCTCTCACTCTATTCAACTTAGAAAAGCTGGAAGGAGTGTGAGCCTCTAGGATAACCATAGAGGTGAGGCCATTATGGTGATCCGGGGGGGATTTCACACCTTTTAAGCCTGATTCGAAGCCTCAATGTGATTGCTTGTTTTTCGGCGGAAGTCAACTCGGAAACCGTGTGCGCTCATATTATTCTAACCCGCCTCTTGAGATTTTCTTGGCCAAGTGTACGCGATCATAAGTGCTTCACGGATGTTTTCGATTTAGCCGAGCAATTAGAGTTTTGGTCTGAGAACTAGTCTCGAAAGCCGAGTGTGTACCTGTTTCCAGCCATATGTTGCCGCTGAGTCCTTGAATCTCAGTTCTCTGTGGCCATTTCTCCGGCATACGTATGTAGGTTGTTGGTTTTTTTAACCCTCACTGTAGTCACTCACCTTCTTCCTATTTCTCCTGGTTCCTTAAAGTGGACCAACACCCAGGGGTGATCGGCCCGGGAATCTATACGATTCCCGGGCCGATCACCTCCCTCACCGCGGGACATCCGAGATCGGGATGTCCCGCGGTGAGGGACCCCCCCCCAAAAGCCCCCAAAAACTCACCCGATCGGCGGCCGCCGCCTCCTCCCGCGCGCCCCTCTAGGCGTGCGCGCCCCCGCGCCGGCCGTTTGTGAATGGCCGGCGCGGGCGCGCGCACTGTCAAAGGGGCGCGCGGGAGGCGGCGGCGGACGCGCTGTCTTGTCCGCAGCTGTCACCCGCTTGTCCGTGGCTACGTGGGAGCGTGGTGAGGTGAGTTTTGGGGGGTTTCTGGGGGTTTTTTTTCGGGGTGCCCCCCTGAAGTGGACCAGAACCCAGGATAGTCAAAATCCTGGGTGTTGGTCCACTTTAAGGGGCATCCCATGTCATCTGCATCCCTGTAGTGTCACTTAGCTTCTCCCTGTTGGTTCTTCGAGGGGCATCCCATGTAGTCTGCATCATTGTAGTGTGACATACCTTCTCCCTGCTGGTTCTTTGAGGGGCATCCAATGTCGTCAGCACTCATTTTTTTCTTCCTTGCTCTTACCTGCCTCCTCTAGTGTTTTCCGCCACCTTCCCCAACCCCAGCTTTACCTTCTGCACCCTGCCTTAAGCATGTTTAGATTAAAAAGCACTGCATATTTTTTGGGAAAACTTTTAGCTTTTATTTTTGTCACATATGTAATTTGGTCCCTTTGGACTACTTTCTTTGGGTAACCTTTTTTGGGGGAAAATCTATATTTAAAAGTTGTTGTTGTTTCGTCCAGCAGTGTGACGCATCCCTGCTCTGAGCCGCCCCAGCGGACGGCCATGATGTTGTAGCTTATAGGTTGCAAATGCCTGTGCTGGGCTTTTAAAGTAAATTGGTTCCTAATTACACTCCCACCTGTGTATAAAATAACACACCTGACACCTGGACTTTGATGGCAGTGCTTACTTTAGGATTAACCATGCCTTGAGGTAGGCAGCCCCCACAGCCTGCAAGTCAGGCATGGCAGATGGGAACGCAGCACCCGGCCAAGGTACTGCAGCCCCAGGCACCACCTCTCGTCCCGCAGGCTCACCTGCTGCCAGCTACCCACTGTGAGCGGGTCACCAGCAGCAGCAGGAGAGCCACACCTAGGGCTCCCACAATGCTCCAGCCACCAGTTGGGACACAGTAGGCCAGTGCGGGCCCCACTGCGGAACCCTACGGTGGAGCAGCAGAGCCACATCCAGGGTTGCTCGTTCCCCTGCCAGCCTGCACACCACCCCTTCCGGGCCTGGGATGATGGAGGCAGACTGGCAGCACCACTTTCCGCTGGAATTCAACAAGGTATTTTAAAGTGGTGTGGAGAACTGCTAGTCTGCTTTATGAGGACTTGGCTGCAGGGGTGTTTGAGCAGCAGCATCTCAATAGTAATTTTCAGAGACTGAATCAAAATATTGAGGTGCTACTTGGCAAAAAGGAGCACCAAAATATGAATACAGAACAAATGCTGACCCTCCTGGAGGCCAGACACCAACCCAGCAGGGAGAACCAGACAACCTCCCGCTGATCTGAAATGTTTGGCTTTTTGGTTTTTCCCTTTTTTTGGCCTGGGGCCCAACTATTTTTGTTTTATGAAAATGTGTCTGTGATGCCCAATCTGAGCACAATTTGTGGGGCCCAGTGTGGTAGCTCCACAAATAAATGAAACTTTAAGCAAATCTTTTTGGTATGTTTCGTTAGTCACAACCAAGAAAAAAAGTCAGAACCAAAAAAACAAAGGGCGATACAGCAGCAAATACCTAACAAAACATAAATAAAACTGACACAAATTAAGTTAACGAAGAGTTAACCAGGTGCTGGCAGACTGACTGTCCAGCACAGCTCTGAGTGTCCAAATACAGATGGCCTAGCACCTCCGGAGCTGTGGGTTGCCACCTCCAAATATGCCGACACCTTTTCATGGCCATTAGATAGACAGCTTGCAGGAAAAACTAGCGGCAAGTTACACTACAAGGACAATAGGGGACTGAAACTAGGAACATTAGCACACATTTACAGAGGGAGGACATATTCGCCAGATCGGAAAAACACAAATTCACCTCGTTCCAGGCTGCCATGCTGTCAGGAAAAGAGATGTTTTCCTAGTGCATGGCACTGCCTGCTTCACAAAGTCATAATATCTGGGATTCCGCCACAAGGTGGCGCAGTGGCACTGCAGAAGAGTTGTGGCTCTGCCCGGGACCATGTAAAAACGGAATCACCATAGACTTATCCAGTTGTTCTCTGCAGTGCTTACTGCGAAGATAGATGATGGCTCTCTCTCTATGCGCAGGTGTGCGGAGCAACCATGCCTGCTGCCCTGCATATCTATTTCCACCCGTTTCTGGACCCTCTGTGCCTCCCAGCCTCGGCTGTCGGATCGGGTGAAGGTAGCGGAGCACTGGGGTCAAGTGCTCAAGGAGCACTGCTCCAAGCCGCAGACCCTGTACCACAAAGGGTAGCCGGCCATAGGCTTTATGGTGAGCCTACTAGGGATGCAGAGTTCCTGTCCTAGCTTCTGAGGGGGTGAGTGTTTTTGGACATGTTTTCTATGATCGGGGTCCCCCCCTCCCACTGGCCTGGGCTTCGCCGCTGCCTGCTCGCTCTCCTCCCCCCCCCTTCTCTCCCTGACGGGTGTTCGGGGGGGCGGGTGGTAGCTCCCTGGGCTGCGGCGGTGATTTCTGCCTGCGTCGCTTCCTCCGGTGGTCTGGCGTATGGCGATCCTTGTCCTGTTTGGTTATCCTTGGGGCATGGGCTGCGGGATACTTATGTATGTTTGCTTATGTCTTTCAGGCAGGATACCCGTGGATTGTGGTTTCTCCCGGTCCTGCTCCTTACTCCCCCCCTTCATCTCCCCTTACTGATTCTGGGGGCATCCCTCGGGGGAGGGGGGGGGCATCCCGGGAGGCTTTTATTAGCCTTTACCCTGTGCTGGCATATTGCGCCTGTATTAATCACCATATGGAGGCTTCTGGGGATAACGTGCTCGGGGGTCCTTCGGGACAATCCCGGTTGTGTTCCATGTGTGGGGTATCCCCTATCAGTAATGACGTCACAGTGTGTGGGCCGTGTGCCCAGGCTGTCCTTTTGATTCAGTCTGGTCTGCCTGCTTCCTTACTAAGCTCTGCGCCCCCTTCGGCATCGCCTACCCCACCGCGCCTGCACTTAGCCCCCAGTGAGGGGGACTCTAGCAGGGGGTCACAATCTGATTTGGCACTTCGTGTGGCCAGCATTGAAAGACAGCTTGCCAGGCCTGTTCAGCGTAAGGCCTCTAGCAAGAAGCGGCACCTGACCTCACCTGGAGGAGCAGGAGGAAATTGATCTTTTTGCTTTTCTCGGGCTCTGACTCCTCTGGGGACCAGCAGGTGGGCCGCGACAGTGACCCTGGGTCTGAGTCCGAGGATTCCTGGTTTCCTGAGGACACCGCTAATCTGTTGTCTCACATTTTTGAGGTTTTACACATTGCCCCCCCTGAGGTGGCTAAGAGGAAGCAGGGTGAGCTTTTTCGTACCATTAAGCAGCGTCTGGAGTTCCCTGAGCAGAGTCATTTCACTAATATGGTGCTCAAGGAGTGGGAATCTCCTAGTAGATTGCCTGCAGTGCGAAGTATCCCTTTCCTGCTGATTTGGTTAAGCGGTGGTCGGGTCCCCCCCGAGGTAGACGCGCCCGTTCTTGGATTGTCCAACACTTCTGTTATGCCTTTCCCTGACACTACTACACTGCGGGACAGCGAAGACCGGCGTATGGATCAGCTGGCCTGCCATACCTTTGCCTTTGTGGGGGCTGGTTTGCGTCCGTCCTGTGCCGCTGCCATAACTGCTATTGCTCTTAAGAGACTGATCAATCGTCTCCTTGCTGGTGCTACAGCTGGAAGGGAGTATAGGACCCTTTTGCTGTGCTCTGATTTTGTTGCCTTTATTCTTACTGCCATGGATGATGTAGTACGGCTGAGTGGTAGGGCCTCTGCCCTCTTGGTGGCTATGCGCCGCTCTGTTTGGTTGCATCAGTGGGCAGCTGACGCTGCTGCTAAGAAGGCTCTCACTGGACTCCTCGTTGTGGGGCTGCGGCTCTTTGGTGAGCATCTGGATGTTTTAGCCAAGGATGGTAGGCTGCCTCAGCGTAGGAGGTAGCCTCAGCCTTTTCAGGGGCCATCTGCTTCAGTCTCCTCCTTTCGTACCCCCAGAGAAGGTCGAGGGTCCCTCCTTTCAGGTGCCCGCAGGGGGTCTTGGGGCCGTGGCAGATCCCGTGGTCGTCCCGGTCTCTCATGGGACCCCAAGCCCAAACCTTCTCCCAAGCCCCCTCAGGCATGAGGAGGCGCCCTCACCCATCTGGGTGGGGGGACGGCTTCGGCTTTTTGCTCACGTCTGGAGGCTCCGCATCTCAGACCGGTGGATTCAGGAGGTGGTGTCCTCCGGTTACAAGATAGAGTTTGCAGCCTGGCCGCCCCCCAGATTCCTCAGATCCCGGATGCCTCACAACCCTCTGTCAGCTCAGGGGTTGAGCCTTGCGGTTCAATGTCTGCTGGACTCAGGAGCCATTTGCCCGGTGCCTTCCCAGGAACGGGGTCAGGGTTTCTACTCCAATTTGTTCACGGTCCCCAAAAAGGACGGGTCCCTGAGACCAATCCTGGGCTTGAAGGGTCTCAACAGGTTTGTCAGGTTCAAGCACTTTCGCATGGAGACTCTTCCCTCGGCTGTCAGTTCCCTTCGCCCGGGCGACTTCATGACCTCCGTGGACATCAAGGATGCTTATTTTCATGTGCCAGTCTTCCTGGGTCATCATAGATTTATCAGGTTTGCTCTAGAGGATCAGCATTACCAATTTGTGACCTTACCCTTCGGTATCACTTCGGCGCCTCGGGTGGTCACCAAGGTGCTGGCGGGCGTGATGGCTCTGCTGCGGCATCAGGGCATTCGCATCCTTCCTTACTGGACGACATTCTGATTGCAGCTCAGTCTCTTCGGCAGGCCGAGAGGGATACTCAGGTGGTGACCTCCACTCTCGAGTCCTTCGGCTGGGCGATCAACTATCCCAAGTCTTCACTGTCTCCGTCTTTGGTGAGGTCCTTTCTGGGCATGACTCGGGATACCTCTCAAGGTCTTCCTGCCCCAGCTGAAAGTGGAGGGCCTTCAGAAGCAGGCTCGGGCTCTGCTCTTGTGTCCCCATCCCTCCATCTGGCAGGGATGCAGTTAGTGGGTCTGATGGTGTCCTGCTTTGAGGCGGTCCCCTTTGCTCATTTTCACATGAGGCCTCTTCAGTTGCACCTTCTGTCTGTTTCGAATCAGGACCCTGTGTCCCTGGATCAGGAGTTTGCTCTGTCCCCCCTGGCCAGACAGTCCCTCTTGTGGTGGCTGGACTCAAGGAACCTTCTAGTGGGCAGGACTTTTCTGCCCCAGCGTTGGGAGACTGTCACCACAGATGCCAGTCTGACAGGTTGGGGGGGGGGCTTTTGGAAGTCTCTGCAGTTACAGAGCGGCGAGGGCGATCAGGTTCGTTCTTGCTCTCTTTCAATTTAAGGTGAAAACACAGTACAATTTCTTAAATCACAACACCTGCAAATGCTTTTTTTTTCAGTCTTGAATAACGCAGGGAAGTGTTGTAACAACCATAATATCACTTTTGCATCCTTACCCGATACTCCTGCCCTTTTCCTGTTTGGTCACAGAAAGCAAGAAGATGATTTAAAGGGTATCAGTTTCTTAAAACACAGGATACTCACCTTACATCTCCTTGAACTGGTAGGTCTGGGTTGACGTCTACAAAACATACCATCTGGGGGTTTAGTTACTGGCAAATTCACAGAGAGCTGCACCTCTTGTCCAGGCAGTACCTGTGCCTTTCCCTTGCACACAGTAAATTGTGCTTGCATGTTCTATTCACTTTATATAGGTAGGGGGCCGCATTTAGAAACAGACTGTGGCTAGGCTTGGGGAGCCAGCAGCCATATATAGATGGTTGAACTCCTAGATATCAAGATGACCTGGACTGATTAGCTACAAGGGAGATAAGATGAGTATACTGTTTTTATTTAACTCACAGTTGTCCTTTCATGAGTGAGATCAGTTACGATAAGGATCACCAACAATAACGTTTGAGGCTATGCCATTGGCACTGCTTTGGCCCCTCTGACACAGCTGTTTTTTTTCGTCTGCACAATTTATCACCTGTGCTCACTCACAGAAAACATGGTTCTAACCATACTGCCTATAAAACATTTGCCTTTAGTATAACTGTCTCTATGACCAAGTAGACAAAATGTAAAAAAAGTTTTCCTGGTGTCCTGTTCAGGTTTCTCCATTCTTGACAAGTGGGTTATCCGCCACAAGGTGGCGCAGTGACTGCAAGCTGAAAATCATGGCTCCTCCCGGCCCATATAAAAGCATCTGTCTCCCTAAGAATCCCAGAGTTGTTCTTGCAGTCTGACTGCGAAGATGGATGCTATCTCTCTATGGATATCGCAGGCGAGCGGGGCATCCCAAGTCTGTTGGCCACTGCAGACCTATTCCCACCTGTTTCCGGGGACCCATCCTGCCTGCCTGGCTACGGTTCAGGTGACAGTAGGGGAACGCCAAGGGTCAGTCGTTCACAGAGCTAGGCTCTGGGCCGCAGACCCTGTCCCAAAGGGTAGCAGGCCATAGGTAATGGTGAGCCTATATGGGGGGGGGACCACCTAGGGACCCCTTATGTCTCCCAAAAGCTTCTTGTGTGTGTTGTGCACATGTTTTTACCTTATTTTACCTTACTCACTTCCTTCTGCCTCTTCTCCTCTCCCCCCGTCCATGCCTGCTCCTCCTGCGGTCCGGGCACCATTTTGGCCTTCTTGGCGCCCGGAGTTATGCCAATTCCCTCTCTGTCGTGCTGCGGGGGGGGCGTCATCGTCGTGTGGCCCGCCCTTCGAGGTACCAGCTACGCTGTCCGGCGCCATTGTTCCCTGCCGCATGGGGACAGGCGCGCTGCTGCCGTGCTCCTCTTCTCCTGGATCCTCCGGGCGGTCCTCGCGCTGCGGGCTCTTCCCTCTCCTGGATCGGTGCTGCTCCTGGCCTATCTACCGTGGTTGCGGTCCGTGAGTCACCAGTCTTAATTTTGCTGTTGTGCATGCGCTGTGGGATGCTTATGTTTTTCTTCATTGTGTCTTCCAAACGGGTCCCAGTTTACTCATAGTGTGGTTCCTCCCGGTCTCATTCAACCCCCCCCCTCTCTGCCCCAATTATTTAAGGGTTTTAGAGGGACAAAATTGGGGATTGTCCGGTTTTGGGCCATTAGTGCCTTGTGACCCGAGTTTTTCTACTATAATCACCATAATGGAGGCTTCTGGGGATAGCGAGCTTGGGGCCCCCTCGGGACGAGTTAAGCTTTGTCTCTTGTGTGGTACATGCCCTCTGAGCGGTCACAGCGCTATTTGTGTACCTTGCGCCCAAAGTGTTCTTTTGGGATGGGGCGAGCACTGCTGTCCCTAGCCCTATTTTACCTACGGCCTCGCCGACACCCCCGCGCCTGCATTTAGCCCCCAGTGAGGGGGAAGCCAGCAGGGGGTCTCAAACGGATTTGGCGCTCTGAGTGGCCAGCATAGAGCGACAATTATCGTGCTCGGCCGCCGGCAAGGCCGCGTGTAAGAAGCGACTCCATGGAGGAGGGTGAGTTGTTTCATGACTCCGACTCCTCAGGGGACTGACCGGGTGGCTTTGACAGTGACCCTGGGTCTTCCTCAGACGAGGACAGGTGGCTCCCCGATGACACGGAAAAGTTGTTTGTGGTATTTGAAACCTTGCACATTGTACCCCCAAAGGCGGCCAAAAAGAAGCAGGGGGACTTATTTCGGCCTGAGAGACAGCGTCTTGTTTTTCCTGAGCAAGACCACTTCTCCAAGATGGTTTTGAAGGAATGGGAGAGGTCTAATAAATTGCCGTCGGTGCCTAAGAGTCTGGATAGACGGTATCCATTCTCTGAGGAGTTGATTCGCCTTTGGTCCCGTCCCCCGGAGGTGGATGCTCCCGTTTTGGGGCTCTCCAATACCACGGTTATGCCGTCTCCCAATACTACCTGCTTGCGTGATCCTGCTGACAAGCGCATGGATCTGCTGACCTGTCACGCTTTCACCTTTGTGGGTGCTGGCCTCCATCCGGTCTGTGCTGCTGCCATTATATCCATAGCCATCAAAAAGAAGGTGAGACCCCTTGTTGATATCGCCAGAGCGCGCAAGCGGGCGGAGGAGTATAGTGACCTCCTAGCTTGCGCGGATTTCATTGCCTTTGTAATGTCGGCCATGGACGATACCGTCCGGCTTGGCGGCAGGGCTTCGACCCTGCTGGTTGCTCTTCGTCGTTCTATCTGGCTGCGGCAGTGGGCAGCTGACGCCGCCGCCAAGAAATCTCTCACTAGTATCCCTTTCTTGGGGCTTCGGCTATTCGGGGAGCGTCTTGATCTCCTGACGAAAGATGGCAGGCTCCCTCAGCGTCGGAAGCCTGTGCGACCCTTTCGGGGCTCGTCTTCCTTTCACCCCTTTCGAGGGGGAAGAGGCTCTTCCCTTTCAGGTGGCCGCAGAGACTCCTGGGGACACGGTAGATCCCGCTGTCATCCCAATCCCTTCTGGGGGTCCAAGTCCCCTGCCAAGGCCCCTCGGGCATGAGGAGGCGCCCTCACCCATCCGGGTGGGGGGACGGCTTCTGCTATTTGCTCATGTCTGGAGACAGCACGTCTCGGATCGGTGAATTCAGGAGGTGGTGTCCTCCAGCTACAAAATAGAACTGGCAGCGTGACCGCCCCCAAGATTTCTTCAGTCACGGATCTCCCAAAACCTGTTGATGGCGCAGGACCTAAGAATGGCCGTCTGACGCCTTCTGTTGTCCGGGGTGATTTGGATTGGATTGGACCTGAAGGGTCGCAACAAGTTTGTCAGGTTCCGACGCTTTCGCATGGAGACCTTACGGTCTGCGGTGAGTTCGCTTCAGGGATGCTTACCTGCACATTCCTATCTTCCAGGGACATCAGAAGTTCCTGAGGTTCGCACTGGAGGATCAGCACTACCAGTTTGTGGTGCTGCCGTTTGGGATTTCCTCAGCCCCCCGGGTGTTCACCAAGGTGCTGGCGGGTGTCATGGTCCTACTGAGGAGTCAGGGCATTCGTATTCTTCCCTATCTGGACGACTTGCTGATTGCTGCTCAATCTCTTCAGCAGGCCGAGAGCGACACCCAGACGGTGTTGTCCACTTTCGAGGATTTCGGCTGGGTGATCAATTACCCCAAGTCTTCGATCACTCCGTCATTGGTGAGGTCCTTCCTGGGCATGACGTTCAGGTCAAGGTGTTCCTCCCCCAGCAGAAGGTGGAGAGCCTTCAGACACAGGCACGGGCCTTGCTGGCGTGCCAACGACCATCCATCCGTCTGGGGATGAAGCTGGTGGGTGTCATGCTTCGAGGCTGTGCCCTTCGCCCAGTTCCACATGAGGCCGCTTCAATTGAATCTCTCCTTTGGCCAGGCAGTCCCTCTCGTGGTGGTTGGACTCCAGAAATCTTTTAGTGGGCAGGTCCTTTCTGACTCCTCGTTGGGAGATTGTCACCATAGACGCCAGTCTCACCGGCTGGGGAGGTTTCTGGCAATCGCTGAAGTTCCAGGGCCAGTGGGGCCTGTAGGAGACTCACTTGCCTATCAATCTCCTGGAGCTGAAAGCGGTCCTGTTTCATTTGACTCCCCACCTTCGGGGTCGCGCGGTCCAGGTCTTACGTTTACATTGCCTGGTGTGGGTTTCCCCTGTCGCACTTTCTCCTTCTCTAGGATTTTGGAGTTCCTACAACACGGTTTGGATTCGGGTCTCCAGTTGAGTACCCTCAAGGGTCAGGTTTCGGCCTTGGCTATTTTCTTCCAAAGATCTTTTGCCAATCATTGACTTATCAAGACCTTTTTCCAAGGAGTTACTCATGTACGTCCACCACGTAAACCTATGTTACCGGTGTGGGATTTGAATTTGGTGCTTTCTGCTCTCCAGGGTCCTCCTTTTGAGCCTTTGTGCGATGCTGCCTTATCCATTTTGACTCTGAAGGTGGTCTTTTTGGTAGCTATCACTTCAGTGCGTCGCGTTTCAGAGCTGGCTGTGCTTTGTGTGAAGCCTCCTTACTTTGAACGGCTTCAGGATAAGGTGGTTTTTCGACTTAAACTGGACTTTCTACCTAAGGTTGTTTCTGCCTTTCATCTCAATGAGGACATTGTCTTGCCTTCCTTGTGTCCCACGCCTTTTAATTCTAAGGAGAGGACTCTTCATGCCCTGGATGTGGTCAGAGCCCTTAAGTACTACCTGATTGCTACGGAATCTTTCAGGAAATCGGATTCTTTTTTTGTCCTTCCTGACGGGCCTAGGAAGGGCTTGCCTCCAGCCAAATCCACTATTAGCAGGTGGATCGGACGGGCGGTGATGCAAGCATACTCTGCCAAGGGGAAGGAACCCGCCTTTCGTGTTACAGCTCATTCTACTAGAGCCATTGGTGCTTCTTGGGCTTTTCAGCACCAGGCTTCGGTTGAACAGGTTTGTAAGGCCGCTACTTGGTCTTCAGTTCATACTTTTACAAAGTTTTACAAGGTTGATGTTAGGGACTCAGCTGATGCTGTTTTTGGCTGAAAGGTGCTTCAGGCGGTAGTGTCATGAACTACGTGCTGTTGCTCACTGGGGATCCCACCCTTCTTTTGGACACTGCTTTTGGATGTCCCACTTGTCAAGAATGGAGTGACCCAAACAGGACACCAGGAAAAATGCTATTCTGTGAGTACTCACCTGTAGAATTGATTTTGGTGGTGTCCTGTTCGGGTCGCTCCATCCCACCCTTGTTCTGTTATCCTCTTTTGCCTGTTATGGTGATTACGGTTGTATTGCTTTTTTCTTGAGAGAGTTCATGCTGAAGCTATGTGAAATAACATGGTCTCTTGCCTCCCAGCATGTCTCTGTTTTTACTGCTTTTCAACCACTGGGATTCTTAGGGAGACAGATGCCTTTATATGGGCCGGGGGAGCCACGATTTTCATCTTGCAGTCACTGCGCCACCTTGTGGCGGATAACCCACTTGTCAAGAATGGAGCGACCCGAACAGGACACCACCAAAATCAATTCTACAGGTGAGTACTCACAGAATTGCATTTTTGTATCTGCAGATCAAAAGCAGTGATAACCGTTTGGGAGGACATGGTACAAGCTCACAGTATGGGATGCATTCCTACTATCCTTCATACCTGGCACCAAGCATGGCTGCTCCTTCTTGTCTCCAACCCATCTTCACATATGAGGAAAACACAAATTTCACAGATGCCAGAGCAAGTGGTAAGTCTTTGTTCTTGTTATTTCAAAGTGCTGTATATAGATTAGATGACCTCAGGACATAGAGTTGATGCCACAGTGGTGCCTATCCTGACGGGTCTCAAAGGCTTTTTAGGAGTTGTTATTAGTCAGAACGTTAGAGAATATTTTCTAGATTGGAATTTCTCTTAAATATCCCTTAAAATGGAACGAAACCAAGGTTTTTCACTCATGTGGGTTTTACCTGGGCATCCCAAGTAGGGGTCACCCTGTATTCTTACTTCTCCGGCAATGCCACAGCAAATGCGCAGGCTCTCCTCTGATCAGAATAGATTGCTGGGTGACACCAGCTAATCAGAATGGATTGCAACATCCTTTAATCTTTTTGGAGTTAATGAAGGTGCCGGGCAGCTCCACCAGTGTTTCCTTCTAGCAGATGTGCACCCACTGTGGCCATTCAGAAATGGCTTGTATGGGTGCATGCATCAGCTGGTGAAAGCCAGTAAAGCCACCATGACCCATGAATGCGTAGTGGGTTCACTGGTTCGGTAAGTATAAGTGAACCTGTTGTTTTTTTATACTACAGGGCCGGGACATTAGGGCCTTAATCTGTTTCAACAATGTGTGCTATGTTACATAGCTTGTAAGGCAGTAGCAGAACAGTTAGCTGAGATGAAAGTGCCTCCAAGGGACCTTTTTTAATTTTAGTCCTAGAGTGTGACCTTCTGGTGTCCATTTCTTATAGTCTGATGCTGCCTTACCTGGTGCATTTTAGGTTAGGTCTGGGCTTTGATTCAACCAAAGTTTTTGTCGCTGTTGGCTTCCTATTTTTTAATGAAGGATACTTTCTCTGTTTTTACCTTATTGGGTATGGCGAAACTACAGCCGACAGGGGTGGTCCTGGGCCTGTTGTCTTCAATTATGTGGAAATAGTTGCCGTCTGAAAATATGGGTTTTATTTGTTATATTGCTTGCTATAACTGAAGCTAATGGGGTGTAGGTACAGCCTTCTAGACCCTTTTTAAAGAAGTAGAAGAAATACACTGTGTGTCCAGGAAAAGATGTTATGCACTTAGAATCAGGAAACTGCTGAAAAGACCCACCTCCTCAGCACCCATCCAAGGTTATGGCAAGATGAACCTTAGTTTGTAGCAAGAAAGATCCAGCCAATCAAACATCACCTTTTTACTTGCATACCCAGTTCTAAATGGGAAACTATGACACCCCCACCCTGCCTTCCTACCCTGGTGTTGAGGCAGGACGGGGGGGGGTTACAAAGAAAAAACTCATACCTTATCCAGGGGTCCACGTTGTCCTCCCAGCCTCCCACATCTGCCGCAGGAAAAGACACAATCATATCTCCCGGGTCCACGGACACTCCTGCCGCATATTCATGTGGTGGGACGCATGCACGGAGCCAGGGGATGCGGCCCCTCCAGAAAGTAAGGTTTTTTTTTTCTTTGAAATGAAGCAATCAAGCAATAAGGAAGCAACCGTGGGCAGCGCAAAACTTCCCCCTTCAAATCCTTTACTGGCCTAAATCGGGATGCCTCGCTGTATGAAACCCCTGGGGATGCTGGTAAACTAACCTTTACCAACTCTATAACGCCGCTGTTTTCTCCGGTCACTGCAACCCCAGCTTCCTTGTAGCTATGGCACGCTTCTGCCCCCAGCTACTCAGATAGGCTGGGGATGGGATGGGAGTTTTCTCCAGATTACAGGGAAACCGGGCATGTGGCCAGTGGGCTGGTCACATCAGCCAGCATTCGATCAATTCTGACATTTCAAAAATTCTATGTGGGCATGGCCTCAGCGGCAGACATCCCTATTTTTTTTTTATTTAAACAGGGCCACCGCCCAGCCGACTGACAAACGTGTCATGCAGCGTTGTGTTGTATATAAAAGTATAAAAAAATACATAAAATGTTTCACATTTGTGTCATTTTATGAAAATAAATGTAGTAATAGTAGTTAAAGATAACCCTGTACATGCAGTAGTTGGAGTATGCAAGAAGCAGTGGGCAAAGTGTCTGTGGCTTTGCCACTTGAAAAAAGAACATTGCATGATTACATTTTCCTAAGACATTTTTATGATATTCCAGCTTTTATGACTGCACTACCTAGATACTCTACGCTCTACGTTTTTGTTATAGCTTTCTGGGAAATCTCTATTTTCTCTGATCTTAAAATTAATGAACCAATATTTCTACATTTCCTTGATACAGGAACAGGCAATTGCCTAGATGTTCTGTATGTATAATTAGCTTTTCATATGATATGTAGAGGCTCCTTGCCTTTAAACATCTCCTCTCGCTTGCTCTCTGTACTGTGGATAAATGTGGAACAACTATATCTGCCTTTAAGGCTTTACCTCTACATTGTTTTCCCTTTGAAATGTTTTCTAAATGTTTAAAAGGGAATGCTTTTGACATTCTTTATACATAGTTTTACTGTAACACTATAAAAAGCTGTTTATGATCTGAACATGAGGGGGTCATAATTCATTCCCTGAACTATACTTACAGGTAATTTACTTTTTCACTGCATAAACATGTATGGATAAATGAATCTCTGTTCACAGCACAAAAATCCACAATGGAATCAGATGCTTTGGCAAGCAAAGTTCTCTATAGATCATAGGTGCCAAAACCTTTGCTCCAGAGCCACAACAGGTCATGTTTTGTGGATTTTCATATTCCTGCTTCTATAGCTCAGTCTGAGCACCAATTACGTCACCTAGATATCTGTGTATATCTTGAAAACCTGGCCTTTTGCTTGAGGAGAGGGTTGAACATACATGAAAACATTTTTTGCTTTGCCGAGAAAGTTGTTTGCTCTTTGGACCCATTGACTAGTCCTTTTGTTTTATCTTTAAAAGATTTAATGTGGACCAACACCCAGGATTTTGACTATCCTGGGTATTGGTCCACTTCCGCGGGGCACCCCGATCGTGGGTGCCCCGCTGTGTGAAACCCCCCAGAAAGCCCCGAACACTCACCTGACCCCGCTCCCACGTGACTTGCTCGTCCAATCGCCGCGGACAGACAAGGAGAAGCAGCGACGCACAAGCTGAACGCGAGCCGCCTCCCGCGCGTGCCTCTTACAGGGAGCGCGCCCGCGCCGGGTGCGCACCCTGCTAGAGGGACGCACGGGAGGCGGCGGCGGCCCGCGCATGCGCCGCTGGAACGAGGATCAGGTAGGATTTTCGGGGATCTGGGGGGGTTTCACACACCGATCGGGGTGCCCCGCAGTCAGGGAGCTGATCGGTCCGGGAATCTTATAGATTCCCAGGCCAATCAGGGGAGGGTGTTGGTCCACTTTAAAGGGAAAGTCCACATTTGTGAAACTATTAGGTGACCAGATAATACTATGAGCCTAACACATCCTTACAGTTGTCAAAGTGCCACTTTCATAATATTAATCCTGAGATTCAGGTATGATATTTATGTGTTATGTTCTTAAAGGGATTGGTGAACCTAAAACAAATGGAGCTCCACCTCCAGGGCCTGCTGGACTACAATTTATCAGGAAATAATGAAAAATAACTTCCCCAACCCTGTGCCTTGGTTTAACTAGATGGACATATGTCTTTTTTTTAACTATGTAACCACCACCAGCCATGGTTCAGCGGAACCTGACCCCATGATTGGTTACAAATACTTAAACTTCCTGCCTTTACTGAACCACATTTTAGCCTTACCTAATGCCTTAGTTTGAAATAAAGCATGTATATAATTTTGTGCATTATTTTAAGGCAAGTTTTTTGAATCAAGGCCTTTATCTCCATCATGTTGTTGATATCTCCTGCAGCTATTGCAGTCACCAACAACCCCTAGGAGCAAAAACAAAAACAAACTAATTAGAAAACCAATGATCTTCTAACCATTTCACACCATCACTCCTACTTAACAGCTAACAATATGTATAGACATCTATTCACCAATCACAACCATTTAGTAAGAAGAAAAAGAGAGATGGCTTATGTAAAGTTGCTTGTAAGCTTTTCTTGTAGTCTGAATCTTCTATCCATTTTTCTCCTGACATTGTTCGTCCTCTTGTTTTTTCTAAGCCATGTTTTTTTTCGCTAGCTTGTAGGTTTGAGTCTTTGTTTTTTAGCAGGTATATTGTTTTCTAGTGTCTACTCCAATGGGTTTATTCCCTTTTGTCCTGCGCTCCCTTTCCATGCTGTGGGGCGTTCCACACGTAATACAGAAGATGTAAGATTAATAAGCTTAGATTTTGGGGCATTGACCATAGAATCCTTTTTCTCAGTAGACCCCTCTCTGTTGCAGCTTTAGTACATCCTTCAGTATTTTACTTCTTTGCAACTGTTATTTTTCATAAAACTAGAAGAACATAACTAACGTTTCGGCTGAACAGCTCTAACCAGTTAGTAAATGTAAATGGTCTCACCCATCTTCAGTGATGCCCCATATCGAGTACAGGACAATGGCAGACATGGCCAAGCAATATATGAAAAGTGAAAGGTCCAACTTCAAGCTTAAAATAATCCAAGCTTTATTGTTGCAGATTTAAAATGATCTAAACATTAATTGATAACAAAGACAGTCCTCACATGACGCGTTTCGAGGGAAACATCCCCCTTAGTCATATAGAAGAACATTACATTTCTGTGCATATTATTTTTCTTGATTCAGTTTTGGTTATACTATACCCCATTACCACATATTTATTGAGCGGTATATGTTTCCATTCGTTGATAATTTTCTGTTAAAAACAATTAAGCAAAACAATTTATATTATAATATATATAGAAAGGTTCTCTAAAATCAGCAGAGTACTTTGTACTTTGAGTACTTTGTCTAGGTAAATGGTAATTGATTAGTTATAGGCTTAGCATTATATGGGATTCATTTGATGTGTTTATTTTAGTAGCAGCGGTTGTAGTGGTCTACGCATTGGTTTCCCTGTAAGTAAAATAAACCAGGCACGAGTGGAATAACCTTCAGGGAAGCCATGCTGTCCTTCTGTCAGCCGCTGTCTTTGAAAATTGCCTATAGAGTTAGTGAGCAGGAACAGTTAAGATTTACAAACAATGATGAAGCTTGTCACGCATCTTTCACCATTCATCATTGCGGCCGCCGGAGTCGGGCGGTGAAGTGTTCTTCATAAAAACCAGCTCAGTGTGAAATACACCTCGCTGCAATGTTTACTGCTCTGAAACTCGTCACAGCCCTTTATAGTAAATCCAGATTGCGATGTGACATTACAGTATATCATTGCGGAGCGCGGTGGGGTTTACACTAGGAATGAGTGCAGTTCACACCAGATGAGATGTCCAGATTGAGTTATGTAGGAATTTGGCTGTTAGATGGGAATAACTTTTTCCCCTCTCATGTTTTGTTTTATGTTTTTTTTTTTTCCTTTTTTAAGTGGAGAAAGTTAACTTATTTTTCTACATCCTTCTTTTTCCTTGTGACGTGATCTTTTCATCAGAAATTTCCCTGTTTACTTTTCCTGTTAACCTTGGATTTGAAAATTGAAAATGTTAGCATGATTCACAAGCTCTCTTTGCACAGGGCAATATACTTTATATAGTGAAGCATATATCAGTACTCATACACTCATTCGTTATGGAGGATAACGTATTACAAATTCAGCTTGCTTTGTGTCCCTGTCCAATGCTGCATGTAATGAAATTGCCATGTCTGGCCATTAAAAGGCACTGCCTCTAGTGCTGAAAAACTGGAGGCTACAAGAACTGGCCTTGTCGCTTCTAGCCAAAGAAGGATAGAGGGTGGGCTATGTATTTGGAATTATTTGCTGCACTTTTATTGTCTAAATATTATATACATTATGTTACAGTGTCATAAATTGTATTTTAAACTGAAAATTGATATGCCATTTAAAAGTGAGCTTATGGGAAACCCAGTGAATGAACTAAGCCCAAGTCCATGCATGTGTGTAAAACCCCCTGGGCACTGGTAATCACTTACCTTTCCCCAGTACTGTGCATGCGTGGTCTCTCATCCAATCTGTTTGATGTGTATGTGTCATTCAGCAAACAGCTCTCATTGTTCTCAGTGGGGAGCGCAATCTGTCGCATCCCCTGCATCTTGGGGCTGTGCGCTCCCCATTGAAGATAAAAAGAATTGCGTTCAAATTTGAGGGAGATTAGGTTAGCGCAATTTGTCGCATCCCCTGCATCTTGGGGCTGTGCGCTCCCCATTGAAGATAAAAAGAATTGCGTTCAAATTTGAGGGAGATTAGGTTAGTGTAGTTTTTGGATGTCGTTTTTTTTATTATTATAATAAGCAAAGCCCACTTACCTGCCAGCCTGCAGCCTCGATCTGGATGTGGGCTGATTTTCTCAAGTCTCAGCACTGTCAGCTCTGTTCTTGTCCGTTCTGCCAGAGCAGGTTTTCTTGTTGATAGACAACATGGCGTTCCTCACATGAATGTCCACTGCTGATGTGCTATCAGTGATGGACTATTAGATGAATGCTCAGGGCTGGTCAGATCTAATAGTGCTGCAATGGTGCAAACTCTGCCTGTAGTACTACGGGGATTGAGTCTGCAGGCTGGCAGAGGTTTGGGGTTCAAAGAGGACCAAAACCCATTTTGACCAGCTCTTGAGTGTAATAGACTCTAGGGCCAGGCAATTCCCTATCCTTAAGACATCCTAAAACCATAGGTTCGCCTAAAGATCTGGCAATCCCACAGCACGTGGTGTGCACAATATAATAGTAGCATGAGTACACCAATCAAGAGCATGCGGGTGCTGTTTCACAAGGTCCCCTCCCTTCAGAACTAGATTTTTTATCATATGCCCACAGTAGTAGCGAACCAATCAAGACCAAGCACAATCATAAAACCCAGGTCATGTTTTCATGCATTAAACAAAACCTGAATATTTGACTTTCCCAGGTTTTATTCCGTGCTCCCAGACTCACTCCTCTTTGGGTACCTTCTCCCAACAGCAATTTTAAGATCAATTCACAGGTGTTTAATGGGATTTAGATCTGGTCTCATTGCTGACCATTTCAAAACTCTCCAGTGCTTTGTTCCCATCAATTTCTGGTTGCTTCTTCAAGTATGTTTGGGGTCATTGTCCTGCTGGACGCAAACCCAGCATGACCTAGGATGCAAACCCAGCATGACCTAGGACGCAAACCCAGCTTCCTGACACTGGGCCCTGTACTGCCACCTCATCTGTCCATAGGACAGGATTTGAGCTTGTGTACATTTTGGCAAATTAGGGTCTAGCTTTTTTGTGTCTCTGTCAGCAGTGGGGTCTTTCTGGGTCTCCTGCCATAGCGTTTCATTCTATTCAAATGTTGACGAATAGTTCGAACTGACCTTGATACACCCTGAGCCGGCAGGAAAGCTTCAATGTTTTTTGGAACTTGATTGTGGCTGCTTACCCATTATCCAGACTATACTGCAACCTTTCATTCATTTATCTGATATTTTTCCAAAATTTTGGTTCTTAAGTGCTCAAACAGTTCTCTTCTCCTCCTATGTTCCCAATGTGGCACACACAGACAACTAATAGTCAACGTCTCCCATTTTTATCTGGTTTCAGCTGTGATTTTTAAATTGCCTACATCCGTTATTTGCCACAGGTGAGTTTGAACGAGCTTTACATGCTTGCAAAGTTCTTTGCCCACAATTTTGAAATGGTGCCAACAAATTTGTTCAGCCCGTTTTTGGAGCTTTATCATTTATGTGAAATTATGTTCTGTTTGCCTTCTTTCTGTGTCTCTTTGTTTTGTTCCAATAAACCCAAAGGAAATAAATACTTTATGTGTAATATCAATAATTTCCTGGGATAAATACTTCAGGAAAATTTCCCGGGGTGCCAATACTTGCAGCTATGATTGTATCTGTGTCTATTGTTGTGTAGATTTACCTTTACCAACCTTGTAGCCTCTGGTTGCCTTGCCTTTTGTATAGTTATATTGAGTGCATATATGAGTATATAGATCAGTAGCATGTTCCTTGCTGCTCAGCTAGTACAGCTTTTTGTAGGTGGGGGCTGTAGCAAGTGCAGGTGTTGAGCTTTCTATGTTTTCATTTTGTGCTTTGTGAGCCGATTTCAGTAATCCTATATAACTCTATGACTGTGAAAAGATAACAGGTCTTTGTAGCAGCTTGATTGAGTTACCTTTTCTTTACACATCGAGATGCAGAAGAACAGGCTCTCACTGTCCCTCCTGTTTGGCACCAGTGCTGCCGACACTTTACAGGATGCTCAGTATAGCTGGAATGCAGGATGCTGCCAGAATTCTTTAGAAAGGTGTTAACCCCGCATTGCTCTGCATGTGATGAAATGCTTCAACTAGATGAAATGAATAATAATGATGTTTTGTTAGCCCGTACTTGCTAGCACTGCCATTTGTAAAGCTTCAACGCTGTTAGCTACTAGTTACCTACAGTCAATATAAATATATCTATGTTTCCCATTCTAGTTGGATATGTACCACCATCACATGTCAAATATTGGGCTCCACTCTCAGTGGCATTATGTTGATGATGGATGTCCTATAGTGCTTTGTCTTTCTTCTACATATATATCCTCATGCCCTTTATCCATTGTATAAGTTCAACATTATATATACATATATTGTCATTTTATATCTTTACTAACCACTTAAAGAGGACCAAAACCCACCCTGGAGTCTATGAGACTCCAGGGCAGGCATGCTTGCTCCCCCTGGGACACCCTGATCGGGGGTAGCCCCGCTGTGTGAAACCCCCCCAGGTTACCCAAAAACTCACCTCTGCTCCAATGGCGCATGGGCGAGCAGCCGCAGCATCCCCGTTATACCTTTAGAAGGGCCCGTACCAGGCATTTCTGAATGGCCGGTGCGGGCACACTCCCTGATAGAGGGTAGTGGGGGATGCAGCCGCCAGTGCGTTCGGATCTGCACGTATTAGATGAGGTCCTGGACGAAGGAGCTCAAGCGGATCCGAGCATGCTGATTGGAAGAGCGGCCAGGTATGCATTGTAGGACCGGGAAGAGTTTGTTCAGGCGACCTGGGGGGTTTCACACAGCGGACGCCGCCGATCGGGGTGCCCCAGGGGCAAGAACCGAAACCCAGGATAGTCAAAATCCCGTGTTTTGGTCCACTTTAAAAGGCATCTATAAGCTAAAAAAAAAATTGCGCCAATTTGTGATCATCGTCACTGACCAGTTCAGAAAAACTGTCCCCAAGCTCTAGGTTCGCCACCATAGTCTTTTCTATTACTGCCCACACTGTATTCTCTGCACACCCAATGTAGTTGTTTAAACCGGACCAACACCCTTATATGCATCCTATTCCCAATTCATATTGCTGCACATAAAAATTAATTTACCCTTTCCTGCTGTGGTCAATTTTAAAAATAAAATGATTGCTCATGGAACTGCAGGCCATCTGCAAACAGGAAGTGCTGCTGGTTTTCCTGTTCTTGTGCATTGGCAGTTATGTTAGTAATCCTGACAGCAGAACGGCTTAAATGCTGAGAGAGGGCTCCAAAGTGGCTGCTACCACTAGAAAATCAGTGAGGTGGATGCAGGAGCAAATGTAAGTGCTGATAATGATTCAATATCGTGTACAGATGGGGCAAGGGAGTTTGGGGGCTTTTTCTTTTCCAATTGTGCAAGGCTGATGGTTCAGTTTAATTACCGGGATGTTGACAGGGTGCTTCTGCCATGGCTCTGCTCTTGCAACTTTTGTCCAGAATCCATCAACCAACCTGGTGAGTACACAGATTCCAGAGCTGGATTTTCTCAGCATGTGATTATTAAAGTTCATGTGTGGGGATTACTGCAAAAAAAACTCCCTCACCACACTGGATCCCTGGTGAGGTATTTTTATTTTGTAACCCCCTCATCCTACCTTAGCACCAGGGGAGGGTGGCAGGGCTAGGGCATACACTTAGACTGGACGCCCAGTTTAAATACATGCCAGGGACTGGTTAGGAGCTAGATTTGGAGTTGATAGCCATGGGCAGCAGAACTAAGGGATCTAGTCTTTCCAGTAAGTATTTATTATTATTTGTATTATTGCCTGGACAGACCCTTTGAAGGTATGGACTAATGATTCGAGTGATGTGCTGGGATGAGATGAGAATCATGCTTTTGTGCTGTGGATAGTGAACTTCATGCCCTCCAAGGCACGCATTGAAACCTATTTTTTTAATCGGACCTGTACCTTTGATCACTCATTTACATCTACTTTTTTGTAAAAGTGTTATCGTAAGAGAAAAGTCGCTTGCTCCTATGTACTTGTCAGCCATTTGCGTTGGGGGCTGTGCAATCTGACAAGTAAGGCTTCTGTGTCAGGGCAAAGGTGAGTCACTGCTGACATGAGCAGCCTCAGCAGCCACTGAACTGCTATTAATGACCTCTCAGCATCCGGGGGCTGTCAATCTTCCCTATAATGCTAGCTGAAGTGCAAAGTTAATGCTCAGTTGTTTTATTACAACTCATGGGTTAAGAGAGCGTAATGGCTAGAGGGGACAGATAAGCCGATTGTACTTTCTGTCGTCTTGTCTCGCTTTAAATACTGCTCTAAACGCTTTGCTGATGGGCCATAGATTGGGTTAAATAGCAGGATAATTGCAGCTCGCATCTTACTTGCAATGCCTTGTATTACAGCTGTAGCAGCTCTCGCCTCGGGCTGTGAGCCTATTTTCTTTTTTACGCATCCTTCGTTTTAACTCCGTCTACGATTTTGTCAAGCAACTGTTGCAGAGCCAAGCAGGTTTTTATGAATGGATTTATGAATGGATGTCTTCTTTTGCAAAGGGTGACAGAGGGTTATTTAAGAAAATAGACAGATGTTAAATCTTCCCAAAAATTACTTTCTGCCAGACATACCCGCAGCATATTTCTCCGACAGATGTGGAAGAAACCGTGAAAAGACACCTTATCTATTGTGAGGTTATAGTTGTATTCAAGGAGGATAAGTAAAAGGGGGTCTCTGCACATGCTTTGTAAACCCTGTAATAGTAATAAGCCAATGGTCCCTGTCTAAATGTAATTTATATTTAAACTAGAAAAGGTTTTAAATAATATTTGAAAAGAAAGTTTTAGGGTTAGACACTTGAAGGGTAATTCATTAAAATTTGAAGAGGCTCTGTAAAAAAAAATAATAATAATCATTTTTACATTGTACAGAATTTATTAATGAGGTAGATATTTTTAACTAGTACTGCAAAAATATGTTGTGAGACAATGATTATTCTTTTTGTGGGAAAACAGGAGGCTAAGGGCAGTTCAAATTTCACATAAGACTAACTGGTTCTCCATAGAATGAGTTACTGAGGCTGTTACCATCAGGGTACCCCTTCCTTGCACAATTTCCATAGTCAGGTCATGGGAAGCTGGCTACTAACTTCCGACCTACAAGGTTTACATAAAGAGGAGCAGCAGTCGACTTTGACATAAGCAGCACTGGTCATACTACCGGTAGTTTTAAAGTGTAAAGTCCAGACCAAAGACCTCCCCCCCCTACCCCTCCAGATTATGGCATTTAATCTGAAGCCCCTCCCTTGGGGCTACTGGTGGCATCCTCCATTAATGCTGTGACTAAGAGCTTCATTGACTCTTGAGACACCTCATGAATTCACTAGTTTCCATATAAAGGGGGTTATTTACTAAGCATTCGCCGGCCATTCGCTGGCCTATTCGCCAGACGAAGGCTGTGTTTGCCGTAATTTCATCCTGTCGTTTTTGCTAGAAGAATGCTGAAGAACGGCTTTTCAGTGCACCAGCTTTTAGCGGCAAAGTCCATAGGAATGTCTGTTTATGTAATTTTTACATATGTCACTAATACATCGTGCGTGAAGGTACGATAGCTAACTAGTATTAGAGGAACAACTAATAAAATTGCTTCCCAAACACCGCAAACACTATAGAGAGTGTCACACCTACCTTCTGAGATGAATTCCATACTACCATAAGCTGTTAAAGTGGACCAACACTCACTGCTGATCGGCCCGGGAATCTATAAGATTCCCGGGCCGATCAGCAGTGGGTGTTGGTCCACTTTAACAGCTTATGGTAGTATGGATAAGATAAGATCAGCTCCCGGCCTGCGGGGCACCGTGATCGGGAGTGCCCCGCTGTGTGAAACCCCCCAGGACGCCCGCAAATTCTACCTGTTCCTCGTTCCAACGGCGCATGCGCGGGCCGCCACCGCCTCTTGCTCATCCCTCTAGCAGGACGCGTACCCGCGCCGGCCGTTTGTGAATGGCCGGCGCTGGCGCGCTCCCTGTAAGAGGGACGCGTGAGAGGCGATGGCGGGTGCTCACCTTGTCCGTCGACGGACCTCGCTTGTCCGTCGGCTGTGATTGGTGGAGCGAGTCTCGTGGGAGCGGGGTCAGGTGAGTTTTTGGGGGTGCCCCGCGGAAGTGGACCAACACCCAGGATAGTGAAAATCCTGGGTGTTGTTCCACTTTAAGTGGGTTTTAAGCATGATTTCTGGATTTGTAACAGCAAAATGTGCTGCCCACTGTCAAACGCACCCTGTTCGCTAGTAAATACCACCAGAAAATCAGTTGTTTCCTGTGTTCTCCTGTGCAAATTAGCTCAGATCGCCACACGGCCGGTGCTAAACTGGTGAACAGGTGCAAGTGTAGTAAATGATGCTCAGCATTTTTTAAATTACACCAAATAGCTTTTAGATTGTACAATGAATTGCCAGATTTTTGGGGGAATAATGTTGGCCTATCCCAGGCAATAGTAACTGGCAATACTGCCAAAAAAAATGTGTGTCTATACCAGGAACAAAGTATGAGTGATCGCCCTTGGCTAGGTCTCTATTCAACCTCTAGTCATCTGTGCAAAGGTGAACAGATTACCATCAGGAGCTGGATGTTGCACTTCAATAGGTGATGACCACACACGGGGGCTGCCCACTGATTCCAAAGAGTTTCTAGCAATCACCTAGAATAAACAACCCATTAAGTCCTTTTTTCCAGCATGCTACTTTGTTTTTATTGTGCTTGATGGGATGTAATTAAAAAATCGGAGATACAGTCCAAAACAAAAGTGTGCAAGAGATTTTAATAGTTAATAGTTTACCTTGTAAATGTAAGTGTATGTCAGTGTAAAAAGAATTAAAAAGTCTACATGTTACTGCAGACTTACTGGGGGTCATTCTAAAGACTTGGTGAAGCAAGTGTTCTAATTTTTCTTTAAAAAATCACCTATATGTGTGATGGGGAATTTTTACAGGTACAGGTGCATCATTTTTCCAACGAGGTAGGAACGATTGTTTAAAGGTTTGCTAACAACAGCATCCTATGGGATACACTAAAGAATGTGATATTTTTTTTCTACATAGCTCCTAGCGCCATCATCTTCTGTAGCGCTTTACAAGGTATGATTACAGACAAGGTAAAACATTTAGTACCTGGAGCAATACAAAATAAAATGCCGCAAGGTTTAAACAAAGTGTTGTGAGCACAGGAGACAATAGGAAGGAGTGCCCTGCCCTTGCGAGCTTCCAGTCTATAGGATGGGGAAGGAGACAAAAGGGAGGGATCACAAGTGGTAGAGCCTGAGTTTGGTGGCATGTGCCCAGTGAAGGTTCTAGGAGTTGCTTAAGCTAGGTTATATGCTTGTCTGAAGAAGTGAGTTTTGAGGGCACTTTTAAAGGCTTGGAGCGATGGAAAGTGGCGGATTGAGCGGGGAAGTGCATTCCAGTGAAGCGGGGAGGCACGGGAAACTTTTAAGCATTTTTTTTTACCTTAATATTGGAAATATTAAATACTTCGCCTGTAAAAAAGTGCTGGTGATTTTTAGGAAAAAATTACAACAAATATTTTTTTATTGCACCTTTTTGTCTGTTAAAATTAAAAACCTCGCCGAGATGAAGGCTGCAGTTCACACCCAAATTTACACCGACAGTTGAACTTGCTTCACTAGGGGCCTTATTTATGACTGGCACCATTTAGCATTGTTCTGGTGGCTATAGCGCCAGTTTTGGAGCGTCTGTGCTGTGGACTACAATGGCCCTAGAAGTTGCTGCAAACGAATTAACTTTGATTGTTGCACTTAGGTATTGGCCAGCCTGTGTCCGCGCCTGTTGGACCCCACTGCCAATTATCCCAGTGCCAGTGAGCGCCACTTTGTACTGCTGCCTTTTCAGAGCTGCACAGCGTATTTATGAATTTTTTCCTTCTTGAAAAGTTTGGTGCTGTACAGTTACATTACAGTTACAAGAAATCACTGTAGGGGACAAACTTTACAGTGTGTTTGAGCTGCGTTTTAGTTGTTGTCCAGATTACAGATTTGTAGCAAAAAGAAGCCACAAAAAAATGTCATTTGGCAACATTTAGGTCCTGTGATTCAATCATTGACACGTCTCAATGCAAGTTCTGTACAAATAAATGTGTGTAACTTTAATAATTAAGCATAAAACACCTTTGTGCTTTATGGGAATTTGACCTAGAGCGCCAGGTTTCCACTGGTGCTGCTTCAACCAGAGTGCCAAGCGCTGCAACCTTTTGGGCGCTAGTGTTAAAGCGGACCTTCACCCTGAATAAGAGTCTATCTTGTATGTTTCCCCCACCCTGTACATACAGATTGCGCACATTAAAAATCATCCTACCTGCATCCACTGCATTTTCTGAGCCTGTAAATATCCAAGATGGTGGCTCATGGAGTGAAGTGACTAAAAATGTAAAATTTATTAATTTTAGATGCGGAGGAATAGTTTTTTAAGGGTTTGGGCTTTTCAATAAATGATGCTGAAGGTCCGGTTTAAATAAGAGGCTAGTTGGGGGCCGCATCAGCACAGCCTGTTTTTTGTTTCTTAAATCGCACGCTAAGAGCCACTGAGGCCAAAAAAGTGGTGCTGACGCTTCATTAATAAGGCTCGAAGTCTTTAGTCTTGAGGAGGCTGGACTTGTTGAACAGAAGCGAGGGCACACCATGTAACTGTCCATCTGTAAGGTGCTTATTAGTAATGAACATTCAATAGCATGCTGGGGACATCCCCAAAAATTTTAGGGAGCCATAAAAAAAAAATCTTACACTCAGTCTGGCTTTACTGCTTCCACATCCCATATGACTGCGGGCAGCCTATCAGGCTCTCTGACCATGGAAGGATCCTGGAAGAGGTGGGTATTGGCAGCCATTCTCCAGCTTATGAGGCATTGAGGCGTATACAGTGGGGTATCCTGATAAGTCATTTTCGATTGGAACCTGCTCTTTAACTACCCTAATGTCAATCTAAAGCACTGCATGACAGGTAAAAGAATCTACATAATCAGAAGAATTGCAACAGCAGTAAGCCATTTTGCCATGTAACATATTGACATACATATATTGATATACATTTTTATCATTTTACATTTTTAGAGATTGAGCTGATTTAAGCAATATTAATCACTTATGAGCTGTCTGTGAGACATAAATAACAGCGAAATCGAAGCACAGCCATAATCTGTACCATTGGAAGTTAATGCTATCTCCCCAATTCTTTTCAGAAGAATTGAAAATAACTCAAGTGGGCTTTTTACTTGGGTTAGGATGTGGGTAAACACTGTGCTAGTTGGGCTGTCTGTCTGCAAGCTGAAATGCTTCCCTAACCCCCGTTATTGAGCAGTAAGATCAAGGATTGATTCTGGGTTATGGAGAAGGAGGCTGATCAAACAGACATCTGAACAGTAATGGCTGGAATTGATCAGCATAACAGTAGAGCATTATTGGGGATATACGTATTCAAAGATATTTGCCATCCTATATACCTAAAACATACCTAATATACCTAAATGTGTAATAAGACATGGGAAAATAATACAAATCATAGGACACTACACATAATCCCAAACCAACATCATTGTCCTTCCAACACCAGAATAGACAGAACATGTAGCTATATTAGATCTATATACCTTTGTTTTTTTCAGAAAAGGAAACAACTATAAAAACATTAAAATAAAAACAGAGAAAAGAATACCTTCTGTATGGAACATTTCAATCAACTCAGTTCTGAAAGTTTGTGGTTTGATATTGTATTTTGCATAATGAGCCTGATTTACTACACTCACATCTATTCTCCAGTTTAGTACAGGCCATGTGTGCTGCAAGTGTGGAATAATGCTGCGATCTAAGCTATTTTGTTTTGGCGAACACAGGGAACAACTGATTTTTTGGTGTTTTTTTGCTGTGTCTTCGCCGTAGTTCGCCGGTCAAAATGTGTGGTATTTACTATCGAACATGGTGCATTGACAAGCGAACTGCGGCAACACATTTTGCTGTTACAAACCAGAAATGGTGCTGAAAATCCACTTAACAGCTCATGGCAGCCTGGAATTTGTCTCAGAAGGTAAGAGTGGTGTCTCTAGAGAGTCTGGGTTGTTTGGGAAGCCTCCAAATAATAATTATAAAAAAAAATTACAAAATCATGTGGAAACTCCAATACTAGTTATCTATCTGAACTTCACCCTCAATGTATTAGTGACAGATGTAAAATTTACATAAACAGCCATTCTCAGCGAGAATAACATTGATTCCCATGGGGTTCGCTGCTTTAAGCTGATACACTGAAAAGTCGTTCTTTGGCATTTGCTGGCGAAAGCGATGGGGCGTAATTACGGCAAACACAGCCTTCATCTGCTGCATAGACCATTTTTATCATAGCCAATGCTGCACACTAGCAAAAGCATTGCGAATGTCCAGCGGACGCCCATTCGCTGTGTTCAGAATTTAAAGCAGGAGTTCCCCAACAGTTTTTTTATCATGTACCACTTTCCATTTTTCAATTAAAGTCAAGTATGAAATGGGTGACATGTGTCTTGCTAAAAATTCTCACATCTTTTTTTAAGATTTGCTTTTTGAAGAGACATGTTTTCCTATTTTATAAGCCTATTTTCATGTGTACGCCATTTCTCTGAAATTTGCCGCTATCGTACACTATGTCTGCCTTTTAGAAAGCTATGTGCACCACTTTTTATGCCACCACAACTGTACACCTGCTTTCCTTGAACCTTTTACGATATAGTCACTTGTGTTCTCAGTTTATACTCAAGATTTTCGATACTATTTTTGGTGTATGTGCCCTTTATATGCTGCTTCTCACACTTTGTTTTGTCTTTTTATGTATCTTTTTTATTTGCTACTTATCACTATCAAGAAGTAAAATACGTTCATGAACATTCCACAAATAAAATCAAAAAATAGAATGCATCAGCTACAACAGAGTACAGTTCTAGCATTTAAACTCTTTTACAGTCTCAACATGTTGAAATAGAAATAGGGACATTGAACCTTATAATCAGTTTTACGTGTCTATGCATGTTTCTATAATATATATATATATATATAAAACAGTCCTTTTAAAACGCCTTGGGTGCACTTTTTAATAAACTCTTATGCTTGGTGACTGCAGAAGTACTTCTAAAGCCTGTCAGAAATACTCGCTATCCGTCTTAAGAAGATCATTTATTCTTGGATTCATTGTAGAGACATAACTGTGCTTCTTTATTGTTTGCTGAGTAACTGGCTTCTTTTTTCTTCTTAACACAGTTGTCTGTTGAAGCAGACATTTTATTTAGCTGTCAGGGCGAAACAAATGTAGACTTTCCAATTCAAAAGTCAATACACATTAAACACATTTTAATTTAGTAAAGCATTTTGAATGCAGTTAATCATTTTGTGAGATATATTGTACCTTGAAGAGCTGCGAGATTTGCAGTGCCTTGTGCTTTGTATTCATGCTTCACTTCATTATAGATGATGCCCCTCAGTGGAGAAACACAAGTGCGCCAACAGTGCAGGTTATTCAGAATAAAGGAAAGGTCAGAGGGGCCGCTCATCTTATTGTTGCTCTAGTGACCCAGGAAACAGAGATAAATACCCAGTTATTTTTAAGTTCCTGTTTGTTTTTTTAATGCTTATATACCTTGTGTTTTATGTTTGCAAAATGGTTTATGTAAAAGAAAATTATCCAGCTATAAAATGCAAAGTGATTCTTAAAAATCATATATATATGTAATCATAATATATTATTATAATATTAAAGTTAAGGTTATTTTAATCATTATCAGCTGCATTTTAAATGTAATCCGTGATAATTGCATCCTTTTGTTTTTGTTAAGAACACTATTTTTGGTGTTAAGATACATTTTTGGTTTGAAAATAAGACATAGCTATCAACTACTTACCTTTTAAATCAATATCTAGTTTCCATACTGTATGAGCTCTCTCCAAATCTTAACAAATCCCTTACAGTACAAAAAAAAACTCCATAAACAGGACCAAAAGTCATATTTGCCTGGTATTTATGATTCCTAGTGGACATCCTTTTTTGGGATGCCCCACAGCCAGAATTGATACCTAACCCTCTTCCCTAGGAGCACACTAATCTTGCCACAATCCAGCACGGTACACAAATATGGGCACAGAAAATGTGCGTAGCATTATTCCCTGCTGTGCTCGCTCTCCATGTCCGGCAGACTGTCAGGTGCAGGAGTGCATACTGCAGGAAATGCTTCCTCTTCTGCCTTTGACTAGAGCTGTGAATTAGGACTAGGTGAGTGTGTTTGGGTAGGGGGTTAGCTAGCAACATCCAGCTATGGAGCATCCCAAATCTAGGCATAATAACTGAACCAAAATGTCATTCATAATAGACTCACTTTTCCTGGTGTCCTGTTCAGGTCGCTCCATTTCTGACAAGTGGGTAATCTGCCACAAGGTGGCGCAGTGACTGCAAGATGAAAATCGTGGCTCCTCCCGCCCATATAAAGGCACCTGTCTCCCCAAAAATCCCCAGAGTTCTTCTTGCAGTCTGACTGCGAAGATGGATGCTATCTCTCTCTATGGATATCGCAGGCGAGCGGGGCATCCCAAGCCTGTCGGCCACTGCAGCCCTTTTCCCACCTTCTTCCGGGGACCCATTCTGCCTACCAGCCTCGGCTACGGAATGGGTGACAGTAGGGGAACACTGAGGGTCAGGCGTTCGGCAGAGCTATGCTCTGGGCCGCAGACCCATAGCCGGCCATAGGCAATGGTGAGCCTGTGTGGGGGGGGGGAGGAACCACTCTGAGACCTTTATTTTCAGGCATGTCTCCCACAATCTTTATTCTTATTGTAGGTGTGTGCTTTTGTCACTGTATTGCTTTCTTGTACTCACCTTCCTTCCTCTCCTCTTCTCTCCTTCCGTCGCTGCTGTGAGAGAGGGGGGGGCAGCGTCCTGCCCGAACGCCTGCTGCGCTGTGTAGGCGCGTTGTAGCACTCCTCGGTGGGAAGGGGGGCATCCCCTGCCTGTTTCTCCCCTCTGCCTTGTCCGGGCGCCATCTTGCCTCTGGTTCTCTCTGGTGCCCGGCTCTCTGGTGCCCGGAGTTCTGGCACGCTGCGGGGAAGGGGGGGCCTTCGAGGTGCTTCAACGGTCTGCTGCTGAGCGCGCTGATGGCGCCATCTTTACTGGGGTCTGCTTGCTCCCTGACGAGGACGCACTGGTACCCTTCCTCCGCCTGACGCTGCTGGAATCATCCCTCAACCTCTGTGCAGGGCTTCCCCAGGCTCGGAGGCGGCATACGGCTCCTCTGACACTTGGTCCGTGAGTCCACTTTTTTTCCTTCTCTCTGTGCATGTGCTGTGGGATGCTCATGTAGTTTTTCGCTTGTGTCTTTCAGACGGGTCCCATTTTGCCCATCAGTACTGTGGTTCCTCCTGGTCTCTACCACCCTGCACCCCCCCCCCCCTCTCTCAGCTTAAGGGTTTAGAGGGAATTATTGGGGATCGTCCGGGTTTGGGCCGTCGGTGCCCTGTAGCCCATTTTATTTTGCTACTAATCACCATAATGGAGGCTTCTGGGGATAGCGAGCTTGGAACCCCCTCTGGGCGGGTTAAGCTCTGTCTCATGTGTGGTACATGCCCTCTGAGCGGTCGCAGCGCCGTTTGTGTACCTTGCGCCCAAAGCATTCTTTTGGAACAGGATGGGGCAAGCGCTGCTGTCCCTAGCCCTATTTTACCTATGGCCTCGCCGACACCCCCGCACCTGCATTTAGCTCCCAGTGAGGGGGAAGCCAGAAGGGGGTCTCAAACGGATTTGGCGCTTCGAGTGGCCAGCATAGAGAGCAAGGCCGCGTGCAAGAAGCGGCATTTCGAGACGGGTTATTCGCTTTTTGCTGATGATGATGATGAGGCTTTTGGTGGCCGAGACTCCATGAAGGAGGGTGAGTTGTTTCATGACTCCGACTCCTCAGGGGACTGACCGGGTGGCTTTGACAGTGACCCTGGGTCTTCCTCGGACAAGGACAGGTGGCTCCCCGATGACACAGAGAAGTTGTTGTCTGCGGTATTTGAAACCTTGCACATTGTACCCCCGAAGGCAACCAAAAAGAAGCAGGGGGACCTATTTTGGCCTGAGAAACAGTGTCTTGTTTTTCCTGAGCAAGGCCACTTCTCCAAGATGGTTTTGAAGGAATGGGAGAGGCCTAACAAATTGCCCTCGGTGCCTAAGGGTCTGCACAGACGGTATCCATTCTCTGAGGAGTCCTGTCCCCCGGAGGCGGATGCTCCTGTTCTGGGGCTCTCCAATACCACGGTTATGCCGTCACCCGATACTGCTTCCTTTCGTGACCCTGCTGACCGGCGCATGGATCAGCTGGCTTGTCACGCCTTCACCTTTGTGGGTGCTGGTCTTTGCCCGGTTTGTGCCACGGCCATTGTTTCCCTAGCCATCGAGAAGAAGGTGAAACGTCTTGTTGATATCGCCAGATTGCGCAAGCGGCGGAGGAGTATAAGGATTTCCTACTAGCCTGCGCGGACTTTATTGCTTTTATAGCCTCGGTCATGGACGATAGCGCCCAGCTTGGCGGCAGGGCTTCGGCTCTGCTGGTTGCGCTCCGTCGCTCTATCTGGCTGTGGCAGTGGGCGGCCGACGCCGCAGCCAAGAAATTGCTCACTGGTATCCCCTTTTTGGGGCTTCGGTTATTCGGGGAGCGTCTGGATCTCCTGACTAAGGATGGGAGACTCCCTCAGCGACGGAAGCCTGTGCGGCCCTTTCGGGGCTCGTCTACTTTTTGCTCCATTCGAGGAGGAAGAGGCTCTTCCTTTTCAGGTGGCCGCAGAGATTCCTGGGGACGAGGTAGGTCCCGTGGCCGACCCAATCCCTCTTGGGGATCCAAGCCCCTGCCAAGACCCCTCAGGCATGAGGAGGCGCCCTCACCCATTCGGGTGGGGGGACGGCTTCTGCTATTTGCTCACGTCCGGAGACTGCACGTCTCGGATCGGTGGATTCAGGAGGTGGTGTCCTCCGGTTACAAAATAGAGCTGGCAGCTTGGCCGCCCCCAAGATTTCTTCAGTCGCAGATATCCCAGAACCCATTGACGGCGCAGGGTCTAAAAATGGCTGTTCAACGCCTTCTGCTGTTCGGGGTGATTTGTCCGGTACCGCACCCGGAGCGAGGTCGAGGGTTCTATTCCAATCTTTTCACGGAACCCAAGAAGGACGGTACTCTGAGGCCTATCCTGGACCTGAAGGGTCTCAACAAGTTTGTCAGATTCAGACACTTTCGCATGGAGACCTTACGGTCCGCTGTGAGCTCACTTCGGCCAGGCGACTTCATGACCACGGTGGACATCAGGGATGCTTACCTGCACATCCCTATATTCCAAGGACATCAGAAGTTCCTGAGGTTCACGCTGGAGGATCACCGCTACCAGTTTGTGGCGTTGCCATTTGGGATTTCCTCAGGCCCCCGGGTGTTCACCAAGGTATTGTCGGGCGTTATGGCCCTTCTGAGGAGTCAGGGCATCCGTGTTCTTCCTTACCTGGACGACTTGCTGATTGATGCTCAATCTCTTCAACAGGTCGAGAGCGACACCCAGGCGGTGTTGTCCACTCTCGAGGATTTCGGCTGGGTGATCAATTACCCCAAGTCTTCGATCACTCCCTCATTGGTGAGGTCCTTCCTGGGCATGACCTTGGACACCTCTCAGGTCAAGGTTTTCCTCCCCCAGCAGAAGGTGCTGTATGTCGCCGCTAGGGTCGGCCGGACGTGGACCTGTTTGCGTCCCGACACAATCACAAGCTTCCAAGGTTCGTCTCCCTGTCAAGAGATCCTCTGGCCTTCGCCACGGACGCTCTGGCAATTCCTTGGACGGAGTTTCGGCTCCTTTACGCCTTTCCTCCATTTCCACTCCTGGGTCGAGGGCTGCGCAAGAGGGGGTGCCAAACATTCTGGTGGCCCTTCGTGGGCCGCGGCGGTGTTGGTTCCTGGACATAGTTCAGATGTCAGTGGATCGCTACACCATGCCCGACGATCCAGGGCTTCTCACTCAGGGGTTGCTACTCCACCCCAATTTACAAACGCTGGCTTTGATGGCTTGGCTGCTGAAACCTCCATCCTGATGGAGAAAGGGCTGTCTGCCACGGTCGTGCGTACCATGATTCAGGCTCGGAGGAAATCTTCTTCCATGATTTATTTATTTATGAGTCTGGCACACTTACATTGCCTGGTGTGAGCCCAGGGGTCTTCCCTGTCGCACATTCTCCTTTTTTAGGATTTTGGAGTTCTTCCAACATGGATTGGATTCGGGTCTCCAGCTGAGTACCCTCAAGGGTCAGGTTTCAGCCTTGGCTATTTTTTTCCGAATATCTTTCGCCAATCATAGACTTATCAAGACTTTTTTCCAAGGAGTTACTCATGTACGTCCACCGCGTAAGCCTATGTTACCGGTGTGGGATTTGAACTTGGTGCTTTCTGCTCTCCAGGGCCCTCCCTTTGAGCCCTTGTGCGATGTGGCTTTATCCATTCTGACTCTTAAGGTGGTCTTTTTGGTAGCTATCACTTGTGCGTCGCGTTTCAGAGCTAGCGGCGCTTTGTATTCTAAGGAGAGGACCCTCCATGCCTTGGATGTGGTCAGAGCCCTTAAGTACTACCTGGTTGTTACGGAACCCTTCAGGAAATCGGATTCTCTTTTTGTCCTCCCTGACGGGCATAGGAAGGGCTTACCTCCAGACAAATCCACTCTCAGCAGGTGGATCAGACAGGCGGTGGTGCAAGCTTACTCTGCCAAGAGGAAGGAACCCCCTTTTCGGATCACAGCTCACTCTACCAGAGCTATTGGAGCCTCTTGGGCTTTTCAGCACCAGGCTTCGGTTGAACAGGTTTGTAAGGCCGGTACTTGGTCTTCAGTTCATACTTTTACAAAGTTCTACAAGGTTGATGTTAGGGCCTCAGCTGATGCTGTTTTTGGCCGTAAGGTACTTCAGGCGGTAGTGTCTTAAACTACATGCTGTCACTCTTTTGGGATCCCACCCTTCTTTTGGACACTGCTTTTGGATGTCTTACTTGTCAGAAATGGAGTGACCTGAACAGGACACCAGGAAAAATACAATTTTGTGAGTACTCACCTGTAGAATTGTTTTTGGTGGCGTCCTGTTCAGGTCGCTCGATTTCTGACAAGTGGGTTATCCGCCACAAGGTGGCACAGTGACTGCAAGATGAAAATCGTGGCTCCTCCCACCCATATAAAGGCACCTGTCTCCCCAGAAATCCCCAGTGGTTGAAAAGCAGTAAAAACAGAGACATGCCGGGAGTCCAGAAACCATGTTACTTCACATAGCTTCAGCATGAACTCTCTCAAGAAAAAAACAAGTAATCACCATAACAGGCAACAGAAGATAACAGAACAAGGGTGGGATGGAGCGACCTTTTTGAACTATATATATATATTATATATATATAGAGAGAGAGAGAGAGACAGACAGACAGACAGACGGATTTGTAAATACTGTATTTACATAATGGAATGTTTAGCAGTTCTTTGAATTGACCTTAATATATTCATAGATATCAATTAGATCATCAGTGAAGTATAATTTCCATGTTAAATACTATCAGAGTCTCTAAAGTTCTATGATAAGCAGGATCTACAATCCAATCTGATTAACTGATTGCCCTCATTTGTGTCATCCCTGTTTGTCCCTTTTTAAGCATGAGGCTCAGAATTCTACTCCATATACAAGATTGAGCCTTACAAGTTATGCATTTTAGAGCAAGGACTCAGGAAGTACCATAACCTTGATTTCTGATTGTCCCAAGTACCACCTAATACAGATTCCGCCATAACGGTCTAGGTCTGCTTTAAAGAGGCCATGTACTGTACTGTACTACTGAACAGACTTGAGCAGAAAGAGTAAAAGGCAGCACTGGTGAGCAGAGGATTTTATTTTCTGCATGCTTGTGTTAGAGTAGGGCTGTCCCACTTTCTTTCTGGGTCCTGGGGCTTCAGTCAGTGCAGGCCCAGGGGATAACCAGCATAGGCAGAGTGGGACACACTGCACTGGTGCCAGCACTCCCCATTTGGGTCTCTGTATCGGGCTGGAAAACATGTTGGAAGATGAGCAGCTGTACTAAAGCCATATTTTACTTGCATCATTGGGCTTAATTCCCCTTGTTATACTATGGACCTTTGGGCTACAAGGGTTGCCTTAATGCGGTTTGCAATTTCCACATACATTTTCAAATGTTTTCCCTTTTGCTTGTTACTCAAATGGAAATACTGGATGGCTTGCCATTTTTATATTAATCTCCAGCTCTATTGTCCGTAACTGAACCCCATTTAGGTTATAGGGGCAATCATTATGTGAATAATCCCACATTTATTAACATTGTATACATTTAGAGTCTACCGCTAAAATAAATGCTTCACTTTCACTGCCATCTACTACATCATTAATAAAAATATCAGAGAGAATGTAATCAAACTCAGACAATCCACTACTAACCACAGGGTTCCGACTATACTCTTTGTCTTTGGGTCCATCGTGGTACAATTTATTATTTCCTAGTTCTTGCATTCTCAGAGCCCCTAAAAGTTAAGTATGACATTTTCTAAATCCAAATATATATGGACTGAATTTCCAACATCCAGGTTGTATCTTACACTCTGTGTATGCAGGTCTTCAAAAGCCAATATTGATGGGTTGTTTTAAGCTTAGAAACTTGTGAATGTTTTCAATGTTCTAATACAGTAGTTAACATACAATGAAAGTTAACAGGTTACCCTGTCTCCCTGGCTTTGCTGATTATCCATTCCACCTTTAGCAATCAGACATTATCTCCAATGTACCAGCTTAGTGATTGTTTAGTTATCGTTTGCAAGAATTACAGGATTGCTCATTTCATCCACAATTTAATGTTTGTGCTATCAATATACGTACACAAAGAATTTAGAAAAGGCAATGGCCATCTTGTAGGTATAACAGTAGCCGATGGAGTTAATAAGAAATCTAATACCTGGAATGGTTTTGATTGTTCAGTAAAGTTATCTTCTATATTCAATCTGATCTGTATTTCATGTCTGTACTTTGCTTAAGGAAATGAAATGCAGTGACCTAGCAGTTACCCTGCAGTTCCTTAGTTCTTGGGAATTTAGAACATCTAGGTCAGGTGTTTTTGTATTTTTATTCACACTCAAACTTCTAGAGCAAGGCTAGGGGTTAATATTTGGTTACACTTCTTTTTGTACGTTTTGTTGAATGTTTAGGTCTGGTTTAAATATGATTGCTAAATGAATTTCTTCCTTTTTTGTTAATTAAAGGGAACAAACATGTAAATTATGAGGTATCTCCCTTCTGTTTCTCTGGTTACTCTGCTACTTCATGATAAATACTTAATTTTTCCATTATTTTCCTTTCAAACAGATTGGTCTGGTGTGACGTTTTGTAGTATTACATCCTCTCCTAAATGCTTTCATTGTTCATGACATCTGTGCCCCTTTATGGCCATTCACTATTTATCTAGTACTGTCAATGGAGGTGAGAAGATGGTGCTCTAAGCCCATTGATGTGGACACCTCCATGCTGTCCCTCCCATATTAAGGAGAAATACAGGTCACGTATGTATGCAGGAATATCGCAATTATACCTTGAGAAACAATTATTTACAGATGCATTTAGTACAATAGCTGAGCCAATGTGACAAGAGTCCATTCTTCTGACTATTTCCAGACATGTATTCAGTCCATGCTCCATGATTTTGTTAGGCTGCATGTTGGATATGTATGATGTTCTGATGAATATTTACATGAAATTAGGAGCTAGGGACTCTTAGAAACGGTTGTGGCCGTGCTTACCTCAGTTGCTCTATTGAGCCCCAACAGTGGACCGAATCCACTTTTTCACTAACCCGGGTTTTGGGCTGTCCCCCTGAGCAGCCGACTCAAGTCCCAGCCGCATTTTTGAACAATGCTGGCACCACTTGGTTTTCTTCGGCTGTGCGAGGCCCTGCCATTCCGTTGCGGCGGGCAGGGCAGCGCACAACTGAAGCGAGTGATGCTGGCACCTCTCGCACAGGCGCCGTGGGCTCGAAGGGGGTGATTTTACTGCGCACCCTGTGGGGTTTCACACAGCGGGGCATCCCAGTTCGGGATGCCCCCAGGGGAGTCTCATAGATTGCAGGGTTGGTCATGGTCCACTTTAATTAACGTAAGAAAACTTTTGTCAGTGAATGCTAAAAGCAGAAGATCTGTAATAAGGTTAAAATGCGTTTGGTGTTCATTTAAATTGTATTCGCTTTAGCTGGAGAATTGTGTGAATGACATCACAAATGCCCCCTTTCAGTAACAAGCATTTTATCCGGGTAGAGGGAAGTGCAATTGTCTCCTGCTGCCATCCAGGAGCTTAGGTAAACTGTAAAAATGACTGTAATCAAACATAATAAGTGTTGACAGTGAACATGTCAGAGCAAAGTGCAGCCTGTTATGATTTAGACCCGTGCCGGCCTAGCAGTGCGTCTAACCTAATTACTCCATAGATTTCTCCATTGATGAACACAGGTTGAATTAACACATGAACACTAATATACCTTCCCGCCATTATTGTTGTACAAGGAGCAGTGGCAGATGCAGGCAGTTAGTTACACAAACATTAGTATTAACGACTGGCCATTTGGAATTGGTGACAAACTGCAGCCTGGCGAAATCCTGAGGCTGAAACCAATCAGCAAGTTAATGAGGGGAGAAATTGCCACTGCAGCTTCCCTTTAATTACATTCAAGCTTGGCAGGAGCAGAGGACTGCAGCCTGGATGGGGATGCAGAGGTCGCAGGACCTGCCCTCACAGCCCCTTTGTATAATTTAGAAATAGATTATCTTCATTGTCTGTTTTATTAGTCATTTCTAATAAGGCTTTGGAATAGTGTTTACACATAACCTGATGAAGAGCCTATGAGATCAGACAGCCATCTACCACTTGTGTTAGTAATGATCTAAGAATAGAGGTCAGTGAACAAATCTAAGATTATTTTAAGCACTTTTTATTATGCTAATGTAGTTATTTGTAGAATACAAAGGAGTTTAGCTAATTTTTATTTCATATTTATATTCGATTAAGGGGGAAGGGGGGGGGTTTCTCCTAAGCCTGTGTCCTAGTATGCTGTAAAAGGTGATCACTGACTATTAGAGTCATGCAACTTCCAGTACTGCTTGCGGACTTCTTCTTGCAGTGCAGCTTTGCCTTGGTAGCTTATTGCTCTTGCACAGATACCTTATAGAAAAAGCACTGGATTTACAGATGTTAGATGGCCAAAAAACTTTATATTAAAAGAATGTTTTTGAAGCCGGGCAGTGCTGTTGTTAAAACAGTGGACCCAGGGCAATCAGTTGAAATGGGGCAATGGAGAAGTTTTGAAGGGCTTTTACTTTTTCTTATCTCCCTTTTTAAGCTGATCTACATCATAAATATGTCCTGGTGAGTTAGACTGTCCTGTATACATACACACACACAAACGCCCCCTTTGACCATCCCAACCTCAAAATTGGAGTACTCATCTATTCCGCCTCTTTGTGGCCAGGCCCAAAAGCCGCAGCACACTGCTGGCAGCCAGCTTCCCCTTGGTTTATTGGAGGCTTACACAAGGGCTTAGTCAAGGCCAAATTATACAATGAGCTCATGGGGCTCCCACCCCAGGGGCTTCACCACTCTGTGAGCAGTTTGTGTTGCTAAGACTACAATTCCTGGTGTGCTTTGTTGTGGCACCTTGCAGCTTTACTCGTTGCAGTGAAGTTAGATACTTACCACCACCCCACAGTTACTACCCACCCCTGGTCTCCACTGCTTGTTGGTTGTTATTGGCTCCTCAACGCTGGCCTCTTCTTTCCCTTGCCTTGGAGCCACCATGCAGCCTCTTTATCTCCAGCTGCCTTGGCAGAGGACATGCCATAACTACCTGTTGCTACTCCCTAGAACTGGAGATGTTAGAAACAGTAGCGACCGCAGCTCCCGGGCCGCCCTTTCTCAGAGAGAATAAGAGCGCCTGTTTTGACCACGTTATTGAGCAGTAGGCTCTCATTGTTTACGTTCATATAGGCTTGGACGGGCGTGTGCGCACGACAAGAGATGCAAAAGAATGCGGGCCCCATTCAAGTCAGGTCAATGAGAGCCGCTTGGGGGGTATCACACAGTGGCGCATTCTGAAACGGGGCACGGAACAAAACTCAGAAAGTCAAATGTGTTCCACTCGTGCATGCCATGCTTGCCATGAAACATACACTCTAACAACCACCAGTGACCCTTGGCCACTGCATTCCCTACACCCCAGACATCTTAATTAGGAATGGCTTGTCGCTCTTAACCTTTACAAATTGATACTTACCCCCTCTGCACTCATGTGATGCTCCCTCTGAGCACTTGACCATGTGTAGCAAGTTAAGCACATTGGCTGTTCATGCACAGTTCTAGACACTCCCTGCACATTATAACTGAAATCCCCATTAATCCCCATTAGTCCCTGTATGGCCCCTGCACACATTGGTGAGTAAAAACGCCTAATTTCAGGCCTTTCCAAAGGGGTCCGTGTAGGACTTCTTTTAAATATGTGGAGAATAGTCAGAGCTGCGTATGACCCGTCATTTGCAAAGCTAGTTGTACTGGGGTTACTCACCCATCAGCGGGTTAACATTTGTACCTACACTAGTGTAATGCAAACTTCTACAGGCACACATTATTGTCACTGTGCAGTGTTTACTAAGGGGTTAGTGCTAGTGTTTATGTAGATGCACGCATAGGCAGACACATGGGGACCTCTAACTCCAGTTGTAAATGACTAAGAGGAGCTAAACCAGGAAAGTGAGTTCTAGATCAGAGTTTGCCAACCTGTTTTTCATCAAGTACCATTTTCCGTTTTCCAGTCATATTGCGTACCACCAGGGTGGTGCTCGTGGCTTGTCACTCACCTTAATTCCCTGGTAAAAACACAACACAGACATGTAAAGTGAATGAAACCCATACAAAAATGCATATGAATGGTTTTGACCATCTTTTGTAGTAGTTTTGTATTTACGGAGCAAGTCGGGCTTGGGTAAAGTATAGATGGCAGCAGATCAGGTTGGGGTACAGATCAGTCTATAGCCTTGTCAAGAAACAACGTGCTCTAGGTAATGGGAGTTACCTCACAGAAAAGGGAAAAAAGAGCCTTTTTCAGACTGAAAGGGTGATCATAAATCTGTACCGCAATACCATGCCGAAAACTTCCTACAGTATAGTCCTACAAAGCCTCACAGTTCTATTCTATGACAATGAGCATTCCCTGGAAATATGTGACATAAGTAGTGTGTATGTGTGTATATATATATATATATATATATATATATATATAGTTGTGATAGTAATATGTGTTTAGGTTAAAGTTTACAGAGTTAATGTTAATGTTTGTTTTTTTTTGTCTTTGCTGTGTACATAGTGTTTTCGCCTCCCAGCAGCCAGGATTCAGGAATGGTGTCCTTAACAAGCAGCTCTCCAATCAGCAATGGAGAACCTAAAGATGGAACAGAGTGTGACGCTTCCACTGAGGCCTCCTCCTACTCCGTGACCACCATGGCTGACGATGGGGAGTAAAAAGACCAGATGAGACGGCATGAAACTGGCTTCCCATGCCAAATAGGTCTCACATGTAAAGGCAAAATTTGTTTTTTCCCCTAAGATCAAGACCATTTCATGTCACGTCCTTAGACTAAAAGTTAGCAACACGTTTCGTTATATGTTCTGTTATCATATCTTGATGTTGCCTTTAGTTCTGTGTTTTTTTCTAAATGGTTTGATAAGCATAGACAAATCTTTTTTAACATCCAACCCCCCTTGTAGCTAGATACAATACCATTCCTAGTAACTAGTAAATCCGTCCCATCAACTAAAACACACCATCAGGAATGACTGCAGTTCTGCATATTGTCACCCCAACCTACAGATCCAGTTGGTTGCCAGCGATCTAAGGGAGGACAAGACCGGATGAGTAGTCCTGCCTAATTTGTGATGGGAGGGGGGTGAGAGGACCATTTTTGACTGGAGGTCCTATTTGGGATACGTTTTACTACCCTGTAATACTCCCTACATTCATTTTATAAAATATTATATAAGATAAAGTTTATATATATGTTTTATAAAGTTTAAACTTTACACAGCTGTACTTTTTATAACTAAGTGAGATAAACATGTTTTATATAAAAATCCTGCCACTGGTCACCCCTCTGGACACCTGTGCACTTGAGGCTGCATCCCAGGCCCCTCTCTGCCCTCCTAATAAGGTAGGTCAAAGTCATTCTCATGTCAATCAATCAATGATCAATTCTGGCCACCTCATAGGGATTGGTGTGAAGCCTTACACCCACGTGTATACAGAGGTACTAGCAGAAATACACAGGAGATTGCAGCCCCAGGGTGGTGTCAAGTGTCTCTGATGTTGTAAGAGCTAGTGAAAGGATAATTAGATAAACAAATAATTGTATTTTAACACAGCCTCTTGCCCGTCTTCCTTCATTTTAAAGATTCAGTATGTTCTCTTTGCAAGGCTGAGAAGTAACTGTAACTAATAATTGTATTGGAATGCAGCGTTGTATTTGTTACTGCATTAGGGGAAGCCAGCAACCAACAGCTGGACGGGCATGATGAACAAATGACTTTATACTTCAATCAGTTTATAACTATTGCAATGTTGTTTAACAGTGTTGTTCATTTATTTTATACTTGATCTGACTTGATTAGATCCAGTTGAGTAATTATCAGTGGAAACAGGCTTAAAGTGGACCAACACCCAGGATTTTGACTATCCTGGGTTTTGGTCCACTTCAGGGGGGCACCCCCAGAAACCCCCAAACTCACCTCACCACGCTCCCACGGACAAGCGGCGGACAAGGCAGCGCGTCCGCCGCCGCCTCCCGCGCGCCCCTCTGACAGTGCGCGCGCCCGCACCGGCCATTCACAAACGGCCGGCGCGGGCGCGCGCACGGCTAGAGGAGTGCGCGGGAGGCGGCGGCCGCTGCCGCCGCCGATCAGGTGAGTTCTTTTGTGGTTTTGGGGGGGGTCCCTCACCGCGGGACATCCCGATCTCGGATGTCCCGCGGTGAGGGGGGTGATCAGCCCGGGAATCTTATAGATTCCCGGGCCGATCACCCATGGGTGACGGTCCACTTTAAGACTATGGAAGAAATGACCCGATTGATGGCCTGGAATTACATCAGATCAGTTCAATCATAAATTGATGTAAACGTACCAGTCTATTCTAATTATTTCCATTTTTTGGAGGGATATCATATTTAATGTGGTGATCATGTATCCCTATGGCGTTTTCACAGGATTTGCAGTTGCAGGAATGGCCATGGCCATAAAGACATTGACCTTATAAATGTTAGAAAGAGTTACATTTGTTTTATTTGGCCTCTGTTACTACACTTGCAACACCCCCAAATACTCCCACTAGAATAAAGGCCATTTTATACTGAAAAATAAACCATGTTCTCTTACAATTCCCGAGCCTTGCATTAAAGGGACAGTCCAGACAAAAAAAAAAAATTAATACTCACCTGTTCGTCCCTTGCAATCTTTTTGTCTTACTCCGGTTGCATAAAACTTTTCCAAGATCCAAGGTTCCAAGATCGAGTCCCATGGCAGCCCAGCTTACTGGGAACCACTGTGTCATATGGCCATTCCCCACGTTCTTCACAGGGACTGGCCACGCAATGGAATGGAGGAAAACAAAGGAAACATGGGAGGTTTCAGCACACCCCCTCCATTGCAATGAATATAACAGGCTTGGTCAGTAACTCTGACTGATAGCCATTCATCATGGTGCTTGGTGGTGAGTGGCGATGCCACAGATCTCTCTGGGACCCAGTTAGTGTTATGCAACTGGAGCAGGACAGAAAAGCAGTGGGGAACAAAATGAGACTTTAAGAAGTCTATTTACTGAACCTCATTGGATGTGCGTGACCTTGTGAGAGGCATGCACCTTGCTTGAGTGTCAACTAGGTGAGGATTTTCGGGCTTCCTAAACAGATTGAAGCGAGTGGACACACCATCCAGGATGTTTAGGGCATAGGGGATGCAAGTATATCATTATTTGCAGGTGACAAAATTACAGAATGGCATAATGCCACCTAAGGTAGTTTGTTTTTTTATTAACAAGATAAGTGAGTCTGGCTCCTGCAAGCTAACTGCAGGCAGGACATTTCCGCTAGCTGTGTAGTTGATACATCTTTCTAATACTAATTGTTTCATGGCTGAGCTTACTCACACTGTGCTAAAATGTTGCATTGAGTTGTATTTTTGAAGCTTCTGGCCTGTGTGCATTGTTCTATGTTATTGCGGCTGCACTGAAAATAAAAAAAAAAACATTATTGATGACTACATTTACCTGCGTGTATACTTGGCGAGCTGTATTAAAATAGAAAAAAAAAAAAAGAAATTACTTGTATTTTCTTCGCCTTGTGCTTTTGAAAACATCTATTTGATTTCCCCCCCATCTGTTGTAATCAATAACCTGACCATCTTGTTTTTTTTTATTAAATGTACTTACTCTTAATTTCATCCACCAGTGGTTTTAGAGAGAATAATGTGGAGTTACCTATATGGCTTTGACATTATAAATCACTTTCTGAGGCTGCATCGTATAGCGGTATCGATTGATCCTGATATATCACAGAAATTTACTGTCACTTCTGTTTTCAATTAAAGATACAATCAGTCAGATAATGACTTAATTGGATTTTACAGAAGATTGAGTTTTATTGCCCGGTGCTTTACGAGTTTAGTTAAGGCAGATCATTTCATCACACTTGTCAGCCAGTTACTGCAGTCCCTGTGCCCTTCCGGTGCCACACACAGTAAGGGGGGGGGGTATAGACTTTAGACTATCTGTGTCTGGCCATTGCAGTGTTTCTTCATAGCTTTGCTATTAATGGAATGTAAATAGTCTGTCAACTTGGATATATTAGCAAGCTTTACAGGCTCAGGCACATGGTCCCCTGTCCAATATGATACAGCTCAGCCAGCTAAGCAAATCTATGTGCCTGCCTGGGCTTAGAGGTTAAGTTGATATCAATAATATGGAAATCAAAACTGAAAGGGTCACTGCTTTCCTTCTCTTTTAACACCCCTTTAATGTTCGCCAAGGATTGGCTTAACCCCTACAATGCCACTGCTTAGCTACATCATTCTAGATGTCATCAAATAGATATTCATCTTCCTGGAAACATATTGCGGAATAAAAAGAAAAGACTGGGGAACCTTTTCGCCTTTAGCTGTGCTCGATGTGGCAAGTAGGACAATGTTCAGTGTTTCTGGTCTGGGTTGAGGTACTATTATTAACGGACTTCCAGTCCAAATTCATTGGATGTCCTGTAATCATGGAAGCACAGGAACACAAATCAGATGGCCCCCTCCCTCTCCAGTATGCTCTAGATCAGTGGTTCCCAACCCTGTCCTCAAGGCCCACCAACAGGCCAGGTTTTGCAGATCTCCACAAAGATTCACAGGTGGAGTAATTAGTGCAGCTGCAGAGCAATAGAGCTGGCTATTTGGAGATCCAAAAAACATGACATGTTGGTGTGCCTTGAGGACAGGGTTGGGAACCACTGCTCTAGATCACTAACCGCTACTCACCTATTTTACATTCCAAGGCAGTTTGCAACCCTCACATGCCTACCAGGAGCCTTTCGTTTGCGCCTAGTGTTTTGCACAAATTAGCCAGGCAAACCCAGTTGGCTGCTGGCGGTCACTTAGACAGCACCCATTGCCAAGGATATGGAAGAAGTATTGGCTGCCTGGTCCCAGGCTTCCCATGGGGTAATTTGCAGTGGAGCATCCTAGTTGGGATGCAACCATTCTGCCATGGTTAGAGGACCTCCAGTCCTTTTTAATGGTTTAAAAGAAGCAACTCATAGTGTATGTGTATTATTGATAAAACAATACATGGTAAATGCCCTACACGTGGAAATACATCTGATTATCCCAGTGCCACTGGTTTGGATGTGTGTTATGTCTTCCTGCAAACTTAGAGGTGGCTAAGTAGCTAGGTGCCTTTAAAAAGCTCATTTGGTGGTTGTCAGGCTTCCACCAGGGGATCTGACACCAGGCCTGTAGGTTTTTAAACTGTACATTTGGTACATTAAAATGGACCAAATTCCTTGCTGGCTGACTGGTCATCTAAAAGACTCCAGGGCCCTGCAGTGTGACTGTGTTCACCTGGCAATCCCATGATGCATGCACATACTCTGCCATCCCTCTGGCCCTGCCTGAATATCTGGTGCCAGCCACTCCCTGCCCTCTTATGTCATGCTCTCTTAGAATTTCGTGTTTCCTGGGGGGAATCACACAGCAGGGCAGGAAGTGAAACCCAGGATAGAATCAAAGGTTTGATCAACTTAGATCATCCAAGTCGGGCTTATTGGGGGGGGGGGGGGGGGGGGTCATCGATATGATTTTCTTTGGGCCTCGACACAAGCACTTTGACGAAGAGGCTTACTTACTTGGAATTTGGCCTTTCTGGCCTCTCCTTAACATCCTCCTAGGGGACTATTTTATACTATTGGGCTGGCTGTGGTGTGCTTTGGAGCGCCCACATATTAGTATGGTCGCCTGGTGTACCTCCTGCAGCCAATCAGAGGGAGGCAGCTCTTTTGTGTCTGGAATCAAAAGCACACACCATAGCTGTTCAGAAAACCAGTGAGACAGCAGTTAATCCTGTGGAAGGTCAGGTAAGTACTGAGCCTTTTTGTATTTAACCCTGTAAAGGACAGACAAGATCTAGATGAGCAGCCAAGGTAATGCATCTCATGACTGCATACATTGAAGCATATGAGGAGCTTTGTGGCATGGTTGTTTTGAACAGGTAACATGACATGGCGTGTAGCCACAACACAACGCATGGGTTACAATAAATAGCTTTGGAATGGAAGATCAATATGTCAGATAATATGTGAACGCCTGGCCTGGCCTCCGTTCCGAGGGTGTTGGTTGCAGCTGGGCCCCCCTCTAAAATGACAGGCTGGGGGGGCATCCAGAATGCTAGAGCCCCCCTCCTGCACATAACCCCCCTAGCCGCCCGTAGACCTTACCATAACCTCGCTCCCTTGCCTGGAATCCAGTGCCGGCCGTGATTGGCCACTGTGACATTTCGGACGCCAAATGCAGCCAAACGCGGTGCTGTTACAGCCCATGTGGCTGCCGTGGATTCTTGGCAGGGAAGTGAGGTTAAGGTATGGTTTATGGGCGTCCAGGGGGGTTATGTGCGGGGGACTTCAGCATTCGGGATGCCTCCCCCCAGCCTTTCATTTTAGCAACAGTCCCAGTGGCAACCTCGCTGCAGAGGGTGTTGGTCCACTTTAAATTGCCTTTGTGATTATGCAAAGCCAAAGGGAAGCGGCTGTGGGGATGTCTGCTGCTCTCCCTACATTTAGCTTTCACCTTGTGATCGCCAGGGTGGTAAGAATTCTTGGCTTTCCTTGCATGCACAAGAGAATGAATATCCCAGGCTTTGTTCCGCTTTAATATAGCATATGAAAATAAGGACTATACTTACACTTCTGAATAAGTAATGACATATATTAGTGAACACGTTCACAGATCAAGGGAAGCCGCACTGTGCAAGGTAAGGAGTTTTTTTGCTGTACCCCACCTCCCCATCCTAACTCGCCATTGCCAGGGGATGGTGGCAGGGCGGGGGAGTTATGACTGGACAACCACTTTCATTTCACTTAGGCCTTATTTGGCACAAATATGACCCTTTTTTCACATACAGAGAAATAAAGAGAGGAAGATATTTTAAGGTAAGTTTATTGAATCTGGCCCTTTGCCTCATCCGTAAGCAGCCATCACCCTCTCCTGACTAAGGGCTGACAGAATACCCGAAACGCGTCAGAAGGTCTTGTATGTTTTGTGTCACTCTGGGTCTACCTTTGTATTTTTAGCACTGCTTCTTGACAACGTTTTGGAGATGATTTTAATAATGTTCATTAAAGACTTACATTTTTAAGGTGTGCGGACCCATTCCCTTTATCCTCTTGCACAATTGGGGTGTGGGACCACCCCGGGTCGGGCACCCTGCCTTACTAGTGTGCGGATACCCTTTACATTGTTTATTCTCATCACCCTCTCCTAAGCTTGGCTTGCCTGCTCTATATGTATATGGCAATACCCTGCCTATACTGTGCAAGACTGTGCCCTGCTGGCTGCCCCCCCACCCCCACCCGTTGCTGCACCCTGGCATTGCACCACTCTGCAGCGAACACAACGCTATGGAACAGACTATTATTAGTGGCAGGGCTGGGACATATGCTGTGCTGGCATGCCATCTGGCTCATACAAACCAGCAGCCTCACCACAATATGTCACACACAATAGATCTATATCACAAATCATTTGTTCATTTGTTTTGTCCGTCCATAGAGCTCTGACACTACCTGGTGTACAGTGCGCAGAGGTACTAATATATATAAAATGACTCAAACACTGACACAAATATCTGAATGAAAAGACATACACATTACTGAGTTGCTTCTACATTATGTAAAGACTATTATAGGAAATAATCACTTTTACTTGAAGTTATTACAAAATAATTTATTAACATACATCCATATGAACTGGCTGGATGCTAAGAGGAACAGTTACTTGAACACATTTTTAATTTACTAGGATAAATAGGGGTGACAGTTTTTGAACCTATTATTCCACTTTTACAAGAGAGACTGTGTAACAGTATTTTTGTATTATTTAAAAACATTTCCTTCAAGGCGTTTTGGGAATATGAGCGAGGCACACTAATATATAAAGTTTTGTTTAAATGTTTTTGTTGTTTTTTTATTTAATTCTTTAATAGCTTTTTAATCATCATTATGTAAGTCTCATGGATTTTTTAGTCCTGAAATTGTTAGTAATATAACATATATTTACGTATAGTCTCTGTAAGTGTAGCCTGGCTAGGTCGCTTGCTGTAATGTTGATAAATACAGGTTGCAAGCTTAGGCGCACCCTGGTGTAGTCTAGGTTGAAACCATTTTAAGGTGGACCAATTACCAGCCAGCCCAGGAGTCTAAAAGACTTCTAGGACAGCCGACAAGGTGTGTGAACCTCCCCAGATCCTTACCTTTCTACCTGTCCCTCGCTGTGATTGCAAGCCTGCAACCGTGCAGCTGTTGCGCCCTCCCGTGGGCACCCATTCATATAGGCTGGGTGCTGGGGGCACGCATTCTGCAGGGAAACCGGGGATGCCACCGCACGTTTGCACTGCAAAAAAAAGTACTGAATAGACGCAAGCCAGCACACGAAGAGGTGAGTTGAGTGGGTGATCTAGGGGTTTCACACAGTGGGGCATCCCGAATCAGGATGCCCCAAGGACAATGACCAAGGATAGAAAAAATCTTGGTGATTGGTCCACTTTCTAGTTTGACACACTACACTGGGGGATTTGTGGTGCTCCATACTAGTGCATACCATTGCCAGCCCCGTGCCCTTTAAAACTCTAAAGAAAATAGGAAATCAGTCCCCAGAAGTGTTGAAATAGCAAAACAAACAATTATTCTAGCACAGGAGACGTTATAATTGTGCAGATCCCCCCGTGTAAAAACAGAATGGTACATTCACAAACTGTCACCATTGAATCTTATTTATGTGGAATTTTATTTTTATTTTTGCTTTAATGCTGGTGCTGCCTGGAAGTGACCCCACAAGCTGTAAATCCAGAACCCCAGAATGTAACTCTTCCTGGTTCTAAACCATGTGACTACCAGCAGCTAATTGCTATCCCTAGTAATTGTGTGGATCAGGAACCTGAAGCCGAAGGACCAGTGCTGGAAGAGGTATGTTTTTGGGCCCCTGGCTTCAGGCTTGGGGGAAGGGGCCATGCATTGGGGCATCTGTAATTGCCCTCCCCAGGAATGAGTTCTCAAACCTCTCCTGCAGGGTGTTGGACTGCTTTAAAGTGGAACAAAACCCTGGATTTAGACTATCCAGGGTGTTAGTCTTTGCCCCTGGGGTACCCTGATTCAGTATCCCCCTCTGTGGTCTTACAGTGCATGCGCGGGCTCTCCTCGTATCGGCGCTTTGTTTAACAATATTGGTTAAGAAGAAGGGAGCCAAGCACACCGGCGGCCACATCCCTGCTACCCTTTAATAGAGTGCGTGCCCGCGCTGGCCATTCACAAATGCCTGGTCCGGGCGCTCGCCCAGCTAAAGGTATAGCTGACCACAGCTGCGGTTTGGGGATGTGCCACTGGAACGTAAAAAAGAAGCCTGATTCAGGATGCCTGGGAAGAAGGAATCAGGTGGCCATGATTTTTGGTCCACTTTAAGTTGCTGCTCATTTGTTTCTGTCAGTATGTATAGCACTAACATTCCCAGGTGCAGAGTATGATATATATATATATATATATATATATATATATATATATATATATATAGTGATGCTTACATTATGTACAAGTGCTGTATATATATATATTTACTATCACAAGTATGATGTATTCTGCTACTGTCATAGCATTGCCATTGTTCTCCATGATTTGTGTCGGCACAATGTGTGTTTGATGGCTGGTGGGGGCCCCAGATGGACACATCTTGCCTCCTTCCAGTGACTCTTTTATATCTAGATTTAGGGGGGTGTTAATATTGGCTCGTGGCTTCTGATGCTGCGAATCCTGATGTGATGTCATGTAATGTCAGGATTATTTGTAACGATCAGGGCAGTGTGATGGGGAGCCAGGGAAGAGATGACAGGTAGATGATGGGTGATGCAGCAGACAGGTTGGGGTATCAGAGGCAGCTGTGAGGACTTCCCCCTGCCCTAGGCTCTGGCTCCGCATGTGGGTAAGTGTACAGTGAGGCAGGGAGCAGTGATCCGCCTGGCAGGGGGCAGATGATCAGTCACAGGGGCCATTAGTCTGTCTGCTGGTACTTGGCCCTGATGTGTGCCGCCTTGTACAGCCCCGGGCGCCGCTCAATAGCCCGGCGTGTGACAGTGTGTATACAGCACAACATCACACACAATGCTAAGTGACACCGAGCGGCCGCCTGTCACCGAGCTGCGGAGCGTGTCACCCTGATCCCGGGAGAGAGAGAGAGAGAGAGAGAGAGGCTGCCCTATTAGCGGCTTATTAGGGAGCTGACACCCGACTAGATGCTGTTATCTCTAGCTTTCTCCATCTAGTTCTTTATGCACATTGCCCTGTGCGCTGTGTACATGAGAGAATGGTGAGACCTTATTTACATACCAACCTGTCCTTATATAAATGTGGTGATACGCCATTCAGTCCAACAAAAGTCCACTTTCCACGGGATTTTGGAAAGCATATATCTTTGTGCCTAAATGATGTCCTCAAGGTACTGATTTGTTTTGTTTTTAATCTTTTTCCTGTTAGGAAATGTGTGTTTTATGGAAGCAGTTTTCACTACTATCTTTTTCCATTGGCAATTTCTTCTTGGTGTACAGACTTGGGGCTATATTTACTATTATATTGATGGTGGGCCCTTCTCACCAGAGTAGGGATCAACTGGGTATGCCCCATGATGCTGGTTCTGAGCGCCCCACAGTGTAAAACCCCCAGTGTAACATAGCTAGCTAGTAGCAAGCTGCCTTTTAAAGTGGACCAAATCCCTGATCGGGGGTGTCCCACTGTGTGAAACCCCCCAGGTCGCCGAAACCAACTCACCTCTGCCCGGTCCTATGGCGCATCACTCGTGCAATCAGCGTGCTCGGAGCAACTGACGTCATGTCATGTAAGCCTTCGTCTAAGACCAGCGGCTCCGAGTACACTGACGGCCGCATCCCCTGCTACCCTATAACATGGTGCATGCCCGCGCCAACCATTTACAAATGCCTGGTGCGGGCACGCGTCCTGCTAGAGGGATAGCTGTGGCTTGCACATACGCTGTTGGACCAGGAAAGAAGATAATTGTATGGGGTTTCACACAGCAGGGCATCCAGATTTTGGATGCCCCAGGGGAGGGAATCGATCACCGTGGGTTTTGGTCCACTTTAACATTGTTGCTACATAGGCTATGCCAGGGTGCGCCTACAATTGCAACAAATATTTATAATTATTCTTGCAGCAAGTGTGGCCAGGTACTCCTAACAGGGCAAAGAGTGACTTTCAGGAAACTAACACCTAGGTATGCCCGCTTGTACAGGCGCATTTCCATTATGTCCTATGGAATTGAGAGCTCTGCACCAGTAAACACCAGCACCCTTCCAGCTGCTGCGCTGCTGTACACTGATGCTTAGTAAATGTCAGTTTTGCATGCCTTGAGGGTCACAAAGATTAATACATATGTTTTTTGCCTATGATCAGGTGCGCTCATGTGTCACCCTGTCATAGTGCTTGATATATCAGGTCCTTGGTGTATGTTGCCAATGGCATCAGATCGCAGGTAGTGAAAACTTCTTCCATAAAATACACATTTGCTAACTTGGGAAAAAAAAAAAATATATATTACATATACTAAATACTACATCAGCTCAACACCTTGAGCACATCCTTTTGGCACAAACATACACACCTTATTTGAACTCATGCTTCATTAAAGAAGTCTTGAAGTGTGTTAAATAAATGGCAAATGAAATGTAAAAATGTCATGGATAAGCATTCAAACCGCTGCATTCTTTTCAATGATCAGCACCCCCTGAAAAATCTGCCACCTCCAGCATCATCTTGCTGTACCCAAGAGGTCTGTGTAGCTAATAATCCCAGTGTGTTTGATTTAAATCCCCGGCCTTCACACTGGCCACTTCAGTTTTATTCAGGAAAGACAGCAGGGGCGGACTGGCCATAGGGAGACCCAGGGCAATGCCTGGTGGGCTGCTCTGCTTTGGGGCCAGTTGGGCTGATGCTTTCAACACCCACATTCAATCCTTGTCCTCGGGGTCTTCCCGCTGCCGCATTACTGGCGGTGTGCGCCCGCTTCAGCTATTCAGATAGGCCGGGGCTGGAGCGCGCATGCTGCCAGGGATGCGGCAGCACACGCTCCCTATTGAGGTCAATGAGAGTCGTTGAAGGATGTAAACCCAGCAAACTGCTCTGGCTATGCACCTGGGCATGCGCCATAGGAACAAGGAAGAGGGGTGTTGTACTGGGCGCTCAGCGGGGTTTCACATAGTGGGGCATACCAACCCAGAATGGAACAAAACCGGGGAAAGTCAAATTCCCAGGTTTTGTTCTGCTTTAAGGAAAGTTTATTGAATTCAGACCAAAATATTTTTGCAGCGATTACAATTAAAAAAATAAATGTGCACGTTTATTGTACATTATGTGACTCTTTGTGGTTTCAGCTCATGCTATATTTACCTCTGTGCGGGGTTAAGGACCTGCACATGAAACAAAATACATATATATATGTCTATATATATATTGAAAAATAAAGATCTTACCCACAAAAATGTCACCAGGACAATAAGAAAGAATTATTCAATTAGTTGAAGCAAATTTCAAGTGCTACAGTTGCTGGATCTTCCTATCTGCCCAGATGGAAGGTTCTAAGTGCTAAGCAAGAACAAGACCCAAGAAATGTACTGGGAGTGGTCTGTTTATAATTAGTCAGGAGGAGCAATCATTTTCAGGTTCTAGTAATAATCATGGAAGAACTACAATAATGGGTGTGCTTTGGTAGGAAGGGGATCATGAATAATAATGTGCCTAGGGCTGAACTCAATACTGCCTTGGGTTCAGGGATCCTCCACTAACTATTGCAGGCTTGGAGGGGGTCGCACATAACTCAGCGGGTGGGTAGTGCCTGTAGTAATGCTACCTGAAGATTCTGTGTCCAGAATTGTACCCTGGGTAAGGTCTCGACACTATTTCTGAAACATCACAGGCTAGGACCCGTGACAAAGGCCCTTATTTATGAAGGAATAGCGACAGGTAGCGACTGGTGAGCGGCCGGTAATGACGGGTCCCACCACGAGAACGCCGGCTCCCCACCACAATCACACATTTATCAAGCCAATCCTGCTTAGCGACTGAGATAGCGCCATATAGCCACTCATTCATCAATATTCCAGCCTCAGCCCACAGCGCCAGCGTCCGACCTTGAACAGCGACAGGTATGACCTCTCGCTACCTGGCGCTCTCCAATGCATTTCAATGGAACAATCTTTAAATATTCATAATTAATTGTTATTAATGTTTTTTTTTTTTTTTTTTTTTTTAAATGTGAAAAATTCTGTGACCACTTCTGCCATTTTATATTTTTTTAAGGAAAAAAAAAAATTAAAAAAAATTGTACAGAATTGATATTACAGGTCTGATATTAATGTATTCATATTACTAAATTATTTAATATTTTTTTTTTTGGTTTCCAGTGGTTTGGGGGTTAAAAAACTACTTTTAACACATCGCCGCCAGCGCTCTGGGGTTTAAACATGCATTTCACAGCGCTTGAATTTTTTGAGCGTGATTTTTTGATGAATATGGTGGAAGCCGGTCGCTCTGACCAGTCGCTATCATGCGCACCCATACATTGCGGAACCTGTCAAACAAACGGCCAAGCACAGCGACTACTAGCGGGCACTGTGAAAATACCGCTACAGTCGCTCAACTGTCGCTACATGTCGCTATTAATAAATCAGCCTCAAAGTATACAAGGAATCCCTGTAATGCTCTTCCTTCTTCATGTGTGTAGGTGAGTGCAGTGGATAGAGGGGGCAGAGGGCCATCAGGGCCCCAGAGGCTGGCATACATGTGCAGTGTACAGGTCTGGTCAGTGCTGCTTTCCCAGAGTCAGTGCAATCAGACACTGTTGTGGGCCTCTGTCCATATGCTGGGGACACTCATTCCCTTTCAGGCCATTCTGTGAAGCGCTAACTACTAACGCCTTCTAGTCACCTTGAAATTTCCTCTGCTATTTTCCAATTAACAGCTTAATAGCCCTGGAAACCGAGTTCATGTGGTGAAGTTTACCATGGCCCCTTTCTATGAAAGGCTTTCTGCTGGGATCCCATTATGTGCTTGAATAAACCCTTTCTCAGCAGGCTAAGAGGACTGGGGCTTGTCAGGTGTTGGGTTACAATAGACTTTCAGGCAGGAGACATTGTGCCAACACAAATACAAACTTGGCCCTACAGGGCTATGTTGTCAAATAGTAGGATATGTAAAACATTCCCATCAAATTAACTATGAGAAAAGGATTAGAGCCTTCTATCAATGCGCTGTGTAAATGGGCGCTGGGGTGAATCAGGGGGCCTCTCTGCTCATACAAATCCCCCTGAAAGGCAGGACCATGGAAGGCAGCCCATCACATATTGATATAGATGTGTGTGTATCTGTGTGTGTGTGTGTGTACACCCTGCCTGACAGCATATTGCAAATAACCAGAAGTAAGCTCACCCCATGATTGTATGCAGGAAGATTCACCCAGCCAATGTTTCATCATGGCAGCACAATCATTCACCATCCAGCACTCATCCGCCAATAGGCCGCCCATATTCCTATACACCATAAATAGATAGCTAGACAGCTAGAAATGACAAATCATTTATTAGATATATGCATTTAGAAAACCGTTTATCATTAGATACATCAGTGATATTTAGATAGACACTCCAGGCATTATTGTGTACCAGGTTTAAAGAGAAAACGTGAATCTGTATGTTAATAGGCAAATTCACATGTATGATGGGGAAATAAAAGAAAAAAATGTATGTATAAACAATTCATCATACTATTGTAATAGCACGACTGACTGGCATGGAGGAACAGAGGAAAAAATAAAAAGAGACATGGCCAAACGGATGGCTAGATGAGTGTGGATAGATAGACAGACAGACAGACATGTAGTCAGATAAAAGGATAGATAGGTGATAGATACAAAAAAAGAATGTATTAACATATGCAAATGTAGATAACCGTTTAATATTAGATACATGCATCATATTTAGAAAACACTTCGGGTATAAGTAAATACAAGCTAAATAGTGGGCTAATATATACGTGATTTATAGAGAAAACATGAATCTGTATTTAAATAGTTACATGGCAGGCGGGATACATGTCAGCAGAGGAAAAAATAAAAAGACATGGCCAAACGGATTGATAGATAGATAGATAGATAGATAGATAGATAGATAGATAGATAGATACAAAGAACTGAATGCTATAAAGATAGATAGATAGATAGATAGATAGATAGATAGATAGATAGATAGATAGATAGATAGATAGATAGATAGAAAGAACTGAATGCTATACAGATAGATAGATAGATAGATAGATAGATAGATAGATAGATAACACAAAATGGGAAATGGATAGAGTGCTTGATAGATATGTGTATAGGTCGGTGACATAAGATGTGAGTTATGTACATGATAGCTATCTATAAGAATAGATGAAATATAAAGTAAACAGAAATGGAGATGATAGGAAAGATAGATAGATAGATAGATAGATAGATAGATAGATAGATAGATAGATATTAAAAAGCGGGAGAGAGAGTTTAAATAAATAGAGGGATATATATTAAATAGAGAGTGAGAAAGCAAAAGATAAATCATAGAAAAATAGTAAATAGATATAATATATAAACACATAGACAGACAAATAATAAAAAAAAATAAACAAATAAATAGAGTGCTAATTAGAAAATAGGCAATACTAGATAAATGTAGAGAGATATTAAACTGAAAGACAGAAAAAGAGATAATTAAATAGCACTAAATAGATAGAACTTATATAATAAACAGGGGAAGGGAGAACGGTGGAAGAAAAAGCTAGAATATAATGAAATGTAACTAGCAGGAGAAATCAGAAGATCTACATGGAGAGAAAGCGGATGAGCTGCACGTATAAACACAGGAATAAGAAGATACAATACACGGATATATACACTGATACATGAATACATCTATTGGGAAGACACTGCGACACAAGCCCCAGTTTTCCCTTCACTGGTATGGTTGGCACTTAGTAGATGGGTGAATGCAGATGGCTGACGAGAAGAAAGATGAATTGGGAATAATTTGAATTCCTAAATGAAATATACACAGTTTCTTTCGATAACAGATACATTAAAGAAGACAGATGAATGATGATCAGAAGAATTAACAGATATACAAATATAAATATATCACCTAGATACCAAATGAATGCATAGGCAGGTGCTGAATGAGCAGAGAGGTAGATATATATATATATATATATATATATATATATATTAGACAGACAGATGATGGCTAGATGAATAAATGACTGTACAGATTATGAGGAAAGAGATGCTGATGGGAGCTGTGCCATGGCGGCTGCAGGCAGGATGAGGGGGGTAATAACGTAAAACCTGACTGGCTTCTCTTGTACCACCCTTTGCCAATATGCCCCCTGGTGCCTCCGGAAGGGGTCAGCAGTGGGCGCCCATTGGAGACTGGGAGTGGGTGTCAGTGAGTAAAGGAAAGGTTACATGAGGCGCCAGTGCAGTGAGCAGGTGATGGGGCCCCAGTGCACCTGAGTACTGGGAGTCTATGCGGTGTGACTGGCGCCCTCCATCTTGCTGACGGGCTAATAAAAGCGCGCCATTTCTACACAAGTATCTTCATGAGGCGCCGCCTGAGCTGTCCTCCCCTCAGCTCATCTATCAGCTTCCTCCATCCCGCTAATTACACGCCTGCTGCTGGCTCTTCCGCTTCTCCATTTATTAGGGGAACATTTTTATGGGCCCCGCAATCCAGGCCTGCTAATGGGCCCCTCATGGCCCCTGGGCTGCACTCTATATACACTACCATCCCTCTGTCACCCCGCCATTAGCCAGGAGCAGATTGGCCATCAGAAGAGCCTTTCTTTCTTTCTGGCTGTCAGTCCTTCTATTCTTTGTCTCCTTCTATTCTATTCTTTTTTTCTTTCTTTCCATATATTGTTTCTTTCTTTCATCTGTTCTTTTTGCCATTGCTTCTCTTGCGTTCTTCTTTCCTTCTATTATTTCTACCAGTCATTCTATTCTTTGTTTCCTTCTAGTCTATTCTTGTTTTTCTTTCTATATATCGTTTCTTTCTTTAATCTATTCTTACTGCCATTGCTTCTCTTGTGTTCTTCTTTCCTTCTACTTCTGTCAGTCCTTCTAATCTTTGTCTCTTTTCTTCTGTTCTTTCATTTCATTGTAGTCTGTTTCTTTCTCCATCTGTTATTTGTTCCTTTTTTTCTATTTTCTATTCTTTCTGCCATTCCATCTATTCTTTCTATTATTCCTTCCCCTTTTTTCAGTGTTTTGCATAGTGCCCCATGTGGTTCTTTTGCTCATTCTCTCCATCATTGTGTTATCATTTTTTTCATCTTGCTTTTTCTCTATGTCCCAGTCTCTCCCTTTACCTGGATCCCTCCCTCCCCATCTCACTCTCATTTCTACACACACTCATCTGTCTCTTTTACTCATTTGCTCATTCTTTTCTTTTCCAGGTTTCCTCTATCTTTCCCTAATCACTTATGCTATCTCTTTTCACCTTCTGTTTGAACCTTTCCTTTTGTCTCACTCTTTTTTCTACATTCCCTCCTTCTTGTTCTACATATCTTATCCGTCTCTTTTTCACCTTACATCAGCCTTTCTCTCTCTTTTACTGTGTTCCTTACCTATGTTTCCTTCTCTTTCCTGAACACCATTCATCTCCATATTGTCCCTCTCTCTTTCCTTCCTTGGTCCATCCATCATTTTTATGTTTCTTTCACCTTTATTGCCTTTTTTTCCCCCTGCTGGCGCATCTCCATGGTGGCAAACTATTGCATCATACTATGGGTTATTGTGCCCTGCCTTAAAGCAGACCAAAACCCACTGAACTTGTGAAATATATTTGGCCAAAACTCTCTTCTTAGGATGTAGAAGTAGAAATGGATATTTTCGCTTTTTGAAGTGTCCTGGAAAACTGATTTTTTTTTGCTGTCCCTCGATGTGAGATAACAGGTGATCAGTGATTGCATCGGTGTGGTAATGACATCATTGCCACGCACTAAAGTGACAATGAAGGGAGGAGGTGGGGCTCTCCAGCTAAAACAGGCACCATCTGGAATTAGGAGCAGTGTACTCTTTATGGGGGGAGCAATTTAGGAGCTGCCAGTTAAAAATATGGCTTTTGGTCTGCTTTAAACCCCTAAGTGATGACCCTGTATCTAGCACGTCGGCAGTAACAGTGTGTTAAATGTCTGCCCTGTGCTAGATATGGGGTTGAAAGAGGGGGGTTTCCTAAGAGGCCGATTCATTAATAGCGCCAGGTAGCGACAGATGAGCGCCAGTAGCGTGATTTTCACAGCGCCAGCTAGTATGCGCTGTGCTTGGCCGGGGTTTGCTTGTTGACAGCGACTCAGTCGGTGTGCGGTAATGTTGAATACGGGGTTAGGAGTCGCTGTTTCACAGGTTCCGCGTTGTATGGGAGCGCCTGACAGCGAATGGCCAGAGCGAACGGCTTGCTGCAGATTCATTAACAAATCACGCTCAAAAATTTCTCGCGCTGGGAATTCCTTGTTTAAACCCCAGAGCGCTGGTGGCGATGTGTGTAAAGTAGTTTTTAACCCCCAAACAACCATTTTTTTTTAATGTAAAAATTATACAAGTTTTTCTAAACATTTTGTAATATGAATACATTAATATCAGACCTGTAATATCAATTCTGCACATATTTTTTTTTTTTTTTTTTTACCTTAAAAAAAAATATCTAACATTGCCGTAGTGGTCACAGAATTTTTGACAGTTAAAAAAAAAAAAAAAAAACCATAAAATCAATTAATTATGAATATTTAAAGATTGCTCCATTGAAATGCATTGGAGAGCGCCAGGGAGCGACAGGTCATACCTGGCGCTGTGATGGGATTAGTAGCGGCGCTGTTCGTTGCAGTCGGCTACATGATGAATCCCGCGCTAGCTGACGCTCTCGCCGGCGCTAGCCTCATTTAGCGTGATAAATGCGTCATTGTGACCGCCGCCGGGCGTACTTGAGTCGGTAGCCACCGTTAGCTGGCGGTACCTGGCGCTCGTCAGACACTACCTGGCACTAGCCCTTGATAAATAAGGCCCTTAGTCCCTGGAGGGACTACTGTGCCCTTTTACTTGCCTAGCACCCCTCGCTCTCACGCTACAGCAAATTTCCTGTCCCCCTCGCCCTGATCCACAGCGCTGGCCACCACAGGTCCAGCTGCCACTCCCTGGCCGGTCATCACTAAGGTAGACCATCCAGAGAGTGGCGGTTGGAGCTGCAGCAGCAGAGGAGCATGGATCGGGCAGGGAGGAAGAAAGCATGCTGGTCCCACCATTCCTCCGGGACTGGTCCTGCCCCCACAATATGCCATCACTGCCTGCCCAGCCACACCCCACCCTGCCCACCAAGATGGCAGCCACCAGCTAGGATAGTGAGATGCCGCCCACCGATGCCACCCTCCTCTACTGCAGCCCATGTCGTTGGCGATAATGTCTTCCTTGTCTACCACCCACTGATGCTGCCCTCCTCCGCTGCCACCGATCACAAATTTGTTCTCCGCTGCCGCACAAGATGCTCTGTCTGTCGCCGATGCTGCCCTCCTCCTCCCCCGAAACCCGAGATGTCCTCTGCCCCGCCAAGATGTCCTCCACTGTGCTCCCCGCCGAGATACTGGTAAGTCTCCCCACCTGCATTGCCACCCACCTACCTGTCTGCCAACCATCATGCATGCCCACCTACACACCCACCTGCCTGCCCACCTACCTACCATCCCAAGTGTCTATATGGTCAAGGCTAAATGCACGACCTGACGAGAGCCAAATACCAGCACACACTATGGGCTACAGTCTAACAACCTTAATGTCATTTTCAATTGCTGGGATTCCTGGCAAAACGCGAGTGCAGTTTTCTGTAAGTAATCCCTCAATTAATTCTTTGGTTGCACAGGGTTTCCCTAAAAAAAAAGTATAAAAAAGCAGAATCAGCAGCTACAAAAAAAAACAATATTCAAACAAGAAAAAACTAATGAAATCTGTAAAAGCAACATCCCATGAACAGAACGATACCCAACATGCATAGCTACTGTTAAGGGAAGAGTTGCCAAACACCCCAAAGCAAAGCATGTGCGTAACGGTAATTTTACTTGAAAATTTCAACTCTGCAGACTGAGTGCGCATCTTGCACTTTTTCAACCAAAACAACCCTTTACATTTTAATATATTCCCTGAAAGCACACACATCAAGCTGTTTAGGCATACCCAGCTTGTTGTAGTGGGCTCATCTTTCTGGTAGTAATCCTTCGAATAATTCTGTGGTTGCACAGGGTTTCCCTAAAAAATGTATAAAAAAGCAGAAGGAAAACCCATTTTCCTAAAATATCAATATGCAAACAAGAAAAAACAAGCAAAATCCGAAATTGCAAGGTCTCCCGAGTAGAATACCCAACATGCATAGCTACTTTTAACTCTTTTAACTGTCAGCCTACTGACTACAACAGATGTTGTCACCCTATGTTGACAGGCAATTTTTCACTATGTTTAAAAAAATTTAACTATGTTTTTTAAAATGTGTCTCATTTATTTTAAATAGAAAATGTATTTTATTCAAGAAAACCATATGGCATGTGAAATCCCCAATTTTCCTGATTACAATGATATACCAGCCCACAGCCCACAGACCAGCTATGCAGGCTTTATAGAACAGGACTCAAGGGCCAACTTTGGTGGTTCCCTGTCCTGCCAGCTACAAGCCTGCACAGCCTAAATGGCCCCGGACTCTTCTGCCCCCCTGGGCTTAGGGAAGCAAGTAATGGGGGCTAGGGGTTAATGGCAAGTCACCCACTAGCCGCATGTGACTTGCCAGACCCAGGGCCTTGTGAAATGGTATAGGGGTCTCATGGATCCATTACCAGACACATCAGACAAAATATTATTATTATTTTTTTTTAATATCTACTTCCCATCGATCCATCCCCAAGCACTGTGTCCCAAGACGATCACTCTGGTTTCTGTTCTGCTGCTGCTGCTGGAAGCCTTTTATAACTGCTAAGTGATGGGCCATAAAGGGTAAATAAAAATAAAATGACATAGGTTCCCCCCCTCAGGTAATGTGGACTGGGGATTAATAGCAAGTTACCCGCTAGCCACAGGTGACCTGCCAGACCAAAAGGCTTGTGAACTGGTACATGGGTGTCATGGATCCCTTACCAGTTCACAAAGGGACAGAGACCCACACAGTTCACACAGACAACGCACAGAGAAAATGACCTGTGATCGTCAGCTCCTCTGTCCCTCACCGATTTCCATAACAGATGTAGTGATTGCTGGAGGGGGTGGGGAGGCAGGGGATCAGAGGAGAAAAGGAGACCCGGGGGGAGGGATAGTATATGTCAAATGTATTTATTATTTTTTTTTTACAGTGAATACTGGCGGCTGAAGTGGGAGAGACCTATTCCAGGCCCTCTCCTGAAGCTGGAGGAGCGCGGGGAGGGGATCAGAGACCTCCCTGGGTGAATAGCAGACATGTAAAATGTACATGAGTGGCGTTTAATGGTAGGAGAGGCAGCCACGTAAATTTTACTTGGCCTGAGTTAGATGTGAATTGCTTTCTAATACTATGTAATATATGCAGTATCCCAAAAGAAGCTGGACATTTTTCGAGGTTAAAACAACATAAGGGCAAGTGACAATCCAGTTTCAGACATTCCAGGAAAGATACTGCTGTAGAACAAGCTCCCACCATAGACACTCAAAAAGTAAACATGGGAACCCACCAGATCAAGAGATAGAGAATGATCCAGACGCAGGTCAAGGAGCAGATTCGGGGGAAGCCACCGTCCTCCAAATTTGCTAAAGTACCCAGGAAGATGAATGTCGTACATACATCAATAAGGTCATGCAGGGGAATAAAAGTGTGTAAAGAATGCTTTGAGCAAGCAACCAGACACAACCCGATACCTGTGGGCTACTTTGAGGCCATTAAGCAGTTTATTGTGCATGAGATGGAAGAAAGCGAGAAGTGTAAGAAACCAGGCTCTAGGGAGGTCTCTCCACCAACAGCAGGTTCCTCCCAACAGCTCGATGTTTTGCCTCAGGAGGAAGATGAGGAAGGGGAGATTCATTGTTTGAATACTGTGTTTGAATATTCTTATGTAGAGCCATTTGTGAAGGCCATCAAGGATGCCTTGAATTGGATCGAACAGAAAGACAAGGTGCATAAAGAAGGGAAATATTACCCTCAATTAACTAAACTGTCTACTACTTTTCAATTAGCGGAAGAAATTGAAGATATATTCCTTAAGGAATGGAATTCATCTGAAACGTTTCAGCTTATGAAGAATAAGGCAAACAAGCTATTCAGAACCCAAGATACCAAAATGCTAGACAGTGCACCATTGGTGTATGCCACATTTCTAAAGCTCTGGAGGAGGATGGTATCCTTAAAGTGTATCCTATAAGATTTAGCTCTACATTTACACTATGACTGACATGGTGTAAGCCTGTTCTAGCTTTTGCAGCTGTCGCCAGGGCCTTAAAGGTGTAGATTACTAATCTGGAGGAAGCAGTTAAAGTGGATCAAGTGGATCCTAATAGAATTCTTATGGCACTTCAAGACATTAACCATCTTCTTAACCAGCTTCAGCCAACACAAGTGATAGTCTATCTTGGTGCAATGCACAACACTAGGGAAGCAAGCATCATTGAGAGCATGGTGGCAAAAATTCATGTCGTCTTATCTCGGAAGTACTTGACAGCAAGGAAGTTTACAGGTGATAGGCCTATTTGCCGCGACCATAGGCAAAGGTCAAATGGGCGCACTGGAGGTTGGGGTTTTCTGAAGCGATGGTGAGGCAGATCCATGCATCAAAGAATTTGCAGAATTCCTTATCGATATCCTTATCGATAATACCACCAGATTGGATATCAGTAACGTCAGATGCCAGTGACCAAGGCAAGGGGGAAGACATGCAAGGGAGTATCAGTGAGAAGCCAGTGGACCTCTCGTGCAAACCAGATACAGGCCCCTCAAGCCTTACAATTCAAGTTGAAGGGTCAGGGGGTGAAGTTACAACACAACAAGGGGGCTTGTACTTACATAGGGAAGATGGGGAGGCAAGATGAGTGCCTCTCTGATGAGGGAAATATTCCCAATAATGGGGTGGGCAATCAACCATACTTCCCAAATTGCGGCAACGTGCATTCCTGGCAGAAAGAACACTTCGTCGGACAGACTGTCCAGGACAAAGTTGGATGACAAAGAATGGTCCTTCAGCAAGTGTTCATGTAGATCACAGAGAAATCCTCCACTGATAAAGATGCGTATGGAGATAATGAAATTGTGAAGTTCCTCCAGTTGGGTCTAGAAACGGTTTAGGTCTTAGAACGCCTAGGGGTAACATTTCAGCCATCTCAGCAATCGATGACAGAAAGTGGGAGATGGATCCTCTAGAGGTCCAATTTATAAAGGCGGTACTTAAAATACATCCACCTAGATGCAAAACTATTGCTCAATGGGATCTAGCAGTAGTCTTAGACTATCTCTCGCATCCACCATTTTTTCCAATACAGGACTGCTCTTTACGGAATTTAACTTTGAAGACTACCTTCCTCACAGCAATTACTTTGGTTTGGGGGTTATTGTTACCACAATATAAAGGTTTATGAAGTTAGAGGGAAACAGTTACCCAGAGAATTCAGCCAATTCCACCAGGACTGTGGCTACATCTTGGGCAGCATACGCTGGCTTGTCTCTAGAGAATATCTGCAAGGTGACATCCTGGTCATCTTCCAACACGTTTATTAAGCACTACCAAATAGATTTAGCTACATTTACATAACTGCAATTTAAAAAAGATACTATTTTACAGTGCAGTTAACTGTATTCCCATCCGTCTTGGCTTGCCTTGTCCCATAGTATGTCACCATGAAAGCACCAGGAAATTAGAAAATCAATACCCACCTTTCTGAGATTTTCCTCTCCTGGCGCATCTCTGTGGCGACATCCAACCTCCTCTCATGAGGTTCGAGGACTTATACGGAATATCAGGGTGGGGACCCAAAGAGTTATGGTATTGATCCTATCAGGATTAAGACGGGGCACATTAACCCATAGTATGACGCCATGGAGATGAACCGGGAAATAAACATCTTGGAAAGGTTGGTATTGATTTTAAAATTTCTACCCTCCATAATCTCTCTCACTTTCCCTAGTTCCTTCAACCTCTCTCTCTTTCCCTTTCTCCCTCTCTCTATATAAATATCCTGATTCCTCTATATATTTCTCTTTTCCCATTCTCTCTCTCTGTTTCCAATGTTCCCCATTTCCTTTCAATGTCCCCTCCATCTCTCTCTTTTTCCCCTGTCCCTGCTCTTGTTTTCCCCTTTTCCCTAAATCCTTTACCTTCATAGCTCTCTATTCCCCTTGTTCTCTCCCTCTCTCTCTCTTAATATTCTTGTTCATTCCATCTCTCTCTTCTCCTCTCCTTTTATTTTTCTGTACTCTATCTCTCTCCCCCCCCTCCTTCTGCTTGTTCATTAAATTTATCTCTCCATTTGTTTTCCTGTTCACTACATTTCTTTCTTTTTCCGCGTCTCTCTTATTCCATTTCCCCCACTGTTGCCATCCATCTCTCTGTCACTCTCTCCCTCTTGTTCCCTTCATCTCTCTCTTTTTCATGTGTACCCCTCACCTCTCCTTCCTGTTCTGCCCTCCATATTTCTTTTTTAAATGCCTCAGCCCTGCAGTCAGATGTACTTAACTTAATGGGCTCTCTGTTACAAGGAGAGCTTGGGAGGCACTGGCTGCTGCATCTTCTGTGTCATGGAGCCCTAGACCTCAGCTCATGCAATACCCAATAAACATGTAGGGTAACCCAAGTTGTTTTTGATAAGACCACAAAAGGACCCAGCCACTGAGCCAAAGCCACCTTCAGGGCAGTATATAAGGTTCAAAATAATTTTGGGGTGGGGGGGGGGTTTGTCTGAAGTGTTTTGTAAGTTTATATGTTTTATCCTAAGTTACTTTTGTTTTACTCTTTACCTACTTTTGTTTTGTTTGTTTTTTTTAATTTATATCACATTGCACTTTAGATTATACGGCAAAGTGATTAAGAGTGGCCTTGCATTATTTCTATATAGCTGAAGGGTGGGCCCCAAGAATGATTGATTTCCTCTGGTGGGTGCCAACAATGATTTTCCTTTGGTTAACCCTAAGAATGATTTTCTTTGGTGAACCCTAAAAAATATATCGCTAGTTTAAGTAAAAGTTGCAGCATTTCACATGCTACTTTATGTCATCTCAGTATAAGTGAGACCTGTACACACAAAACTCTGCTGCTGGGCATGTGTAATGTTGAGTAAGCTCCCTCACCTCAGCAGTTGCCATGGCAGCAGTGTTCTGTGTGTACAGTCCTCACTTCTCTCTTCTTGGTGTACAGATTAGTGTATATGTTGGCAATAGCTATATATTGAAGGTAGTGAAAACTGCTTCCATAAAACACACATTTGCTAACATAAAATTAAAAAAAATCAGTTGGCACAAAAGAATATATACTTTAAAAAATGCCATAACAAGTGTACTTACCCTTTGAATGGTGATGCTGGGGCCAAGCAGCAAATGGTGTCTGTGGCTAGAAACCTCCGTTTTAGTAACAGCTCAGTCCCAAGAAAACGATGCACTATGAAGGCCTGTGCAAACAACCAGCAAATTATATTTAATTGGGACATCCTACTTGCACAGGAGGATGCGACACAGGTGTAAACTGCCTAAAGATTGCACAATCCAAATAAATAGTGCAACCAGTTCTGGTCCTCATACCTGCTTAGATTCATAGATAATCACTTTCTCTACGCTTAGGTTAGCTAAAGTGAAACACAGAGATGGGATTTGTTAAACTGAGAGGGCTGCCAAGAACTGAAGAGAGCTATTGGATTATTCAAGAGGTAGCTACAGGTGGCGCAGAGATAGCAACCATCCTGGGACCTAAGAGGTCAGGAGCCAGAAATCTGTATTCGCTGGCAGCATAGTAACAGTTACAGTGTGCCCAATGCTGCTGCCATGGATATCACAGGAAAAAAGGTGTCCCAATGTGATGTAATGAGAAGCTTTCCAGATTTGTTTTGTTTAATCTGTTTTTATTGACCTTTTTTCTTTTGTTTTCCTGACTGCTGACATGAAGTGTCACAGTGCCCCTCTCTTACAGTTACCAATCTTTTTCAGGAATACAGGGCATGGGAGCAAGAGCAAAGTTACCGGGGAGTATTGGGAGTCTTAGATCCATATGCCCTATCATAGAGCACCAGTACTTTACCCCAGAAGCTTTTGATGGTAGGAAAACCCCAATAAATATGAGAGAGCGTGCTTCTCCAACATTTCTCGGGTATTTCAAGGAATATTTGTTGAAGCCGTGCTGAGCTCCTGTACCATCTGGATATGAGCTTATAATAATTTTCCTGAGCCCATCACAAGGTAGCCATTTTCCAGCCTGGTGCGGACGGATCTCGGGCACTTTTTGTACCTTCTAGTTTTCATGACTGGGACAGCTTGGCCATAGCGGGCGGGACTTCATTTATACTATCAGGTATGTTTGATAATCTATGTCAACTGCGCACCTTGGCACTTTTTGTCCATCCTATTTTTCATGATTGGGACAGTTTTCAAGATGAGGACTGCTGGGCCATAGTGGGGGGAATCTCATGTATACTACTAAGTACGCTTAATAACCCATGTTAATTGCGCCCTCTAGCTGGGGCATATGTACACATATGTCTATAATTAGCATTGATGAGTGGGCGGCGTGCTTGATTGTTTGAGACCATTTAAATTGTGCAATATTTTGGAATCGCTATGCCATGACTAAGGACTGGACAGTCTGAAATGCGTAGGCTTTGGATTCTACTGTTTATTGCTTTTTAATTACCGCTTTGTAATGCTTTGGATGGCACATTTTTAATGCTTCAAAAATAAAGTTTGGACTTTTTATACTGGCTGGCTATGGATATTGGATTGTAAGGTATGCGGAGTGAGCACACGCAGCCGTTGCCAGAAAATATCCAAAAGCTCTCATCTGTCTTGAAAGAAAGGTAGAGCTGACTATTTTCCTTGTTGTATATTCATATAGCCATTTTATGGGTCAAACAAAAGGTCTTAGTTCTGTCCTCTATTGTATGCCTCAGCTCACACTCCCGCTCTCTGACAACGGGGCATAGATGATCTATCATAATGTTGTATAGCAGTGACAGGACATATATCGGCGCAGTTAACGTCAATAATGTTTTTTTAAATTCAGTGGGGTCCCCAGTCATAGCTGTCAAGTCCCCCCATCTTAGTCAGGAATATTCTGAGCTGGTTTGTTACCATCCAGGACACTTGTCTTCTATTTCCCAATGTCTGTAGGGCCGAGGTTGTGGGGGCCTACCGCCCATCAAAGTGTGTTTAAATCTAACTTTGTGGGACGCCTCCAATACCAAGATCCTGGAAACCCCCACTCCTGGCGCCAATGCTGGATTTTCAAATAGAGCGCTCATTGGGCCGATTTTTGAGGATAAAGGTACTTTTCTGTTGCTGCTGTCAGCTTTCCAGATTTTAGTAAATAACCCCAATGTCCACCAGTAGGATGTACAGGCATAGGAGATGCTGGATGGTGCATTGTTATGAACCAGAAGTGGTTCTACAGTCAAAATAGAAATAACACCTTAGGCATCCTGATTTAGATGTTCCACAGAAAACACAAGATTAGCCTGAATTGCTTGCCTGAACTGTGCTCCTTGTGACGCTTTTGCAATTGGTCAATGATACCATCTTGCCAGGCAGGCATGTTTGTGCAAGTCCAACTGGCAAACCCATTTGGTCGCTGACATAGAAGGAGATTAGCGGGCAATAGGGTGAGTATGGAGAGACAGTTTTGGGCTTTCTAGGGAACATAAGTTTGTCCAAATCTGGTGTAAGTGGACCTATAGTATACTTAGCAAATGTTAAATGCCCTGTGCAAGAATTTAGGATGGTGCCCGTTTTCCCCCAGACACACATACACTCGAAGGGGAGGAGATGGAGGAAATGTAGAATATTGAGAGTAACAACGGGAACTTGGCAAAAAGGAGAGGGGGGATAAACTAGTGATACAGAAAAAGAAAGAAACAAGAAAGACTAGTGTAAGGATGAAAAAAACAAGGGCATGTGAAAGAAAGAGAAGGAAGGAATATCTATAGGGACAAACCCAGTCCATATGCCCCAAATTATTCCCACAATTATACCATGACCTGGATGAATCAGACCCCTCACAGACAGAAGGCAGGAATGTGGAAAAGAGACAGAGAATCAGGAAATGTGGGAGAGAGAAAGAGAAGGAGAGAAAGGGGACATGTGAAAATGCGAGAGAGAGAGGGGCGAGGGAATGTGGAAAGCAGAGAGAGGAGGGAAGGTAAAAAGAGACAGAGTAGAGAAAGTGAAGAGAGAGCATAGCAGAAATCCCGGTCCTGGGACATTACTGAAGTGCACTTTAGCCCACCGCTCCGGGCATGTGTACACTCACTGTGCGGATGGGTTAAATGCGGAGGAAGAATTCCTATGTGTGCACAATGGCCATCTATGCCAAAAAAGCGAGACGGATTAAGTTGGTAGGAAAAGAGGTAAATAAATTGGCAACAGAGAGAACGAATGATAGGTAGAAAAGAGGGACAAGGAAATAGAGATAAGAGAGAGATGGTAAAAAGAGAGGCCGAAGCACACAAGGGGAATTAAAATGAAGGGAATGTTGAAAAGTTGAAATAAGAATAATAGAATGATAAAGGGTAAATGTGTAAAAGAAAATAAAAATGGGTGATACAGAAAGAAAGAAAGATGGAGGGATTCTTAAAAAGAGAGACATGGGAACAGGGAAAGACAAGAAGGAAAAGAAATGAAAAAAGGAAGACGCTGAAGCTAAAGTTAAGGGAAAGAGAGGCCTGCTGAGTCAGTTAAGAACTATATTTATTAAGGGGGTCTGGCTGTACTTTCCTGTTGTAGAACTTCAACACCCAGCATGGCCGCTCCAATCACTGAAAACTTTGTACTCATCACACAGCTCCATCAGACCAACAAGTTCCCCCTCATTCGGAATCAGCGACACTAAACCAACCTGCTTGGTAGCTTTCCCGTTGGATTTTGTACATGTGGGGGGGTCATTTACAAAACGATTCGCTGGCCATTCCCCGGCCATTCGCTCTTTTACGCATTTACAACTCACACCACCACTTGTTTGCCTGGCGATTCTGGTCTTTGCTGGATATACGTTGAAGTCATTTTGCACAGTGCATGCTGGGGAATACCTTTTCCGTTCGCCAGATAGGAATGTCCAGATATTATTTCTTTTTTTCAAATCTAAATATCTAAATACAATTTACATTTTGCATATTATCATTTCTTTGATGTGCATCTGTGTATATACTGTTTCTTCTCTGCCTTTCTGGGTGCACCTCTGTAATGCACAAAACTCCAACTTCTCTGCTGTAAGCTGGAATTCTGGCTGTGCTGCACACTGTCAGGCCAGAAAGTGAGAAGATTCTACCCGAAAAATAGTTACCCCTGAAATGTATCCGGTTATTACTAGCATTTTAAACACATCAATGTGAGTACCGCTGTGGTGAGGAAGTGGTGGTGGGGTGTGAGGAGGGATGTGGTAAGGCAGTGGTGGTGAGGGTATGAGGTCTGTGGTGAGGCGGTGATGGTGGTGTATAGGAATGGATGTGGCAAAGAAGTGATGGTGGGGTGTGAGGGTGAATGTGGTGAGGCAGTGGCTGTGGGCTGTGAGGGTGGATGTGGTGAGGCAGTGATGGTGGGGTGTGAGGAGGGATATTGGGAGACAGTGTTGGTTGGGTGTGAATGAGGTTGTGGTGTATAAGGATGTATGTGGCGAGGAAATAATTCTGGGGTATGAGATGAGCTGTGGCAAGGCAGTGGTGTTGGGGTGTAAGGATGCGTATGGTTAGGCAGTGGTGGTGGGGTGTGAGGAGTTCCGTGATGAGGAAGTGGTGGTGGGGTGTGAGGAGGGATGGGGACAGGCAGTGCTGGGGTATGAGGAGGACTGTGTCGAGGCAGTGATGGTGAGGTATGAGGTAAGCTGTGGTGAGGCAGTGGTGTTGGGGTGTGATGGTGAATGTGGTGAGGCAGAGGTGGTGGGGTGTGAAGGTGAATGTGGTGAGGCAGGGGCTGTGGGGTATGAGGAGGAATGTTGTGAGGCAGTGGTGGTGGGGTGTGAAGGTGAATGTGGTGAGGCAGAGGTGGTGGGGTGTGAAGGTGAATGTGGTGAGGCAGGGGCTGTGGGGTATGAGGAGGAATGTTGTGAGGCAGTGGTGGTGGGGTGTGAAGGTGAATGTGGTGAGGCAGAGGTGGTGGGGTGTGAAGGTGAATGTGGTGAGGCAGGGGCTGTGGGGTATGAGGAGGAATGTTGTGAGGCAGTGGTGGTGGGGTGTGAAGGTGGTGAGGCAGAGGTGGTGGGGTGTGAAGGTGAATGTGGTGAGGCAGGGGCTGTGGGGTATGAGGAGGAATGTTGTGAGGCAGTGGTGGTGGGGTGTGAAGGTGAATGTGGTGAGGCAGAGGTGGTGGGGTGTGAAGGTGAATGTGGTGAGGCAGAGGTGGTGGGGTGTGAAGGTGAATGTGGTGAGGCAGAGGTGGTGGGGTGTGAAGGTGAATGTGGTGAGGCAGAGGTGGTGGGGTGTGATGGTGAATGTGGTGAGGCAGAGGTGGTGGGGTGTGAAGGTGAATGTGGTGAGGCAGAGGTGGTGGGGTGTGATGGTGAATGTGGTGAGGCAGTGGTGTTGGGGTGTGATGGTGAATGTGGTGAGGCAGAGGTGGTGGGGTGTGAAGGTGAATGTGGTGAGGCAGGGGCTGTGGGGTATGAGGAGGAATGTTGTGAGGCAGTGGTGGTGGGGTGTGAAGAGGGCTGTGGTAAGGCAATGGTGGTGGGATGTGAGGAGGGCTGTGATGAGGCAGAAGTGCTGGAGCATGAGGGTGAATGTGGTGAGGCAGTGGTGGTGGGGTGTGAGGGTGAATGTGGTCATGCAGTGGTGGTGGGGTGTGAGAAGGCATGTGAGGCAGTGGTGGTGGGATGTGAGAAGGGATGTCGTGAGGCAGTGGTGGACGGGTGTGAGGAGGTATATGATGAGGCAGTGTTGGTAAATGTGAGGAGGGATGCGGTGAGGCAGTGGTGGTGGGGTATGTGGGTAGATGTGGTGAGGCAGTGGTGGTGGGGTGTGAAGATGGATGTGTGAGGCAGTGGTGGTTGGGTGTGGGGGTGGATGCAGCGAGTGGTTGTGGGCTGTGAGGAGCACTTTGGTGAGGCAGTGTTGGTGGGGTGTGAGAAGGAATGTGGTAAGGCAGTGGTGGTGAGGGTATGAAGAGGGCTGTGGTGAAGCAATGATGGTGGTGTATAGGGATGGATGTGGCGAGGCAGTGATGGTGGGGGTGAGCTATGATGAGGCAGTGGTGTGGGGGAGTGATGGTGTATGTGGTGAGGCAGTGGCTGTGGGGTGTGAGGGTGGATGTGATGAGGCAGTGGTGGTGGGGTGTGAGAAGGGATATTGGGAGGCAGTGGTGGAATGTGAGGAGTGCTGTGGTGAGGCAGTGATGGTGGTGTATAAAGATGGATGTGGAGTATAAGGTGAGTCGTGGAAAGGCATTGGTGGTGGGGTGTGAGGAGGGCTGTGGTTAGGCAGTGGTGGTGGGGTGTGAGGAGGGCTGTGGTTAGGCAGTGGTGGTGGGGTGTGAGGAGGGCTGTGGTTAGGCAGTGGTGGTGGGGTGTGAGGAGGGCTGTGGTTAGGCAGAGGGGTGAGAGGAAGGATGTGGTGAGGCAGTGGTGGTGAGGTGTGTGAGGGAGGCTTTGGTGAGGCAGCAGTGGTGGGTTGTGAGGATGGATGTGGTGAGGCAGTGGTGGTGGGGTGTTAGGAGGGATGTGGTGAGGCAGTGATGGTGGTGTATAAAGATGGATGTGGGGTATAAGGTGAGTCGTGGAAAGGCAGTGGTGGTCGGGTGTGAGGAGGGCTGTGGTTAGGCAGTGGTGGTGGGGTGTGAGGAGGGCTGTGGTTAGGCAGAGGGGTGAGAGGAAGGATGTGGTGAGGCAGCGGTGGTGAGGTGTGTGAGGGGGGCTTTGGTGAGGCAGCAGTGGTGGGTTGTGAGGATGGATGTGGTGAGGCAGTGGTGGTGGGGTGTTAAAAGGGATGCGGTGAGGCAGCGGTGGTGTATAAGGATGGATGTGGTGAGGCAGTGGTGGGGTGTAAAGAGGGATGTGGTGAGGCAGTACTGGTGGGGTATATGGGTAGATATGGTGAGGCAATAGTGGTGGGGTGTGAGAAGGGATGTGGTGAGGCAGTGGTGATGTGAGAGGAGGGATGTGGTGAGGCAGTGGTGGTGTGTGAGGAGGGATGCAGTGAGGCAGTAGTGGTGGGTATGTGGGTAGATGTAGTGAGGCAGTGGTGGTGTGAGAGGAGGGATGTGGTGAGGCAGTGGTGGTGTGTGAGGAGGGATGCAGTGAGGCAGTGGTGGTGGGTATGTGGGTAGATGTAGTGAGGCAATGGTGGTGGGGTGTGAAGATGGATGTGGTGAGCCAGTGGTGGGGTGTGAGGAGGGCTGTGGTGAAGCAGTGGTGATGGGGTGTGAGGAGGGATGTGGTGAGGCAGAGGTGGAGTGTGAGGAGAGATGCGGTGAGGCAGTGGTGATGGGGTGTGAGGAGGGATGTAGTGAGGCAGTGCTGATGGGGTGTGAGGAGGGATGTGGTGAGGCAGTGCTGATGGGGTGTAAGGAGGGATGTGGTGGTGTATAAGGATGGATGTGGTGAGGCAGAGGTGGGGGTATGGTGAGGGCTGTGATGAGGCAGTGGTGGGGTGTGAGGAGGGCTGTGGTGAGGCATTTGTGGTGGGGTGTGAGGAGGGCTGTGGTGAGGCAGTGGTGGGGGTTATGAGGGGGGCTGTGGTGGGGGGTATGAGTGGGGCTGTGGTGAAGCAGTGGTGGGGTGTGAGGAGGGCTGTGGTGAGGCAGTGGTGGGGTGTGAGGAGGGCTGTGGTGAGGCAGTGGTGATGGAGTGTGGGGAGGAATGTAGTGAGGCAGTGGTGATGGAGTGTGAGGAGGAATGTGGTGAGGAAGTGGGGGGGGGGTGAGGAGGGCTGAGGTGAGGCAGCGGTGGGGTGTGAAGAGGGCTGTGGTGAGGCATTTGTGGTGGGGTGTGAGGAGGGCTGTGGTGAGGCAGTGGTGGGGGGTATGAGGGGGGCTGTGGTGGGGGGTATGAGTGGGGCTGTGGTGAAGCAGTGGTGGGGTGTGAGGAGGGCTGTGGTGAGGCAGTGGTGGGGGTGTGAGGAGGGCTGTGGTGAGGCAGTGGTGGGGTGTGAGGAGGGCTGTGGTAAGGCAGTGGTGGTGGGGTGAGAGGAGGGCTGTGGTGAGGCAGTGGTGGGGTGTGAGGAGGGCTGTGGTAAGGCAGTGGTGGGGTGTGAGGGGGGCTGTGGTGAGGCAGTGGTGGTGGGGTGTGAGGAGGGCTGTGGTAAGGCAGTGGTGGTGGGATGAGAGGAGGGCTGTGGTGAGGCAGTGGTGGTGGGGTGTGAGGAGGGCTGTGGTGAGGCAGTGGTGGGGTGTGAGGAGGGCTGTGGTAAGGCAGTGGTGGGGTGTGAGGGGGGCTGTGGTGAGGCAGTGGTGGTGGGGTGTGAGGAGGGCTGTGGTGAAGCAGTGGTGGGGTATGAGGAGGCCTGTTGTGAGGCAGTGGTGGGGGGTATGAGGGGGGCTGTGGTGAGGCAGTGGTGGGGTGTGAGGGGGGTATGAGGAGGGCTGTGGTGAGGCAGTGGGGGGGTGAGGCGGGCTGTTGTGAGGCAGTGGTGGGGGGTATGAGGAGGGCTGTGGTGTGGCAGTGGTGAGGGGTGGGAGGAGGGCTGTGGTGAGGCAGTGGTGAGGTGTGAGGAGGGATGTGGTGAGGCAGTGGTGGGGTGTGAAAGGGGTATGAGGGGGGCTGTGGTGAGGCAGTGGGGGGGGTGAGGAGGGCTGTTGTGAGAGAGTGTTGGTAAATGTGAGGAGGGATGCGGTGAGGCAGTGGTGGTAGGGTATGTGGGTAGATGTGGTGAGGCAGTGGTGGTGGGGTGTGAAGATGGATGTGTGAGGCAGTGGTGGTTGGGTGTGGGGGTGGATGCAGCGAGTGGTGGTGGGCTGTGAGGAGCACTTTGGTGAGGCAGTGTTGGTGGGGTGTGAGAAGGAATGTGGTAAGGCAGTGGTGGTGAGGATATGAAGAGGGCTGTGGTGAAGCAATGATGGTGGTGTATAGGGATGGATGTGGCGAGGCAGTGATGGTGGGGGTGAGCTATGATGAGGCAGTGGTGTGGGGGAGTGATGGTGTATGTGGTGAGGCAGTGGCTGTGGGGTGTGAGGGTGGATGTGATGAGGCAGTGGTGGTGGGGTGTGAGAAGGAATATTGGGAGGCAGTGGTGGTGGGGTGGAATGTGAGGAGTGCTGTGGTGAGGCAGTGATGGTGGTGTATAAAGATGGATGTGGGGTATAAGGTGAGTCGTGGAAAGGCAGTGGTGGTCGGGTGTGAGGAGGGCTGTGGTTAGGCAGTGGTGGTGGGGTGTGAGGAGGGCTGTGGTTAGGCAGTGGTGGTGGGGTGTGAGGAGGGCTGTGGTTAGGCAGAGGGGTGAGAGGAAGGATGTGGTGAGGCAGTGGTGGTGAGGTGTGTGAGGGAGGCTTTGGTGAGGCAGCAGTGGTGGGTTGTGAGGATGGATGTGGTGAGGCAGTGGTGGTGGGGTGTTAGGAGGGATGTGGTGAGGCAGTGATGGTGGTGTATAAAGATGGATGTGGGGTATAAGGTGAGTCGTGGAAAGGCAGTGGTGGTCGGGTGTGAGGAGGGCTGTGGTTAGGCAGTGGTGGTGGGGTGTGAGGAGGGCTGTGGTTAGGCAGAGGGGTGAGAGGAAGGATGTGGTGAGGCAGCGGTGGTGAGGTGTGTGAGGGGGGCTTTGGTGAGGCAGCAGTGGTGGGTTGTGAGGATGGATGTGGTGAGGCAGTGGTGGTGGGGTGTTAAAAGGGATGCGGTGAGGCAGCGGTGGTGTATAAGGATGGATGTGGTGAGGCAGTGGTGGGGTGTAAAGAGGGATGTGGTGAGGCAGTACTGAGGGGGTATATGGGTAGATATGGTGAGGCAATAGTGGTGGGGTGTGAGAAGGGATGTGGTGAGGCAGTGGTGATGTGAGAGGAGGGATGTGGTGAGGCAGTGGTGGTGTGTGAGGAGGGATGCAGTGAGGCAGTAGTGGTGGGTATGTGGGTAGATGTAGTGAGGCAGTGGTGGTGTGAGAGGAGGGATGTGGTGAGGCAGTGGTGGTGTGTGAGGAGGGATGCAGTGAGGCAGTGGTGGTGGGTATGTGGGTAGATGTAGTGAGGCAATGGTGGTGGGGTGTGAAGATGGATGTGGTGAGCCAATGGTGGGGTGTGAGGAGGGCTGTGGTGAAGCAGTGGTGATGGGGTGTGAGGAGGGATGTGGTGAGGCAGAGGTGGAGTGTGAGGAGAGATGCGGTGAGGCAGTGGTGATGGGGTGTGAGGAGGGATGTAGTGAGGCAGTGCTGATGGGGTGTGAGGAGGGATGTGGTGAGGCAGTGCTGATGGGGTGTAAGGAGGGATGTGGTGGTGTATAAGGATGGATGTGGTGAGGCAGAGGTGGGGGTATGGTGAGGGCTGTGATGAGGCAGTGGTGGGGTGTGAGGAGGGCTGTGGTGAGGCATTTGTGGTGGGGTGTGAGGAGGGCTGTGGTGAGGCAGTGGTGATGGAGTGTGGGGAGGAATGTAGTGAGGCAGTGGTGATGGAGTGTGAGGAGGAATGTGGTGAGGAAGTGGGGGGGGGGGTGAGGAGGGCTGAGGTGAGGCAGCGGTGGGGTGTGAAGAGGGCTGTGGTGAGGCATTTGTGGTGGGGTGTGAGGAGGGCTGTGGTGAGGCAGTGGTGGGGGGTATGAGGGGGGCTGTGGTGGGGGGTATGAGTGGGGCTGTGGTGAAGCAGTGGTGGGGTGTGAGGAGGGCTGTGGTGAGGCAGTGGTGGGGTGTGAGGAGGGCTGTGGTGAGGCAGTGGTGGGGTGTGAGGAGGGCTGTGGTAAGGCAGTGGTGGTGGGGTGAGAGGAGGGCTGTGGTGAGGCAGTGGTGGGGTGTGAGGAGGGCTGTGGTAAGGCAGTGGTGGGGTGTGAGGGGGGCTGTGGTGAGGCAGTGGTGGTGGGGTGTGAGGAGGGCTGTGGTAAGGCAGTGGTGGTGGGATGAGAGGAGGGCTGTGGTGAGGCAGTGGTGGTGGGGTGTGAGGAGGGCTGTGGTGAGGCAGTGGTGGGGTGTGAGGAGGGCTGTGGTAAGGCAGTGGTGGGGTGTGAGGGGGGCTGTGGTGAGGCAGTGGTGGTGGGGTGTGAGGAGGGCTGTGGTGAAGCAGTGGTGGGGTATGAGGAGGCCTGTTGTGAGGCAGTGGTGGGGGGTATGAGGGGGGCTGTGGTGAGGCAGTGGTGGGGTGTGAGGGGGGTATGAGGAGGGCTGTGGTGAGGCAGTGGGGGGGTGAGGCGGGCTGTTGTGAGGCAGTGGTGGGGGGTATGAGGAGGGCTGTGGTGTGGCAGTGGTGAGGGGTGGGAGGAGGGCTGTGGTGAGGCAGTGGTGAGGTGTGAGGAGGGATGTGGTGAGGCAGTGGTGGGGTGTGAAGGGGGTATGAGGGGGGCTGTGGTGAGGCAGTGGGGGGGGGGTGAGGAGGGCTGTTGTGAGAGAGTGTTGGTAAATGTGAGGAGGGATGCGGTGAGGCAGTGGTGGTGGGGTATGTGGGTAGATGTGGTGAGGCAGTGGTGGTGGGGTGTGAAGATGGATGTGTGAGGCAGTGGTGGTTGGGTGTGGGGGTGGATGCAGCGAGTGGTGGTGGGCTGTGAGGAGCACTTTGGTGAGGCAGTGTTGGTGGGGTGTGAGAAGGAATGTGGTAAGGCAGTGGTGGTGAGGGTATGAAGAGGGCTGTGGTGAAGCAATGATGGTGGTGTATAGGGATGGATGTGGCGAGGCAGTGATGGTGGGGGTGAGCTATGATGAGGCAGTGGTGTGGGGGAGTGATGGTGTATGTGGTGAGGCAGTGGCTGTGGGGTGTGAGGGTGGATGTGATGAGGCAGTGGTGGTGGGGTGTGAGAAGGAATATTGGGAGGCAGTGGTGGTGGGGTGGAATGTGAGGAGTGCTGTGGTGAGGCAGTGATGATGGTGTATAAAGATGGATGTGGGGTATAAGGTGAGTCGTGGAAAGGCAGTGGTGGTGGGGTGAGAGGAGGGCTGTGGTTAGGCAGTGGTGGTCGGGTGTGAGGAGGGCTGTGGTTAGGCAGTGGTGGTGGGGTGTGAGGAGGGCTGTGGTTAGGCAGAGGGGTGAGAGGAAGGATGTGGTGAGACAGTGGTGGTGAGGTGTGTGAGGGAGGCTTTGGTGAGGCAGCAGTGGTGGGTTGTGAGGATGGATGTGGTGAGGCAGTGGTGGTGGGGTGTTAGGAGGGATGTGGTGAGGCAGCGGTGGTGTATAAGGATGGATGTGGTGAGGCAGTGGTGGGGTGTAAAGAGGGATGTGGTGAGGCAGTACTGGTGGGGTATGTGGGTAGATATGGTGAGGCAATAGTGGTGGGGTGTGAGAAGGGATGTGGTGAGGCATTGCTGGTGGTGTATAAAGATGGATGTGGTGAGGCAGTGGTGGTGTGAGAGGAGGGATGTGGTGAGGCAGTGGTGGTGTGTGAGGAGGGATGCAGTGAGGCAGTGGTGGTGGGTATGTGGGTAGATGTAGTGAGGCAATGGTGGTGGGGTGTGAAGATGGATGTGGTGAGCCAGTGGTGGGGTGTGAGGAGGGATGTGGTGAGGCAGTGCTGATGGGGTGTGAGGAGGGATGTGGTGGTGTATAAGGATGGATGTGGTGAGGCAGAGGTGGGGGTATGGTGAGGGCTGTGATGAGGCAGTGGTGGGGTGTGAGGAGGGCTGTGGTGAGGCAGTGGTGATGGAGTGTGGGGAGGAATGTAGTGAGGCAGTGGTGATGGAGTGTGAGGAGGAATGTGGTGAGGAAGTGGGGGGGGGGTGAGGAGGGCTGAGGTGAGGCAGCGGTGGGGTGTGAAGAGGGCTGTGGTGAGGCATTTGTGGTGGGGTGTGAGGAGGGCTGTGGTGAGGCAGTGGTGGGGGGTATGAGTGGGGCTGTGGTGAAGCAGTGGTGGGGTGTGAGGAGGGCTGTGGTGAAGCAGTGGTGGGGTGTGAGGAGGGCTGTGGTGAGGCAGTGGTGGTGGGGTGTGAGGAGGGCTGTGGTGAGGCAGTGGTGGGGTGTGAGGAGGGCTGTGGTAAGGCAGTGGTGGTGGGGTGAGAGGAGGGCTGTGGTGAGGCAGTGGTGGTGGGGTGTGAGGAGGGCTGTGGTGAAGCAGTGGTGGGGTATGAGGAGGCCTGTTGTGAGGCAGTGGTGGGGGGTATGAGGGGGGCTGTGGTGAGGCAGTGGTGGGGTGTGAGGGGGGTATGAGGAGGGCTGTGGTGAGGCAGTGGGGGGGTGAGGCGGGCTGTTGTGAGGCAGTGGTGGGGGGTATGAGGAGGGCTGTGGTGTGGCAGTGGTGAGGGGTGGGAGGAGGGCTGTGGTGAGGCAGTGGTGAGGTGTGAGGAGGGATGTGGTGAGGCAGTGGTGGGGTGTGAAGGGGGTATGAGGGGGGCTGTGGTGAGGCAGTGGGGGGGGTGAGGAGGGCTGTTGTGAGAGAGTGTTGGTAAATGTGAGGAGGGATGCGGTGAGGCAGTGGTGGTGGGGTATGTGGGTAGATGTGGTGAGGCAGTGGTGGTGGGGTGTGAAGATGGATGTGTGAGGCAGTGGTGGTTGGGTGTGGGGGTGGATGCAGCGAGTGGTTGTGGGCTGTGAGGAGCACTTTGGTGAGGCAGTGTTGGTGGGGTGTGAGAAGGAATGTGGTAAGGCAGTGGTGGTGAGGGTATGAAGAGGGCTGTGGTGAAGCAATGATGGTGGTGTATAGGGATGGATGTGGCGAGGCAGTGATGGTGGGGGTGAGCTATGATGAGGCAGTGGTGTGGGGGAGTGATGGTGTATGTGGTGAGGCAGTGGCTGTGGGGTGTGAGGGTGGATGTGATGAGGCAGTGGTGGTGGGGTGTGAGAAGGGATATTGGGAGGCAGTGGTGGTGGGGTGGAATGTGAGGAGTGCTGTGGTGAGGCAGTGATGATGGTGTATAAAGATGGATGTGGGGTATAAGGTGAGTCGTGGAAAGGCAGTGGTGGTCGGGTGAGAGGAGGGCTGTGGTTAGGCAGTGGTGGTCGGGTGTGAGGAGGGCTGTGGTTAGGCAGTGGTGGTGGGGGTGTGAGGAGGGCTGTGGTTAGGCAGTGGTGGTGGGGTGTGAGGAGGGCTGTGGTTAGGCAGAGGGGTGAGAGGAAGGATGTGGTGAGGCAGTGGTGGTGAGGTGTGTGAGGGAGGCTTTGGTGAGGCAGCAGTGGTGGGTTGTGAGGATGGATGTGGTGAGGCAGTGGTGGTGGGGTGTTAGGAGGGATGTGGTGAGGCAGCGGTGGTGTATAAGGATGGATGTGGTGAGGCAGTGGTGGGGTGTAAAGAGGGATGTGGTGAGGCAGTACTGGTGGGGTATATGGGTAGATATGGTGAGGCAATAGTGGTGGGGTGTGAGAAGGGATGTGGTGAGGCATTGCTGGTGGTGTATAAAGATGGATGTGGTGAGGCAGTGGTGGTGTGAGAGGAGGGATGTGGTGAGGCAGTGGTGGTGTGTGAGGAGGGATGCAGTGAGGCAGTAGTGGTGGATATGTGGGTAGATGTAGTGAGGCAATGGTGGTGGGGTGTGAAGAGGGATGTGGTGAGCCAGTGGTGGGGTGTGAGGAGGGCTGTGGTGAAGCAGTGGTGATGGGGTGTGAGGAGGGATGTGGTGAGGCAGAGGTGGAGTGTGAGGAGAGATGCGGTGAGGCAGTGGTGATGGGGTGTGAGGAGGGATGTAGTGAGGCAGTGCTGATGGGGTGTGGGGAGGGATGTGGTGAGGCAGTGCTGATGGGGTGTGAGGAGGGATGTGGTGGTGTATAAGGATGGATGTGGTGAGGCAGAGGTGGGGGTATGGTGAGGGCTGTGATGAGGCAGTGGTGGGGTGTGAGGAGGGCTGTGGTGAGGCAGTGGTGGGGTGTGAGGGGGTATGAGGAGGGCTGTGGTGAGGCAGTGGTGGGTGTGAGGAGGGCTGTGGTGAGGCAGTGGGGGGGGGATGGGGAGGGCTGTGGTGAGGCAGTGGGGGGGTGTGAGGAGGGCTGTGGTGAAGCAGTGGGGGGTGTGAGGAGGGCTGTGGTGAGGCAGTAGGGGGGTGAGGAGGGCTGTGGTGAGGCAGTGGTGGGGGGTGTGAGGAGGGCTGTGGTGAGTCAGTGGGGGTGTGTGAGGAGGGCTGTGGTGAGGCAGTGGGGGGTGTGCGGAGGGCTGTGGTAAGGCAGTGGGGGGTGTGAGGAGGGCTGTGGTGAGGTAGTGGTGGGGTGTGAGGAGGGCTGTGGGGAGGCAGTGGTGGGGTATGAGGAGGGCTGTGGTGAGGCAGTGGTGGTGGGGTGTGAGGAGGGCTGTGGTGAAGCAGTGGTGGGGTATGAGGAGGGCTGTGGTGAGGCAGTGATGGGGTGTGAGGAGGGCTGTGGTGTAGCATTGGTGGTGGGGTGTGAGGAGGGCTGTGGTGAGGCAGTGGGGGGTGTGAGGAGGGCTGTGGTGAGGCAGTGGAGGGGGTGTGAGGAGGGCTGTGGTGAGGCAATGGTGGGGTGTGAGGAGGGCTGTGGTGAGGCAGTGGGGGGGGTGAGGAGGGCTGTGGTGAGGCAGTGGGGGGTGTGAGGAGGGCTGTGGTGAGGCAGTGGTGGGGTATGCAGAGCGCTGTGGTGAGGCAGTGGTGGTGGGGTGTGAGGAGGGCTGTGGTGTAGCATTGGTGTGGGGGTGTGAGGAGGGCTGTGGTGAGGCAGTGGGGGGTGTGAGGAGGGCTGTGGTGAGGCAGTGGTGGGGTGTCAGGAGGGCTGTGGTGAGGCAGTGGGGGGGGGTGAGGAGGGCTGTGGTGAGGCAGTTGTGGGGGGGTGAGGAGGGCTGTGGTGGGGCAGTGGTGGGGGGTGTGAAGAGGGCTGTGGTGAGGCAGTGGGGGGGTGTGAGGAGGGCTGTGGTGAGGCAGTGGTGGGGTATGCGGAGCGCTGTGGTGAGGCAGTGGTGGTGGGGTGTAAGGAGGGCTGTGGTGTAGCATTGGTGGTGGGGTGTGAGGAGGGATGTGGTGAGGCAGTGGGGGTGTGTGAGGAGGGCTGTGGTGAGGCAGTGGGGGGTGTGAGGAGGGCTGTGGTGAGGCAGTGGTGGGGTGGGAGGAGGGCTGTGTTGAGGCAGTGGGGGGTGAGGAGGGCTGTGGTGAGGCGGCAGTGGGGGGGTGCGTAGGGCTGTGGTGAGGCAGTGGGGGGTGTGAGGAGGGCTGTGGTGAGGCAGTGGGGGGTGTGAGGGGGGCTGTGGTGAGGCAGTGGTGGTGGGGTGTGAGGAGGGCTGTGGTGTAGCATTGGTGTGGGGGTGTGAGGAGGGCTGTGGTGAGGCAGTGGGGGGTGTGAGGAGGGCTGTGGTGAGGCAGTGGTGGGGTGTCAGGAGGGCTGTGGTGAGGCAGTGGGGGGGGGTGAGGAGGGCTGTGGTGAGGCAGTTGTGGGGGGGTGAGGAGGGCTGTGGTGGGGCAGTGGTGGGGGGTGTGAGGAGGGCTGTGGTGAGGCAGTGGGGGGGTGTGAGGAGGGCTGTGGTGAGGCAGTGGTGGGGTATGCGGAGCGCTGTGGTGAGGCAGTGGTGGTGGGGTGTAAGGAGGGCTGTGGTGTAGCATTGGTGGTGGGGTGTGAGGAGGGCTGTGGTGAGGCAGTGGGGGGTGTGAGGAGGGCTGTGGTGAGGCAGTGGTGGGTGTGAGGAGGGCTGTGGTGAGGCAGTGGGGGGTGAGGAGGGCTGTGGTGAGGCAGTGGGGGGGTGCGGAGGGCTGTGGTGAGGCAGTGGGGAGTGTGAGGAGGGCTGTGGTGAGGCAGTGGGGGGTGTGAGGAGGGCTGTGGTGAGGCAGTGGGGGAGTGAGGAGGGCTGTGGTGAGGCAGTGGGGGGGGTGAGGATGGCTGTGGTGAGGCAGTGCGGGGTGTGAGGAGGGCTGTGGTGAGGCAGTGGGGGGGTGAGGAGGGCTTTGGTGAGGCAGTAGTGGGGGGTGTGAGGAGGGCTGTGGTGAGGCAGTGGGGGGGTGTGAGTAGGGCTGTGGTGAGGCAGTGGGGGTGTGAGGAAGGCTGTGGTGAGGCAGTGGGGGTGTGAGGAGGGCTGTGGTGAGGCAGTAGGGGGGGTGAGGAGGGCTGTGGTGAGGCAGTGGGGGGTGTGAGGAGGGCTGTGGTGAGGTAGTGGTGGGGTGTGAGGAGGGCTGTGGTGAGGCAGTGGTGGGGTGAGGAGGGCTGTGGTGAGGCAGTGGTGGGGGGTGTGAGGAGGGCTGTGGTGAGGCAGTGGGGGGGGTGAGGAGGGCTGTGGTGACGCAGTGGGGGGGGGGGTTGAGGAGGGCTGTAGTGAGGCAGTGGGGGGGGGGGGTATGAGGAGGGCTGTGGTGAGGCAGTGGTGGGGTGTGAGGAGGGCTGTGGTGAGGCAGTGGTGGTGGGGTGTGAGGAGGGCTGTGGTGAAGCAGTGGTGGGGTATGAGGAGGGCTGGGGTGAGGCAGTGGTGGGGTGTGAGGAGGGCTGGGGTGAGGCAGTGGTGGGGTGTGGGGAGGGCTGTGGTGTAGCATTGGTGGTGGGGTGTGAGGAGGGCTGTGGGGTGAGGCAGTGGTGGGGGGTGTGAGGAGGGCTGGGGTGAGGCAGTGGTGGGGTGTGGGGAGGGCTGTGGTGTAGCATTGGTGGTGGGGTGTGAGGAGGGCTGTGGGGTGAGGCAGTGGTGGGGGGTGTGAGGAGGGCTGTGGTGAGGCAGTGGTGGGGTGTGAGGAGGGCTGTGGTGAGGCAGTGGGGGGGGTGAGGAGGGCTGTGGTGAGGCAGTTGTGGGGGGGGTGAGGAGGGCTGTGGTGGGGCAGTGGTGGGGTGTGAGGGGGGGCGTGGTGAGGCAGTGGGGGGTGAGGAGGGCTGTTGTGAGGCAGTGGTGGGGTGTGAGGAGGGCTCTGGTGAGGCAGTGGTGGTGGGGTGTGAGGAGGGCTGTGGGGAGGCAGTGGTGGTGGGGTGTAAGGAGGGCTGTTGTGAGGCAGTGGTGGGGGGTATGAGGGGGGCTGTGGTGAGGCAGTGGTGGGGTGTGAGGAGGGCTGTGGTGAGGCAGTGGTGGGGTATGAGGGGGGCTGTGGTGGGGTGTGAGGAGGGCTGTGGTGAGGCAGTGGTGGGGGGTGTGAGGAGGGCTGTGGTGAGGCAGTGGTGGGGGGTGTGAGGAGGGCTGTGGTGAGGCAGTGGTGGGGTGTGAGGAGGGATGTGGTGAGGCAGTGGTGGGGTGTGAGGGGGGTATGAGGGGGCTGTGGTGAGGCAGTGGGGTGGGGGTGAGGAGGGCTGTTGTGAGGCAGTGGTGGGGTGTGAGGAGGGCTGTGGTGAAGCAGTGGTGGTGGGGTGTGAGGAGGGCTGTGGTGAGGCAGTGGTGGGGTATGAGGAGCGCTGTGGTGAGGCAGTGGTGGGGTGTGAGGATGGCTGTGGTGAGGCAGTGGTGGGGTGTGAGGAGGCCTGTGGTGAGGCAGAGGTGGTGGGGTGTGAGGAGGGCTGCGGTGAGGCAGTGGTGGGGTATGAGGAGGGCTGTGGTGGGGGGTGTGAGGAGGGCTGTGGTGAGGCAGTGGTGTGGGGTGTGAGGAGGGCTGTGGTGGGGCAGTGGGGGGGGGTGAGGAGGGCTGTGGTGAGGCAGTGGGGGGTGTGAGGAGGGCTGTGGTGGGGTGTAAGGATGGCTGTGGTGAGGCAGTGGTGGGGTGTGAGGAGGCCTGTGGTGAGGCAGAGGTGGTGGGGTGTGAGGAGGGCTGTGGTGAGGCAGTGGTGGGGGGTGTGAGGAGGGCTGTGGTGAGGCAGTGGTGGGGGGTGTGAGGAGGGCTGTGGTGAGGCAGTGGTGGGGGGTGTGAGGAGGGCTGTGGTGAGGCAGTGGGGGGTGTGAGGAGGGCTGTGGTGAGGCAGTGGGGGGTGTGAGGAGGGTTGTGGTGAGGCAGTGGGGGGGGTGAGGAGGGCTGTGGTGAGGCAGTGGGGGGCGTTGAGGAGGGCTGGGGTAAGGCAGTGGTGGGGAGTGTGAGGAGGGCTGTGGTGAGGCAGTGGTGGGGGGTGTGAGGAGGGCTGTGGTGAGGCAGTGGGGGGTGTGAGGAGGGCTGTGGTGAGGCAGTGGGGGGTGTGAGGAGGGCTGTGGTGAGGCAGTGGTGGGGGTGTGAGGAGGGCTGTGGTGAGGCAGTGGTGGGGGGTGTGAGGGCTGTGGTGAGGCAGTGGTGGGGAGTGTGAGGAGGGCTGTGGTGAGGCAGTGGGGGGGGGTGAGGAGGGCTGTGGTGAGGCATTGGTGGGGGTGTGAGGAGGGCTGTTGTGAGGCAGTGGGGTGTGTGAGGGGGGCTGTGGTGAGGCAGTGGGGGGTGTGAGGGGGGCTGTGGTGAGACAGTGGTGGGGGGTGTGAGGAGGGCTGTGGTGAGGCATTGGTGGGGGGTGTGAGGAGGGCTGTGGTGAGGCATTGGTGGTGGGGGTGTGAGGAGGGCTGTGGTGAGGCAGTGGGGGGTGTGAGGGGGGCTGTGGTGAGGCAGTGGGGGGTGTGAGGGGGGCTGTGGTGAGGCATTGGTGGTGGTGTGTGAGGAGGGCTGTGGTGAGGCAGTGGGGGGTGTGAGGAGGGCTGTGGTGAGGCATTGGTGGGGGGGTGTGAGGAGGGCTGTGGTGAGGCAGTGGGGGGTGTGAGGGGGGCTGTGGTGAGGCAGTGGGGGGTGTGAGGAGGGCTGTCGTGAGGCATTGGTGGGGGTGTGAGGAGGGCTGTGGTGAGGCAGTGGTGGGGGGTGTGAGGAGGGCTGTGGTGAGGCAGTGGGGGGTGTGAGGAGGGCTGTGGTGAGGCAGTGGGGGGTGTGAGGAGGGTTGTGGTGAGGCAGTGGGGGGGGGGTGAGGAGGGCTGTGGTGAGGCAGTGGGGGGCGGTGAGGAGGGCTGGGGTGAGGCAATGGGGGGGTGAGGAGGGCTGTGGTGAGGCAGTGGTGGGGGTGTGAGGAGGGCTGTGGTGAGGCAGTGGTGGGGGGTGTGAGGGCTGTGGTGAGGCAGTGGTGGGGGGTGTGAGGAGGGCTGTGGTGAGGCAGTGGGGGGGGTGAGGAGGGCTGTGGTGAGGCATTGGTGGGGGTGTGAGGAGGGCTGTTGTGAGGCAGTGGGGGGTGTGAGGAGGGCTGTGGTGAGGCATTGGTGGGGGTGTGAGGAGGGCTGTTGTGAGGCAGTGGGGTGTGTGAGGGGGGCTGTGGTGAGGCAGTGGGGGGTGTGAGGGGGGCTGTGGTGAGACAGTGGTGGGGGGTGTGAGGAGGGCTGTGGTGAGGCATTGGTGGGGGGTGTGAGGAGGGCTGTGGTGAGGCATTGGTGGTGGGGGTGTGAGGAGGGCTGTGGTGAGGCAGTGGGGGGTGTGAGGGGGGCTGTGGTGAGGCAGTGGGGGGTGTGAGGGGGGCTGTGGTGAGGCATTGGTGGTGGTGTGTGAGGAGGGCTGTGGTGAGGCAGTGGGGGGTGTGAGGAGGGCTGTGGTGAGGCATTGGTGGGGGGGTGTGAGGAGGGCTGTGGTGAGGCAGTGGGGGGTGTGAGGGGGCTGTGGTGAGGCAGTGGGGGGTGTGAGGAGGGCTGTGGTGAGGCATTGGTGGGGGTGTGAGGAGGGCTGTGGTGAGGCATTGGTGGTGGGGTGCGAGGAGGGCTGTGGTGAGGCAGTGGGGGGTGTGAGGAGGGCTGTGGTGAGGCATTGGTGGTGGGGTGTGAGGAGGGCTGTGGTGAGGCAGTGGGGGGTGTGAGGAGGGCTGTGGTGAGGCAGTGGGGGGGGTGTGAGGAGGGCTGTGGTGAGGCATTGGTGGGTGGTGTGAGGAGGGCTGTGGTGAGGCATTGGTGGGGTGTGTGAGGAGGGCTGTGGTGAGGCATTGGTGGTGGGGTGCGAGGAGGGCTGTGGTGAGGCAGTGGGGGGTGTGAGGGGGGCTGTGGTGAGGCATTGGTGGTGGGGTGTGAAGAGGGCTGTGGTGAGGCAGTGGGGGTGTGAGGGGGGCTGTGGTGAGGCATTGGTGGTGGGGTGTGAGGAGGGCTGTGGTGAGGCAGTGGGGGGTGTGAGGGGGGCTGTGGTGAGGCATTGGTGGTGGGGTGTGAGGAGGGCTGTGGTGAGGCAGTGGGGGTGTGAGGAGGGTTGTGGTGAGGCAGTGAGGAGGGCTGTGGTGAGGCATTGGTGGGGGGTGTGAGGAGGGCTGTGGTGAGGCAGTGGTGGGGGGGGTGAGGAGGGCTGTGGTGAGGCAGTGGGGGGTGTGAGGGGGGCTGTGGTGAGGCATTGGTGGTGGGGTGTGAGGAGGGCTGTGGTGAGGCAGTGGGGGGTGTGAGGGGGGCTGTGGTGAGGCATTGGTGGTGGGGTGTGAGGAGGGCTGTGGTGAGGCAGTGGGGGGGGGGGGTGTGAGGGGGGCTGTGGTGAGGCAGTGGTAGGGGGGGTGAGGAGGGCTGTGGTGAGGCAGTGGGGGGTGTGAGGGGGGCTGTGGTGAGGCAGTGGGGGGTGTGAGGAGGGCTGTGGTGAGGCATTGGTGGGGGGGTGTGAGGAGGGCTGTGGTGAGGCAGTGGGGGGTGTGAGGAGGGCTGTGGTGAGGCATTGGTGGGGGGGTGTGAGGAGGGCTGTGGTGAGGCAGTGGGGGGGGTGTGAGGAGGGCTGTGGTGAGGCAGTGGGGGGGTGTGAGGAGGGCTGAGGTGAGGCAGTGGGGGGGGGGGGTGAGGAGGGCTGTGGTGAGGGGGGCGTGTCGGGGGAGGGGCGGCCGGTTACATGGCAGAGGCGGTGCACACCCTGTACACACACACAGCGTGTAGCGGCGCCCATAGCCGGGCACACGCCGCCTTCCTGGGATGCAGCAGCTATAGCTCGCTCTCTGTGACAAGTGCCCAGCAGCAGCAGCAGCTCCGCTCCGGCCATGAACGGCTACGGCTCCCCCTATCTGTACATGGGCGGGCCGGTGTCTCAGCCCCGGGCCCCGCTCCAGAGGACCCCGAAGTGCGCGCGCTGCCGGAACCATGGCGTGCTGTCCTGGCTGAAGGGCCACAAGCGCTACTGCCGCTTCAAGGACTGCACCTGCGACAAGTGCATCCTCATCATAGAGCGCCAGCGCGTCATGGCCGCCCAGGTGGCCCTCCGCCGCCAGCAAGCCAACGAAAGCCTGGAGAGCCTCATCCCCGACAGTCTGAGGCCCCTGCCCGCCGCCGACACCAGCAGCCACCCCGCGCCCCGAGCCGCCACCACTGCCGAGCTGGCCCTCCGCTGGGCACAGGAGCCCTCCTCCACCGTGCCGCTGCCCAAGACAGGTGGGTGCCAGAGCCGGGTGTGGGGTGATATGAGCCGGGGGGGGGGGGGGCACTAGGCGGGAAGCCCCTGGCCTGACAGCACAGCAAAGTTTAGGCGCGCTCCCCCTGCTCGCCATTCTCCCCCATACAATGAATGATGCTGCTCTGGAAGAGTGGTCCATGATCACACCTCCTACCAGCATCCAGCAGAATAGGGAGACGGCTGCTTTACATCATAGTCTCATATATTATCTATATTATATTTGTAAACAGTTCTAAAATCGCTATGTGTGTCTGTATTGCCATTGTTTATTTCTAGAGCGCCACCATCTTCCATGGCTCTGTACAAAGCTATTCCTCCCAGACAGGGTAAACAAATGAACTTCCTTCACAAGTTATTATGGGTCAGATAGGACAGGTATGCAGCAAATTGAAGTTGGGAACAGGATAGAGGTGGGCGCCCTGTCTTTCTGAGCTTGCAATCTAAAGGGTGGGGTCCGACCCTCTCTTATTGGATTCGATCATTTACAAAGCAATAATAATAGCAATATTATTAATCCAAACTCGTCCCTTTATTCGGTCATTCATCTGTTTATTCATGTCATAGCTTCAATGCCACATCTTGGATCACAGTCCCTACTTTTCTTTTTGAATACTGTCTGACATTCTTGGCTTACTTCTTGGGGTCGAACGACAATCGATCCTTTCTTATTTTTACAATTGGATTGGTGATGACAAATGTTATCAAATTGTCCAGGAAAATGCAGCTTGACTGGAAGAAAGGGTGTTTTCTGAAGACAGGTGAATATCTAATGTTTGATCGGGGAATTGAATAAAACTCTAAGATCGCTGCATATATGTTATATGCTTATTTATAAGGCACACGCCCCCCCCCCCCCTTTCATTCCGCAGGTTTATTTTATTTTGATCCAGATGAATTAAAATGTATCTTGCTTGCCACACATGTATCGCTGTTTCGTTTTATTGTAGAAGGATGCAACTTTCCTCCCCCTAACACATTGCATACTCTTCTATTCAAGCTTGCAAGTGCTTTACAATACAAGAACCGATTATCTAGACTTGTACCTACATTTGTGAGTGTGCAGATACTTTAGTGGATTCACTCTCTTAGTCACTGGGCATTTTTATCGAATAGCTAGTTAAATAATTTTAATCAAAATTGGAGATAAAGAGAATTTTAAATAATTTCCAATCAAAGATTACCCGCTAAGATCATTTAATATATTTTAGATGCTGTGCACACCTTGCGACCTTATCCCAGTGACATAAAGAATAAGAATCTAAATTGTTTTTAATCTGATTACATCAAACAAATTTAAAAAACGTGATGTGAAAAACTTACAATGTGATTTCTCTTTTGATCCTAGTTTAGAACAGATTTAAGATTTAGGACTTAAGAAATTAATTAGATTGACTGCTTTCCTAATGGGACCAGATAATCTAATGGAATTTTAAATGGATAAAAAGAGGCTTGCTGCGTGTGTGCGGATATTTAGGGGGAACTCTACAGAAAAAGGTCCATTGGGAGCAAAAGGAGCAAAAGCATTGGGAGCAAAAGGATTTTACCACCATGCACCTGTCAAACCTAGGGATGGAAGTGTGACAGGAGTTAGTGTACCAACTCCTAGAGTCTTTGTAGTGTACAGGGGAGGAAGTATATCCCCCATCATTGCTAGTGGGGTATATCCCCCATCATTACTAGTGGGGTATATCCACCATCATTGCTAGTGGGGTATATCCACCATCATTGCTAGTGGGGTATATCCACCATCATTGCTATCCCTAATAGCAATTAGAACAACTAACAAGGTGGTTTTGAATGACTATTGCGTAGACTTAAACTTATGTTATGTTATACAGATCATAAGATGTTGCAGTAGAATATAACTATGTATTCACAAATATAAGCACGGATAGTTCTTGTTCATTGGAAGTGTTCCCATCTATCTATGTTGTACACAGGCAATATAGTTATTGTTTTTAGTAGTATAAGTATTTTATTAGTATTAGTATAATAGAATAAGTATAACCATGGACATCACTAATCTATTACAAATAGTAAGACTAATATTACAGAAAACAAAATATTATACCTTATATCAGAACATTACTGGAGATGGGTAGATGTAACATTGGCAGTGGTCGTACGTGATAGTAAGATAATGCGTATTATTCTAAAATAAATGTGGTCATTTCAGATGTATTCCTCGCTATATTCAGTGCATCAGTGTGCGCATATACACCCGTCTTTTTTCATCCCAATCATGGTATACTTGTAAAAATGAGTCAATAAAAACTATGAATCTGTGGAATAGCCTCCCACAGAAGCTTGCTACATCATCGGCCACTGACAGCTTCAAAAAAGGATTAGATGCTTATTTAGAAGAAAATAACATTTACCATTAGCTGTTATCAGTAGAAAAATAAAACAAAGACTAAAACAAAAAAATAACTTCCCCAACACCCTTGGTTGAACTTGATGGACATATGTCTTTTTTCAACCGTATTAAATAACTATATAAATTAATTTTACTTTTTTACTTTTAACTTTACTTAATTGATTTTTAGAGCCTCTGCGATTATTCGAAAGACCAGTTTGGAGGTTTTCCAAATTAACTGTAATATAGATATTATCTTCGATAAATTTGGGTTTTAAGGACATGTGAAGTATAATTTGATACGTTATTTTACCAGCTTGGAAATAATATACAATTAGCCCATGCAGTTGTGTTATTTACAAACTTCCAAAATAATATATCTAACCTAAAAATCCTTACCTGTAAAATCGCATCACAGGATTTGATTTGCATTTGTCTACCTCATTTCAAAGATTTGCCCCTCATCTGTAGAACTGTCACATTCAGGAGAGTTTCTTTCAAATTTAGAGAAATAGGCGTGTTTCCACCTTATTGTGTGTTGATTTGGAAAGTCACTAGTCACTCTAGATGTCAAGTTCGTAATATCATTTGAAATGCCACCCTTGTGTAAGAGAATATCTACACTGAGAAAGCCAGCAAGTATAATACACAGATCTAACCCACGGTAGGTGATTTTTTTACCAATATAAGATTTTTTTGTCACAAGACCTATTTTCAAATTAGTCAGAAAAGTCTCATGAGAGAAAAAACTAAATAATACCTTGTGAGCAGACACATATCTGCACAAATCTATCACGATGGACCTTCCATGAAGCTACACCAGTGTTACAATTTGTTCTAGGGAAAGGGCGGCTCAGATTTCTCAAGACCAGCGCAATCATAGCGGGAACTACTATTTTAGTGGTAAAGCCTAATTCGTTGTTTGGGACCAGAGCTTCAATTTTGCTCCACTTTAGGTGTGTATACGTGTGATTTTTGCCCAGCATTTCATTTCTATATCAATAAATTGATCTCAGAACACTTTTCTTCATAAAATGTTAAATACAATTTGATATTTGAGAAGAGTGACATGTCATATATTTCGGGCTAGGAGCCAGCAATCTAACAAATGTGTTCAGCCAACCGAAGAAACGGCCCATTTCTCCAGAATTGCGCCTAATTTCAGGGAATCAGCAAAAATTGCACTTTGGTCTTGCCCTCTATAGTAGATATACTATTTTCCAATAGAAGAGAAGAATATGGGATTCCATTAATAATTTTTATAATTGCAGCAATATATTAAATCACACAAGAGGTGCATCAGATTTCCATAGGGTTGGCCCTGGTGATAATATCACCGCTATTCATTTCACACCAACAAGATTAGCTAGTTACAGGGGAACCCAAACCGGTGTCAAGACTGAATCTACCCCCTCACTACATCACCATCAAACTATGAAGTGTGTAAAATTGCTCAAGAAGTAAATCAAGTGTAACCTCGATGTGTGCCAAAACATGTCAGAGGGAGTGAGGGGATCGGCTTACCTAAGCATTTAAAGGGAGGAAGCCTCCCAGCTTCCGGATCAACGTTACTGAGCCACTGACGTTCAATGCTGCCCATTGTGCCCCAGCCAACTGCTAAGCAGAGAGGATTTTACCCCCCCCCCCCCCAACCACCGCTTACTATATAACAGGGAGGCTTCAGGGCTTCTGCAGGTTACATACAGTTATACATATTTACACACACATATATTACTTATTATTGTTGATGATAATAATAATAAGAATTCTACTAATATAATAAAACAATACTACCATTAACATAATTACCGTATTAATAAATAATAGTTATAAATATACTTTTAAATAGTAGTTCATATATATATATATATATATATATATATATATACACTATACTGAGCAAGGCTTTGGCTATATTGCTAGACATCTAAGTAATATGAATTTAGTTGTATTCGCTGGGGTTTGTCCTCTAGCTATAGAACATAAAAAGTTGATAGAAAATAGAGAACGTAGAGATACACTAAAGTTTTTATTACTATTACTACTGTTAATAATAGTTGTCACGAAAGTTCAAATCAGCTAAGGTACCTCTTTTACAAAGTTTTTAGTAAATATATATATATATATATATATATATATATATATATATGACAGAGAGAGAGAGGTGGCATCAGCTGGAAACTAGTCAAAAGGCATAGTACGATTTTAAAGCGAATCATGTAAAACTTCACATCCTAACCAACAAAATTATTAAAAACGTTGAAAAATTGTTCATAGATCACAAACGCTTTTGTGGTAAATGCCATTAAAGCGGTCCTTCACTCTGAATAAGAGTCTATCTTATATGTTTCCCACACCCTGTACATACAGATTGTCCACATTAAATATCATCCTACCTGCATCTACTGCATGTTATGAGCCTTTAAACATCCAAGATGGCGGCTCATGGGACATCAGGCAGCCTGCAAACAGGAAGTGCCTTCTGACTGTGCTGCTCTGCATTCTGGGACTGCTGACCTTTTCCTGACCCCAGCTCTGCTCTGTCTGAGCAAAGCACAGCTATAACCTGCCCCCCTGCATTTTATCCCACTCTCCTCTGCTCAGTAAGTTTGATGCTTCTATGTCAAGATGGCGGCACCCGTATCCTAAAGTCCCGAACAGAGTTGCAGCCCAGTGGGGGAAAGAATAATAAGTAAGTGACTAAAAACTCAAAATGTATTAATTTTATATGCTGGGGAATCGTTTTTTAAGGGTTTGGGCTTTTCAATAAATCTTGCTGAAGGTCCGGTTTAAGTGCGAGCAGGTAAAGCGGCATTATTCGCATTATTGCATGTCAGCAATCCTATGTCCCTAGTGGTGGAGAGTATCCATCCATCCAGAGGGAGCACCACCTCAGGTACCTCTCGAGTTACCCGGTTAATTAAGGGTTACACAATATGGGATAAGGGTAATAGGATTTTAAATAGCTTAAAAGAGGAAGAAACCCTTTCTTTCCAACTCTTACTAAAAAATAAAAAATGACTGTGAATTGAAGGAAAAAAGATTGATAGAAGAAAAAATGAAAAAAAAAAAACAGCGAATCGCAGAACATGTAAAAAGAAAATTGCGAAATAAAATTGAGAAAGAATTAAAAAAGACAACAACAAAGAGGCGGAATCCAGTAAAAAAGAAAAAAAGAGGGGTACAAAGAAAAGGGTAGGGGAAATTTAAGCAGAATTAAAAGTGAAAGAACTGTACCCGTTAAACTGTTATGGGATTTTTTGGAACTCTAATGAAAGCGAATAACTGAAATGAAGCACAGCAGAAGGTAGGAACATAATTGTAATTCTGATAAAATAATAGAAAGAATGAATAAAGAAAATTAATACACGAATAAGAAATAATGTCATAACTCCATGATGCTGTGTCTACACGGGGGTGATACACTCATCTTTCTCTCAATACCAGTATAGACCGTTAAAGTGGGGGGGGGGGGGGGGACCATACACGTAATGTATAGCACCATATGCAATGGCTCTACTGACACTGAGGTTCATCAGCAATTCATAGCTCTGTAGTTTAGCCGGGCTCTGTAAATTGGGCGCATTTCTTAGAAGATAACAAAAATGCAAGAACGGGATGACCAGATGATTTAATAGAATCCAGTCAATGGACATGAGTGAGCCATCTCCCGCCGCTTGCAGGCGCTTCCCCCTGCGGGGTATCCACGTTCCGCACCAGGCTGTAGGTGCGGAACTGCTGAGGAGCCCCTGCTCCGCGCTGCTCCCCTGTCTCCAGTGCGGGCTGCGCTACAAGTAGCAGGAGCTGGATTGTTAGTTTGCTTTCTCCCCTTTCTGCCTTATATACCTGTTAATGTTTATTAAATATTATAACGGTTTAATGATCCACATTTTTGCTTCATGTTTTTGTTTTCTGCCTGTTGAAACTGCAGCATCAAACGTGTTACACAATCATGTGATATTAAACCTTTTTGATACACATTGAAATGAAGCTTTAGTGCTGCTAAACCACAAACACATGCTCCAATCCATTGTTATGCAGCGGCTAATAGCAGAAGCAGGGCTCAGCATTCATTCATCTCTATCTAATGGCTTCCCTGCTTTATCTAATTTAACATTCAAATCATATCATAGAATATACACAGGAGACTGATACAGCCCACATATTTATTAACAAAATCCTAGTCATAATAATATGTACTCTCTGTGATCACATCCATATGTTATTTGTGTATAAAGGGAAACCTACAGCTGTCCAGCTAATAATTAGGCATATTCATTATAATGTCTGATTGTGTGATGTTAATAGCACTAAGGGAGCATTTTATGTTTGACTATTTTCCAGCAGGTTTGTAGCAGAGCAAGTGGTTTGTGGTGTATTCAGTGACAGAGGAGGAGGATTATTCACCTATTTATTTTGTATATGTTACATAGCAGTCCTGGCAGCAGGGTGTTCATCGTCAGAAATGTTTTCTATAGAGATCGATGATCCGAAGAGCTTGGCAAAATAATATTTACCCTCCGGAGACACCGGAGGTGCTCTGATGTCGGGTCCGGGGTCTAAAGGATAAGTCCAATCTGCTGGGTCTTGGAAATTGTACTAGTGTTCCTTTCACAGGTCTATGGCACAGGTCCATGACACTTGCTAGAAACAGATCAAGCACTGACAGATCTCTGATTGCATACGTTTGACAATCTTAAATTATTGGAATGAATGTACAAAACCAATTGAAAAGAGAGATCCCTGTACTAAGTAGCTTACAATCTAATAGCATCCAGGGTTCAACAAGCAAATGTATACCCCCAGACTATTTTCTCTGACATATCCTAGAAAAATATGTTACATTAATTTAAGTTTTTACACGTAAAAGGCTGTGAAGATTATAAAACCGGATCCTGAGATTTTAAACACTTGACTTCATATCTGAATCTCATGCATCTACTACCTTACTACCTCACAAAGTTTAAAACGCAAAGAATACTTTCTGCATATGAAGTAGAACTAGTTTAGTAATTGTAGTTTTCGCAACTGAATATAAGATCAGAATTACATTGAAATGGAAATTAAATTATTTTTTTCAGAGAGAAGTTAAAAGAATTAAAAAAAAAAAAAAAAAAAAAAAAGGACCTATTTCAACCACATCACCTCATGTACGGGCCCGATCTCTCTTGGTTCAGCTCAGTTTTGCTTCTTAACTTAGTAATTGATTGTTCAAAGTAGTTGAGCTGGTGTGTGTTAAGCTGCTTGTCATTTTCTATTTTATTTTCAGTGTTTTTGCTTTTGTATTATAATTTTGTTTATATTCAATATATATATATATATATATATATATATATATATATATATATATATATATATATATCCACATCAGCAGACTAGTCATGCACAGGTATTAAAGGCATAGTGGCAAATATGACTATGTTCAGAATATACCAGATAATATAAACATGGCAATACAGACAACTGTTGAATGATTCAGTGTTTTTTTTTTATTACACAATGTTATTTTAGTTTTTCCCTGAAGGCCCCTTTACATTGTTTTTTTCATGTTTTATTTTCAATTTGTAAATACATTTCTAACACAGTTTTAAGTGTATTATTAACAAGTTTTTGTTAATAATACAAAAAATAAGCCTAACCCCCCAGTAAATTACCTGCAATGAAGCGTAGAGACTGCAGCCTTGTTTTGTGAGCAGACTGATAAAGCGAAGAGACGGGGAGGCCGATTCATTAATAGCGGCAGGTAGCGACAGTTGAGCGACTGTAGCAGCATTTTCAGAGCGCCCGCTAGTAGTCGCTGTGCTTGGCCGTTGTTCGGTTGTTGACAGCGACAGCGAGTCGTGTGCAGTAATGTTGAATACGGGGTTAGGAGTCGCTATTTGACAGGTTCCGCGCTGTATGGGAGCGCATGATAACGACTGGCCATAGCGACCGGCTCCCACCATATTCATTAACAAATCACGCTCCAAAAATTCTCGCGCTGTGAAATGCATGTTTAAACCCCAGAGCGCTGGCAGCGATGGGTTAAAAGTAGTTTTTTAACCCCCAAACAACCATATTTTTGGAAACCAAAAAAAACAAGTTTTTAGTAACATTTTGTAATATTAATACATTAATATCAGACCTGTAATATCAATTCTGCACAAAGTTTTTTTTTACCTTAAAAAAAAAAAATATAACATGGCAGAAGTGGTCACAGAATTTTTCACATTAAAAAAAAAAAATCCCTTGTTAAATAAGGGCCTGAGGTCTGATTAGAGCTCTAGGTAGTGTTGTTTGCCTGAGTGCCTTATATTGAGAGTTCCACCCTGCAGAACCTTCGGCGCTTTTTATAGACAGCGTGCCAACACTGCATACTGCTGTGGCCCCAGTCCAATGCTGCTGAATGGAGAGGATGCTTGCATTGGGCCCCCTTCGGCCATGGGCCAGTAGCAGTTGCCGTCCCCGCCTCTATGGTATGCACGCCTATATTTATGGGCCTGATATACTATTTATTTTAATGTGCACCTATTTCAGTAGCACAGCGCTCGCTTTGGTACGCTTGATGCGCTGTTTACGTGGCATAGTGCAGCTAACTAGCATCAAGCTGCTTCTTAAACATGTTACTACATGGTCTATGCCAGGTTGATCCTATATCGCCAGGCACTCATAACGCATAAACTAAAAGAGAAAGAAATTACTTTTTAGCTATAAAACTAACAATTTTAAGGGTAAGTTCGCTTTCAATGTAATTTTTTAAAGTGTATATTTTTTGTACCGAAATGATGTGCTCAGGGTGCTATGCTGATGTAGTATTTTTCATTTTAGCAAAGGTGTTTTTTATGGAAGAGGTTTTCACTGTCTGCAATTACACCAAGAGGAGAGAAGTAAGCCCTGTACACACAGAACACTGTTGCTATGGCCATTTCTGAGTTAAGGGAGCTCACTCACAATTACACACTGCGTTCATATAACACACATTTGCTAACATTAGAAAACATTTAAAAATCATAGATCAGCTCAGCACATCATTTTGCCACATGTAAATAGACTTTCAAAAATTCAGTTGAAAGTGGACTTTGAAAGGACTAAAAAATAATACATAATACATTTAGGACAAACATAATTATGATTATTAAAACAATTATAAAGAATAAATACATATATTATTGTGCCCTTCTTATGTTCCCAAAACCTTTGAGAACATTCGATAAAAATAAAAAAATAATAATACAAAAACAGCTAAAATAATATGCTGTGCTATTTTCCCAGCACTGAAATATGGCCATGAGCCACATTCAATATGAACAGGTCATAGAAGCCATATAACTCTATAAGCGTGGAGCCCCCCAAGGCCCTCAAATATTAATATAGCGCAGGCCCATAAGATTCCAATTCCCTATCCCCCAAAAGGTAAAATGGCAGAATCAGGCAGACCAAAAAGTCTGTGGACATACTTTGTTTTCCAGCTTCCCTCTTCTGTGTCCCATAATACAGATAGGGAGGGAGAGCTGGCATGTTTCTTTGCTGTCCAACTCTGCATTACCCCATGTAGGGTGCTTACAATGCCCAGCCCTGGTCACTATGTACCCCTCAACCTTAACAGTGTGCTAGACCTCCACAAGTGTTCTGGTTTGGCAGACAGTCTGTGAGCCATGCAACAAGAGTCTGCAAGCCAAATGTTATAGATCATGTGCTGCAACCTGCCACTCTCATCCTAAACCATTCTAAGGATGGTTCATTTAAGGGGCTTTGTTGTGGCTAGCTGTAAACTTCCCTGAAACAGAACAATCTAATATAGATAAATCCGTTTTTTTTATATGTAGTGATTGACTTCTCTCTTCTTCCCTCTGTAGAGTTTATTTTGTATACGCAGAGGTTGACATTGCTGTATAAGTTCTGCTTTGTATATGCAGAGGCTGGCTTTGCTGTATAAGGTCTGCTTTGTATATGCAGAGGCCAACTTTATTGTATAGGGTTCTGCTTTGTATATACAAATGCCTGTGGCGGACTGGGACCAAAAATCAGCCCTGGTTTTTTATCAGCCCCTGGCCGTCCTGAGACATCTCTGCTTAGGCCCCCCCCCCCCCCCCCACTCCCCACAACCATGATGCTCGGGCTATAGCATTGAGGCTGTGGCTCCTTGGCTTGTGGGTACAGTGGGGCTGGGTATAGGAGGCTAAGAGGGAGAATACGGGGGCAGGGATTGAATGCGGGTGTTAACAGCAGCAGCCCAACTGGCCCCAAAGTAGTGGAGCATTGTCCCGGGTCTCCTCATGGCCAGCCCGGCCAGAGGCTGGCTTTGGTGTATAGAGTCTGCTTTGTATATGCAGAGGCTGACTTTGCTGTGTAGGGTCTGATTTGTATATGCAGAAGCTGACTTTGCTGTGTAGAGTCTAATTTGTATATGCAGAAGCTGACTTTGCTGTGTGGGGTCTGATTTGTATATGCAGAAGCTGACTTTGCTGTGTGGGGTCTGCTTTGTTTATGCAGAGATTGACTTTCCTATACAGGGCCTTCTTTGTATATGCAGTGATTTACTTCTAGGTTGCTAATTAAGTAATTAAGTTACCTATATAGTCCTATTTAGTATTTGCACTGCTTAACCTCTCCATATAGGGCCTAATTTGTGTATGCAGTAGCCGACTTCATTGTAAAAGGCCTGCTTTTTCTATGCTAGGATAGTGTTTCCCCAATCTTTGTATATGCAGTGATTGGATTTCCCTTATAGTTTGTATATTTAGAGGTCCTGTATAGGGCTTGCTTTGCTTATGCAATATTTTACTTCCATGTATAGGGCCTAAATTGTGTATGCAGTAATTGACTTCCCTGTATAGGGTCTGCTGTTTATATGCAGGGGCTGAGTTCCTGTATAGGGCCTGATTTTTATATGCAGGGTCCATGTTCCCTGTATAGAGCCAGCTGTTTATTTGAAGGACTATGTTCCCTGTATAGGACCTGCTTTGTGTATGGAGCAATTTACTTCTGTGTTCAGGGTCTAATTAGTGTATGCAGTTATGGACTTCCCTGTATAGGGCCTGCTGTTTATACGCAGGGTCTGAGTTCCTGTATAGGGCCTGCCTTTTTATGCAGGTCCCAAGTTCCCTTTATAGGGTCTGCTTTTTATATGCTGAGTCCAAGGTCCCTGTATAGGGCCTGCTTTTTATGCAGGTCCCAAGTTTCCTTTATAGGGTCTGCTTTTTATATGCTGAGTCCAAGGTCCCTTTATAGGGTCTGCTTTTTATGCAGGTCCCAAGTTCCCTTTATAGGGTCTGCTTTTTATATGCTGAGTCCAAGGTCCCTGTATAGGGCCTACTTTTTATATACGGGATCTGTGTTCCCGGTAAAGAGCCTGCTGTTTATATTTATGGTCTGAGTTCCTGTATAGGGCCTGCTTTTATATGCTGGTCCAAATTCCCTGTATAGGGCCTGCTTTTTATATACAGGGTCTGTGTTCCTGGTATAGAGCTGTTTCTATGTATGATCTGAGTTCCCTGTATAGGGCCTGCTTTGTGTATGTACTGATTTACTTCTGTGTATTTATGTTCGGAGTAATTGTCTCCACTGTATACTGCCTGCATTTAATAGGTAATTGTTGCTCCTCTCTATAGGACTTGTTTTGTATATGCAATTGACTTTACAGCAATTGACCAATATGAATAAAGCTCTTCCTAATGCTCTTCACGTGTCTCTTGGTTTTGCAGATCTTTCTGAAGAGAGGCTGGGTGACAGCAGTGGTACAGACAATGGTGAAAGCTACAGTGACAAGGACACGGATCAAAGGTCTCCTTCTGAGGTGAAGCCCTGTTGTACCCCAGAAAGCCCTGAAGTGGTGTCAGTGGATGATACTGGCTATCCAGTGCGGAAGAATTGTAGCAGTGCTGAAAGTACCCCTGAGAGTCCCAAGTATCAGGCGGAGCCCAGTCATCTCTTAATTGAAGGCTCCTCCGGAACAGTGTCTCTGCCCTTTAGCCTCAAGTCTAACAGACCTCCCCTCGAGGTTCTTAAAAAGATATTTCCAAGTCAAAAGCCTACTGTTCTAGAACTCATATTGAAGGGATGTGGAGGTGACCTTGTTGGTGCAGTGGAGGTCCTTCTGTCAAGTCGATCTTCTGTAACTGGTGAGCGAACTACAACAGAGACTGAAAGCATTGTGCTACCTCCTAATAGTCACCTGCTTGAACATACCCTTAGTTCCTACCCCTTGTCTTCGTCCAAATGGTCAGTAGGGTCAGCATTCAGAGTGCCAGACACTCTCCGATTTTCAGCAGATTCCAACAACGTGGTAACAAATCCTTTGGCTGTGCCCCTGCAACACCCTTTTCCACAACCTCCCAGGTATCCTCTGTTGCTAAGGAACACTTTGGCAAGAAATCAGTCTAGTCCTTTCTTGCCCAACGATGTCGCCCTTTGGAACACTATGACCCTACAGCAACAGTATCAGCTTAGGTCTCAGTATATTAGTCCCTTTTCTGGCAATTCGTCCACAGTCTTTAGGAGTTCACCTGTCCTTCCACCTCGAGCCCCTGAGGATCCAAGGATTTCTGTTTCAGATGAAACCTGCCCTATTGTGGTAAAACAGCCTATTTACACAGAAGAGGACTATGAGGAGAGATCAGATTCAGCAGACTCCAGAATCCTCAACAGTTCCTCCTAATAGACAGTGAAAGTGAAGACTATACATGTGAACCTATTTAACCCAACATGCATTGCACTTGTCTAAGCAATAACAGGTGACTAACCATTTGGTTTGCCAGATCATAAACAAAATAACGAGCATCAGCTTCAGGCCCCAAATACTTTTAAACTGTAGCTGTTCATTATGATCTAGTTACTGTGACTGGCATCATGCTGCTTTTCCATGTATTATTATGTAAAACGCTCAATGATATTTTATTCATGGTCATGGGTAGAAAAGGACATGGTTGACCCCTGTAAATATAATTCTGTCTTATGGTTTGCTCTGGAAGAGGTAGGCCTATGTAATATCACAAACAGTATGTGAACTGCATGAACTGTATTGTTAAATGAGCCCACGATTAAACATTGTCTGGTTAATGTAGCATGCTAAGAACTCTAGATGAAATAAAAGTGATGATGCGCATGTCATTTATACTTGTAGTTTGTCAGATTAAATTAGTGCAAACCTATGAATGAACAACCTCCAAGCAATAGGGCGCTCAATTACTCAGAACCATACCACGGGGAAACATAGCGGGTATGCACGGGTGCCTTGCTCTATAGTATTCATCTTTATTTCAGTCTGTTTCACAAGGCTAGAGGAAACCATTCTTGTAAAAAGCCACATGTTAGAAATTTGAATTTGACATTTTTAAATTAAACATAGTTTGTTTAATAAATAAATAAATAAACAAGTTAACCAGAAAAACAACCAGCAGCAGTGCTAAAAAGAGTTTGTAAAATTAATAGCTTTAACCCTATTATTGCTAGAATGGGTTTATTTCTGCCCCTTTTGAACAGTAATCTGCACCTTATAACGGCACCAAAATGTTATATAATACTATTTACAATGTCTTAGTTCTCATTTGTGCATGTCGGTGAAGAGGATTTCGAAAAGATGTAGCTTGGACAGTTTGCCAAAAATGCAAATGCATCTAACAAAGTAAATGGTACCGCACTCTTACTCTAAATGCAACTACATGATCACATATGTCTTCTAGTTACCTTTTCAGTTTTAATGAAATGAAAAAAAACCCTGGTTGTCCATTCACCAATGCTATGCAAAGGATTAACAAGAGTGGGCCATGTCCTTAAAAAAGAATCAGTGACAATGTATATTGTGCGGATGGCCTACCTATAGCAAAATCTCCATGGAAAGCAAGCATTAGGTGGTCTATATCAGGGTTCCTCCAGCCTGTAGCTCAGAAGCCACATGTAGCTTGAGCACCCTTGCTGTGTGGCTTGTGAAATTGGGTTAGCAACTTGGGTAGGTGTACCTGTCTCCGCATCTCTCAGCACTACACTGTTTCCCAGCCTCCTTGTGTGACATCATGTAATGCTTGTGTCACACGGAGGACAGGAGCCACTCCTTTGCCTGCCTCACTCTAGTATTTAAAGGCGCACTATCGTGACATTATGTAATATTAAAAACCCATATAAACATGCTGGCTAATGAGAGGAGGGATCACTTATACACCCAAGCTTTGGATTTCTTCTTCTAGTAGGAATAAAATCCAGGGGTGACAGGTTTAGTGTATCAGGGGTGACAGAGCCTGTTTAGTTTTCCCATGAGCCCTCACTTAAAGCGGACCTTCACCCTGAATAAGAATCTATCTTATATGTTTCCCACACCCTGTACATACAGATTGTCCACATTAAAAATCATCCTACCTGCATCTACTGCATGTTATGAGCCTTTAAACATCCAAGATTGGGGCTCATGGAGTCTCAGGCTGCCTGCAAACAGGAAGTGCCTCCTGACTGTGCTGCTCTGCATTCTGGGACTGCTGACCGTTACCTGACCCCAGCTCTGCTCTGTCTGAGCAAAGCACAGCTATAACCCGCCCCCCTGTACCTTATCCCACTCTCCTCTCCTCAGTAAGTGTGATGCTTCTGAGTCAAGATGGCGGCGCCCGTATCCTAAATTCCTGAACAGAGTTGCAGCCCAGTGGGGGAAAGAATAATATGTTAGTGACTTAAAACTTAAAATATATTAATTTTAGATGCTGGGGAACCGTTTTTTAAGAGTTTGGGCTTTTCATTAAATCACGCTGAAGGTCCGGTTTAAGTTCTGCTACGCTTCTGATTTGTTTGTAAAAAGCCATAATTTTGAGTTGTGGTATTATGTGTTGCTTGGAAATTTGATGCATTTCACTCATTATGAGCTTCCTCAGAAGGCTTAGTGGGTAACCAGTAGTTAGTAGTTGTAGTAACTGGTACAGTAGTTGTAGCAAGTTGTAGTTGTAGAAAATAGGTGAATGTAGCAAGCGATGGTTGTACCAAGCTGTAGTAGCAAGTGGTGGTTATAGCTAGCTGTAGTAGCAAGTGGTGGTTATAGCTAGCTGTAGTAGCAAGTGGTGGTTATAGCTAGCTGTAGTAGCAAGTGGTGGTTATAGCTAGCTGTAGTAGCAAGTGGTGGTTATAGCTAGCTTTAGTAGCAAGTGGTGGTTATAGCTAGCTGTAGTAGCAAGCGGTGGTTATAGCTAGCTGTAGTAGCAAGCGGTGGTTGTTACATGTAGTAGTAGCAAGCGGTGTCATGATCCTTAGAACCTATACTATACATGTGTGTATACACATAAACCGTATTATATATATCTATAACACTAAGTGGATGTAGCAATGTAGTGTCCTGATCTTTAGGATCTTTACATGTATATGTACACATATACGCTATTATATCTATATATACTGATTGGATGTAGCAAGCAGTGGTTGTTACATGTAGTAGTAGCAAGCGGTGTCATGATCCTTCGAACCTATACTACATAGATAAACCGTATTATATATATCTATAACACTAAGTGGATGTAGCAATGTAGTGTCCTGATCTTTAGGATCTTTACATGTATATGCACACATATACGCTATTATATCTATATATACTGATTGGATGTAGCAAGCAGTGGTTGTAGCTAGCTGTAGTAGCAAGTGGTGGTTGTAGCATGTAGTAGTAGCAAGTGGTGTCCTGATCCTTAGGATCTTTATATGTATATATACATATCTACAGTATTATATCTATATATTATATATTATTGTTTATAAAGCGACATCTTATTCCGTGGAACTGTACAAGCTGTATATTCAGGAGGGTGGGACGAGTAACATATTTATAATACACAGGGCATTATGAGTCACATATAACAGTATGACAACGAATACATGTAATACACACAGTATTTTGAGTCAAATGAAACACAACACATTATTACAGGAGTACCTTACGAGAGAGATCTAATACTTAGTGGATGTAGCAAGCAGTGGTTGTGTCTAGCTGAAGTAGAAAGCAGTGGTTGTAGCATTTGGTAGTAACAAGCAGTGTCCTGATGCTTAGGATCTATATATGTGTATATATACATATATACAGTATTATAATATGTCTATCATACTGGCAATCTATATATATGTATAGATTCTTTTGATTGCTTGCTACATCCACCTACTTGCTAAAGTTACCACCTACTACAACTAAGCACCGTGTCCAGTAGTTCTTTTTCTATTAGTCACACACTAAGCCTTCTGAGGAAACTCCTAATGTGTGCAATGCACCAAGGCTTCAAGAAACGTATACTACCACAACCCAAAACACCACATTTTTTTACAGGACCAGACAAGCTATTAGGACTGCCCCTCCAAGAACTCACTTATCCTACCAGGACCTTGCTAGCTGGGATACTTGAGTACATACACAGCCACCAATCAAGTGCTCCCAACCTGACCTATGAAATGTGTACATGTCTACTCCTAATTATGGTTTTGATGAGTTCTTCTGTGTCTGCCTTCAACCACATATTGACCCCTAGACTCCGGGCCACAAGTGGGAGTCTAGTAATCCCGTCAAACCACATCCCAGCCCTACAACAATGTTCTTATTCTGTTCTTTCTCTACTGAGGTCCTATAATCTACAAAATGCTGATTCAGCTTGCTAGAGATGACCAGGAAAAGAAATTGCTGGAGGATGGTGGTTACCACCATGACAGTGGAGGTGCTGGAAGTAGGGGCATATAGATGGCACCTGACAGTGACAATGGAGGTGCTGGAAGTAGGGGCATATAGATGGCACCTGACAGTGACAACGGAGGTGCTGGAAGTAGGGGCATATAGATGGCACCTGACAGTGACAATGGAGGTGCTGGAAGTAGGGGCATATAGATGGGACCTGACAGTGACAATGGAGGTGCTGGAAGTAGGGGCATATAGATGGCACCTTCCAGTGACAGTGGAGGTGCTGGAAGTAGGGGCATATAGATGGCACCTTCCAGTGACAATGGAGGTGCTGGAAGTAGGGGCATATAGATGGCACCTTCCAGTGACAATGGAGGTGCTGGAAGTAGGGGCATATAGATGGCACCTGACAGTGACAATGGAGGTGCTGGAAGTAGGGGCATATAGATGGCACCTGACAGTGACAATGGAGGTGCTGGAAGTAGGGGCATATAGATGGCACCTGACAGTGACAATGGAGGTGCTGGAAGTAGGGGCATATAGATGGCACCTTCCAGTGACAATGGAGGTGCTGGAAGTAGGGGCATATAGATGGCACCTGACAGTGACAATGGAGGTGCTGGAAGTAGGGGCATATAGATGGCACCTGACAGTGACAATGGAGGTGCTGGAAGTAGGGGCATATAGATGGCACCTTCCAGTGACAATGGAGGTGCTGGAAGTAGGGGCATATAGATGGCACCTTCCAGTGACAATGGAGGTGCTGGAAGTAGGGGCATATAGATGGCACCTTCCAGTGACAATGGAGGTGCTGGAAGTAGGGGCATATAGATGGCACCTTCCAGTGACAATGGAGGTGCTGGAAGTAGGGGCATATAGATGGCACCTGACAGTGACAATGGAGGTGCTGGAAGTAGGGGCATATGAACGGCACCTTTCAGTGGCAGCTTTTGATATCCAGTGATATCCTGTCAGTTTGACAGCATCTTCACACTTGCCAGTTGCTTACTATAATAAAGCTTAGTAAATGCAGGAACAATGTAGTCATTATGCTGTTTTACAGACCGCAGAAAAACGATCCATTTGAAAATGTGCTCACAGTTTGAAACAAAAGTCTGATTCCGGCTTGCAAGCAGCAATTTTGTAATGAGAAGAGAGCTAAGTGGATAAATCTATCCGCTATGGAGGCAATGTTCCCAAAGGTAAATAGCAGTGTTGCCAAGATTTAGATTGTATTTACTTTATTGTGCCTACTGCTAAACGTTTACTTAAAGGTCAGCTTACACTTTTATGGTGTTTGAATGGATATCACATTTGCTGCTACACAGAACCCAACTGTCCAACTGAATGTACAAGTAACAGCAGGATGATTTCCTAACGGAGCCATTCTCACCTTTGGCAGCATCCCCAAGTTCCTGTTTTCTCTTCAGATTACCTGTACGAGCTCAATTTTTATTAGAAAAAATCCTATGGCAGGAATTCATCTATACTTAGGCCCTTATTTAACAAGGGATAGCGCCAGGTAGCGAATGGTGAGCGAACGGTAATGACGGTCACCGCCACGAGAACGCCGGCTCCCCACCACAATCACACATTTATCAAGCCGATCCTGCTTAGCGACTGACAGAGCGCCAGATAGCGAATCATTCATCATTATTCCAGCCTCACCCCACAGCGCCAGCGAGCAACCTTGAACAGCGACAGGTATGACCTCTCGCTACCTGGCGCTCTCCAATGCATTTCAATGGAGCAATCTTTAAACATTCATAATTAATTGCTATTAATGTTTTTTTTTTTTTTTAAAATGTCAAAAATTCTGTGACCGCTTCTGCAATGTTAGATATTTTTTTAAGGTAAAAAAAAAAAAAAAATTTGTGCAGAATTGATATTACAGGTCTGATATTAATGTATTAATATTACAAAATGTTTTGAAAAACTTTTTTTTTTTTTCCAAAAATATGGTTGTTTGGGGGTTAAAAAACTACTTTTAACCCATCGCCGCCAGCGCTCTGGGGTTTAAACAAGCATTTCACAGCGCGAGAATTTTTTGAGCATGATTTGTTAATGAATATGCTGGGAGCCGTTCGCTATGACCATTCGCTGTCATGCGCTCCCATACAGCGCGGAACCTGTCAAACAGCGACTCCTAACCCCGTATTCAACATTACCGCACACCGACTGAGTCGCTGTCAACAACCGAACAACGGCCAAGCACAGCGAATACTAGTGGGCGCTGTGAAAATACCGCTACTGTCGCTCATCTGTCGCTACCTGGCGCTATTAATGAATCGGCCTCCCCATAGCAAAAGGTCCCCAACTTATACATTTGCCCATTATAAAAGTTATGTATATGATGCAGGAGAAACCACTGTATATTTCGAGTGAAAAGGTAACCCTTCATAAATATGCCCCATATTGCAGGAAAAAACTACCACAACTAGGGAACTGTGTGTTTATATCTAAGTCCAGAGGCCCAAGAAGACTCCTCCTTTAGCTCCTTTACAAAGTATTTTTATTATGCTAGAGGCCTTGAACAGAATAATTTACAATATTTTCACAGTGAACGTTTAACATTAAATCGCAATACCATAACTATAGGGGGTGCGACCACACCGGGGGCCCAGAGGGTCAGGGGGCTCCATGATTGTTGCTCTCCCACCTTATTTATCAAATTTGTGCACAATTGGCATCATTTAGCAAAAGGAAGTGCAATTCTGCTGTCCCAGTCTTTAGTTGTCTAGCTGCATCCAACTGAGTTAAAAGACAGAAAAACAAGTTTACTATATGAAATTGCCCCATCTAATGTTTGCCCCAGGGCCCAGTCACATTAAGTTATGCCAATGAAACCAGACCAACACGCTTGTACAGTTGGAAAAAACTCCCCAAAACGGACTTGCCCCCATTTGTATGCATGATATTGAATCATTAAGCCTGATTCAGAGCCTCGCCATGATTGCTCGTTTTTTTCCGTAAGTGAACTCGGAAACCGTGAATTTGCGATCGCACATCTGATTCACAGCATTCCCAAGATTTTCCCAGCCAGGCATATGTGATCGTAATTGCTTCACATATGGTTTAGCCGAGCAATTATGGTTTTGGGTTGTGAACTTGTCTTGGAAGCTGAGTTTGTACCTGTTTTTATCTGTATGTTGCCGCGGAGTCCTTCAATCTCGGTGTTCCGTGCCCATCTCGCTGGCATTCCAGCATATGCATACAGTGTTTTTTTCATTTTTTTTTAAATCTCACATCCCATATTTGTGTCCCTCCCTGCAGTGTGACTTACTTTCTCCCAATTAGTTTCCTTCCAAGGCATTCCATGTAGCATATATCCCTGTTGTGTGACTTACCTTCTCCCTGTTGGTTCCTTCTGAGGTACCTCATGTTGTCATCATCCCGCACTGTTGCTCACATTCTTCTGTGTTCTTACCTTCTCCCACCTACTTTTTTCCAACACCTTCACCCACTCCTCACCTGCTGCACCTTGCCTTAAGCCGGTTTTGATAATAAAGGCCATCACACAGCATATTTGTTTTGCAAATCGTCCTTTTTATTTTGCCAAATGTTTGAACTGTTTTTTTTGTTGTTATTTTTTCTATAAATATAAACAGTGACATTATTTAGTTTAAAATATTTTTTTTGTTATTAAAAATCTGTAACATTAAAGCCTTTTGGGCATAAAAGAATTACATTTTTTAAAAAACAAACTTTTGGGGCCAGTTGGGGGGCCCCTGGTCCTTGTCTCATCTTTATGACACATGTAAAGCCCAAATGCTCGCTACTTACCAGAACACTGGCAGTTGGGCCACCCAGGGGGCCATCCCTTCATCTGTGTCTGTAAGGACATGCAAACAGATGTTAGAATTTGGCACATGTTTAATGTGTAGGGTTTAGCTTGTATTTGTTGGCACCCACCTGAGTCTTGTGAGGGTGCAGCCCTGGGTGGCCCCATGGCCCCATACTCCCCTGGTTCCAATGAGTTTGTAGGGAATGAGAAGCCCAAAACACCAGCACCTAGCTCATGTCATTTGGTAGTTTCCTTTCCTTCACCAGTGTGTTTTGTCTCTGTTGTCCTACCTGACTGTTCTTGTGCTGGGTGTGACTCCAAGCCCAACACCTGGGCCTTGTCCTCTTCATTTGGCTCCGGTGGTGGTTGAGGTGAGGCTGCAGAAGAGGATGAGGACGTTGACATGGTTGGGGGCCGACATCTTACATGTACACCCTGCTTTGCTTGCCTCACTGGTCGTACCCCTCCTCTCCGGGTGGGCTCTCAGCCAGAGCTCCCCAGCAAGAAGAAAAGCACAATTCAGTCACACAGTTCAGCATCAACTTCTCTATGGATCATCCACTTACCTAGGAAGTTCTGGCTGAAGAACTGCCACAGCCGGGGCCACTTTCTTCTTTTGAGGTCCGAACAATGCTACATTAGTTGAGTGTGGGTGTAAGACGTTGGTCTCTTGCCTTTGAGATGCTCTGCCACCTCAAATTCCTGTGTCTCACATCTCCCCCCTGTGCAGAAGGCCAATGCATGTATTGGCCTAACCATTTGGGCTGGCAAGTGACCTCAACACTATATGCATATGCAAAACTGAGTAGGCGCATGACGTTACTCCCAACCAGCATGTGCCTAGGCATCTCCAAATGGCTCACAGCTCTCCAGGCCAGCCGTACTGGAGGTTTGGAGCTGCTGACATGCCTAGGGGGACTGTTAGACGCTAGTACTGTTGGACTCCCGCATGCCGGTTTCTGCATGAAAAAGAGGGCGTACTTTGGCACCGAAAACCTATGATATTTATAGGTCCAAAAACAATCAAATCAGGGCTCAGAATAATACTTAATCCATATTAATATGGCGAATACTCGGTTTCGCGTATGCAAAAAGTCCCGCAAAAAAAGCAACGACCCAGAAAAAGCAGAACACCTGGCCTTTTAGGCGGGAATGCATACGGGAGAGGCTCTGAATCAGGACCATTGTCAGCACTTACATTTTCTCCTGCATCCACTCAGGAAACTCTGCTTCATCAATTTTCTCTTGGTCACGGCCACCTTGCAGTACCTAGGAGGTTGATTGATTTCCACCTATCTGATCTCTCATGGAATGATTTCTTATCACCTCTTATACAACCATGCTGAAGCTTTTTGTGTGTCTATGTTGAAAGCAGGCTTAGATTTTTTTAAGTGTCTTGTAAAGCGGACCAACCCCCTTTTTTCCTCCCCCTTTACCCTAGCTCTGCTCCCCTCACCCAGATTACCTGGAAGTGAAGCTGGGTATTTGGCCATGTCCTGCAAATGTGCTATGGGGGCACCGGAATGGTGAGTTTTGCAGGCGATCCCGGGGATTTTACACAGCAGGGCATCCCAAATGTGGCTACCCCTGGAGTCTTTTAGACCAGCCCATGAGAGATCCACACAAAATGTTAGAAGGAGATACTGCAGGCTGCATTGAATATCAGCATGGCTGTGTGGTATTGTCTCCCTACACAGGGCAGGCTGGAGCTTGGGATTTTGCTATAAGTAGCCCACACCAAACTGAAAGAGAGTGGAATCTGCTTCCATATAACCTACATTTGCTAATATAATAATAATAAAAATGCTACATAATCTCAGCACCTTAAAGACATCCTTTTGCCACAAAAAAAATGATACTTTTAAAAATGACATAGAAAGTCGACTTTCCTATTAAAGTGGACCAACACCCAGGATTTTGACTATCCTGGGTCTTGGTCCACTTCTGTGGGGCACCCCCGATCGGGGTGCCCCGCTGTGTGAAACCCCCCCGAACCCCCCGAACAACTCACCTCTCCCCGCTCCCAGCGCCGACGGACAAGCCGCGGACAAGCGGCTCCTCCGCCGCCGCCTCCAAGAGGGACGCCCCGCCTTCAAGAGGGACGCGCGCGTGCCCGCGTCGCCATTCACAGATAAGGTAAGGAGTTTGGGGTGTTTGGGGGGGTTTCACCCCGCGGGACATCCCGATCTCGGATGTCCCGCGGGGAGGGAGGTGATCGGCCCGGGATCTTATAGATTCCCGGGCCGATCACCCGTGGGTGTTGGTCCACTTTAAGGAGTGGTTCCTTTTTGACTCCTTTGACATATCTCTGAAGAATGTTGTATTTCTGCAGTGATCCCTCTTTTGCGTATTCAGAGCATATCTGCGTAACACTAGAGGTCTCCTTTACCAGAATAGTGTATTTCTACGGCATGTTATGGGGAGGCTCTGCCACCCGGCATGTTATGGGGAGGCTCTGCCACCTAGCATGTTATGGGGGGCTCTGCCACTCGGCATGTTATGGTGGGCTCTGCCACCCGGCATGTTATGGGGAGGCTCTGCCACCCGGCATGTTATGGGGGGCTCTGCCACCCGGCATGTTATGGGGAGGCTCTGCCACCTAGCATGTTTTGGGGGGCTCTGCCACTCGGCATGTTATGGGGGGGCTCTGCCACCCGGCATGTTATGGGGAGGCTCTGCCACTCGGCATGTTATGGGGAGGCTCTGCCACTCGGCATGTTATGGGGGGCTCTGCCACTCGGCATGTTATGGGGGGCTCTGCCACTCGGCATGTTATGCGGAGGCTCTGCCACTCGGCATGTTATGGGGGGGCTCTGCCACCCGGCATGTTATGGTGGGCTCTGCCACCCGGCATGTTATGGGGAGGCTCTGCCACTCGGCATGTTATGCGGAGGCTCTGCCACTCGGCATGTTATGCGGAGGCTCTGCCACTCGGCATGTTATGGTGGGCTCTGCCACTCGGCATGTTATGGTGGGCTCTGCCACCCGGCATGTTATGGGGAGGCTCTGCCACTCGGCATGTTATGGGGGGGCTCTGCCACCTGGCATGTTATGCGGAGGCTCTGCCACTCGGCATGTTTTGGGGAGGCTCTGCCACTCGGCATGTTATGGTGGGCTCTGCCACCCGGCATGTTATGGGGAGGCTCTGCCACTCGGCATGTTATGGGGTGCTTTGCCACTCGGCATGTTATAGGAGGGTTCTGCCACCCGGCATGTTATGGGGTGCTTTGCCACTCGGTATGTTATAGGGGGGATTCTGCCACCTGGCATGTTATGGAGAGGCTCTGCCACTCTGCATGTTATAGGGGGGTTCTGCCAATTGGCACATTATGGGGGGGCTCTGCCACCCGGCATGTTATGGGGGGGCTCTGCCACTTGGCACATTATGGGGGGCTCTGCCACCCGGCATGTTATGGGGGGGCTCTGCCACCCAGCATGTTATGTGGGATATTCTGCCACTCTGCATGTTATGGGGGACTCTGCCACTCTGCATGTTATGGGGGGCTCTGCCACCCGGAATGTTATGGGGGGGCTCTGCCACTTGACATGTTAATGGGGGGGCTCTGCCACTTGACATGTTATGGGGGCCTCTGCCACTCGGCATGTTATGGGGAGGCTCTGCCACTCGGCATGTTATGGGGGGCTCTGCCACCCGGCATGTTATGGGGGGCTCTGCCACCCGGCATGTTATGGGGGGCTCTGCCACCCGGCATGTTATGGGGAGGCTCTGCCACTCGGCATGTTATGGGGGGCTCTGCCACCCGGCATGTTATGCGGAGGCTCTGCCACTCGGCATGTTATGGGGGGGCTCTGCCACCCGGCATGTTATGGTGGGCTCTGCCACCCGGCATGTTTTGGGGAGGCTCTGCCACTCGGCATGTTATGGTGGGCTCTGCCACCCGGCATGTTATGGGGAGGCTCTGCCACTCGGCATGTTATGGGGGGCTCTGCCACCCGGCATGTTATGGGGAGGCTCTGCCACTCGGCATGTTATGGGGAGGCTCTGCCACTCGGCATGTTATGGGGGGCTCTGCCACCCGGCATGTTATACGGAGGCTCTGCCACTCGGCATGTTATGGGGGGGCTCTGCCACCCGGCATGTTATGGTGGGCTCTGCCACCCGGCATGTTTTGGGGAGGCTCTGCCACTCGGCATGTTATGGTGGGCTCTGCCACCCGGCATGTTATGGGGAGGCTCTGCCACTCGGCATGTTATGGGGTGCTTTGCCACTCGGCATGTTATAGGAGGGTTCTGCCACCCGGCATGTTATGGGGTGCTTTGCCACTCGGTATGTTATAGGGGGGATTCTGCCACCTGGCATGTTATGGAGAGGCTCTGCCAGTCTGCATGTTATAGGGGGGTTCTGCCAATTGGCACATTATGGGGGGGCTCTGCCACCTGGCATGTTATGGGGGGGCTCTGCCACTTGGCACATTATGGGGGGCTCTGCCACCCGGCATGTTATGGGGGGGCTCTGCCACCCAGCATGTTATGTGGGATATTCTGCCACTCTGCATGTTATGGGGGACTCTGCCACTCTGCATGTTATGGGGGGCTCTGCCACTCTGCATGTTATGGGGGGCTCTGCCACCCGGAATGTTATGGGGGGGCTCTGCCACTTGACATGTTATGGGGGGGCTCTGCCACTTGACATGTTATGGGGGCCTCTGCCACTCGGCATGTTATGGGGGGCTTTGCGACTTGGCATGTTATGGGGGGCCCTGCCACGCGGCATGTTATGGGGAGGGCGGTTCTAGCACTCAGCCTTCTATAGGGTGATGGGGGGTTCTGTACACTGCCTGTTGAAGGGGTGCGGATAGCGAGCCAGACACACTGTAGGGTCGGTGTCACCAGAAAAGTCCCTGGCCGTTTTTTCCAGTCCAGTCAGTCCCTGGTAGTGGGTATGCTTTGGCATAATGTTCTCTCTCAGCACATGCAATACAGCGATACAGGACCTGTAAAGACCAATCAGCCTGCATGGGTTTAGTTGATGATTAGCAGTGGGTACTACCATCTAGGACGAGAGCCTTCTCCGAGATAGAGTTCTTCATCCAGGCAAAGTGGTGGGCCAGATTTGCCATTTATCCCCTCAATAAGATGAAGATATTATTATTCCAGTTTTTATTATTATTATTATTCCACCTAAATGCCAAGGTGTCTGACCAAAGGTGGAGGTTTCCTAGAGACAAGGAAGGGAGAAAACTGCTGACAAGAACTCTTCTGGTTCAACACACCACCTACCTGACTGTAGCAGGACACTGACTTTAGAGTGTCATTTTGTTCCAGTAGGATATAGCAGACCATGGTCTCACCAGCAGCTTCTACAAAACTTGGCTGATATGCATACATGGGAGATGAACCCCAGCCATAAGAGAAAGCAGACAGTGACTGGCCATGATGGAAGAGGGTTGATCCTGTCATTTTTAGGACGCCTTCCCCAGAGATTCATTGAGCTGTGATGGATCGGGCACTAGATCACTGCATACGGATGGCCCTTAGCCCACTCTGTACCCTTTGTCACGCATTAAATGGACTCCAAACCCAACAGGCAGCTCACCTGATGCCTGTCCTATGTGTCTCTTTTCCATTTCCTGCACAAAAAAAGGGTAAAAGCTGTAGCAGGGCTCCAAAGTTTGCCCCTTTTGTAATTTTATTCTTCCAGGTCCACACAAAGAAGTGGTCCTACAGCCTTGCTATCCCTTGGTGCTCTCAGTTCTAGCAAGCAAAGCAAGCCAAAGTGGTCCCACAGGTTTCTCTGACCACAACAGAGCATCCTCATGGCTCATTAAAGTGGATGAGACTCCAGGGCAGGCATACTCGCTCCCCCCGTGGCATCCAGATTCGCGATGCCCTGCTGTGTAAACCCTCCAGAAACTCACCTTCCTTACCGGTTCAATGGCGCATGCACGAACAGCGGCCACATCCTCGCTATCCTTTTAGCAGGGTGCGTGCTTGCGTCTGGCATTTGTGAATGGCCAGTGAGGGCATACTCCTTGTTAGAGGGTAACGGGGGATATGAAGGCCAGTCCACTCGGATCTGCTTGCCTTAGACGAGCTCTTGGATGAAGAGGCGGGAGCGGATTCGAGCGAGCTGACTGGACGAGAGGCTGCGCATGCACCGTAGGACAGGGGAAGGGTAAGTGAGATCGGGAAACCGGGGGGGTTTCACACAGCAGGTCAGCCCTGATCAGGGTGCCCTGGGGCCACTTTAAGCTGCACCATTACACTGCCTGCCCAGCTCAGCCAGGATACAGAAACAGAAGCAAAAAAATCAGTTTAGCCTCAAATACATGAGGTATTTTCATACTGAGACCCCCAAAAAATGCCCCTTGAAAGAGGCTCTAGTTTTTGAATAAATGACAGCTCTTTGTAACAACCCATTATCGTTTCCACTTATAAAACCTTCCTAAAGAGGAAACAGAAGCCCTCTGGCACCACCTTGTGGTTCATTTATAAATTGCAACTGATACCACATACATTTAGGTCACTACTTGATGTGTGCCATTTAGTGTCTTTCTGTTGGCCATAGCGCCAGTTATGGAGTGACAGCATTTTTGTCCTTTCTGGCACTGTGGACTTCAATGGCGCTAGAACTTGCTGAGCGGGATGCTAATTACCTTTGTTGCTTTCGGTATTGGCCGGCCTGTTTCAGCTCCTGTTGGACTGGACTGCCGATTATCCCAGCACCAGTGAGCACCACGTTGTACCGCCGTCTTTTCGGCACTGCACAGCGTATTTTTTCCTAATGCACAGCACGGCCTGCTTCCTGAAGTCCTTACATCTGGGTAAGTCCGCCACAAGGTGGCGCAGTGCACTGCAGAAGACTTGTGGCTCCTCCCGGCCCCATATAAAAAACGGAAATCAGCCATAGACCTCCAGTGTTTCCTCTGCAGTGATACTGCGAACATAGAAGATGGCTCTCTATGTTGCGCAGGTGAGCGGGGCAAGTCTATTTCCACCCGCTTCTGGACCCTTTGTGCCTCCCAGCCTCGGCTGTCGGATCGGGTGAGGGTAGAGAAGCACTAGGGTCAGGTGTTCTGGGAGCGCTGCTCCAAGCAGCAGACCATGTACCACAAAGGGTAGCCGGTCATAGGCCTTATGGTGAGCCTGCTGAGGGATGAGAAAATCCTGCCTTCGCTATGTGTAGGGGGTGAGTTGTGTTTGGGGACTGGTGTTATTAGCTAGTCTCCCCTTGTTTTGTTGTTTTGTCTCCCTTCTCCTTGGTGGCCCCCCTCCCTTCCATCCGGCCCCGGCTAGTCTTCTCCCGCCACTGCCTGCCCTCTCTGGGTGTTCAGGGGGGGGGGGGTGTTAGCGGTGGGTGATTTTGCTGCTGTTGTCTCGCTGCCACCGCGGTGTACCACGCTCTGCGCCGGACGGTGCTTCGGTTTTGCTGCGCTGCGGCCTGTGTTGACGCTGGCGCGGGTCATGTGAGCGCATTTTCGTTCTATTCGGGGGGGTGGTGCCGGGGGATGACGCGTATCGCGCCATTCCCCCGCGGCCCGCCCCTCGAGGGTCTCGTTGTGGCGCCATTTTGCGGTACTGCATTTTGGAAGGCCCTTATTCCTACGTGGGCTGCGGCTGTGACCTGTTAGCTTATCTACCATCCGTTTTAGGCTCGGCTGTACGGCGATCCACTGTCGGTGCTGCACGTGCTGTCTCTTGGTCCGTAAGTCCCCTTTGGGGGTTGCTTACTCTTTTGGGGCATGTGCTGCGGGATGCTTATGTGTATTTTTGCTTATGACTTTCAGGCGGGATAAATGTGTGTTGTGGTTTCTCCTGGTCCCGATCCTCCCCCCCTCTCCCTTCCTGGCCCTCTCTGTGGGCGTTTCTTGGGGGGCATCCCAGGTTGCTTTTATTAGCCCTTACCTTATACTGGCCTATTGCGCCTGTGTTAATCACCATATGGAGGCTTCTGGGGATAGCGTGCTCGGGGGTCGGGGAGTGGGAACGTCCTAACAGATTGCCCAAGGTGCCCAAGGGTTTGGACAGAAAGTATCCTTTTTCTGCTGACCTGGTCAAGCGCTGTTCGTGTCCCCCTGAGGTGGACGCTCCTGTTCTAGGGCTGTCTAACACTTCGGTCATGCTGTCACCTGACACTACAACACTGCGTGATGGCGCGGACCGACGTATGGATCAGCTGGCCTGTCATGCTTTCACCTTTGTAGGGGCAGGCCTGCGTCCTGTTTGTGCCGCAGCCATTACGGCCATTGCCCTTCAGAAGAAGATCAAGCATCTCGCGGATGGTGCCATGGCTGGTAGGAGGAGGGAGGATTATAGGGCCCTCCTGTTTTGCTCTGATTTTGTTGCATTTGTGCTGTCTGCCATGGATGATGCCGTCCGGCTGGGCGGTAGGGCTTCGGCCCTCCTGGTGGCTATGCGCCGATCTGTTTGGTTGCGCCAGTGGGCAGCTGAGAAGTCTCTCAGGCTTCCCTTCGCGGAGCTTCGTCTCTTTGGTGAGCGTCTGGATGTCCTGACCAAGGATGGTAGGTTACCTCAGCGTAGGAAGCATCCTCGTCCCTTTCAGGGGCCCTCCGCTTCCTTCCCCTCCTTCCGTGCTTCCAGAGGAGGTCGTGGCTCCCTCTTCTTGGGTAGCCGCAGAGATTCTTGGGGCCGTGGCAGATTCCGTGGTCTTCCCGGTCTCCCGTGGGGTTCCAAGCCCAAACCCCCTCCCAAGGCTCCTCAGGCATGAGGAGGCACCTTCATCCGTCCGGCTGGGGGGACGGCTTCGGCTCTTTGCTCACGTCTAGAGGCTTCGCGTCTCAGACCGGTGGATTCAGAAGGTGGTGTCCTCCGGTTACAAGATAGAGTTTGCAGCCTGGCCGCCCCCAAGATTCCTCAGATCCCGGATGTCTCAAAACCCTCTGTCAGCTCAGGGTTTGCGCCTCGCAGTTCAACGCCTGTTGGAGTCAGGAGTCGTCTGCCAGGTACCTTACCAGGAACAGGGTCAGGGGTTCTACTCACTTCACTTGGGCACAGTGCCCAAAAAGGACGGTTCTCTGAAGCCCATTCTGGATTTTAAGGGTCTCAACAGGTTTGTCCGGTTCAAGCACTTTCGCATGGAGACGCTACGCTCTGCTATCAGCACCCTCCGGCCGGGTGACTTCATGACCACTGTGGACATCAAGGATGCCTATCTTCAAGTACCAATCTTCCTAGGTCATCTGAGATTTCTGAGGTTTGCTCTGGAGGATCAGCACTACCAGTTTGTGGCCTTACCGTTCGGTATCACCTCGGCGCCTCGGGTGTTCACCAAGGTGCTGGCGGGCGTAATGGCACTTCTGAGGAACCGGGGGATTCACATCCTCCCTTATCTGGAAGACATTCTCATTGCTGCTCAGTCTCTTCATCAGGCCGAGAAGGATACTCAGGTGGTGACCTCCACTCTCGAATCCTTCGGCTGGGTGATCAACTATCCCAAGTCTTCACTGTCTCCGTCTTTGGCGAGGTCCTTTCTGGGCATGACTCTGGATACCTCTCAGGTCAAGGTATTTCTCCATCAGCAGAAAGTGGAAGGCCTTCAGATGCAGGCACGGGCTCTGCTCATGTGTCACCATCCCTCCATTCGGCAGGGGATGCAGTTAGTGGGCCTGATGGTGTCCTGCTTCGAGGAGGTTCCCTTTGCTCAGTTTCACACGAGGCCTCTTCAGTTGCATCTCTTGTCAGTTTGGGATCGGGACCCTGTGTCCCTGGATCAGGAGTTTGCTTGTCCCCTGTGGCCAGGCAGTCCATTTCGTGGTGGCTGGACTCGAGGAATCTTCTAGTGGGCAGGACCTTTCTGCCGCCGTGCTGGGAGATTGTCACCACGGATGCCAGTCTGACCGGTTGGGGGGGGAGTTTGGAAGTCTTTGAAGTTTCAGGGTCAGTGGGGCCCCCAGGAGGCCCATGCACCCATCAACATTCTAGAACTGCGGGCGATCAGGTTGGTTCGCTCCCACACCTTCGGGGTCGGGCTGTTCAGATTCGCTCGGACAACCAGACGGCAGTTGCCTACATCAATCATCAGGGGGGGACTCGGAGCAAGCAAGCCCTCAAGGAAGTGTCCCTGATACTGTCTTGGGCGGAAGAGAATGTCCCATGCATCTCGGCGGTCCACATTCCAGGGGTGGAGAACCTGGAGGCAGACTCCCTGAGCAGGGGGACGTCTCGGCTGGGGGAATGGTCCCTCAACAACAAGGTATTTCACTCCCTGTGTCACCGTTGGGGTCAGCCGGATGTGGAACTGTTTGCATCCCGCCACAATCACAAGCTTCCAAGATTTGTCTCCCTGTCGCAGGATCCTCTGGCCTTCGCCACGGATGCGCTAGCAATTCCTTGGACGGAGTTTTGGCTCCTCTATGTGTTCCCTCCCTTTCCTCTGCTGGGCAGGGTGCTGCACAAGATAGCCCAGGAAGGGGTACCAGCCATTTTGGTGGCCCCCTGTTTGCCAAGGAGGGTGTGGTTTGCAGACGTCGTGCAGTTGGCAGCAGATCGGTACATTTTGCCCATGGATCCAGGTCTTCTCACTCAGGGACAGCTGCGCCATCCCAATTTACAAACGCTGGCTTTAACGGCTTGGCTGCTGAAACCTCCATCTTGATGGCTAAGGGGTTGCCGGCCTCTGTTGTTGATACTATGATTCAGGCTCGGAAGAAGTCCTCGTCTTTTATCTACTACAGGGTCTGGCATGCTTACATTGCCTGGGGTGAGTCCAAGTCTCTCCCTTGTTGGGTGTTTTCTATCCCCAGGATTCTGGAATTTTTACAACATGGTTTGGATTCGGGCCTTCAGCTTAGTACACTCAAGGGGCAGGTGTCAGCTCTGGCAATTTTTTTCCAAAGATCCTTTGCCAATCACCGACTGGTTAAGACTTTTTTTCCAGGGAGTTACTCATGTGCATCCACCACGTAAACCTATGCTACCGGTTTGGGACTTGAATCTGGTGTTGTCTGCTCTGCAGGGTCCTCCCTTTGAGCCTATCCGTGGGGCTGCGTTGCCCATTCTGACTCTTAAGGTGGCCTTTTTGGTGGCTATTACTTCGGTCAGGCGAGTTTCTGAGCTTAGGTTTACTTTCCATTAAACCTCCTTATTTTGAGCGGCATCAGGATAAGGTGGTGTTTCGGCTTAAGCCGGATTTCTTGCCTAAGGTTGTGTCTGCTTTTCATCTCAATCAGGACATTGTTTTGCCTTCCTTGTGTCCTAACCCTGCTAATTCCAAGGAACGGACCCTTCATTCTCTAGATGTTGTCAGGGCACTGAAGTTTTATTTGGTTGCTACTGAGTCCTTTAGGAAATCTGATGCTCTTTGTGTTCTTCCTGCTGGACCTAGGAAGGGTTTGCCTCCGGCTAAATCTACTATTAGCAAGTGGATACATCATGCGGTGGTACAAGCCTATTCTGCTAAAGGGAAGGTTCCTTCTTTCTGGGTTACTGCTCATTCCGCTTGTGCTGTTGGTGCCTCTTGGGCCTTTCAGCACCAAGCTTCCGTTGAACAAGTTTGTAAGGCCACCACTTGGTCTTCTGTTTATACCTTTTCCAAGTTTTACAAGGTTGATGATAGGGCCTCAGCTGATGCTGCTTTTGGCCGCAAGGTACTTCAGGCGGTGGTGGTCTGAACTGCCTGCCTTTACTCTTTGGGGATACCACCCTACCTTACGGACACTGCTTTTGGATGTCCCAGATGTAAGGACTTCAGGAAGCAGGACGTGCTGTGCATTAGGAAAAATACAATTCTGTGAGTACTCACCTGTAGAATTGTTTTTACTATGCACAGCACAGTCTGCCTCATCCCTCCCTTGTTATCGTTATTCTTGGTTGCCTCTTCATGGTGATTGTTCCAAGTTAGTTAGGGGTTGTTTACCTTTTTACCTTTTTGTCTTATTACCTCCCGGCTTCTTGTATAACTGCTTGTCAACACTGGAGGTCTATGGCTGATTTCTGGTTTTTATATGGGGCTGGGAGGAGCCACAAGTCTTCTGCAGTGCACTGCGCCACCTTGTGGCGGAATACCCAGGTGTAAGGACTTCAGGAAGCAGGCCGTGCTGTGCATAGTAAAAACAATTCTACTGGTGAGTACTCACAGAATTGTATTTTTTCCGCCTTGTAAAGATTGGAGCTGTATTTTTCCAGTGCTGGTCGGATTTTCATCATTACAGTTACAAGAAATCACTTTACGGAGCTTTTAGGTTACGTTTTAGTTCTTGTTTTCATGTCTTGTTGTTGTTCTTGTCCAAATTACACATTTGTAACCAAAAGAAGTAATGAATATGATTTTTCTATGAAAACAAAATGTCATTTGGCGACATCTAGGTCCTGCGATTCCATTATTAAGTCACAATGCAAGTTCTGTACAAATAAATGTGTGTAATATTAATTATAAGCATAAACACTTCAATACAGCTCTGCCCATTGTGCTGTATGGGATCTTCACTTACAGCCCCACTATAAACTGGTGCAGCTTCAACCAGAGCGCCTGGCGCTGTGACCACATCTGCGCAGCCTGGTTTTTGTTTCTGAAATCTGAGGATTTATATGTGGTTAAAATTCCCTTATCCTTTTTAATATAAAAATATAGAAACCAATAGAATATTTTAGCTGTTGTATTAATTATCAAAATGTTTTTGCAGCTAGTTGCAGTGAATGTTACCCTTACCATTATGATCTGGCTGCATTTTGTTTTATTTCAGATGATTCTATTTTTTATCTGCAGCACACATAGCATATGTACAATTCTTCTAACTATGTGTGAGCACCTATACACTATAAATTAAAGTGTAGAGCTTATAGAAATAGTTACTATTTAAATCTAAATTTTCCATAAACGTATATTATTACACGGAAGTAGCGACACACAATACACATACTACGTTTTGCAGATCAGAAGTAAAAATATCAAAAGAACATGACTAAGCTACCCATGCACTATACAGAGCTGTCTATAAGATGAGCTGTTTAACCCTTCTGTTGCCAAGCGCATTACACCTACGGACTCGCTTGTCCGCCCGTTAAGTGCCAAGCACGTAGGTGTTACGTGTTTGACTTCCCCTCGCTAGTTAAAAAAAAAAACTCACCTGACCCCTCTATCGATCCGGGCGGGTCTCCTCTTTAACTTGGTGCCATCCAATCCTCCCTGGGTGCTTGGATGGCTCCAGGAGAACCCCCGAAATAACGACCCCCCCTCTTCGACCGCTGGCACAATAAACTGTAAAAAAAAAAAAGACATTTATTCACCTGCGGCAGCGATCCCTCCCTTTTCACAGGATGGGCCTCTGATCGCCCCCCCAGGCTCTTCCGTGGTGAGGAGAGGGCGAGAAATCCTCAATTTCTGGTTCGCGGCTGCTAGCCCTGCACGGCCGGGTGACATCATCGGTGACCCGGCACTTGTCACCCGGCAGCTGGCGACCCGAGAAGCTCAGTCACTGTTGGAGATCGGAGGAGGAAGGTTGGATGGGGGCGAGATGGCTCTGATTTCTTGCCCCCCCACCAGCCCTCCTCCACCGATCACAAGAAAAAAAAATGAATAAATGTAATTTTTTCTAATGTGTGTCTGTGTGTTTATTTTTACTGTTAACCCCTTGTGAACTGGTAAGGGATCCATGAGACCCCTATACCAGTTCATAAGGCTGGGGACTGGCAAGTCTCCTGCAACTAGCGGGTGTCTTGCCATTAACCCCCGGCACCCCCAATTACCTGCCTCACCAAAGCCCAGGGGGCGGGTAGAAGAGCCCGGGCCCACAGTGGCTATGCGGGCTTGTAGGCTGCAGGGTGGAGGGGCCACCAGAGCTGGCCCCTGCACCCTGTTCTACAAGCCCCCATAGCTGGTCCCGGGCTGGTTATGATGGGTAGGGGGGACCCCATGTCATTTTTTGGGGGGATTTTTAAGGGTTTTTAACCCTTAAAATTAAAAAAAAATGGGGTCCCCCCAGGAGGAGGGACCCTATGTCATTTTTTTTAGATTAACCCCTTATGTTTATAGTGTGGATAGTAGTTGTATTTTATTTGTAAATGTTATGAAGTGCTTTTTTCAGTTTGGGGGGCTACCGATACATATGTGGTACCGTTGTAATCGGGAGAAATGGGGCTTTCACATGCAATATGGTTTTCATTAATAAAACAAATGTTTTATTTAAAATAAAGGATACAATTGTCAAAAAATATTATTTTATTTTTTTTTTGTTTTTTTTACATAAAAATATTTAAAAAACAGTAGAAAAATTACAAACAAGACATTTCATGTTAAAGCCTAAACTCTGCTGCAAATATATATATATATATATAATTTTCCTGGAAATTGTGGCAAAAATCACGGTTAAACATGGCGCAACATGGTAAAAAATGACCTGTCAACAGAGGGTGACAAACCTTCAAGTAGGTTGGCAATAAAAAGGGTTAATAGTACCTATGCATGTTGGGTATTGTTCTGCTCAGGGGACCTTGCGCTTTCAGATTTAGCTTGTTTTTTCTTGTTTGCATATTGATATTTTAGGAAAACATGTTTTTTTTATTCTGCTTTTTTAGAATTTTTTTTAGGGAAACCCTGTGCAACCTAGGAATTCTTCAAGGGATTACTTCCAGAAACATGAGCCCACTGCAACGAGCTGGGTATGATTAGAAAGCTTAACATGTGTACTTTCAGGGAATATATGGTTTATGGGGGATATTCCAAGTGTAAAGGGTTGTTTTGGTTGAAAAATTGCAAGGTGCGCACTTTGTCTGCAGAGGTGAAATTTTCAAGTAAAATTACCGTTATGTGCATGCTTTACTTTGGGGTGTTTGGCAACTCTTCCCTTGACAGTACCTATGCATTATATTGTAGAATATTGTTCTGTTCGGCGGATGTTGCTTTTTCAGATTTTACTTGTTTTTTCTTGTTTGCATATAGGTTTTTTTTAGGAAAATGTGGCTTTGATTCTTCTTTTTTATTCTTTTTTTTAGGGAAACTCTGTGCAACCAAAGAATTGATTGAGGGATTACTTCCACAAAACTACACCCACATAAACAAGCTTGGTACACCTAGAAAGCTTGAGGCGTGTACTTCCAGAAAATATATAGTTTGTGGGGCGTATTTCAAATGTAAAGGGTTGTTTTTCTGGAAAAACTGCAAGGTGCGCTTACCGCGTAGCATAGTTGTATTTTATCTGAAAATTTCCTAAAGCTCTTTTTCAGTTTGGGGGAGTCTCCTGGGCAGGAAAGGGTGTCTACCAATACATATGTGGTACCGCTGTAACTGGGAGAAATTGGGGTTTCACACGCAATAAGATTTTATTGACAAACTTACATTTTGTATTACAAAAAACACTACAAATTGCAAAAAAAAGATTTTTTTGCACATATTTCACCAAAAAAGTATTGAGAATACACTAAAAAAGGCCAAACAAGACATTGCATGTTGAAGCTCAGACTCTGCTGAAAAAAACAATATATAATTTTCCTGGAAAATCCCTGGAAATCCCTTCAAAAATCAAGGTTAAACATATGTAGCGCCAAATAGTGAAACAGTCTGGCAACAGAGGGTGATAAAAATTCTAGGAAGGCTGGCACTTCAAGGGTTAAAGTCCAACTGTGACCAACATTCTCGTGCATCTTGATTTAAATTTTTGTTTTTCTTTAAAAAAATGGGAGCAGGATTAAAGGTCTTTAGTGTTCTGTATGCTGTCTGGTGCAGCGGAGCCTACCTTCAATCACGTGACTAGGGATGAGCGAATCGATCCGGACGAACCCGGATTCGATCCGAATTTCAGGAAAAATTCGATTCGGATCGAATCCGAATTTCCCCGCGATTCGATCGCTCGAAGTTTTCCTTTAACATCCATTCATTTACATTACAGGCATTCTAAGATGGCGGACGGGACATGTCCAGACATCAACCCCGCGCCAGTGCAAGCTGGGACAGTCACATGCAGCCTATCAGCAGCCAGCAAGCCCGGTGACGTCACAGCGCTATTTAAGGCCGGCCATCTTGCTTTTCCTCATTTCTCTATTGCATTCGTGAGAGACAGGACGCTGCTGTAGGCAGGGAGAGAGACAGTTAGACAGGCAGGGACAGACAGGGACAGGCTGGAAACAGGCAGGAGACAGACAGGAGACAGACAGAAAGTCAGCGAAAAACAGGGAAAGGTAGAAAAATCAGAGGCTGTCAGCCTGTCACAGGGAGTTTTTTTGTTTTTTTTCATCCAGCCTGACAGGCTTTGTTAGCGTTTTCAGGCTGCTTATACTAACTAACTGTGCATATATACTGAACTGATCTTAAGTCTGCTGTGAGGCATCCCATTCTGTGACTACAGCAGCCTCTGTTTAAGACCATATAACCATTTGCTCTTATTATAATTGAAATTAGCCTGATAAAGACACTTTTGCTGGCCATAGTACTTCTGGACCCTGCCAGGTGTACTTACTGCTGGTTTTTAGGGCATCCCATTCTGTGACTACAGCAGCCTCTGTTTAAGACCATATAACCATTTGCTCTTATTATATTTGAAATTAGCCTGATAAAGACACTTTTGCTGGCCATAGTACTTCTGGACCCTGCCAGGTGTACTTACTGCTGGTTTTTAGGGCATCCCATTCTGTGACTACAGCAGCCTCTGTTTAAGACCATATAACCATTTGCTCTTATTATATTTGAAATTAGCCTGATAAAGACACTCTTGCTGGCCATAGTACTTCTGGACCCTGCCAGGTGTACTTACTGCTGGTTTTTAGGGCATCCCATTCTGTGACTACAGCAGCCTCTGTTTAAGACCATATAACCATTTGCTCTTATTATAATTGAAATTAGCCTGATAAAGACACTTTTGCTGGCCATAGTACTTCTGGACCCTGCCAGGTGTACTTACTGCTGGTTTTTAGGGCATCCCATTCTGTGACTACAGCAGCCTCTGTTTAAGACCATATAACCATTTGCTCTTATTATAATTGAAATTAGCCTGATAAAGACACTTTTGCTGGCCATAGTACTTCTGGACCCTGCCAGGTGTACTTACTGCTGGTTTTTAGGGCATCCCATTCTGTGACTACAGCAGCCTCTGTTTAAGACCATATAACCATTTGCTCTTATTATAATTGAAATTAGCCTGATAAAGACACTTTTGCTGGCCATAGTACTTCTGGACCCTGCCAGGTGTACTTACTGCTGGTTTTTAGGGCATCCCATTCTGTGACTACAGCAGCCTCTGTTTAAGACCATATAACCATTTGCTCTTATTATAATTGAAATTAGCCTGATAAAGACACTTGCTGGCCATAGTACTTCTGGACCCCGCCAGGTGTACTTACTGCTGGTTTTTAGGTCATCCCATTCTGTGACTACAGCAGCCTCTGTTTAAGACCATATAACCATTTGCTCTTATTATATTTGAAATTAGCCTGATAAAGACACTTTTGCTGGCCATAGTACTTCTGGACCCTGCCAGGTGTACTTACTGCTGGTTTTTAGGGCATCCCATTCTGTGACTACAGCAGCCTCTGTTTAAGACCATATAACCATTTGCTCTTATTATATTTGAAATTAGCCTGATAAAGACACTCTTGCTGGCCATAGTACTTCTGGACCCTGCCAGGTGTACTTACTGCTGGTTTTTAGGGCATCCCATTCTGTGACTACAGCAGCCTCTGTTTAAGACCATATAACCATTTGCTCTTATTATAATTGAAATTAGCCTGATAAAGACACTTTTGCTGGGCATAGTACTTCTGGACCCTGCCAGGTGTACTTACTGCTGGTTTTTAGGGCATCCCATTCTGTGACTACAGCAGCCTCTGTTTAAGACCATATAACCATTTGCTCTTATTATAATTGAAATTAGCCTGATAAAGACACTTTTGCTGGCCATAGTACTTCTGGACCCTGCCAGGTGTACTTACTGCTGGTTTTTAGGGCATCCCATTCTGTGACTACAGCAGCCTCTGTTTAAGACCATATAACCATTTGCTCTTATTATATTTGAAATTAGCCCTGATAAAGACACTTTTGCTGGCCATAGTACTTCTGGACCCTGCCAGGTGTACTTACTGCTGGTTTTTAGGGCATCCCATTCTGTGACTACAGCAGCCTCTGTTTAAGACCATATAACCATTTGCTCTTATTATATTTGAAATTAGCCTGATAAAGACACTTTTGCTGGCCATAGTACTTCTGGACCCTGCCAGGTGTACTTACTGCTGGTTTTTAGGGCATCCCATTCTGTGACTACAGCAGCCTCTGTTTAAGACCATATAACCATTTGCACTTATTATAATTGAAATTAGCCCTGATAAAGACACTTTTGCTGGGCATAGCACTACTGGATCTTTTTTAAGGCATCCCATTCTGTGACTACAGCAGCCTCTGTTTAAGACCATATAACCATTTGCTCTTATTATAATTGAAATTAGCCTGATAAAGACACTTTTGCTGGCCATAGTACTTCTGGACCCTGCCAGGTGTACTTACTGCTGGTTTTTAGGGCATCCCATTCTGTGACTACAGCAGCCTCTGTTTAAGACCATATAACCATTTGCTCTTATTATAATTGAAATTTGCCTGATAAAGACACTTTTGCTGGCCATAGTACTTCTGGACCCTGCCAGGTGTACTTACTGCTGGTTTTTAGGGCATCCCATTCTGTGACTACAGCAGCCTCTGTTTAAGACCATATAACCATTTGCTCTTATTATAATTGAAATTAGCCTGATAAAGACACTTTTGCTGGGCATAGTACTTCTGGACCCTGCCAGGTGTACTTACTGCTGGTTTTTAGGGCATCCCATTCTGTGACTACAGCAGCCTCTGTTTAAGACCATATAACCATTTGCTCTTATTATAATTGAAATTAGCCCTGATAAAGACACTTTTGCTGGGCATAGCACTACTGGAACTTTTTTGGGGCATCCCATTCTGTGACTACAGCAGCCTCTGTTTAAGACCATATAACCATTTGCACTTATTATAATTGAAATTAGCCCTGATAAAGACACTTTTGCTGGGCATAGCACTACTGGATCTTTTTTGGGGCATCCCATTCTGTGACTACAGCAGCCTCTGTTTAAGACCATATAACCATTTGCTCTTATTATAATTGAAATTAGCCTGATAAAGACACTTTTGCTGGCCATAGTACTTCTGGACCCTGCCAGGTGTACTTACTGCTGGTTTTTAGGGCATCCCATTCTGTGACTACAGCAGCCTCTGTTTAAGACCATATAACCATTTGCTCTTATTATATTTGAAATTAGCCTGATAAAGACACTTTTGCTGGCCATAGTACTTCTGGACCCTGCCAGGTGTACTTACTGCTGGTTTTTAGGGCATCCCATTCTGTGACTACAGCAGCCTCTGTTTAAGACCATATAACCATTTGCACTTATTATAATTGAAATTAGGCCTGATAAAGACACTTTTGCTGGGCATAGCACTACTTGTCCCTGCCAGGTGTACTTACTGCTGGTTTTTAGGGCATCCCATTCTGTGACTACACCAGCCTCTATTTAAGACCATATAACCATTTGCTCTTATTATATTTGAAATTAGCCTGATAAAGACACTTTTGCTGGCCATAGTACTTCTGGACCCTGCCAGGTGCACTTACTGCTGGTTTTTAGGGCATCCCATTCTGTGACTACAGCAGCCTCTGTTTAAGACCATATAACCATTTGCACCTATTCTAATTGAAATTAGGCATGATAAAGACACTTTTGCTGTGCATAGTCTTACTGCTGCCTGCCAGGTGCTCTCTGGTTTTTGGGGCATCCCATTCTGTAACATACCATTAGCCTCTGCATTTACTGTAAGCTGCACAGGTATTTAAAGAAATTTGGCCTGTATGGGCCTGCTAACACACTGCTGCTGTGTGCATATATACTGATCTCAAGTCTGCTTGGGGCATCCCATTCTGTAACATACCATAACCTACCTACCATACTAAGCAGCTCTCTTATTTAAACTAAGCAGGCCTCTTGGAGGCTGATTGTCCACTTTTGGGTGTGCATTTATATTCGGTTTCATATACAGTGGGGTATCCCAATTTGTAAGATAACCTACCCCAACCATGTAAACTAAATAGGCCTGTTGCAGCCTGAGTTTCTCTGCTTGCGTATGGCCTGCATTACAATCTGTCTCTTTCAATGACACTGCTGCCTGGGGTATCCCAATTTGTAAGATAACCTACCCCAACCATGTAAACTAAAGGTTACGTCCTTCCAGAAGGAAAACTTATGCCGAACACTATTTTTGTTAGGGGCATTGACCTTTGGATTGATCGGCATGAAATTAATTTTTTTTTTCAAAGTATGGCGCTGTAAAGAAGGTCAAAATGATGTCTCATACTTGGATTATTGTTATTTTTTGTTCAGCTGGAAATATAACAGGCCACACGGGCATCCCAAGGCACATGCTATTTTAAACCTGTTATACAACATAAGCGTTGATCAGCATCAGCTGCTTTATTAAGCTACTTCAGTTTGCACTTGTTTTTGACTGCTTTTAATAAACCAGGCCGCAGGGCACCCCAAAGCTGCACCTTGCACCCTATCTGGTATACAACATAAGCGTTGATCAGCATCAGCTTCATTAAGCTACTTCAGTTTGCACTTCCTTTTTGACTGCTTTCATTTAACCAGGCCGCAGGGCACCCCAAAGCTGCACCTTGCACCCTACCTGTTTATACTAAATAAGCATCTACAGCCTCAGCTTTATTAAGTTATTGCATTTTGAATTGGTTTTGGTCTGCTTTAAATACACCAGGCCGCAGGGCATCCCAAACCTGCATGTTGCACCCCATCTGTTATACTAAATAAGCGTTGATCAGCATCAGCTTTATTAAGCTATTGCATTTTGCATTGGTTTTTGTACTGCTGCCAAAACACTAGCCCATATGGGCATCCCAAACCAGCACATGTCACCCTATCTGTTATACTAAATAAGCTTCTACAGGCCCTTTTTTTATTTATTTATTTTTATTTATATAGAGCTGCAATAGCTTATATTTTGAGGTTAATTTGCCATTTTGCAGCATAATATAGAGCAGCCCCTGTGTAAATCTGAGGGGCAATAGCTTATATAGTGAGGTAAATTTGCCATTTTGCTTCGTTATATAGAGCAGGCCCTGTGTAAATCTGAGGGGCAATAGCTTATATTGTGAGGTTAATTTGCCATTTTGCAGCATAATATAGAGCAGCCCCTGTGTAAATCTGAGGGGCAATAGCTTATATAGTGAGGTAAATTTGCCATTTTGCTTCGTTATATAGAGCAGGCCCTGTGTAAATCTGAGGGGCAATAGCTTATATTGTGAGGTTAATTTGCCATTTTGCAGCATAATATAGAGCAGGCCCTGTGTAAATCTGAGGGGCAATAGCTTATATTGTGAGGTAAATTTGCCATTTTGCAGCATAATATAGAGCAGCCCCTGTGTAAATCTGAGGGGCAATAGCTTATATAGTGAGGTAAATTTGCCATTTTGCTTCGTTATATAGAGCAGCCCAGTTGCCATCTAAATCAACTACTGTCCGGCCAGTACAGCTTTTCCAGGGCAAACTCTGCTAGTTGCGGGCACAAGTCAAGTTTGGCTTCCCAGCAAATCCAGTGGATCTTGAAGGTGTGTTGGCATGGTCATGTCAAGGTATGACATGACCTGCTGTTTGAGGTCCAGCTCCAGGTCTTCCTGCTGCTCATGAGTAGACTCACTATGCGGGTGTAGAAAGCTACTCACTAGCGACTGAAGACTGAGGCTGCTGCTGATGGAGCTGCTGCTGCTGCTCCTTCCACCCCCCCAGCAGCCATGTCAGTGGAAGGTGATCGCAGAGGTCCCCCCGAGTCAGACCTGCGGGAGTATGGGCCATGGCGCAGATAGACATCGCCCAACTGACTACGTGGGATGTCTCTGTAGTAGGTCAGTTTGTCCTCCCTCTCAGTGGGCGTAAAAAATGCCCCCATTTTGTGCTGGAAGCGAGGGTCCAATAATTCGGAGAGCCAGAAGTCTTCCCGCTGACAAATGGAGACAATTCTGCGCTCACTAGTACGCAAGCATGTGAGCATGCATCGTGCCATTTGTGCAAATGACTCGGAGGGACTACCTGTCTCCATCTCCACTGTAAACTGCCACGGTGTGTCTGGGTCCTCTGTCTCACCTTACTCACAACCCTCTAGCTCCTGTGGCTGCTCCTGCTCCTCCTCTTCTGTCAGATGACTAGATAAAATGGTCATTTTGTGAAACCTAAACTGTGGTTTGCTTTGCCCCACCCCCTCCTCCTCCTCCACTTCAGCCCCCACAGGCTTCATGTGGCTGTGAAATGTATGTGCCATGTCTCCAGTGCCCTGACCAGCCATGGTTTCCAACATGTGTTGTAGTACATGAAGCAGTGGAATCTCATCGTTCATCTCATAGTCCTGGCAACTGACTAATAACGTAGCTTCCTCAAAGGGCCTGAGCAAACGGTCGGTGTCACGTATGAGCTGCCAATGGTTTACATTGAATTTACACAGGGGTGTCCCCCTATCCGTTTGGATCATCCAGAAATCCGTGATGGCTTTTCTCTGTTCCTATAGTGCAGTGGTCCTCAACCCTGTCCTCAAGGCCCACCAACATGTCATGTTTTTTGGATCTCCAAATAGCCAGCTCTATTGCTCTGCAGCTGCACTAATTACTCCACCTGTGCATCTTTGTGGAGATCTGCAAAACCTGGCCTGTTGGTGGGCCTTGAGGACAGGGTTGGGGACCACTGCTATAGTGGATCCTGCATATGGAGGGTGGAATTCCAACGGGTGGAAACATCGCAAATCAGACTATGGTGGGGTACACCGTTGTGACGCTGAGGCTCAATAGGGTTGTGCTTGGTGGTGTAGGAGTGCCAGAAGTGCATGCTAACTTTCTTTCCTGTTGTTCTTTCAGATGGGGGCAAGACTTAAAAACTAGACTGAACACGTGTGCCATGTCAGGACGCATGACTCTGGCTTCCTTGTCGCAGCGCAAACAAGATGTTCTTCCAAGTGTAATGCAGCAGGCTGGACTTATGGTGACGCTGTCTGAGAGGAGAAATCCCTCAGACATCAAGATTAAAAATTCCAAGAATTTTTGAGGGCTAATTATTCAGAGGCAAATGATAGCTAGTTGTTTCTGATTTAATTACAAGGTGGAAACACACCCTCAAACAAAACTTCACTTTGGCAATACTATTGCATTTGTCTATTCATAATTTTATGTATATACACTAACTAACCTACTTTTTCTCCACAGGATGCTGCATGAAACACTGCCACATCGCTGAGTAGCTGATTTTTCCGAACAACAGTCCGCAATAATCTGCTGCTGCTGCCGCCGCCACAGCCGCAGACTCCAGGGACCCTCTTCCACTACCTCGGCTTGCAACACCTCCTCCCACGACACTCTCCTCATCACTAATTGCCGGCTAGTGGAAGAAGAGGCGAGTGTCTCCTCCACTTCTTGGCTGGGCAGTAGCTGCTGAATTGTATGATTATCAGATCTTCATCAATGGATAGTGGAGCTGAACCCAAAGCATAACAGACAGACAGTTGACTGGGGGTGTCAGATGCCACTTGTGATGCAGTGGACTGCTTTTGCAGCACTTCGAGACAAAGTTGCTTCATTGGCTGACACAATGACTGGTAAAGCTGTGGAACATATGGTTTAAAAGCAAGAATAACCATTTGTTTTTATATGAAAAAGACCCTGGTTTATACAGACTTTTTTTTTCCAGAGACTGCCCTGCGTGGAAATGAATGGCGCTTGGATCATCCAAGCTTTCCTCCCAACAATGCCTGATGTATTCCAGTAGATTGATGACGGGGCCAGACCTACACTAAAGAAAGATGGATCGTGCAAAACAGATTTAAGGCGCTGCTCTCCAGTTACAGACATTCCTCCGCATCGGACCACAAGTAAGTATTGATAAAAAATCCTTTACGTTACTCTTACTTTTTATTAATATTCTTCGGATAAGACGGATCAGACATGATTCCAGATTAAAAATTCCAAGAATTTTTGAGGGCTAATTAGTCAGAGGCAATGATACCTTCTTGTTTCTGATTTAATTAAAAGGTGGAAACACACCCTCAAACAAAACTTCACTTTGGCAATACTTTTGCATTTGTTTATTCATAATTTTATGTAGATATTACTAACTAAGCTACTTTTTCTCCACATGACTCTCCACAGGGTGTGATTCATCCAATTTTTGGGCTCCTGAAGCCAACCCCAGGGTCTCTTTAAAGTAATGTTTGGGCTCCTGCTGCTGCTGCTGCTGCCAACTTCTGCCAACTCCAGGGTGTGATTTATCCAATTTTTGGGCTCCTGAAGCCAACTCCAGTGTATATTTGGGCTCCTGCTGCTGCTGCCAACTCCAGGGTGTGAATCATGCAATTTTTGGGCTCCTGAAGCCAACCCCAGTGTCTCTTTAAAGTAATATTTGGGCTCCTGCTGCTGCCAACTCCAGGGTGTGATTCATCCAATTTTTGGGCTCCTGAAGCCAACCCCAGTGTCTCTTTAAAGTAATATTTGGGCTCCTGCTGCTGCTGCTGCCAACTCCCAGGGTGTGATTCATCCAATTTTTGGGCTCCTGAAGCCAACCCCAGTGTATATTTGGGCTCCTGCTGCTGCTGCTGCCAACTCCAGGGTGTGAATCATCCAATTTTTGGGCTCCTGAAGCCAACCCCAGTGTCTCTTTAAAGTAATGTTGGGGCTCCTGCTGCTGCCAACTCCAGGGTGTGATTCATCCAATTTTTGGGCTCCTGAAGCCAACCCCAGTGTATATTTGGGCTCCTGCTGCTGCTGCTGCCAACTCCAGGGTGTGAATCATGCAATTTTTGGGCTCCTGAAGCCAACCCCAGTGTCTCTTTAAAGTAATATTTGGGCTCCTGCTGCTGCCAACTCCAGGGTGTGATTCATCCAATTTTTGGGCTCCTGAAGCCAACCCCAGTGTCTCTTTAAAGTAATGTTGGGGCTCCTGCTGCTGCTGCCAACTCCAGGGTGTGATTCATCCAATTTTTGGGCTCCTGAAGCCAACCCCAGTGTCTCTTTAAAGTAATGTTGGGGCTCCTGCTGCTGCTGCTGCCAACTTCTGCCAACTCCAGGGTGTGACTCATCCAATTTTTGGGCTCCTGAAGCCAACTCCAGTGTATATTTGGGCTCCTGCTGCTGCTGCTGCCAACTCCAGGGTGTGATTCATCCAATTTTTGGGCTCCTGAAGCCAACCCCAGTGTCTCTTTAAAGTAATATTTGGGCTCCTGCTGCTGCTGCTGCCAACTCCAGGGTGTGATTCATCCAATTTTTGGGCTCCTGAAGCCAACTCCAGTGTATATTTGGGCTCCTGCTGCTGCTGCCAACTCCAGGGTGTGAATCATGCAATTTTTGGGCTCCTGAAGCCAACCCCAGTGTCTCTTTAAAGTAATATTTGGGCTCCTGCTGCTGCCAACTCCAGGGTGTGATTCATCCAATTTTTGGGCTCCTGAAGCCAACCCCAGTGTCTCTTTAAAGTAATATTTGGGCTCCTGCTGCTGCTGCTGCCAACTCCCAGGGTGTGATTCATCCAATTTTTGGGCTCCTGAAGCCAACCCCAGTGTATATTTGGGCTCCTGCTGCTGCTGCTGCCAACTCCAGGGTGTGAATCATCCAATTTTTGGGCTCCTGAAGCCAACCCCAGTGTCTCTTTAAAGTAATATTTGGGCTCCTGCTGCTGCCAACTCCAGGGTGTGATTCATCCAATTTTTGGGCTCCTGAAGCCAACCCCAGTGTCTCTTTAAAGTAATGTTGGGGCTCCTGCTGCTGCTGCTGCCAACTCCAGGGTGTGATTCATCCAATTTTTGGGCTCCTGAAGCCAACCCCAGTGTCTCTTTAAAGTAATGTTGGGGCTCCTGCTGCTGCTGCTGCCAACTTCTGCCAACTCCAGGGTGTGACTCATCCAATTTTTGGGCTCCTGAAGCCAACTCCAGTGTATATTTGGGCTCCTGCTGCTGCTGCTGCCAACTCCAGGGTGTGATTCATCCAATGTTTGGGCTCCTGAAGCCAACTCGAGTGTATATTTGGGCTCCTGCTGCTGCTGCGAACTCTAGGGTGTGATTCATCCAATTTTTGGGCTCCTGAAGCCAACCCCAGTGTCTCTTTCAGCCAATGTTTGGGCTCCTGCTGCTGCTTCTGCCAACTCCAGGGTGTGATTCATCCAATTTTTGGGTCCTGCTGCTGCCAACTCCAGTGTCTCTTTAAAGCAATGTTTGGGCTCCTGCCTCTCATAGTGATGCCACTTCAACTCTCTTGAATTCAATTGTGCCGCTCTGCGATTCTATTAGCGATGCCTCTGATCTGCATGTGATATTTATTCAAAGTATTATTTAACTAACCCAGCACGCATCCTGTGCGTGTTACAGCAAGGCAGAATGGTTTACAACCCTATTGAGGCTCTAGGAGGCTCAGAAATAGCCGTTTTTAATAGCGATTCGTCGCGAATTTATTCGGGTCGAAACGATTTTTGTCGGAAAATTCGGCGAATCAGTCGAATCGAATTTTTCAAAAGTTCGCTCATCTCTACACGTGACCTCCGAGCAGAGCCGACGCCAGCCGAGTCCAGAGGCCTAGGTCTAGGTAACGTATGCGCTGCGGCGACTGTGAGCATTATAAAAGTTCAACTTGGAGGAATGGAACCCTGAGCACCAGGTTCTTTTATATAAAGAATATTTTATTGCAACGCCTGTATTCAACTTTTATCTGGTAAGCAGTTTTTTAAGTGCTGCGCACAGAAATTATTGTTATGGTATCACGCTATGTGCGGCTTATGCTTTATTTTACATGCTAAATCCAAATAAATGAGGAATCATTTTTACATAATCTAAGTCTTGATGAATATATGAGAGAAGGAAAAAGAATCTATTTGGATAAGGAGGAAAGCTATCCTTTTTGCTGTATAAAAACATCCAACAAAGGAACAACTATTGGTTATATAGAAAAGCGCATTGCCTTCCATTATCTGGTACGTGTTTGGTGTGACAGGTGATGGATAAACTCACAATTAATTAACTTGAAAATCTACGTGGTGATTAGAAAGAAAAAACTTATTGAACTGTCCCGCGGAGAACTGCACTATCTAGTGCGCCTATCTATGGTGCAGAAGATTACTTACTTCTTGTGAGCTCATCCTAAGAAAGGTTCTTAGGCCGGAGTGCGCATGCGCACGTGAAGCCAATGGCAGCCTTCTAGTTTGGCTTCGTGCCCGCCGAGTGGGAGGGGTGTTATAGAAGCGAGCAACGCTCACCACAGCATCCAGGAAGTGAGGTGAGAGTAAGGGGACTTCAGTAGAGGCCCTCCCTCATGTTAGTCTATCAGCCCCGAGCAACAAAAGACGGCTTAAAGTGGACCAACACCCAGGATTTTGACTATCCTGGGTTTTGGTCCACTTCAGGGGGGCACCCCGGTTAGGGGTGTCTCTAAACTTGGCTAAACTTGGTTAAAAACAGAGGCTCGGTCACACACATCTGCAGAAGTATGCTTAAGCTGCACCACCAGCGCCAAGGTGCCCCTGTGAGGTGCAGTCCTAACTCTAATCTCTGAGAGCCCCATTTGGGACATACAATACAAGAGATAAAATGGGAGCAGCTTACCTGAGGTTGCCCTAAACCTCATGTGCAAGCCATGGGGTGGAAGGGTCAAAGACCTTGCAATACAGCCTAGACCCCACACCCCATGTGCTTGCACAAATTCAAAAGAAACAAAGGGGGGGTGGCAGCCGCTCAGACCATTTTATAACTAACCTGGGAGGTGCACGTTAGCAGGGCAATTAGGATACAAAAGTCTTAAAGGAGCCACAGCACTCAACCCTGTTAGCTTGCAGAGATGATGAAGAAGATGGTATATGGTCCCAGAGAGAATGAAACACTTTTCCACTGAGTTCCAGGAAAACTGCTTCCAGGGGTGCTTCTCTCCGGGGTCATACCAGCGTGTGTGGTGGGATTGCCCAGTAGTTAGGGGTTTTGGTCAAGAATCTTTAGAGTTCTCGGCAAGGTATGTGGTAGATCTGTGGTCAGAGACCCTTGGGTAGCTCTCCTCAATGCACCAATCCCCCACAGTTCTAGACTGAAGCGGTTGATGTATTTTATCCTATCAGGGGCAAAGCTGGTGATAGCTGGGGCTTGGAGGTCCCCCACCTTGAGCTTCAACGCCAACAAGGTTAACTGCATTATGGCCATGGAAAAAATGTCCGCCATTCACAATGGGACTTTGGAGCTGTTCAGGGAGGTGTGGAATCCTTGGGTTCGGAATTTTCTGCCTACAGATTTTGATGTAAACCTAATGAGCATCTGATCCTTCCTGAACGCCTTCCTTTACTCCCCCCCCCCCACTTACCTTCTTTCCCCCCTCATAGGGGTTTTATTTTTCTTTTAATTTATTTGAATTTAACTTTTTTAGTAACTCTTGAATTGCTTTTCTTGTATGCAGTGAATAAGCTTCTGATTGTGACTTAAGTTGTCTGTAATCTTTAAATTCTGTGTATGAACAGTATTATGCTAATAGAATAATGTTCAGAATATACACAATAAAAAGATTGATAAAGAAAGGTCCTTAGGTCCCTTCACTCACTGCAACATGAAGGCAACCTGTTTTAGTATGTGGTGCCATGCATCTCCTCCTTGCCTGATACCAGGTAACTGATGCTTCCCAATTTGGTTTTGGTACCATTTGTTTTTTCTTGGCTGCTGGGAGCACAACTGCATGATTGGCAGCTCAATAGAGCTCAATGGGACAGCATGCTGCAGTAATCCCATCATGGCTGCACCCATGAACCACAAGAGTTATTTAGAGCATTTGCTGGCCATGATTGGGTTTGTTGGGAGGGGATGCAGAGAGAGAGAGAAAAAGCAGGGACTGCTGAAAAAAAAGAAAAAAGAAATGAGGAGGACGAGTGAGGTAATATGGAATATGGAAACCAGGGGTAAGATGAAACAATCAGCAATGAATGTGAATGTGTAAAAAGTGTGAAAGAATATGGAGAGTTGGTGAAAGGTGACAATAGAAAGATAGAGATGTGAAATAGGATGTTGCAAAGTTTTAAAGAAAAGGACAAGATGAGAAAAAAATGAGGAGTAAATGCGGAAATGATACAAAGGAGGGAAAGTGGAAAAAGGGGGGCTAAAAAAAAGAAAAAGATGGGGAGGATTGGATACATAAAAGACAAAACTGAAACTGGGAAACGCAAGAACAGACCTGCTGATAGCTTTCTGGCTAATGGGGTATCTATATCTGCCTTACAGAGAGATTTAGATGGTGCACACACTGCACACCCCAAAAGCCAGCCATGCTTGTAGGCAGGGTGCCAGGCTGGAAGCTGAGGTGCTCTGATTTAGTCCATTCAAGCATATGAGTGAGAAGAGGAGCCAATGGGAGGAAATAAAAGGGTAGATTCATGACCAAGCTAAAATAAAAAACTGAAAACCATGTGCAACTGCACATACGCACATATCTCATCAAATGGCATGCGTGTAGTGTGATTGTCGATTTCAAATTCATGTACAAACTTTGGTGTTGCACATCGAATGCAGCTCTATGGCCCCCGCAAAGGGCCATTCTCAGGCTAAAGCAATCACTGATCCCCATGGCCCCCCATGTTTCTCCACTGTCTTTACTCTAGCAGTGTAAATTTGTCTCTCTAGCAAATTTATATTCTCCAATCTGTAGTGTTTTCCCTGTTCACGTGTTTTCCTTGTTTTTATGTGTATTGTTTTATTTGGTGTTTTTTTAGTGTTGTGTTTCCCAATGTTTTTTCCCAGATGTTCTCTATATTCCTCCCTCCCTGCATTAAATGAGCTACTAACTTATGTTTTATTCATTTTATTAATTAAAACATTTGAGGGCAAATGTTTCCCGTTTGTGGGTTTTTAGCTTAAAAGTATTGTCACAATGATCTTACCTGCTCCCCATAGAGTCCTGCTCCCGTGGAGTCCTCCTCTGACCTCACTGTTTCTCAGCCACCGCGTCAGTGTCGGACGCCCATGCGAGCAGCACTGGTTCAAGCAACACTGCGGTCCTCCTCCTTCTCCCGCATTCCTGCATCACACGCAAATATATTCTTTGAGTAAATCTGCATGAAATATTACTCCATGTGCAAATTTACTCACACAAAAAAGTGTCTGCTGAATCAGGAGTAAGGGGAAAAATGAGAGTAAACTATTTTTACTATTTTACTCTCTTACTTTAAAGTGTGCGCAAATGACTTTACTCACTGGGATGAATCGACCCTAAACGGAGCGACAAGCAACTGACAGAAGCAGTTTGGGCTGTTTGATGGTATCATGTGACTTTCTTGCAGCAACCTAAGATGTTATATAATGGATCAAGTCATATGAGAAGTGAACTTATGGGGACTTTTTATGCATTGCATTGTTCCCCAATGTGGCATTGCATGACTGCGCTTATGTCTAACAAAACGGCACACTCAGGATGCATATGAGCACTGTTTGTTGTATTGGTCTGATTTAATTCATTTTCGACTCTTGGTCCGCTTTAAAAAAATGTAAAAATCGAGTAATGATCATTATTGCTCCTAGGAGTAGAAGCTTTTAGCGGGGTTTGTAATAGACATGTGCACCCTCTAGTGTTCAACTGCCATTATTACAGCTGTTGTTAATTTCTCACCCAATATGTATTGAAAGATCACCAAATATCTGAAGAATTAATAGATAATAGACTTAGAGGCCGATTCATCAATAGCGCCAGGTAGCGACAGATGAGCGACTGAAGTATGGCGCTATGAGCGCCGCTAGCGTCAGCCGCGGGCGGTAGCGATTCGCTATAGCAGGCCTCCTCAGTCGCTACCTGGCGTTGTTGCGAACAACGCCTACATTGCTGAATATGATGTTGGCCCTCAGCTTTGTAGGCGCTGTCAGTCAGTGTGACCACGCTATTCTACACAGCGCCTGTTAGCTTTGCTGTGTCCTGGCCATCCAGTACCTTCTGAATAAAACACATTGCCACATTTGTTAAAAATTTAAAGAGTTTTTATTTTGTGTTGAAAAGGAAATTAAATTCAACCAGATATTCGAATATAAATGCAAAATAAAACATAATTAAACACATAGCCACAATTAATTTTTTTTTTTAATTTGTTACATAAAAAGGAAATACAATTAAACCACCAATGAGAAAGAAAAGGAAAATAAAAACAGAACAGAGAAAGAAAAGGAAAATAAAAACAGAACAGAGAAAGAAAAGGAAAATAAAAACAGAACAGAGAAAGAAAAGGAAAATAAAAACAGAACAGAGAAAGAAAAGGAAAATAGAAAAGGAAAATAAAAACAGAACAGAGAAAGAAAAGGAAAATAAAAACAGAACAGAGAAAGAAAAGGAAAATAAAAACAGAACAGAGAAAGAAAAGGAAAATAGAAAAGGAAAATAAAAACAGAACAGAGAAAGAAAAGGAAAATAAAAACAGAACAGAGAAAGAAAAGGAAAATAAAAACAGAACAGAGAAAGAAAAGGAAAATAAAAACAGAACAGAGAAAGAAAAGGAAAATAAAAACAGAACAGAGAAAGAAAAGGAAAATAAAAACAGAACAGAGAAAGAAAAGGAAAATAAAAACAGAACAGAGAAAGAAAAGGAAAATAGAAAAGGAAAATAAAAACAGAACAGAGAAAGAAAAGGAAAATAGAAAAGGAAAATAAAAACAGAACAGAGAAAGAAAAGGAAAATAAAAACAGAACAGAGAAAGAAAAGGAAAATAAAAACAGAACAGAGAAAGAAAAGGAAAATAAAAACAGAACAGAGAAAGAAAAGGAAAATAAAAACAGAACAGAGAAAGAAAAGGAAAATAAAAACAGAACAGAGAAAGAAAAGGAAAATAAAAACAGAACAGAGAAAGAAAAGGAAAATAAAAACAGAACAGAGAAAGAAAAGGAAAATAGAAAAGGAAAATAAAAACAGAACAGAGAAAAAAAAGGAAAATTAAAATAGGAATTAGAATGAAAAGGAAACTTACAACAGAATTAAACACATAGCCACATGTATATATATAATTATTTTTTTATTTTTACTCTAAAAAAAAATTAATAATAAAACAGAAATGAAATTGAAAATGAAAAGTCAAACAGAAATTCTAAAGCAAAGTAAAGTCCAGGAAAGTTTTGGAAAAGGAAATTAAGGATCAGGGTGCATCTCTTTGTGCCTGAAAAAATAAGAAAAGTGCAGTTAGTATATATCTTTATAGTTGTTTTGTGGTTTCCCAAAAAAAAATGCATAACTTGATAACCAACATTGGCGTCTTACACCCCCCTTAGAGTGGTTTGGGTCATCTTACACCCCCCTTAGAGTGGTTTGGGTCATCTTACACCCCCCCTTAGAGTGGTTTTGGGTCATCTTACACCCCCCCTTAGAGTGGTTTGGGTCATCTTACACCCCCCTTAGAGTGGTTTGGGTCATCTTACACACCCCTTAGAGTGGTTTGGGTCATCTTACACCCCCCTTAGTGCGTTTTTTTGCTCTTTTGGATGGGAGGTCAAATACATTTAAACAGTAGTGCAGTACTTGCATTAGAGTGAAGGGTAGTTAGCTTACCGCAAAAAAAGAAGTGATCAGCCTTTCCCTTAGCTCATCGCCAGTCTGGGTGTCCTCACTTCTATCTGCGGGCAGGTTGGGGATTTCTGGCACCAGTGCTGTCTCCTCGGGGGCTTGGATTCGGTGACAAATACAAATGTTGTGTAGCACACAGCAGGCAAGGATGATCTTGGAAACCTTCTGTGGGCTGTAGAGCATCTCTCCTCCTGGCCGTGCCAAACAGAGAAAGCGTGCTTTCAGCAGGCCGATGGTTCTTTCCACAATGCTTCTGGTCTTGCGATGCGCTGCATTGTAGCGTTCATGGGCAGAGGTCCGTGGGTTCCTGACCGGAGTCATGACCCACGTTCTCTGCCCATATCCCTTGTCCGCTGTAGAAAAAACACAAGGAGAGAGACAGCAATTAGTACTCGTACATGTTTTTTGGTGGTAGTTTGGTTAAAATTGGCTTACTAGGCCACATATTAGCAAAATACATAGACATGGTTAATTTATTACCCAGTAGCCAGCCAGCTGGCATTTCGTTGTTATCAAACTTCCGGCACAGGACTGTCCGCTGCAAGACGTAAGAATCGTGGCATGAGCCGGGGAACCCCGATCTCACCGCCCGCAGCCTCATGTCCGGGTCACAGACCACCATGATATTAAACGAATGGAACTGCTTCCGGTTTCTGTAGGACAGCTCCTGTGCACGGGGAGGGCGGAAAGGGATATGTGTACCATCAACGCACCCTAGCACATTCGGGATCCCTCCCATCAGATAGAAAGCATGTTTTATTTTGGCAACCTCTTCCTCATCCTCAGGAAACTTGATGTAAATTGGGATTAAATCACAAATTGCCAGAACTACCTGGATTAGTATGCGGCTCATAGTAGCCTGGCTTATCCCGCTGAGGAGGGCTGAGGTTGCCTGGAAGGTCCCTCGTGCCAAAACATTAAGAGTGGCACACAGGCGTACTATGCCTGGAATGGAATGAGTGCGTTTGGTGGATGGCTCGATTTTGGTCTTAATCTGATCATATAGGGACTGTAGTGCAGCACGATTCAGACGGAAGCGGCTCCTGATCTGCTCGTCACTTAAGTCCCATACTGAAAGGCGGATTGCAAAGGAGCGGGGTGCCCTAAGCCTCACAACACCCCGCTCCCTTTCCTCCTGCTCTTTCAGCATACACATACATCCATCCACCCAGACACCATACATCACCCTCTTATCCATCACACACACTAAAGATATATACAAAAACAAAAATAAACCAAAAAAACAACTAACACACAACACACACACAAACAATCACACTACACACACACCCGCTACAATGCAGCTCACCACAAAACCAGAACTATAGTGGTCCAAACCACCAGCCTGCTGAAAACCAGCTTTCTAAGTTAAGCACAACCAAGAGGGGAGTTGCTGCACAGCCCACAAAAGGCCCCAAAATCAAGCCTCACTTGCTGTATGCTACACAATATTTGCAGATGCCACCCAAACCAAGCTCCTAAAGAAACAGCACTGATGTCAGAAATCACCCAACAAGCCACAGAGAGTGAGGACAGAAACCAGACAGAGGCTCAAATGAGCTAAGGGAAGCGAGCACAGCACCACACCACAGCCTTTGCCACAGTGTAAGAATAGCAGAAGCTAGAACATTCCTTCCTTTTATACTTCATTTTCTAAAGTGACAGGTCCGCTTTGCCGCCTTTTGCGTCGCTCTGCTAGTTCCGGGCGCCAATTAGCCGACCCAGGTGTGCGTAAAACAGAGTGCGCACGCGCACGCTAGTACCGCTACTAGCGTACTTGAGCCGTAACTTGCGTGCATTAACGGACATGGGCCAAAAATCAGGTGGGGACCAATGAAAGGGAAGCTGTTGTTTTTTTAAATAGCCGTTAGGCTAAGCACATGTCACAAGGGTTTGAGATACATCAGTCCATTGTTGGGATTGGGTGTGTGTTGTTTGTTTAATGAGGTCTGTAATGAGTTAATTGGCTAACACACATGCTTCTGTCAGTGCAGTGGAGGTGTGCCTAGAAGGAACTGGGCTGTATGTGTGAATCAATTAAGTGGGCTGCTTTTGGATTGGCTGTTAGAGCACATAAAACCTGCCCAAGCCTAAGAGATTGCGATGCCATTCTGTAGTGTACATGCGTGCTTGTGGGGTGTTGATTTGTGTGTGTGTGTGCAGCTACAGGATGGAGCCAAATACAGGACATCTGCCGGCCACAGCAGGCCCGAGTAGGAGTTTGGTGGGTGCTGTGCGCAGACCTCCCTTACGGAAAAGGGCACAGCCTGAAGGTGGGGCAGCACCCCAGGCTAAGCGCCCAGGTGCCAAGAGGGAGCCTGAATTTAATTTGGCTGAGAATAATCATCTTGTGCGCCTGACACTTGCGAAATGGGAGCTGATATTTGGCTCCCAAAGCAAGTCCATAGGCAAACAAGAAAGAAGCAAACTGTGGGATGCCATTGGTGTGGAGCTTAGTAGCACAGCTCAACACCCACGTAGTGGCCCATCCTGCAGGAAACGCTTCTACACTTTGCGAGGGGCCCTTATGAAAAAGATGAATCACGATCTGGATGTGGACAGTGGGTTCATCCAGGCTCCAAAGAGTACCTACAGGCCGTATGAGGAGATGCTGAAGGCCAAAATCCCACTGGCTCGGCTGCAGGGTGTGGATCCTGGGGATGACACCACCGGTTGGGCTGAAGGTACATATTTTCTGGCTTTTACAATAACATAATGTTAATGTATGTGATTTGCATTTTTACATTCTGACCAACTAACAGTAGGACCTGTGAAGTATTACATTACAGCTCAAACATTTGTAACTTTTCTGTCTGTTGCTTTATGCATAGGTGCACATGCTGCTGTCCGGGATGTGGCTCAGGACACCCAAGCTCCTGCCCTTCCAGCAACCTCAAGGCTACCCCAGTCTGCCATTGAAGGTATTTACCCATAATTTGGTTGCTGCTTTTTTGATAAACAAATGGGTGTGGGAGCAGCTCAAACATTCAAGGTTTGCCCTGTTGAGTATTAATAATATGTGCCTGCGCCCTAATTGCACGCCCACTGTAACACTCACAGCAAGTAACTAACAAGGCCCTAACATGTGTAGATATGTAGGACGCCAGAGATGTGTAGCCATATATCGGCATATCAATGTGCGAGCCACACTTGGCTTGATTAGTCAATATTATTGAAAGAGCTGCTCACACACCTTAATGCATGTTGTATTTTGCAACGCACATTAGCTATGGCTCAATGTTGGTTTTATTTTGGCCTAGCTCCCATGCCCTTGGCCCCAGCATCTCCTCCGGATCCCAGCTACTCTTTGGATGTCGGTAAGTGCATGTGTTCACCTTGCTTGATCCACTTTTACTCAAGTGCATGTGTCTCATTCCTCTTTTTTCTTGGTAGGCCAAGTGACTGGTTCATCTTTGGACCCCACTTCCGATGTTGCCGGTCAACAGGACCCTGTTGGTGTGTAGAGCAATACATAATGTATCCTTTATGCTGTTTATGTTACACTGGTTCAATTTGGTTAGTCTACTAAGCTACATGTTTGCTTTGTAAACTTGAAGATGCCTCTTGGGAGTGCTGGTTGCCTCCCCAGGGTCAGTCTATTAGTTATTTGAGTGAGAGCAATGTATATTTGCGGACATATTTTTAGCCAAACATTCCCTGTAGTAGTTTGCTGATTATTTAGAGACATTCTTTTTTTTTTTTAGTTGACCCGAATATCGGAAGTGGCTGTCCAGAAAGGGCCCCTCAAGTACCAGCTGCCAGAGATGAGGGTAAGTGGTTTGGCCTTGCTCTAGTCTGTATTTTGGCTCTAATTTTGTGCCACTTGCTTCTGGCAACTTGTGTGTCCACATGTATTTTCCAGGTCCAAGCTCGAGTGAGGACCCCACTCCAGACATCTGGGATATTGCGGGTATGTTTAATTTAAGCAATGTTTATGATGAGATTTGCAGAAATTAGTGCGTCTTAGTCCTGTAACATACATGTTAACAATCTGAGTTTAACAGAGACCTTTGGTCTAGTGTGTATTTTTGAACTTTTTAGAGGTATGGCCTCGATAGCCTAACCAGGTTACATTAGAGTTTGGCCCACAGACCTACTAACCTGATTTTCCTGTTTAGCATATGCCAACTTGCCCGACATCTCGGATGTTGAATTGCGACTCTCTGGCAGCGATACCTCGAGCCTACCTGTGCCGGAGGACACGCAGGTAACATGGCTGATGTAGACGACCTCGAAACACATTGGCATATTCGTGGGTAGTGGAAGAAGCAACATGTCACATTTCCTTTCATTGTTGTTTTGGCAGGAGGCGGAACCAGAACCCCAAGCTGGGACCTCTTCCCAAGTCCCATGTGGCCAAGCTTCAGAGGCTCAGACAAGGGTAAGTTGTCTAGTGAGTGTTTATGGTAATGTTTGGGAGGGGCATAACTGCATTGGTTCTGTTTGACTAAAATGTGGTTTACTATTTGTTTAGCCTCAAACCACAGCAAGAGGAGGTGTGGCACCAACCAGTGCCGATTTCTACGAGCTAGGGGTCCGGATGCTGGAGGACTACAGTCGCCAACAGCCGCGTGATGGAACTAATGAGCGCATTGCGGCGTTGGAAAATCAGGTGCTGATGTGTCAGCAACAAAATGAGGCCCTGCAGCGCCAGGTGGACCAGTTACGGCAAAACCAAGTACAGAACCAGGACCTTGGTCGGCTTGCAAATGTAATCGAGCAATCTGTACAGCGCCAGGAAGAAGCAATACAGCGCCAGGCAGAAGCAATACAGCGGCAGGACCAAACTTTGTTGTTGCTACAACAGCTCATACAACAGCAGTCTATATTTTTTACTGCACTGTTGTCCCCCAACACCGCCCCTAGCAATGACTCCCAACCTCCCCGGCCACCCAGCCAAGAATATTAATTTGTAAACCTTTTTCTTATGATTTATGTAAATATATTTTTGAAAACCACCTCTAAATTGTGTTTATCCATACATGTGAAAGCAAAATACACAGTCATGGATGATTTGCTCAATCATCTCTAATATTATGCCACCATTTATGTGCCACATTAGTTAACATTGCTTACTATGGTGTAAACATGTACTGGCTCAAAATGGCTGCCTAATTTTAGACATAATGGTTTTTGGGAATCTAAACCTATGCTGGTCAAGGAACAACACAGTTATTCGTACAAAAAATTGTATTAAAACAAATTGGCCCAACACGGCCAACATAGGCCAACAAAGCCACAAAACATAGACATGGCAGCCATCCCCCCCACCCTAACGTCTCCGACGCCTCTTCATGGCCAGCAGCATCCCTTTCATCTGTCGGAAGGCCCGCCACAGTCTGCGATGCTGGCGTATACAAGCTGTAGAGATGTGATTAAAAATAATATGTTAGAATTTGATTGGGAACTCAACATACACAGATGTAGCAATGTAATGTCAGTGTTTCTAACTTGCTAACACTCACATTAACATTGGTGAACAATGTGCCCTTAACATTTTAAATTAAAGGTTTAATATTGGCTTCAAAACATGTTAGGACCACATACCTTCACTCTTAAAGTGGACCAACACCCACAATATAGTTTATCATGGGTTTTGGGCCACTTTGTTGTTGCTCACAGATCTGTTTTTTCCCTGATGTGTGTATACACACAGTAATCCATAGCCACTCACCTCTCCATGCTCCAACGTGATTGGCACAAAAAACGCACACTAACGTCTATGCAGGGAACAGGAATGTACAATCCTCTTCCGCCGCCTCTTCACGCATGTCACTCTCTGGCTGCTCATGGGGACCCGGCGGCCATTCACAGAGGCCCAGGGCGGAAAAATGCACGTCTGGAGTGGTGCGCGGGAGCCAGCGGAAGATAAGTTCCGATAATTAGGGGTTTGCTTGGTGGGTTGGACCCGCGGTACATGCACTTATCGTATGTTCCGCGGGGTGTTAGTTGTTAGTTGTTGGCAAATTAAATGTTTAATGCACATTAAACACCCTTGGTGTTGGGCCAGGTTAACTCTTGCAAAAGTAATAATGTTTATGGCCAAGTAAGGACATTTATGTCTTTAGTCCCAGCCAAACATCAGGGCCTAAGGATGATCGAAGTTTGCCCTATAATGTTATGGGTAAACACCTAATCAGCCCCATTTGGGTGTCTATACGCCACAAATAGTCCGTATGTGTCCGTAACAAGAATGTGAGGCAACTATCAAGGATGGTGACTGGCATGTTGGATTATTGTACAAACACATTTAACCTAGATGTGTGTGAAATTCACACATTGGTAACTTAAAAATTTCTACAAATGTAACTAGAAGAGAAAGGTTTCACAAGTATTTACCCATATGAATTTAGATGTACTCACCATCGCAGCTGTGGCGGTGGCCCATGCTGCTGGCCGTCCCTGGAGCTGGTGTGGGGAGGAGGAATTCTGCCTCCGTCTGCGTCGCAACATCTGTCCATAAAAAAACAAAATACAAAACAACATTTAGTGGAGCAATGACACCCGAAGATTTGACATCAATCTGGTTATTGAGTCTTACCTCAAAAAAACAAAACTTGTTTACATACATGTTAAACGATATTTGCTAGATTCCTGGTCCATTAGTTAATGTGAAGTGTTTATGGTTGCCACATGTATCCGTTAGGAAAATCTGGCACTAACCTTTACATTGCAATGTAAATGACTCATTACCAATTTAATGGCTAATGTTACCAGTGTGCAACATGTGTTTGGCCTAACTACTTAACGTAAATTAACTATTGCTAGCACACATCATGGTGTGGCCAGAAACATAGGGGTGGTTGCCAGTTGGCTAGCACTGTAGTGTGGTTTGTGATGTTAATGTACATTAGCAAACCAGCTGAGACAATGGACCAGGAAACGTGTCTGTTAAAAGTGGTCCAAGACCCAGGATTGTGAATATTCAGTGTTTTAGTCTACTTTGGCAGAGCAACACAATTTTAGACCGCCACCGCCCCTGCCTTCCGCACATCACTCCTCCAGTGTGTGCGCACGCGCATGCCAGTATGAAACAGAGCGCAGGCGCACACACATCTCGAGTGCCACACAGGAGGCAGGGACAATGGCTTCTGCCACCCCCAAAGAGGGAAGTAGTTTGTGGTGTTTGGTTGGGGGGTGGCCCTGGGTGAGGGATGTGATTGGGCAGGGAAGGCGCCAGAATCCAAGCAATATCATCAATGTTTGTGGGTCCACTTTAAGGAATGACATAAATTCCAAAATGAGCTGGCTAAAAACATACACTTACCACGACTATGCCCGAGGAGGATTTGACGCCAAAAATCCATGGAGGTGCCGCCTATATGATGCCCTGCAAATTACAGAGGAATGGCAAGGGCTAAGCACAAATGGTCAGATGAAACCTGTCACAGACTAACAATTAAAACATGTAAACTCACCAGGGGATGAAGCGCCACTTGAAGCCCAGGGAGGGCTCTGAGGAGGAGGCGGGGAGCCTCGGCTCCTCACACTCTGCTCCGAAGATCCACCAGGCAAAGGGCCACCCTCCTCCCTCTCACTCCCTGCTTGAGAGTGGCCCCTTGCCTGGTGAGAGTCCTCAGACTCAGAGTGTGAGGAGCTGAGGCTTGATCCAGCCTGCCCCCCAGCAGCACACTCCTCTGGGGCGTCATCCCCTGGGTCCTCTAAATAGGACCCGCGGGAGGGACCCTCCCCCGATGACTCCCCCGAGTCCGCCTGCCTGGTTCGGGGGAGGAATCCCTTCCCACGTTTCCCCAGGGGAGGACGCTTATCTGTGTGGAGGGGGTGAAAGCAAATAATTAATATAAAGAGCCAAAAAGGACACAGCTTAGCAGATGATTCTGCACAAAGGCAAAAAAGAACATAAGCTTTAACTTACCTGATGCGTAGGCATCATATAGGCGGTACACGCCTTCTGGGTCCCGGCGCTTGAAATCAGACCATTTTTGCTGAATGGCCCGGATGGTCAGGTCGGTCTTGAAGCGCCGGGACACAGTGGCCTTCACCTCCATGGCAAGGCGTTTTTTAGCTCCTCGGGCATAGTCGTATTCGGCCAGGCAGAAGTCCTAGGAAAAGAAAACCAAAAATAAAAAAAAATAAATACATGACCTCAGAACAATGTCATAAACAGTTATACAGAGACAAGATCAAAGTGGACCCACACCCAGGATTTACATCATTCTGGGTTTGGGTGCACTTTTGTGGGCCACAACTATTGTGGGTGGGCCACTGTCTGCAACCCCCTTGGAAGGCCCCAAATACACCGCTGAGGACACTCCCACGTCACTCCGCAAGCCAAACACAGCGCTCCACGCCGGTGTGGTATGCGCATCCAAGGCCCTTGGGAGGTGCATACCAGCTCATCTGTGTCTGCACGGCAAAGTACGCATGTGGCGTTTGACTCTAACAGGGAGTGCGCCTGCACACAAAATGATAATATGTATGGCGCAGGGGTACACCCTGCTAGAGGTAAGCGCAATAGGCATCCGCAACTCACGCATGCACATATGGGACGGGGCAGAGGTAATTTTTAGGGCCCTCCAGGGGGGGGGGGGGGCCATCCAAGCAGGACATCCACAATGGGGATGCCCCATGTGGAGTGTTAAATTTTGGCCTAAAAACAATACAAATTCTGCCCCTATCCCCCCTGTGTGTTTAGAAATTTGTAAGGTACAAATACATAACTAAAATACTCACTTTCACAACCTGGCCATTTACACGGCTATCCACCCGGGTGCGCCTTTGTTTCCTGGGCCCAGGAGGGGAATGGGTGGGAGGGGTGGTATTTGGGGAAGGTGAGGTAGGTGGGGGATGTGGGGGAGGGGTGGTGGGTCCGGAATCTGAGGAGGAGCTGGGGAGGCGCATTACTCGGCGTTTGGGAGCCATATTGGAAACGCTAAGGAGGAAACAGGAACCGGAAATGACGCTAGCGACATTAGACAAAAAAAAAAAAAAACCTAACAAAAATACGCACCGTGCCCCAGCAACAAGCTATTCTCAGCTATGTGCAAGCTAAGTGGCGGAAAAACTAAAATGACGCTTGAAAACAAGCTAGTGGCATAAGCGCAAGACAGTTTTACCTTAAGGTGGCGTTGAAACGCAAAGGAGGATCCCGGAACCGGATATGACGCTAGCAACTGTGCTTCAAAATTCAAACACAAACATGCGCGCAGCAGGGACAAGCTAATATCAGCTATGTGCAAGCTAAGTGGCGGAAAAACATTAAAATGACGCTGCAAAACAAGCTATTGGCATAAGCGCTAGACATTTTTAACTTAAGGTGGCGTTGAAACGCAAAGGAGGATCCCGGAACCGGATATGACGCTAGCAACTGTGCTTCAAAATTCAAACACAAACATGCGCGCAGCAGGGACAAGCTAATATCAGCTATGTGCAAGCTAAGTGGCGGAAAACCATTAAAATGACGCTGCAAAACAAGCTATTGGCATAAGCGCTAGACATTTTTACCTTAAGGTGGCGTTGAAACGCAAAGGAGGATCCCGGAACCGGATATGACGCTAGCAACTGTGCTTCAAAATTCAAACACAAACATGCGCGCAGCAGGGACAAGCTAATATCAGCTATGTGCAAGCTAAGTGGCGGAAAAACATTAAAATGACGCTGCAAATCAAGCTAGGGCCAAAGGCGCAACGAATTATTAGCTTGATTTAGCAGGGGATTCTACATACTGTAATGCATAGGTCCTTCTAAAGCATACACCGTTGTGCTTAAATATACAGATCTTATTGCTTCACAAAGTCATCACACAATCTAACTAGACAACTACCTGAAAATGTGGCACACATGAGAATGCATAACGGGTTGTTATGAGCTGGTACGACTGAATGTTAATCCTGCAATATGTGGCCAGGCACGCTCACAACTACAGTGTATTCATTAACAACGACTGGGGTCGCGGGAAGTGAATTCCTTGCAAATGGCAGAAGGGCACATGTATGAACAGCACAGCGCCGCACAACGCAGCGCAGCGAGGCACAGCGACGCTCGCGCCGCCACATAGCGAATTCAAACAGCGACTGCACAAACACTGACCAACACAGATTCATCAAGGACAGGGCTGCCGAATAGCTTGGGCGCTGACAATTTCGAAGAGCGAACGTGACCGCCCAACCTGACAGGCTACAAAATAGCTTTACAAGCCCCGTTTTTGTGGGAAACCAGCGATTTTGAGGCCAATGAGTTTGGGTGGAGGAGATGCAATTCCCATGTCACTCACAACATTACATTGTGAAAAATAAAAAAAAAAACTAATACATATAAATAACCAGCAAGATTCATAAAACATATCAATATAAACATGTGTTGAATTTTGTACCAAAGAAAAAAACCCCAAAACCAATAAAAACAATCATTGCAGCGTCTGCCATTGAAATGTATGGGAGAGCGGCAGGTAGCGCCAGGTAATACGTGTCGCTGTGAAGGAATTTGCAGCGGCGCTGTTCGGCCCAGCCGGCTTCATGATGAATGCCGCGCTAGCCGTCGCTCTCGCCGGCGCTAGCCTCATTTAGCTTGATAAATGCGTCATTGTGACCGCCGCCGGGCGTACTTGAGTCGGTAGTCGCCGTTAGCTGCCGCTACCTGGCGCTCGTCAGACACTACCTGGCGCTATCGCTTGATGAATAAGGGCCTAATTAATATATAGTATACTATATATAGTTTGAAGGAATGGATCATTTACTCATACGCTGCTAAAACATTTGTCGATAATGCTAGAGTTTACATTTCACAAACTACATTTTATTAAATCTATTGGCTATCGGTTTCTCCATAAAGTGCCTTGCTACTGGTTTTAAGAGCTATTACTTCCAGACACATATTGATGAAGGCCATGGGAGACTTAGAAGCTATAACTAACAGGCTGATTCATTACTAGCGCCAGGTAATAGCAGATGAGCGTCTGTACAGCGGCGCTAAGAGCGGCCGCTAGTGGTCACTCTCATAGGCAGTGAGTTGCTATTACAGAGCGCCCCAGTCTCTGTAGTAACATTGCCGGCATTGATGAATTTGATGTGTGAGTCGCTATAACACCAGTACAGAGCTATATGGGAGCGAACGGTAGCGACTGGTCAGTGTGAGCGACTCAAACCATATTCATCAACAAACAGCCTCACACAGCGTCGGCGCACAAAAATGTGTCTCTGTAGCCCAGAGCGCCAGAAGCTGTGTGATTAAAGTCGGTTTTTGAACACATATCCACTAGTAACAAAGCGAAAACATATGGAATAACATTGTGACATTAACACTTTAATACCAGACCTGTAATGACAATTCTGCATAAAGAAATAAAAAATCAAAAAAGTTTTCAAAAATTCAGTTTAAAGGGCCAGGAGAGGTCACACAATGATTTGATACAAAACAAAAAAAATTATTAAAAGAAAACCCTGTTTAAACAGAAGAAAAGTAACATCCATTGAAATGTATGGGATAGCGACAGGTAGCAACAGGTAATACCAGACGCTCTGAAAGCCAGAGCGCCGTCGGGATCCGCTGAGCTGTCTGTGATGATGAATGGGTCGCTACGTGTCGCTGTAAGAAGCACTCACCAGAATCGGCTTCATACATGTGCTATTGCGTGCCGCGGCCGGCGTTCACCTGCCGCTACCTGCTGCTTACAAGGCACTACCTGTCGCTATCCCTTTATGAATAAGGCCCTAAGTCTATACTGAAAAGTGTTTTCACATAACTGCAACATGTCTAACAACCTTCTACCTTAGAATAATGGAGCAGAACCATTAAAGAGTTAATTTGGCAGTCTCCATTAGCCTGAGAATGACCAACCACTGCGTCATGCTGTTATGTTTATTGATTAGGGCGGGGGTCTGAAAAATTGCTTTTAGGATCATAGATCTCTCTTTATTATTCTAAGGTAGACAGGGGCGGACTGGGACTAAAAAACGGCCCGGGACGTTTTGGGGCACACCGGCCCTGCTTTACTGTTCCTGGCCCAGTATAGTATATTAATGTCACATAATTTTATATATATATATATCTATATATACCTTATTTTGTTCCATGGTTTACCAGGGTTTAGGAGAACAAAAATAAGAAAGAAAGAGAGGGGCATCCCACTTTACAGGCTGAGAGGGGCAGCCCACTTTACAGGCTTAATTTAACAACTGTCCCTATTTCCCACACCAAAAAGTTAGAAGGTATGCATTTGGGCACAGATGAGTCAGTAGTGGATAAAGCTGGGGTACAGAACAGTTAGCAGCACAATTTAGTTTAGTATATAGATCAGTTGGTGGCAGAGTAGATTCGGGCACAGATCAGATTTGGACACAGATCAGGAACAGATCAGATTTGGACACAGATCAGGAGCAGATCAGATTTGGAGACACAGATCAGGAGCAGATCAGATTTGGAGACACAGATCAGGAGCAGATACGATTTGGACACAGATCAGGAGCAGATCAGATTTGGAGACACAGATCAGGAGCAGATCAGATTTGGAGACACAGATCAGGAGCAGATACGATTTGGACACAGATCAGGAGCAGATCAGATTTGGACACAGATCAGGAGCAGATCAGATTTGGAGACACAGATCAGGAGCAGATCAGATTTGGAGACACAGATCAGGACCAGATCAGATTTGGAGACACAGATCAGGAGCAGATACGATTTGGACACAGATCAGGAGCAGATCAGATTTGGACACAGATCAGGAGCAGATCAGATTTGGAGACACAGATCAAGAGCAGATCAGATTTGGACACAGATCAGGAGCAGATCAGATATGGAGACACAGATCAGGAGCAGATCAGATTTGGAGACACAGATCAGGAGCAGATCAGATTTGGAGACACAGATCAGGAGCAGATCAGATTTGGACACAGATCAGGAGCAGATCAGATTTGGAGACACAGATCAGGAGCAGATCAGATTTGGAGACACAGATCAGGAGCAGATCAGATTTGGACACAGATCAGGAGCAGATCAGATTTGGAGACACAGATCAGGAGCAGATCAGATTTGGAGACACAGATCAGGAGCAGATCAGATTTGGAGACACAGATCAGGAGCAGATCAGATTTGGGGACACAGATCAGGAGCAGATCAGATTTGGGGACACAGATCAGGAGCAGATCAGATTTGGAGACACAGATCAGGCACAGATCAGATGTGGACACAGATCAGGAGCAGATCAGATTTGGACACAGATCAGGCACAGATCAGATTTGGACACAGATCAGGAGCAGATCAAATTTGGACACAGATCAGGCACAGATCAAATTTGGACACAGATGTGAGGTGGCTTTGTAGAAGTTTTCTCATTGGTCACACTGGCCACCCGGCCTCTCTCCTGTTACAGGGCTGTGAGAGGCTCCATTTAGCAGACATGAAGGATCTGAGAACACAGGGACAGGCAACATGGAGCTCTGCACAGCCGAGTCTATGGACAGCACATGGGACACTGTTTGTATTGTAAAAGGGGGTTGAACATCTAAACTTTCCTTAATAAGCTGCCAGGAGGGAGGACACACAAAGGGAAGCCTTTACCTTGTGGCAGAAGCAGCAGCAGTTACACGTCCCTGCAGCCGAGTTACAAATGGCAGAACCTAGTGTGAAGCATCCACTGCCCTCCAGCTCCTGGGACAGGCTGTCACTAGGGGGCAGCAGCGTGCACACATATCCTGCTCTGTCACATGACTCAGATCTATGACGGCTCCTCTGCTTCCCCGTCCCTGTAAGTGTAATTGCTGATGCCGAGCTTGCGTGGAGCCAATGTTCTAACAGCGGCCGATGAGCAGAGCAGTGTAATAGGTGGAGGCCGCTCTGCCCGCCGCTGCTCTCACACACACTAATGTTTACAGGCAGATAATCTGGGTGTGTGTGTGTGTGTGTGTGTGTGTGTGTGTGTGTGTGTGAGAGCGGGGCCGGTGGCGGCGGGCAGTGCGGCCTCCACCCGTTACACTGCTCTGCTCATTGGCCACCACCTGCGGCCTTCCCATGTGCCGGCCTACCGGGATTCTGCCCGGGATGCCCTATGGCCAGCCTGCCCCTGAAGGTAGACTTACCCCCTCTCACTGCACTGCTGAGGTGAGGTGACACCTGAGATGTGTTCATTTTCGTTGCGCTACCTTGTTGCTTGTGTTACTTCATGGTTTGTGTATATACAACTGTATCCATTCTTCTAAATGTGGCTCATAGTCAGTGGTGTAACTAAATGTCGCAGGGCCCTGGTGCAAACTTTAAATGGGGCCCTGTCACGTACAGTAAACACAACTGGCTGTGGCTAGACAACTAATTACTGAAAGAGAAGAGACACATCTAAATGATGCCAAGTGAGCACAATTTTTTTCAAATAAAGTGAAGCAGCAACAATGATGGGGCCTTCCCTGAGCTTCTGTTCCCCAGTGTGGTTGCTCCTCTGCACCCCCTAAAGTTAGTCATAGCTTTGGATGATCTCTTTATACATACATTGGAATGAGTTTTCCAACTTTAGTATTATCTGTAGTGTTGGGCAAGCCCCCAAGGTTCGTGTTCGACAAGTTCAGCCAAACTTTGGATAAAAGCTCAGGTTTGGGTATCTGAACCAGAACCAGATCCCTATTGAAATCAATGGGGACCTGAACTTTGGGGGGACGATTCTGCCTCTGTAAACCCTGATATCTCGGGCATTTCTGCTTCAATATTAAGAGGCCGATTCATTAATAGCGCCAGGTAGCGACAGATGAGCGACAGTAGCGTTATTTTCACAGCGCCCGCTAGTATTCGCTGTGCTTGGCCGTTGTTCGGCTGTTGACAGGGGTGAGGAGTCGCTGTTTGACAGGTTCCGCGCTGTATGGGAGCGCATGACAGCGAACGGCCATAGCGAACGGCTCCCAGCATATTCATTAACAAATCACGCTCCAAAAATTCTCGCGCTGTGAAATGCTTGTTTAAACCCCAGAGCTCTGGCGGCGATGGGTTAAAAGTAGTTTTTTAAACCCCAAACAACCATATTTTTTGAAAAAAAAAAAAAACATGTTTTTTAAAACATTTTGTAATATGAATACATTAATATCAGACCTGTAATATCAATTCTGCACAAATTTAATTTTTTTTTTTACCTTAAAAATAATATCTAACATTGCAGAAGTGGTCACAGAATTTTTGACATTTAAAAAAAAAAAAAAAAAAAAAATTAATAGCAATTAATTATGAATATTTAAAGATTGTTCCATTGAAATGCATTGGAGAGCGCCAGGTAGCGAGAGGTCATACCTGTCGCTGTTCAAGGTCGCTCGCTGGCGCTGTGGGGTGAGGCTGGAATAATGATGAATGATTCGCTATCTGGCGCTCTGTCAGTCGCTAAGCAGGATCGGCTTGATAAATGTGTGATTGCGGAGGGGAGCCAGCGTTCTCGTGGCGGTGAGCGTCATTACCGTTCGCTCACCATTCGCTACCTGGCGCTATCCCTTGTTAAATAAGGGCCAAAAAAAGGTAAAACAGTTTAGTACACTGCCAAATATAGCCCACAATGGTGTAACAATGACCTTTGCCTGCAGTATCACTTTATCCTGCTGTAATCATAATTGGGCCATTTCTATATCTATAGCGACATCTAGTGGTGCCTTTTGCTAATTGATATCTATACATTGATCCAATGGTATCCCGATGTTATAGTTTAAAGGGTGATTCCACTTTCAATGGCGCATTTTAAAGTTTCCATTATTGTATGACAAAAAGATCCTTTCAATGTGCTAAGCATATCTGTTATTCTTTTTTTATTTGTTTGCAACTCAGTGTTGTAAAAGAAAACAGTTTTCCATAGCAATGATGTGTTTATGTTAGCAATGTACACCAAAGTGGTGATGTTGAGTACATATCAGAGACTTCCTCACTCTGGCTTACTAATCATCTGACTGGCTAAGGCAGAGATGACAGGTTTAACCCAACTCAACTTTTTCAGTTTGGAAGGATCACAGTCTTGCGTTCCAGTAGCAAGGGTTAATGGCCGGGTTCTTAGGTCATTAGGCTGCTTAGAATTAGTTAAAGCTGCAGATTAGCTCACCTGCAACATTGGAAAAATTCTGGGACTTGTAGTCTATTGTTTTTACTCAAGGCCATGAAAACCACTTCCACTGTAGCAAAACCCAGTCCCAGGAATATGAGAATCATGGAGACAGAATGCTGATAATCAATCACAGGTATGGGAGCACAAATGTTTATTTTACATTCCAGAAGAGGAAACCAATAAGGCAGAACACCAAAAACCTGTCCTGTCAAAAAGGAAGTTTTCCTTTACCATACGCTGAACAAATCTCATGAACATTAGGGCTGTTTCTTGCTTTCAAAGTAAGGCATGATTCAGTAAAGATAGCGTGTGATTTGCATGTAAAAATTTTTCTAAAATTACAACCTTTTACATTTGATTTGTAAAGCAGAAGTCCAGTCTAGGATTAGTGATGGGTTATGTATCAAATGTCAGTTTATTTAACTTTATTACCAATTATAATCTCACTTATAGGGTTCAGGATATAATACATAGCACAACCAATTCCAAATGTTTCCTTCAATCCCTGAGTGAGGAACAATCACACTGGTGCTGTTTGGCTTCATTGCCCAGCCAACATGATATTAACAGAGATGCAAAATGTTTCTATTCACGTGCACTTATTATTTGAAAAAGAAGAAGGCGCAAATTAAGCAATTGGTTTTATACAAACTTTATTGCAAGCATCTCTGTTAATATTATTTTGGCTGGGCGATGAAGATGAACAGCACCAGGGATATAGGAAAAATGATTATCGTAAAGATAATATTGGTTGTGCCCAGTCTAAAATTAACCCCCCCCCCTGTACTAAGACAGGACTGGGGGTTAAAAAAATACACCCCACCTTTTTCGCCCTGAGCCAGGGAGTTTCACACAGCAGAGCATCCGGAACTGGGCGTGAAACGAATCCCAGGATAATCAAAAGTTTTGTTCCTCTTTAATAAAGGAAATTATTTTATGTAATTTTATATAATATAAATTGGCTAAAAAGTAACCACTGCCATTATCTAAAGATATATTACTTGCATTATAACAGACCTAAAGTCTAAATAAATACCCCCTTGCATTTCAATCTTACCAGATCTTACCAGGTACACTTTGTGGATGAGAAGTATTCTGCGCCCCCTTTTGCAGAAAATTAGAAGCTGTGAAGCAACATACAAATGGGGCCATCTCTTTCAGCTAGTGGTCCAGAAGCTGTAGCTATTCTATATGCTTCACTCCTCAGAAGAGCTGCCTGCTTCATTCCAGTTCCATGATATAGAACCCATACAGATACCTAACTGTCTCGAGTTTTCAACCCCCCAGCCGCTGCCTTAATGCCCCTCTCAGCAGGGGGTCGCAGGATTGCAGTGGGTCAATATGGGCCGTGAATCCTTGTGACCTTCGTGTGTGTGTGTGTGTGTGTGTGTGTGTGTGTGTGTATATATATATATATATATATATATATATATAGTCTTTATTTTCTTTTCTCTTTAATATGCTTGTCAGACCTTATATAGCATTGGTTTAGTTGAAATGATCTGGTTTGTTGATTTTCTAGCTTGGATAACCCGCTCCTACAACTGTGATTTATGGATGGTTGCTATGATGATGTAAGCAGTTGGGGTGCTTGGCTCCCTCCCCGGCTGCGTCGGGCCTGGGTTCTGTGTGTTCCCGTGCAACACAGTCAATGATACATGGGTGAAACTGTAGAGCTGATTGTTGTGTCTTAGCCCTGTCTTTCGGTGGCTGCTGGGGTGCACGGGGGCATCACATTTCATGTGGTCTTATGTCATTATCTTTTACCACATTGTGTTCAGTTTATATGACCTGGTTTGTTTATTTTATGGATTGGATGACCCGCTTTTGCACCCGTGAGAGATACATGGGATATTTACATGCCTGTGGAGGGGGTAGTCAATAATTGACTACCTCCTGGGTTGCAGGCTGGCTGCTCCCCCCAGGGGGGGGCACCATTGGGCTTGGCCCTGCTGGCTCCTGGTGCAGTCTCTGATACAGCAGCAAGTGGTAAAACTGATTGTGGCAACTTAGCGCCGGGTGGCCCCACCTTTTCTGCCTGGCTAGACTATGTAACTTCACATTGTGAGCGGCTATATTTCCTATTACATAGGTTATTGTCCCATTGTACTATATAAGCTGCAGTGCAGTTTCTGACAGGTTTGGTCTATTATTCTTGTTCCAATGCTATATTTTATTAGAAATGTTAGTTAAAGAGAAGTACCTTCCTGCTCTTGGAAAGTCTTCCCTCTGTTTTGAGGTGGTGGGGCCAGGGACGCTTATGCCATCCTTTTCTTGGTATATACAATGCCCTCTGCCGCAGAGTTGTATTTTACAGGAGTTGTGGTTGAGGATGGGCAGCTCTCTCCCCTTGGCTGTGTTGAACCACTTTCCCAGCTTTGGTTGCCACTCCCCATTGCAGGGTACACCCCCTGGAGTGATGGGTGGCTGTTTAGTTTGCTCTCTAGTTTTGGTTCCCAGTGACTGTCACTGGTGTTAAGTTGTTGTTAATTTGTCCCCATCCCTTTACCTAGGCTAGATTTGCACTTAATCCCTCACCGCGTTCAGTGATCTACTCACCTGTGCAGTGCTTTAGTCTACCTTCTTCTCCCCTTTTTTCTTGCTTCTAGGTTTCTTGCTCCCTCTCTTTCCTTCACAGTGCTTTCTTCTTTAGCCTCTCTACATCAGAAGACACTGGCTTTTCTTCTCCTATTCCTTCCCCCCCAAGTGAGCCATGTATAGGGATTTAGAGAGTTTACTATGTGTACTGTTAACGCCAAAGGCCTGAACATGCCTGATGAAAGATTTAAAGTTTTGTATAAATTGCATAAGCAAAAAGCAAAAATGGTCTTGTTTCAGGAAACCCCCTTTAGGGCGGATCATATCCCGACAATCTACAATAGATACTACCCTTCTTGCCGTCATTGCCCCAACCCTATAGTGAAAACTAAGGGACTGTCCATAACATTTCACAAGTCTCTCCCTCACAAACAGACCCCCAAAGGCTGTATCTGTTCCTAAAAAATTAGCTTTTCACTAAAATATATACAGTGGCCAAGGTGTACACTCCAAATGAGGATTAGATCACCTTCTGTACTAAGACTCCACCCATTACTTGATACCCCAGCAGACAGGTCCTACTTGTCTCTGAGCAGGCCGAGTAGACTTAAAAAGTCCCTGACCTGGATGCAGTTGGTGGACTCCTGGCGATTGCTTTTTCATTTTACTTGAATGCCAATGATTCATACAGCAAAATCAACTATTTACTTATGAATCATTGTATGCTAGACTGGGAACCCTGAGCGTGGATAGGCTCCATCTTGTGGTCGGACCACACACCAGTAGACGTGTTGTTACCGAGTCTCCATCCAACATGCTGGACATGGAGACTAAATGACAACCTGTTGACAGATGCAGCCTGCATAGCTGACATTAGGCAGGCAGTGGAGAATTTCTTGATATACCATGAAATAGACCAAAAACTCCTTCTGTACCAGTGGGAAGCTTTCAAATGTGTGCTCATAGGGGAGTTTATTAAACATGGATCCTGACTGAAACAGGAACAATACTACAAAGCCCAACGTATATCTCAACTCAAACTTTGGAGACTGAGTATAAGGAAAATCCTTCGAGCACTAAATTACAGGAGCTTGTGGGCGCTAGGGAAACCCTCCACAACATAGTCACTCAGGCCAACCTAAAGTATAGAGACAAGCAGAAGGTGTGACTTTATGTGGCAGCCAACAAATGCAGTAGGCTCTTGGCTAGGGCCCTTCATCCCAGGACAGCGGCTACACCTATAATTCCACACTTATAGTGGAAACGTTTAGGGAGTATTATTCCCCACTTTACAACCTGAATGCGGACTCCTCACCTTCTTCTGCCATAGATTATTCCGATGAACTCACCAACTATATCCATGAAACTCACTTACCCATTATCTCAAAAGAGGTGGCTGAAGAATTCGAGGGACCCTGTACAGAACAAAAAATAACCAGTTGATTAATGCAATTAATGAGACACCAACAAGGAAAAGCCTGGGCCCCAAATTCTATAAACAGTTTAATTCCCTCATAACACCATTCCCAACATAAGTCTTCAATCCAGTTGGTGCAGACTGTCCCGAAGCAATCCCTAAGCATGGGAAGGGCCCCATGGTCTGTGCTAGTTACAGACCAATTTCTTCAATTAACATGGACCTGAAACTGTTTTCCAAGGCCATATCACTCAGACTTCACCCACTTATCCCTAAATGAATACAGCTAGATCAGGTGGGGTTTCTGCCAGGGAGGGAGGCACAGGACAACAGCAATAAACTATTTGACTTGATCTCCTTCGACAACATGAGGGGATCCCTTCCTGCCTTCTGTCCTGCAACGTTGAAAAGATGTTTGACTGGGTGAGCTGGAAATTTCTCCAAGTGGCCTTGGAACAGATGGGTGTTGGCCCATCCCTCCTGTCCAAGATCTTATCTCTATATGCCAACCCCTCAGCACAGTCAGAGTGAATGACGTCCCCTCCCCCCTTTCGATCAAGTAGCCCGCACTGCGATCAATTGTGGCCCCCAGCACCCCTAGAGACTTGGGAAAGCTCAGTTTGCATTGCCCGCAGTGCAAGAGGCCTGCCACTAGAGGGTAGTGCATTGCTTGTTCCACCTCACCTACCTCTAATTATTTTCACCCACCTCATTTTACCTCTTACCCCCATACCACTGCTCAGCTTTTGTCTCCCCACCTCATCTCTCCCTGCATTTATCTCTGCCCACATCACCTCTGCACGCCTTACTGTCACACCACTACCCTTGTGCTCACCTTTGCATATACATAATAGTATATATAATGCCTTAAAGCGGACCAATACCCATGCGCTGTGGGTGTTGGTACTGCCCCTTCAATCTGGGGGGGGGGGCATCCAGAATGCTGAAGCCCAACCACACATAACCCCCCAGAACACATGGAAACCTTACCTTCGCCCCAATCCTCCACATTGTAAGTTGTACCCAACAGTTTTTTCGAAGACTGAGGACTGCGTTCTTGAAATTTGTTTGGGGGACAAATAAACCTAGGATTAGGTTCAGTGCCCTCACAAAGCCTAAAGTGGAGGGAGGGACAGGCCTCCCAGATTTAAACCTGTACCATGCCGCCATGGCCTTTCTCTGTTTATTAGACTGGTCTCAGAGAGATGGAGATAAATTGTGGGTTAATGTGGAGAGAGTGATTTGTAATATCAATGTATTATCCTTAATTATCGTTAATTCCAGTATCATTCTCCAGTCCAGGTGCTAAGGCACTTCATCACTGCCCTGTGTACAAATATTCCGAGGTATTGGAAATCCCAAACAGCCCCAAACTTGATGGAATGGGTGCAGGAGGTGGAGTCTATCTACCAAATGGTGAACCTGGTCTCAGAGATGCAAAATACACAGGGGAAATGCACATTGGTCTGGGCTGGACGGAAGGACTTCTGGGACTTGCAACTGAACTCCTTAGTGTCACTCCTTAAAGCGGACCTTCTCTCTGAATAAGAGCATATCATATGTTTCCCACACCCTGTACATACAGATTACTCACATTAAAAATCATCCTACCTGCATCTACTGCATGTTATGAGCCTTTAAACATCCAAGATGGTGGCTCATGGAGCATCAGGCAGCCTGCAAGTGTTTTCTGACTGTGTCGCTCTGCATTCTGGGATTGCTGTCTTTTCCCTGACCCCAACTCTGCTCTGTCTGAGCAAAGCACAACTACAACCCGCCTCCCTGTACTTTATCCCGCTCTCCTCAGTATGTGTGATGCTTCTAAGTCAAGATGGCGGCGCCCATATCCTAGAGTCCTCAACAGAGTTGCAGCCTGGTGGAGTAAACTATAATAAGTGACTAAAAACTTAAAATATATTAATTTTAGATGCTGGGGAATAGTTTTTTAAGGGTTTGAGCTTTTCATTAAATGATGCTGAAGGTGCGGTTTAAGTCGGAGTGGACCTGACCCAGTGAGATGGGTGGCTGCCTCGGGGTAGCTACTGCCCCCTCTTCTAACTTCCCCTCTTTCTGAATCTGGCTTTCCTTTTTGTTTCTATTTCCCTTTAGTACTACTGAATATCCCTTTATACACCCTGTACCGGCTTCCATTACCCTACCCCAGGTTGCAAAGCTGCTAACTGCCATTATGAGCATTCCTGGTGACTCTAAAACAGAACAAAACCCAGGAATTCCACTATTTCGATTTCCTGGGTGGCATCTGTGGTTAATGATCAGTGATATTGCTCTATTTAGACCAGAGCTCGGCAATAATGAGCAGGAGCATCTGCATCCCCAGTTCCCTTTAGGACCCAGAGATGCACATTGTTTACATTGGTGTGGGAGGCATGGCAAAGTGTTTTGCAACGACCTGGGGGGGGGGTTTTCACAGGGTGGGGTATCCCAATTTGGGACGCCCTAGGTAAAGGCCAGGGTTTTGTTCTGCTTTAATATGCTAGTTCAATGCAGCTGAAATGGGAGGAATGGGAAGTAGATTTAGGAGGTGCTGACCCTGGAATCTCAGCTTAAAGGGTAATATTAATTAAGCATACAGCTATCTGCACTTCATAAGATTTTGGCAAATTCACCTAAAAATCAGCTTTCAATCAACAATTAGGAAACCTTAGAGAAATAATTAGATAATAACTTGATTAAAAAATAAAGGGGATGAAGGAAAAAGAAAATATAAAAATGATTGGTGTTAACACTCCAATAATTACATCCTACTGGCATCCCATTTAGATGCATGTCTGTGCACATACTTACCTTCTATCCCTGCTGGCATCTAGGGCATCCCATGGTAGTCTGCATGTCCCTGCCAGTGTTCCCTGTAAGGTGCGTGGGAAAGAGACAGCGCACCACCAGCTCCCCCGCGTGCAGCTCCGCCCGGCGTCCGCGCACGCTGTGCAACTGTCATTTTTATTTTTAACATTGGTGGCTCAGTGGGGCCCTGCATCCCATCCCCATCTGTTGCTGCCGCCGCAGCATTGGCTGAGCGGCGCGATGATGAGTGTAGTCCCCGCCAGCCCCGCCCCGATTCCCCCTGCCGGTCTACTGCCTCCTCTGACGAGGAGCAGCGCTACGTGTTGGAGTTTGGGGGGCGCCATTGCACGTGCACGCTGGCTGGCTGACAAGCGAGAGAGAGAGTGATGGCTGGCACGGGGGTTGGGGGGCTTAACACTGTGTACCAACCACCGGCCCTGGAGTTTGAAAGACTCTAGAGAGGCCAAATTAAATGGCCTTTGGGCATCCCGAGTTGGGTCATTTAATTGGGCCTCTCTAGAGTCTTTCAAACTCCAGGGCCAGTGGTTGTGTGAGCCTCCCAATATTGCCGCACTCACTTGCCACAGCTGTATCCCCAGCCTCTCTGTAGCTGAGGCTGGGGGCAGGAGCGTTCCACCGTTCACAGGGTAACCAGGATGTGCCTGCTCCCACTCCCCTTTGCCAGATCTCATACAAATGGCACTTTATGCTGTGCATTAATATGTGCTGATTGGATGAGAGCTTGTGCATGCACCGTGGGACTGGGGAAAGGTGAGTTTTTAGAGCAAACTTGGACGTTTCACCCAGGGAACATCCCAAATCTGAATGCCCTCAAGGCTAGGGCCAAAGCAGAGGATAGCCCTGGATTTCTAAAACACTCGAGTGCTGGCCGCTAGCCTGCCTCTGGGCATTCAAAATTGGGATGCCCTGCTGTGTGAAACCCATGGGTTCCTGGTAAAGTCACCTTTACCTCCCACAATGCTGTCATCACCAACAGTCACATCCCTGGCTTCCCTATAGCTCTAGTGCTCTCTTGTGCCCAGCCATTCTGATAGGCTGGGGGTGGGAGCACTCCAAATTCGAGAGGGAAGCAGGGGATGCAGCCAGCGGACTGGGTCAGGTCAGCCAGCATTCATGAGATCAGCAAACCAGCAATTACATTTTTTTTTTAAGGTACTCGGGTGGGGAGCTGGCAGGGGTTTTATGTGGCTTTAAAGCTAGTAAACCTAATTGGGGATACACCTATGTGTCAGAAACCCATGGTGCATGTGCAGGCTTTCAGCAAGTAGACTGCGTCACCTGACAATCTATTCTGAATGAATGCAGTGCTCGCTACCTCCCACTATGCACGCCTCCATTGTCCATTTATCCGGGGAGATCTCTAGCTGCGTGTGCACTGTGGGATTGATGGAAAGGTACGTTTAAGGGGGGGTTTCACATAGTGGGGCATCCCAAATCGGAAGAGAAATTGGCTGTGCCTGGAGTCCTTTAGACTTTAGGAATGTCCAAAACTGGTTTTGATTTGCTTTAACAATGTGCAGGGTTAATAGTGTTGTGTGTAGATAGTAAAGTGTTTGGGGGGGTAATGGGGTAATAGTGTGTTGTGTGTAGGTGGGAGGTTAGCTGTATGTGTTAAAGCACAGGAATCCCCACTGGCTAATCAATGTGAGAAGCTGAATTGCTGAATAGCACTGATTGGCTGCTGCCAGCCAGTCTTGTTTGGGGTTCTGATAAGTAATTGTGAGGTCTGGGTAGATCCGAACGTACTATGCATAATAATTGTGGGCTTTGTTCTTGCACCAGGAGCTTAAAACTGCCAAACAGCCAGACTTTCGAAGGTTTTGACTCTTAACTCAACAAAAGGCAAAAAGAAGGTAGCTTGGTTAGTGAATTGTTCAAAATGGTCCATTTCTCTGGATACAGCATATTCTGTGACTTTTTTGGGTCAGGTTTATTCTGTGTTTTTTTCTCTGCAAGCTCTCATTTATAAGTAATACGTTAAGGCAGCAGGAGTGGTATCACCAGCAATTTTTTCTATATCCTGGAGATAGGTTCTTGTCCCTGGGCCATCTTTATTTGGGATGCCCTACTGTGTGAGACCCCCCAGATTTCCCACACAACCTTTCAGCTGTTCCCACTGCGCACGTTTGGGCTCTCATACCAATGCAATTCTTTTGAACTGAATGCCAGTGCTAGCACACTCAATATCATTGAAGAAGGTTGAGTGTGAAATAGTGTGGGAAATTTGGTGAGGTATGGGGTGTGGCATGGCATTGACCAGGGGACGTGGCTTATTGTACAAAATTTCAAAGTACAACTTTTGTATGTAAATGAACTATTCTATCATATATTTTTGTTTAACACGTTAATTTTGGTTTATTAGTAGATATACCAGTGTTTTTATCTTAAGTTTCCAATTGCCCACCTTTCATGGGACATTGCTCAGCTCCCTCGCTACTCCGCACAGCAGCTGCTCCGGCTTAGAGGGAACATTGATCCCTGTACATACTTACCTTTTCCCCCCAGCTGGCCCCTTGGGCATCCCATGGTAGTCTGCATGTCCTTGCACATACTTACCTTTGCACCTCAGTTGCCATGTCATCTGCATCTACCCACGGTTACTTGGCTCCTATTTCGGCCACCTTCTGTTTTGGTGTTCGGTTTTACACTGCTGTTTGTTTAGTTTCCATCTGCTTTATGTAGTTGCATAGAAATCAATCCACCACGAGCACATAACTTACAAAAAATGTTATTTAGATTAAAAAAATATAAAAACTATATCGTTTTAGTTTTGTCCACGTGTGTCTGTACATGCACGCACATTTTTACATACTTACCTAAACTGATTGATGCATATTTTTAGGGGACCACCCTCCTCTGCAGCGCCATCCCTTCTTCAGCGTCTGTAGAAGGAAAGAACCTGAGTTAGTATTTAAGGTCATGTGTTGTTTGTGTAATGTTTGAGTATTGCTCTGCATAAATGACTTCACACCCTCCCGAGTCTTGCGCTGCATCCGTATTGGGTGGCCCCATTGCCACGTACTCACACTCTGATGATTCTGTAGGGACAGAGAAGCACAACACACCAGCACTTGTTATTAGACTTGTTATTGGCAACATGTTATTAGACTTTACGTGCAGCATAATCTGTGTGTTTTTTGGGGTATTTCCCTACTGGAGTGTGCGGGAGCCCTCATTTTTAGCAGGTTCCATGGCTGGTGGTGGTGCTGCTTCAGAGGAAGAAGATGACATTGGTAGGGTTTTGGGGCCGCCACTTTACAGCCATACCCTTCCTTGCCCCACTGGGTGGGTTTGATCCACAGCCTGAACTCCCCAGTTACAGAAGGAAATATAATTTTGTAAAACATGTTACTCATTACCCTGATAGCTCACCTTCTCTGTTGTACATCCATTCTACATCTGTCTGTAGAATCTCCACACCCAGGGCCACTTTTGCTGTTTGAGGTCTCACCAGTGCTGCATGATTTGGGTGAACATGTAAGGCGGTGTCGCCTCGACATTCACATGGGCTACAACTTCCTCTGCCAACGTCCTCTTTTCACTTCGCTCCATGAAAGTCTGTAAGCAACAAACAGATGTCCATTGTTAACTTTTGTCCTCTGTTTGGGTCTCCTTTAGCTCCATATGCATGCCCCTGCCCCTTTAAGTAATTTTAAGGGACACTACATGCCCCCAAGCCTCCTATACTCTAGTGTATGCCAATGCTAACTAATCCAGCTCTCCCATACCACAGCAGTAGCGGATTGCAAGCACAGACGCACTTGGGCCAAAAGGCCTGTCTAACTCTCCACTCCACTACTACTGTCCGATAGGGCTCACTGACTGCGGACAGCAACAAGGAGAGGCCAGCTCTTCCATTCCACAACAGTAGCAAATTGCATAGAAATGTGAAACCTAAATCACTTAGGCACTCCTGCGTCGCCTACAAACATGCCAGAGTGGTCCATGTGACAATGGCAGCAAAGTACTGTGGCTCTGTAATGTTGGAAGGCCAGGCCTCCGCCATTTCTGTGGCACCATGTGCCCTTGCTCGTAGTTCACGGCCACTGTTACCTGTTAATAATCTCGGTTGCCGTCGCACACCTACCATGTATTAAAAGGGGGTGCACGGTTAGCGGTGACGCCGCAAATCCACAGAAAGCAAAGAAACCAGCACACCAAAGATGCGATGAAGATAAATAGCAACGTATTGTGCAAGCTGCACATCAACAAACAGGAAGAATCAATCCAACGTTTCGGGGGTTACAGTGAGCCCCCTTCATCAGGGATAACAGACAACAAGTAGTATCCAGCAAAGGAACATTAAATAGAAAGGCAAGGAAATGCCCGCCTGACATCATAATGACATCACAGCATATTGCACTGACAGGGATAATAAAAAACACTGAGCATAACATATGAATAAACAATAATAAAGATAAAGCTATTGATACTCACCCCTGGAGTCCCCCCTGAGCAAACCGCCAAGCTGCAGCATTACCAGAAGGATGTGATATCCATAGTGACCATATGTGTGATATCATGTGTGAGGATATCCTGAAATTTCAGGAGGAAATCTCCCGTGTCCTTTAGGTAAGAGGGTAGATGTCTGACATAGGGTTGGAGTATCGTGTCAAGCCACTGTGCCACAGGTTGTGTTGCAGAGTTGGTGCCCGCCACGATGGGACGGTACTTCACAGGGTTGAGCCCTTTATGAATCTTGGGTAGTCCGTAAATGACTGGGATGATGGGGTTTGCTTCCTGCACCCTATCGGTTACCTTTCCACCTTCCTCCCCACGGAGGAGAGTGGTGAGCTGGTTCTTTGTAACTGGCCACGCTCATACGTCGGTTCCTGCTGCCTCAGCTGGACGTGTGTACAGCTGGGCATAGGACTGGTAAGCAGGGATCCCCAGGTAACCACCCTACCAGTCCCCACTCCCCTTTAACCTGGTTTATGTTGTTTATTCGCGTGCAATGAATAGGCTGCGCTTGCATTTGGTGCTGTTGTGTTATATGTATTTTTACGTTGCTTTGTGCTGCTTCTGTACACCATATGGTGTAAATTGCTTTGTTCCTTATTTAACTAGATACTTACCTGGTCTCCCCCGCTGACAAACACCGCATCCTGGTGGATTTTCAGCCCTGAACAGAGCTTTGACAGCTCTGAAAGGTGCCACGCCCTCCACAGCCAATAGTGGCTGTTTAAGGGCGGATATCACTGTAGCAGTGCGTCACTGCCCTGCCTGTGATGTCACTTCCGCCCTCCTCCAATTGGAGGATATTGACAGGCCGGTTGCTATGCAACATGTTCTGTTCTCTGCGGCGTTCTCCGCCGCTGCATCCATCTGGTAATGTTGCAGCTTGGCGGTTTGCTCAGGGGGGACTCCAGGGGTGAGTATCAATAGCTTTATCTTTATTATTGTTTATTCATATGTTATGCTCAGTGTTTTTTATTATCCCTGTCAGCGCAATATGCTGTGACGTCATTATGACGTCAGGCGGGCATTTCCTTGCCTTTCTTTGGCTACTAGCTTCTATTTAATGTTCCTTTGCTGGGTACTACTTGTTGTCTGTTATCCCTGACGAAGGGGGCTCGCTGTAACCCCCGAAACGTTGGATTGATTGTTCCTGTTTGTTGATGTGCAGCTTGCACGAATACATTTCTATTTATCTTAATCTCATCTTTGGAGTGCTGGTTTCTTTGCTTTCACTGTTACCCGTTGGCACCTTGGCAGAAGTGTAATGCTGCACACATGCTTAGGCAAACAGCATAATATTGTGACTTACCATCATAATGTCCACCTGCTGCTCACGAACACGGTGGGTGCCATGTTGGACCTTTTGTATGTTGCCTGTATCACGCACCCCATGTGCTTGTGTCCATAAAGCCTAGGTTTCTTGCGCCTTTGATGGGCTGTTAAATAAAGCAAATTGTTTCCAATGCAATTTCCCACTCAATTAGGTATAAGAATCACAGCTGAGGCTCAGATTTTCTTGCCACTACTCACTTAGGACCTCCCTATGTCACACCATAGGCGCCACCACAGCCCCCAGAGCCAGGAATACAGACATGGCCAGGAACGGGCAGCAGCCGTGCGAGCTACAGCAGCCACAGCCCTAGGACCCACCATTCGTCCCGCAGGCACTCCCCTGCTGATGCCCACACTAGCCAATCTGAACGGGGCACACACAGCAGGAATCAGCAGCGGGAGTCAGAAAACCAGGGCTCCTGGTGCTTCTGGCACAGTCCACCATGGAGCAACCAACAGTCAGAACACCAGACCACTATGCGGACCCCAGGACAGACCCCAGTGTAGGCCCCACTGCTGAGTCCACAGCGGAGCGCCATTCAGAGCCAACAAGGGAACCAAAGGCTGAGTACTTTCCCTGGCCAGTAGCCTAGAATCCATCCGTTCTGGGCATGGGATTGGGCATAGTGACTCCCCCTTCAGCCAAGACACTATGCAGCAGACCACAGCATCAGCCACTCACCCTGAGCACAAACTAAAAAAGGGCAAGTTGAGTGGCCAATTTAATGATGCCCAGCTGGAGGTTCTACTGGATGGTGTTGCAAAAAATGATGATTGACTGGCTGGTTCCTGGTCCCTCTGAACCCCCAAAGCGCTGCGTAAGCAGTTATTGTCATGGAGTTTGCCGCAACATGATGGGGGTGGGGCCAGAACCCAAGGATGGTGCCCAGGCCAAGAAAAAGTGGGAGGACCTGAAGGTGGTGGTTGGGCAGAAACTCAGAACCAGACTGACCGAGGGGTAAGTGGTGAACAATCAGAGGGCTGCTTGTACAGGAAACATTGGGCAACTCATTAAAGCCACCCTTTCCTTTGTTTGAATCTAGTTTTCAAACTGGTGGGGGGTCCCAAAACTCAAAATTTTACACATGCTGAGAAGCGGGTGTAGGGGATGCTCAACCCCAACACTTACCAGGGGGTATCGGGCACCATGGACACCGATAGACGGAATGTGCCCACCAGTGGGTTTGGCACAGGGGTGAGTAGGCCAACCAAACACCCCACCCACCAACCTTAATTCCCACATGCACAGCCAACTTTGAGGGCTGCACAACATATCTTGTGTGACTACACACACCAAGGGTATTAGACAACCTTTATATGTTACGCCTAACATGGGTGTGAGCAGACAATTTTGGGGCCCACGTCGATGTGGGACCCAGTGTGTATCCCTTGTAAGGATTTTGAAGGGGTACATATATTGTTAAGAGGAAACTACCAGTGCATTTACCTTGACATTGCAGCAACACCCCAGCCAGCAGCATCTCACCCGCAAGATCTGCAGCCACAATTGGCCCATATGGTTTGCCTACCACCGAGACACAGAGACAACATCAAAGAGTCCAAACAGTGATGAGGTACATGAGCCTAATAGGCAAGGGGCAGGGTGGAGGAGGAGGGTGAACCAAGGGTAAGGTTTGGGGCCCTGGGGGCTGTGTGGTAACATTGTGAAAAACACTAATGTTGACCTATCTCCACACAGACGACACCTCTCCTGGGTGAAATTAATGAGCTGGAGGAAGGGCACTCTGTACATCTGGTTGAGACCCCCATTATCATCTGGACACCTTCAGCAACTGCTAGCACCATGGACAATGGTCATCACCTGCAGCTAGAGCTTAATTCTGCCAGTAGCAGCCCATCAGCTCCACAAGTGCCCAGGAGGAAGACAGCCCCGGCCTACACCCAGGCATCACCTGTCTTTGGTAAGGTGGTGCCAAATCATGGAGGCAAACTGGCGGGCCAACAGTAACACTTGTTGGCAAAATGCCAATAGATATTTTAAAGTTGTGCTATGAACTGGCAGTTTGCTCCATGAAGACCTGGCTGCAGTGGTTGTGGAGCAGCAGCCCCACCACCAGCAGATGAAGACGCTGTTTGGAGATCTGGTGGAGGCTAACCAGGTTGCCCTTCAAAGGCTATAAGCATAATGTTTATTAATTAAATAACAAAAGTGACACACTGTTAGTTTTGTGGATTCTGAAAGGGGATCTGCTCACACTCTGTCTAATCATTGTGGGTGCTAAAAGGGGGATTTGTTATGAATCGGTCTAATAATTGTGGGTGTGGTAAGGGGGATCTGATCTCAATCTGTCTAATCATTGTGGATAATTAGACAGATAGACACAGGTTCAATATGCTACTCCCCACTCTGTGGCAGACAGTGTAGGAAAGCACCTGGCGAGGGATTTCGAGGAAGGGGAGAAGTATTGGTGTAAAAAATTGTATTAAATGACTTTTTCTAGTGTGTGGTGTATTTATTTACACGTATCTCTTTGTGAACTGAGAGCTCCAAGAGACAGAGTGGTTACACCACTTTTTTGCATGGTCATGGAGCAATGGAGCTAAAAGGAGGGCAACATTTGGAGCCCTGCAACAGCTTCTACCCTGCACTGCAGGACGGGGTAGTTTCTAGGCAAAATATCACTCAATGTGGAAATATCTGTCCCCTCCTCACCCATCCTATGGTGCTACTGCTGTCCCATACAGGTATGTGCCATACTGTGCTTTTTCCAAAGCAGCTGGCAGTGCCCCCTCCCCATGACTGAGCCCATATGGGGGATGAGGGGCTTGTCTTATGGTCTGCACCACTAACAGTGACCCTGACTTATCTGCAGAAAAATGGATGGCTGGAATAAAGGAACTCCCAATGAACTTGAAGCCCAGGGCAATCGCTCTCTGCTTGCCCTCCCCTAGAAACAGCCCTGCTGCAGACACATGGGACAGGTTTCAGACGAGCTGCTTATTATTGCTGTTGGGTTTACAGTACCTTTAAATATTTCTTTAGTGCATATAAAGCTGTAAAAACAGACTTCCTGTAAGCACAATTTACATATATATACAATACAATTGTATACAATAATATAATACAGTATAATAAAATTATACTCTGCAAATACAAGGCCTGAACCTCTGTGCAATTCAAGACTTGACCAGAAGGTGGCAGCCTTTCCATTATAGTTTTCAGTTTTAGCGTGCTAGATCCCGACATAAATATTTATATTACAATGTATATAGTGTTGCTTTTTAGATTCAGGTTAAAGGTACATTTAATCACATTTCAATCCTAGCATAATTTGGGCAAAATTAGGGTAAAACTGTTTACTTTGTCCTACACTACTATAAAAGTAGTTAATAGTAAAATAGTTACTGACATTTACTATTCATTATATACACATATTCTAAAGGGATCAAAAGCGGATCAAAATCCCCAGAACCTGTAAATTCATTTGCCAAACGCCCCTGCTGATATTTGGCTGCTTTAGTTGCTTTTCAGAAACCAAAAAACACAACCATATTCTTCTTATTTAAATTCAGATCTGTTGAACCAGTATATACCTATCAATCTGGCTGGACAAAAAAGAGGCATATTCCAACAATACTGGGTTTATAGTTTCTGAGTTTAAAGCGGACCAAAAGCCACATTTTTAACTTGCATCCCCTAAATTGCTCTTCCTATGAGGAGTGTACCCTTTGCTAATTTTCATTGCTCCGGCTCTAATCCCAGATAATGGCTGTTTTAGCTGTAAAGCTCTGCCTCCTCCTTTCATTGTCACTGTTGTGTGTGGCACACCGATGCAATGACTGATCACCTGCCATCTTACAGAGAGGCTCAAAAAATCAATGTTCCAGGGCCATTCGAAAAGCGGAAATATCCATTTCTAGTTCTACACCCTAAGAAGGAAGTATCAGCAGGGACTTTGGCCGAATGTATTTCACAAGTTCAGTGGGTTTTGGTCCGATTTAAATGCAGAAAGGCATTGCTTTCCACTATTGTACTACAAAGTGCAGCTGGACTGTCACATTTATGGCAGAGACAAATGATAGGAGTGGGGCCCCACACTGCTAAGTATAGTAGATGTGGATCCACCAAGACCCTAAAGCTAATATGCAGAATCTGAGAGGCTGATTCATTAATAGCGGCAGGTAGCGACAGTTGAGCGACAGTAGCGGCATTTTCAGAGCGCCCGCTAGTAGTCGCTGTGCTTGGCCGTTGTTCTGTAGTTGATAGCGACTCAGTCGGTTTGCCGTAATGTTGAATATTAGGTGAGGAGTCGCTATTTGACAGGTTCCGCGCTGTATGGGAGCGCATGATAGCGACTGGCCCTAGCGACCGGCTCCCACCATATTCATTAAAAAATCACGCTCAAAAAATTCTCGCGCTGTAAAATGCATGTTTAAACCCCAGAGCGCTGGCGGCGATGGGTTAAAAGTAGTTTTTTAACCCCCAAACCACCATATTTTTGGAAACCAAAAAAAAACAAGTTTTTAAAATAATTTTGTAATATGAATACAATAATATCAGACCTGTAATATCAAATCTGTACAATTTTTTTTTTTTTACCTTAAAAAAATTGTCTAAAATGGCAGAAGTGGTCACAGAATTTTTCACATTTAAAAAAAAAAATAAAAAAAAATAATAACAATTAATTATGAATATTTAAAGATTGTTCCATTGAAATGCATTGGAGCGCGCCAGGTAGCGAGAGGTCATACCTGTCGCTGTTCAAGGTCGGACGCTGGCGCTGTGGGCTGAGGCTGGAATAATGATGAATGAGTCGCTATATGGCGCTATCTCAGTCGCTAAGCAGGATTGGCTTGATAAATGTGTGATTGTGGTGGGGAGCCGGCGTTCTCGTGGCGGGGCCCGTCATTACCGGCCGCTCACCAGTCGCTACCTGTCGCTATTCCTTCATAAATAAGGGCCTAAGCCAATCCCCCAGACCCATTAAAAAAAGGAACAACCACAAGCCTAGAGTTTGTAGGCGCACGCGCTGGGGAGCGGGGGCTGAAGCCAGTCGCACTCCATATACTTGCTGTTCTGAGGTCAGAGCAGCAAAGCAAAAGTTGAATAGAATTATTGGTCGTGACCTGTACATGCGCTGTGGGAGTAAAAGAAAGGTGTGTTTATGGACAATCTAGGGGGATACACATAACGAGGCATCCCAAATGGGGATTCCCCAGGAAGGAGGAACAAAACCCAGGATAGTGAAAATTTTGTTTCTCTTTAAATAATAGGCAGGAAACGGGGAGGCCGATTCATTAATAGCGCCAGGTAGCGACAGTAGCGTTATTTTCACAGTGCCCGCTAGTATTCGCTGTGCTTGGCCGTTGTTCGGTTGTTGACAGCGACTCAGTCGGTGTGCGGTAATGTTGAATACGGGGTTATGAGTCGCTGTTTGACAGGTTCCGCGCTGTATGGGAGCGCATGACAGCGAACGGCCATAGCGAATGGCTCCCAGCATATTCATTAACAAATCACGCTCCAAAAATTTCTCGCGCTGTGAAATGCTTGTTTAAACCCCAGAGCGCTGGCGGCGATGGGTTAAAAGTAGTTTGTTAACCCCCAAACAACCTTATTTTTAGAAGAAAAAAAAAACATGCTTTTCAAAACATTTTGTAATATGAATACATTAATATCAGACCTGTAATATCAATTCTGCACAAATTTCTTTTTTTTTATTTTTTACCCTTAAAAAAAAAAACTAACATTGCAGAAGTGGTCACAAAATTTTTGACATTTAAAAAAAAAAAAAAAAAAAAAAATTAATAGCAATTAATTATGAATATTTAAAGATTGCTCCATTGAAATGCATTGGAGAGCGCCAGGTAGCGAGAGGTCATACCTGTCGCTGTTCAAGGTCGCTCGCTGGCGCTGTGGGGTGAGGCTGGAATAATGATGAATGATTCGCTATCTGGCGCTCTGTCAGTTGCTAAGCAGGATCGGCTTGATAAATGTGTGATTTCGGAGGGGAGCCGGCGTTCTCGTGGCGGTGAGCGTCATTACCGTTCGCTCACCATTCGCTACCTGGCGCAATCCCTTGTTAAATAGGGGCCAAAGTTATCTTCCCAATAAATGAACAGAGTGCAAGCTGACCCTCCCGGAATCCAGAATAAACAGGTAAAGTACAAGCAGATTCCTCTTAGATCCCAGCTTTCAAAATTAAATCCCAAGTCCTGACACTTGTTGGCCAGGGAGCTGGTGGATGCTCTCAGACCTCAAAAGAAATAAGCAAGCATGTGTAAGCCTGTGAAGTAATGGACAGAGTGATCCTATAAATAGGCATCCCAAACACCCCCCTGCCCATTTAGACCTCCATTTTGAGTGACATGCTTCAGGCACTGTTGGTGCTGGTCAGGTAATGCAACATAACTGGTCAGTTCAAACTTACTAGCTAAAAAATGTAGTGCAATATAAAAAAAACTAACAATAGTACGAGCCCCTGATGTACACAAAAACAATACAAGTGAAAAAGCAAGTGATTGAGAAACATTCCTAACTGTGTTGAATTCTATGTAAAACCTTTATGGGGTTTATGTGATTTGGTTTCTGTTGTGAAAAGCCACTGGTATGTTAGAGATGAGAAGGTATAAATAGAAAACTGCTGGAAGCTGTTTCTGTATATGCTTTTACAAGATATGATAAAATAAGTCCTAGTAAGAGTTTGCAGAATTTTTTACTAATGCATGAAATATAAGCCTACCCTGAAAATAAGCCCTAGTTACAGTTCATAATCCAGCTGCCGAGCTTCAGCAGAGAGACAGGAGGTGCTGTAAAGGAGGGTGAGGACACATCATGTCACACAGGTAAGCTTGTCTGTCGGGAGTGAAATGTCTGATCTTGCTGGCTCTACCCCAGCCTGCCGCCATGCCAGGCACATGGCAGAAACAACCCGCTGCCAGTAGGCTCGGTGCATGTACTGTACTGGAGCTGCTGTACTTCCACCACCATCTTGCAAGCTGGCAATAAGACATTACCTGAAAATAAGTCCTAGCAAAAATATTTTAAAGCAAAAATGTATATTTTTGGGGAAACATGGTACCAGAAACTACATTATGCACTTCTTGCATTGTATTTTAAGGGTTATACACATCACCGTCACACCTTCTCAGTTTAGTAAATTGCTCCCCCACCCAATGATCATCATTGGCATAAACTGTTTGAGAGGGCTTTCCCCCCATGCAGATGTGGAAAAGCATGGAAGTTGATGCGCTCCTGCACTACATGGGAGAAGCCATCTTGTTACACACCTGATAGTCCTGATAACAGATGATGCAGGAGGGTGAGCTGTGCCAACAGGCAATTCACACCAGAGAGATATTTGCCTCAGAAACACAGATCTGTTTGTCATTCTACACGCACACACACAAAATAAACTGCTGGAGGAGTTCTGTCTGAGGGGGAAGCTGTTTCAGTGTTTCTTCATGTTATGTCAATGCGGCAGCCAATGAACATTCAGACAGTGTGATCAATATATCTAAAATCTATTAGATTTCTGCTGTGAGAAGAGCAGTGATGGGTCATTACAGCTGATGACTTCTGGCTAAAAATAAGGGATGATTACAGAGGTTTCAGGCAATTTTACATTTTTCAGAAGCACGGCTCTCAGGTGTAAATCAAGATGGCTGCTCCCATGCAGTTCAGAAGCATAGAATCTGCATTCTATTTCATAACATCTGCATAGAGTTAAAGCGGACCAAAACACACATTTTTAACTAGCATTTCCTGAATTGCTCCCCACCTTTTAAACATTTCCCGTCTCCTGCTTTACCCTGCTTCCCACTAATGCCGCTTGTTTTAGCTGTAAAGCTCCGCCTCTTCTATTCATTGCCACTGTAGTGCGTGGCAATGATGTCATAAAAAAACATAGCCACACCATATTCCACACAGTGTTGTGATCCCAGGATCTCGATGAGAAGACAGACCTTTTTTGCTGCAAAAAACTTTTTTTTTATAAAATGTCAAAATATTCAGAGAATCATAGGTGGACGACTTCAAATTCAAGTGTATTCACTGAACAGGTTAGTGAGCTTTTGATGTGACTATATTTACCATGGGTTGATGAGGTATGTTAGGATCATCTCATGGTCTGCCCAGAGTTAGAATAGACTTATTCATGAAGGGATAGCGTCAGGTAGTGCCTTGTAAATGACAGGTAGCGACAGGTGAACGCCGGACACGGCACGCAATTGCACATTTATCAAGCAGATTCTGTTGAGCAACTGGGATAGCGCCATGTAGCGTCCGATTCATCATTATCCCAGCCTCAGCGTACAGCACCGGCGTTCAGCCTTGCAGAGCGCCTTGTATTACCTCTCGCTATCTGTCGCTCTCCCATACATTTCAATGGTCGTCCTTTTACTTCTCTTTAAACAGGGGTTTTTTATTATTATTATTTTTGGGCCATTTTTTCAAATTTTTTACAATAATGTGTTCATGTCACAATGTTATTGCAATGTAATTCCATATGTTTTCGCTTTGTTACTGGTGGATACATGTTAAAAAACAGCCTTTAATCACATGTCCTCCGGCGCTCCAGGCTACAGCGAAGCATTTTTGAGCGCCGGAGGTGTGTGAGGCTGTTTTTTTGATGAATGTGGTGTGAGTCGGTCGCACTGACCAGTCGCTACCATTCACTCCTATACAGCTTTATACTGGTCATATAGCGACTCCCCACAAGGTATTCAACAATGCTGCACAGCGACTGAGTCGCTCTGAACTAGCGGACCACGGCCGAGCACAGCGACTGCTAGCGGGCGCTCTGAAATGCCTGCTACAGACGCTCATCTGTCGCTACCTGCCGCTAGTAACGAATCAGCCTGTAAGATTCTAATAATATGAAAGATGCCAGTGGTTAGTAGAGTTAGTAAAGTGTTATATAACGATTCTAAATATTAGGTGGAAATGATATACGGTAGCTCATTCCTGACAATTCTCAGTCTAAATCCTGACACTAGCATTGGGTTGAGATGAGATTGCTCCATTTCACCATTTTGCCCCATGGTATCCTTTTCAATAAACATCCTCTCTAAAGCTTTGATGTGGAGTGCTAAACTTACCATGTACACGTGTTACTAATCCATCATGTTCCAAGTGCTAATTAATATAGCAGGCAATGCTTGCTAGAACTGACATGCCTGCCTTCCTGGAGCAGAGCAAGCTCATATGGAGATGAGTGGAGATGGAGGATGGAGAGGGGGCATGTCAGTGCTATGACCATTCTCAATGACCTGAACCAAAACAGACAGCTTAATGAAGCCTGCCCCCACTGAGCATAATGATATACATCTCTCCATCCATATTGGTCTGATTATTCCCTAGACCTATAACCGATCTGAAGTCTATTGACAATGCACCAAAGGGCATGTGATCAGATTATCCATTTTATAAACCAGAACAAAGGTCCAGAACAGGGTGAGCCGTTCAGAGATTCCAAAAGTGCAGTCAAAAATTAAAACATAAAGGGGGTTATTTAAGAAGGGATAGCGACACGCAGCGTCTGGTGAACGCCGGGCGCTGTACGCAAAACCACATTTAAGAAAGCGAATCTGGTGAGCGCCTCTAACAGCACCATGCAGCGTCCGATATATTATTACAGGCAGCTTAGTGTATAGCGCCGGCGCTCTAGGCTCAGGAGCGCCATGTAGTACCTGTCGCTCTGTAGCGCTCTCCCATACATTTCAATGGGGTTTCATTAGTTGTGTATCAATAGCGTGTTTGGCAATTTTAAAAAACAAAAAATTTTGTGTGTTTTTTTGTTTTGCTCAAATCATTATTTGACCTCTCCTGGCTGCAAACAAACACTTTTAGAAACTTTTTTGACTTTTAATATTTTTATGCAGAATTGTCATTCCAGGTCTGCCACTAATGTCACAGTGTTAGAACAATGTCATGTCATTTTTCACTTTGTTACTGGTGGATATGTGTTCAAAAACAGACTTTAATCACACAGCGGCTGGCGCTCTGTGCTACAGCTTTTGATAAGTATGGTGTGGAGCGCTGAGTGCAGTCGCTACCTCTCGCTCGCTGCAGTGCTGTACTGTTGTTACAGCGCCCAACATACATCACATTCATCAATGCCGGCCAGGTTAATACAGCGACCGAGACGCTCTGTTACAGCGCCTGATACACGCTTACAGCGTCTACCAGCGTTCGCTCTAAGCGCTGCTATACAGACACTCATCTGGCAATACCTGGCGTTAGTAGTAATTCAGCCTCCGCAACAAAATTGTATGTAACGGGGAGGCTGATTCATTAATAGCGACATGTAGCGACAGTTGAGTGACTGTAGCGGTATTTTCACAGCGCCCACTAGTAGTCGCTGTGCTTGGCCGTTGTTCAGTTGTTGACAGTGACTCAGTCGGTGTGGCTAAATGTTCAATACGGGGTTACGAGTCGCTATTTGACAGGTTCCGCGCTGTATGGAAGCGCATGATAGCGACTGGCCCTAGCGACCGGCTTCCACCATATTCATCAAAAAATCACGCTCAAAAAATTCTCGCGCTGTAAAATGCATGTTTGAACCCCAGAGCGCTGGAGGCGATGTGTTAAAAGTAGTTTTTTAACCCCCAAACAACCATATTTTTGGAAACCAAAAAAAAAAAAAATTTTTAAATAATTTAGTAATATGAATACAATAATATCAGACCTGTAATATCAATTCTGTACAATTTTTTTTTTCCCTTAAAAAAATTATCTAAAATGGCAGAAGTGGTCACAGAATTTTTCACATTAAAAAAAAAAAAAAATTAATAACAATTAATTATTTATATTTAAAGATTCTTCCATTGAAATGCATTGGAGCGCGCCAGGTAGTGAGAGGTCATACCTGTCGCTGTTCAAGGTCGGACGCTGGCGCTGTGGGCTGAGGCTGGAATAATGATGAATGAGTGGCTATATGGCGCTATCTCAGTCGCTAAGCAGGATTGGCTTGATAAATGTGTGATTGTGGTGGGGAGCCGGCGTTCTCGTGGCGGGGCCCGTCATTACCGGCCGCTCACCAGTCGCTACCTGTCGCTATTCCTTCATAAATAAGGGCCATAGTATGTAATGCCGACAGCCAGTTCAGCCTGTATATATAACCTTTACTTGATTGACAACACGTTGCGGAGCGTTTTGACTTCGGGTTTTGAGGCGACCCCCCTCAACCAGCTGAGCAGTCCATCTACCAGCTTAAACGAATGCAGCGTGTGCAGCAGGAAGCAGAAGTACAATTTATAAGAGCCCCACAATGCCGTTGGTGGTTGATGTTCTTTTTACTTACAAATCGGCTACGGCCAGGGTTTCAGAAAGATGGCCGCCGCTCCCATGAGTGAGGACTCCTATGATTGTCCTCATTCATGGGAGCGGCTGCCATGTTTCCCCAGCCGTAGCCATTTTGACAGGGAAAAGAATGACGACCGCTGATGGAATTGTGGGGCTCAGGTAAGTTGTACTGCCACTTCCTGCTGCACACTCTGCAAATAGTTGAAATTGTCCTCTGCCACATGCGCTGCCACATTATTTTTTTTAACAGTCACGGCTCTTGAAAAGCAGGGAGTATGAGGAGTGGGGCCCCCGAGGCAGAATGGCCCCCAAAGTCCGGAATCAAGTTTGGAATCAATGGGGGCTGGGTTGGAGTTTGGTGAAGATTGGACACCCAAACTAAACTTTTGTTTAAAGTTCTTACGGTACCTCTAGGAGTTTGCCCAACACTATTCAGGATCAGTCACGCATAGAGCGATAACAGCATAAAAGAAACATAAACAGATAGACAGTATGGCCCTTTTAGAAACAAACAGCATGGATCATACACAGAGATCACAGAATAGACAGTATGCAGAAAGATTGCAGAATGGATCATACACAGGGAGTCTATGGAATAGATAGTATGCAGAAAGATTGCAGAATGGATCATACACAGAGATCACAGAATAGACAGTATGCAGAAGGATTGCAGAATGGATCATACACAGAGATCACAGAATAGACAGTATGCAGAAAGATTGCAGAATGGATCATACACAGAGATCACAGAATAGATAGTATGCAGAAAGATTGCAGAATGGATCATACACAGAGATCACAGAATAGATAGTATGCAGAAAGATTGCAGAATGGATCATACACAGAGATCACAGAATAGACAGTATGCAGAAAGATTGCAGAATGGATCATACACAGAGATCACAGAATAGATAGTATGCAGAAAGATTGCAGAATGGATCATACACAGAGATCACAGAATAGATAGTATGCAGAAAGATTGCAGAATGGATCATACACAGAGATCACAGAATAGACAGTATGCAGAAAGATTGCAGAATGGATCATACACAGAGATCACAGAATAGACAGTATGCAGAAAGATTGCAGAATGGATCATACACAGAGATCACAGAATAGATAGTATGCAGAAAGATTGCAGAATGGATCATACACAGAGATCACAGAATAGATAGTATGCAGAAAGATTGCAGAATGGATCATACACAGAGATCACAGAATAGACAGTATGCAGAAGGATTGCAGAAAAGATCATACACAGAGATCACAGAATAGACAGTATGCAGAAAGATTGCAGAATGGATCATACACACAGATCACAGAATAGACAGTATGCAGAAAGATTGCAGAATGGATCATACACAGAGATCACAGAATAGACAGTATGCAGAAAGATTGCAGAATGGATCATACACAGAGATCACAGAATAGACAGTATGCAGAAAGATTGCAGAATGGATCATACACAGAGATCACAGAATAGATAGTATGCAGAAAGATTGCAGAATGGATCATACACAGAGATCACAGAATAGATAGTATGCAGAAAGATTGCAGAATGGATCATACACAGAGATCACAGAATAGACAGTATGCAGAAAGATTGCAGAATGGATCATACACAGAGATCACAGAATAGACAGTATGCAGAAAGATTGCAGAATGGATCATACACAGAGATCACAGAATAGACAGTATGCAGAAAGATTGCAGAATGGATCATACACAGAGATCACAGAATAGACAGTATGCAGAAAGATTGCAGAATGGATCATACACAGAGATCACAGAATAGACAGTATGCAGAAAGATTGCAGAATGGATCATACACAGAGATCACAGAATAGACAGTATGCAGAAAGATTGCAGAATGGATCATACACAGAGATCACAGAATAGATAGTATGCAGAAAGATTGCAGAATGGATCATACACAGAGATCACAGAATAGATAGTATGCAGAAAGATTGCAGAATGGATCATACACAGAGATCACAGAATAGATAGTATGCAGAAAGATTGCAGAATGGATCATACACAGAGATCACAGAATAGATAGTATGCAGAAAGATTGCAGAATGGATCATACACAGAGATCACAGAATAGACAGTATGCAGAAAGATTGCAGAATGGATCATACACAGAGATCACAGAATAGATAGTATGCAGAAAGATTGCAGAATGGATCATACACAGAGATCACAGAATAGACAGTATGCAGAAAGATTGCAGAATGGATCATACACAGAGATCACAGAATAGATAGTATGCAGAAAGATTGCAGAATGGATCATACACAGAGATCACAGAATAGACAGTATGCAGAAAGATTGCAGAATGGATCATACACAGAGATCACAGAATAGACAGTATGCAGAAAGATTGCAGAATGGATCATACACAGAGATCACAGAATAGACAGTATGCAGAAAGATTGCAGAATGGATCATACACAGAGATCACAGAATAGACAGTATGCAGAAAGATTGCAGAATGGATCATACACAGAGATCACAGAATAGACAGTATGCAGAAAGATTGCAGAATGGATCATACACAGAGATCACAGAATAGACAGTATGCAGAAAGATTGCAGAATGGATCATACACAGAGATCACAGAATAGATAGTATGCAGAAAGATTGCAGAATGGATCATACACAGAGATCACAGAATAGATAGTATGCAGAAAGATTGCAGAATGGATCATACACAGAGATCACAGAATAGATAGTATGCAGAAAGATTGCAGAATGGATCATACACAGAGATCACAGAATAGATAGTATGCAGAAAGATTGCAGAATGGATCATACACAGAGATCACAGAATAGACAGTATGCAGAAAGATTGCAGAATGGATCATACACAGAGATCACAGAATAGATAGTATGCAGAAAGATTGCAGAATGGATCATACACAGAGATCACAGAATAGATAGTATGCAGAAAGATTGCAGAGTGGATCATACACAGAGATCACAGAATAGACAGTATGCAGAAGGATTGCAGAATGGATCATACACAGAGATCACAGAATACACAGTATGCAGAAAGATTGCAGAATGGATCATACACAGAGATCACAGAATAGACAGTATGCAGAAAGATTGCAGAATGGATCACACACAGAGATCACAGAATAGATAGTATGCAGAAAGATTGCAGAATGGATCATACACAGAGATCACAGAATAGACAGTATGCAGAAAGATTGCAGAATGGATCATACACAGAGATCACAGAATAGATAGTATGCAGAAAGATTGCAGAATGGATCATACACAGAGATCACAGAATAGACAGTATGCAGAAGGATTGCAGAATGGATCATACACAGAGATCACAGAATAGATAGTATGCAGAAAGATTGCAGAATGGATCATACACAGAGATCACAGAATAGATAGTATGCAGAAAGATTGCAGAATGGATCATACACAGAGATCACAGAATAGACAGTATGCAGAAGGATTGCAGAATGGATCATACACAGAGATCACAGAATAGATAGTATGCAGAAAGATTGCAGAATGGATCATACACAGAGATCACAGAATAGACAGTATGCAGAAGGATTGCAGAATGGATCATACACAGAGATCACAGAATAGACAGTATGCAGAAAGATTGCAGAATGGATCATACACAGAGATCACAGAATAGACAGTATGCAGAAAGATTGCAGAATGGATCATACACAGAGATCACAGAATAGACAGTATGCAGAAAGATTGCAGAATGGATCATACACAGAGATCACAGAATAGACAGTATGCAGAAGGATTGCAGAATGGATCATACACAGAGATCACAGAATAGACAGTATGCAGAAAGATTGCAGAATGGATCATACACAGAGATCACAGAATAGACAGTATGCAGAAAGATTGCAGAGTGGATCATACACAGAGATCACAGAATAGACAGTATGCAGAAGGATTGCAGAATGGATCATACACAGAGATCACAGAATAGATAGTATGCAGAAAGATTGCAGAATGGATCACACACAGAGATCACAGAATAGATAGTATGCAGAAAGATTGCAGAATGGATCATACACAGAGATCACAGAATAGACAGTATGCAGAAAGATTGCAGAATGGATCATACACAGAGATCACAGAATAGATAGTATGCAGAAAGATTGCAGAATGGATCATACACAGAGATCACAGAATAGACAGTATGCAGAAAGATTGCAGAATGGATCATACACAGAGATCACAGAATAGACAGTATGCAGAAAGATTGCAGAATGGATCATACACACAGATCACAGAATAGACAGTATGCAGAAAGATTGCAGAATGAATCATACACACAGATCACAGAATAGATAGTATGCAGAAAGATTGCAGAATGGATCATACACACAGATCACAGAATAGATAGTATGCAGAAAGATTGCAGAATGGATCATACACAGAGATCACAGAATAGACAGTATGCAGAAAGATTGCAGAATGGATCATACACACAGATCACAGAATAGACAGTATGCAGAAAGATTGCAGAATGGATCATACACACAGATCACAGAATAGATAGTATGCAGAAAGATTGCAGAATGGATCATACACACAGATCACAGAATAGACAGTATGCAGAAAGATTGCAGAATGGATCATACACAGAGATCACAGAATAGACAGTATGCAGAAAGATTGCAGAATGGATCATACACAGAGATCACAGAATAGATAGTATGCAGAAAGATTGCAGAATGGATCATACACAGAGATCACAGAATAGATAGTATGCAGAAAGATTGCAGAATGGATCATACACAGAGATCACAGAATAGACAGTATGCAGAAAGATTGCAGAATGGATCATACACAGAGATCACAGAATAGACAGTATGCAGAAAGATTGCAGAATGGATCATACACAGAGATCACAGAATAGATAGTATGCAGAAAGATTGCAGAATGGATCATACACACAGATCACAGAATAGATAGTATGCAGAAAGATTGCAGAATGGATCATACACAGAGATCACAGAATAGACAGTATGCAGAAAGATTGCAGAATGGATCATACACACAGATCACAGAATAGACAGTATGCAGAAAGATTGCAGAATGGATCATACACACAGATCACAGAATAGATAGTATGCAGAAAGATTGCAGAATGGATCATACACACAGATCACAGAATAGATAGTATGCAGAAAGATTGCAGAATGGATCATACACAGAGATCACAGAATAGATAGTATGCAGAAAGATTGCAGAATGGATCATACACAGAGATCACAGAATAGACAGTATGCAGAAAGATTGCAGAATGGATCATACACACCGATCACAGAATAGACAGTATGCAGAAAGATTGCAGAATGGATCATACACAGAGATCACAGAATAGATAGTATGCAGAAAGATTGCAGAATGGATCATAGACAGAGATCACAGAATAGACAGTATGCAGAAAGATTGCAGAATGGATCATAGACAGAGATCACAGAATAGACAGTATGCAGAAAGATTGCAGAATGGATCATACACACAGATCACAGAATAGATAGTATGCAGAAAGATTGCAGAATGGATCATACACACAGATCACAGAATAGACAGTATGCAGAAAGATTGCAGAATGGATCATACACACAGATCACAGAATAGACAGTATGCAGAAAGATTGCAGAGTGGATCATACACAGAGATCACAGAATAGATAGTATGCAGAAAGATTGCAGAATGGATCATACACAGAGATCACAGAATAGACAGTATGCAGAAACTGGTGGCATTTTGTCCCACTCTACTGATTTTTGCCATTGCCTGGACTGTCCCTTTAACTTGCAATCTGTGTGCTTGTGTATGTTGGCCTGCAGGTTGCTTTAGTAATCTGATTGTGTGTTCCTGTGCACCATGGGTGGGTATCTGGGAAGAGGGGCACTAAAGAAAGGCTGGCCCGGCATGTCTGCTACATGAAACCATTTGTGGGACAGTGGCGGGAAATCTGCACATGCAGAGTGGTGGGCTGCTAGTAACATTTCTGCCCCCTGTCTCCAGCGTTTGGCAATGTCATCTGCATGAGACTGTCAGAGGAGAGGGCAGGATCAAAGCATTCTTCTCCTGGATACTGCACCCAGGGGCTTGCTGTTTGCTTAGCCTGCACTAACCTGGCTAATAAATTCTCCCAAAAGAAAGCATTGAAGTGGGAAGGAAGCGTTTGCACCTGCAGTTCTGGCATCTTTGCCCAGCACATGTTATGTATTAGAGGATTGCAGGTCCATGGAGTGGCCACTGCCTGGGAAATCGGGCGCTAAAAAGAGAAACAGTTGTCATTTTACAGAAACTGGGGTTAAAGGTGAAACAACAAGCTTTTACATGGTTATGCATTGAACGAGTTCTGAAAGCAATCACCTAATATAGATGTCTTGCTGAATGTTCAGAATATTCACACTACTATTTTATTTGCCTAAGCCTCCATATGCGTGATCAGAAATAGGGCTTATTCCTGTGTAAGATCTCTGGCAATAGCTCTATGATGATGTCACACAATCTGATCACACCATTAAATCATTGGATTTAATAAATCAGAATGAATCTTTATTCTTTACTAAAGCTTAGGCCCTTATTTAAGAAGGGATAGCGTCAGGTAGCGCCTGGTTAATGTGAGGTAGCGACAGGTAGCAACTGGTCAACGCCGGACACGGCACACAATTACACATTTATCAAGCAGAATCTGTTTAGCGACTGGGATAGCGCCATGTAGCGTCTGATTCATCATTTTCACAGCCTCAGCAAACAGCGCCAGCGTTCAGCCTTGCACAGTGCCAGGTATGACCTCTCGCTACCTGTCGCTCTCCCATACATTTCAATGGACGATCCTTTTCTTCTCTTTAAACCGGGTTTTTTTTTCCAAAAAAATCACAAATAATTCTGTGACCTCTCCAGGCATTGAAAAAGCAGTTTTTTCATATTTTTTTCATTTTTTATATATTTCCTCAGAAATGACATTACAGGTCTGGCATTAAAGTGTTCATGTTACAATGTTGTTACAATGTAATTCCATATGTTTTCGCTTTGTTACTAGTTGATAGATGCTTGAAAAACAGACTTTATACACACACCGCCTCCTGCGCTCTGGGCTTCAAACAAGTATTTTTCAGCGCCTGAGATTTGTGAGGCTGTTTTGCTGAATATGGTGTGAGTCGGTCGCTATGAGCAGTCGCTAACATGCGCTCCCATACAGCGCTGTACTGGTCAAATAGCGACTCCTCACAATGTATTCAACATTACTGAACAGCAACTGAGTCGCTATAAACTAGGGACTCACGGCCGAGCACTGCGACTACTAGCGGGCGCTCTGAAAATGCCTGCTACAGACGCTCATCTGTCGCTACCTGGCGTTAGTGATGAATCAGCCTCTTATTTGAGCAATTACATTCATAAGAATGTATTCATGTTTGAATTATTTAACAATTTTAGTGAACTAGTCTGCAAGATGCTTCACAATTTCTTTTTTTTCGATTACTTCTTCCTCTCCTTTCATAAATCCTGCATTCATTGGAAAAGACATGTACATATAGGAAACATTTAATTTGTCTTTTATATTGGACTTTTAATCCTTAATTAGTCATTCTTTCAGAATTGCATCAACCTCAGAAGCTAAAACATTTTACAAATGATGTTACAAATGTCTTTTTTATGTTCCCTGAGAAGGTAAAAACAGCACAACGAATAATGAATGGCGCTTGTCTCCACCCAGCTTTATTTTCCTGTGAATGGCCGGGGGGGCATGACTATTTGGGATGCCCCGCTGCTCATCCCCTGTATGAAGACACCTGACATTGTGTAGTTTATACTCAACTTTTTAGCATATCAGCTGGGCTTCCTGTCTTAGGCCCTTATTTATGAAGGAATAGCGACAGGTAGCGACTGGTGAGCGGCCAGTAATGACGGGCCCCGCCACGAGAACGCCGGCTCCCCACCACAATCACACATTTATCAAGCCAATCCTGCTTAGTGACTGAGATAGCGCCAGATAGCGACTCATTCATCATTATTCCAGCCTCAGCCCACAGCGCCAGCGTCCGATCTTGAACAGCGACAGGTATGACCTCTCGCTACCTGGCGCTCTCCAATGCATTTCAATGGAACAATCTTTAAATCTTCATAATTCATTGTTATTAATTTTTTTTTTTTCTAAATGTGAAAAATTCTGTGACCACTTCTGCCATTTTAGAAATTAAATTGTACAGAATTGATATTACAGGTCTGATATTAATGTATTCATATTACAAAATTATTTAAAAAACGTGTTTTTTTTGGTTTCCAAAAATATGGTTGTTTGAGGGTTAAAAAACTACTTTTAACCCATCGTCTCCAGCGCTCTGGGGTTTAAACATGCATTTTACAGCGCGAGAATTTTTTGAGCGTGATTTTTTAATGAATATGGTGGGAGCCGGTCGCTAGGGCCAGTCGCTATCATGCGCTCCCATACAGCGCGGAACCTGTCAAATAGCGACTCCTAACCCCGTATTCAACATTACTGCACACCGACTGAGTCGCTGTCAACAAGCGAACAACGGCCAAGCACAGCGACTACTAGCGGGCGCTCTGAAAATGCTGCTACAGTCGCTCAACTGTCGCTACCTGCCGCTGTTAATGAATCGGCCTCCCCTTTGACTGCCAGTAGTTGTGGACCCACGGACCCAGCAAACCAGATTTGCTGGCAGCAAATGGCAGCCATTGAAGGAGGGTGGAACGAGTCCAGGCTGTCCGGTGTCTGACTTCCTCACAGGGGAATGCACTTTGTATTTTGTCTAACATCAGGTAACATGTAACACTCATCCATCGTGTTAAATATCTTTAAAAACATAAATACTCATCCTACTCTGTATGATGGGGGGCAAGGGATGGAGCTCTGCTATGAAAAACTGAAAATCCTTCTTATGCAGGGCTCACTGATGGCGTGAGGGGGCAGATTGGGCTAGTTTAGTGTCCCTGTGGAACAGGACCCACCCCAGCGCAGAGTTGTAAGGAAGGGTTCTGGTCTATATTATTTGAATCAGTTGTATTTGTATAGCCTTTCCACAGTTAAAAAGAACTCCCCAAAGCTCACTTGCCCCTTCTGCATGCATGATACGGAATCATTGTCAGCACTTACATTTGCACTTGCACTCACTCAAAGCTGAAACACTACCTCACAGATTTTCTCCTGGTCATCGCCATCTTGAAGCACCCGGGAGGCTTCCATTCCCAGCATTCCAGAAGAGCTGCTGCCTGGACTTAACTTACATAACCCACAGTTAACTGATGTAACCTACAATGCATAATGGCAGGAAACGGGGAGGCTGATTCATCATTAGCGGCAGGTAGCGACAGATGAGCGTCTGTAGCAGCCATTTTCAGAGCGCCCGCTAGCAGTTGCTTTGCTCAGCCGTGGGTCGCTACTTCATAGCGACTCAGTCGCTGTTCAGTAATGTTGAATACATTGTGAGGAGTCGCTATTTGACCAGTACAGCGCTGTATGGGAGCGCATGTTAGCGACTGCTCATAGTGACCGACTCACACCATATTCAGCAAAAAAACAGCCTCACAAATCTCTGGCGCTGAAAAATACTTGTTTGAAGCCCAGAGCGCAGGAGGCGGTGTGTTTAAAGTCTGTTTTCCAGCATCTATCCACTAGTAACAAAGCGAAAACATATGGAATAACATTGTAACAACATTGTAACATGAACACTTTAATGGCAGACCTGTAATGTCATTGCTGAAGAAATTTAAAAAAAAAACATAAAAATGTGAAAAAACTGCTTCTTCAATGTCGGAAGAGGTCACAGATTATTTGTGTTTTTTTGGCAAAAAAAACCCCAAAAAAACAAAAACCCGGTTTAAAGAGAAGAAAAGGATCGTCCATTGAAATGTATTGGAGAGCGACAGGTAGCGAGAGGTCATACCTGGCTCTGTGCAAGGCTGAACGCTGGCGCTGTTCGCTGAGGCTGTGAAAATGATGAATCAGACACTCCATGGCGCTATCCCAGTCGCTAAACAGATTCTGCTTGATAAATGTGGAATTGCGTGCCGTGTCCGGCGTTCACCAGTCGATATCTGTCGCTACCTCACATTAACCAGGCGCTACCTGACGCTATCCTTTCTTATATAAGGGCCTCAGTAGGACTTCCTCCTTGGAGGGTACTGGCAGATTCATAGGACGCCATTAAGCGGGAGGGGATCAATCAAAGTAAATGAATGTTTATATGCAGCAATCTGAATTGCCCCGGGGAGGGATGCATATGAGCACTGTGTCTTGTAAAGGTGTTGGTCAGATTAAATGACTGCTCAGTCGGAGAATTAGTCATTTCAAAAAGCAGATGATCCCCCCACCCTGCATCTCTCCCCTGGCACTGTGGCGTGGCTACAAAAGAGAAACCTTACCTTGCCCAGAGTTCCAGCACCATTCCTCTGGCACATTAGGTCCTGGGTATGGCCATCTTGTATCCGATGCACTTCCCCTGCTCTGTGCATGGCTAAATCTGCCCATTCACTTCAGGGGCATTTTCTGTGTGGCTGGCGCCAGTGCCAGCCCTGGAATGTGGGCCAGATACGGGTTTTTTTATAGGAAACCCCTGTCATGCCTTAACACCAGGCAGGGAGGCAAGGTGGACATCCAGTTTAATGACTGCTCAGTCAGATTATATCTAGCGTAGCTAGTCAATTCTTAAAGCGGAATTCCAGTGTGGAAGTAATCCAACCTAGCTGGCAACACAGATTGCTGGAGTGCCCACACATAAATACCTACAATCCTTGCAATTCTGAACCTTGATCAACCAGCGAAATGCGGGCCCTCTGATTTGTCATGACATTTCACCAGGGGATCAAGGTTCAGGTAAGGATTGTGGGGGTTGAAGAGGTTTATGTGCGGGGGGGGGGCTTCTTCAATCTGGATGCTCCCCAATGGCTATTACAATGCGGTCCCACACCCGTTGTGTAAAAATAAGTGTGGAACTACTTTAAAGTGGACCAAAACCCAGTAGAATCGGCCCGGGAATTTATAAGATTCCCAGGTCGATCCATTCCCTCCCCGCGGGGCATCCAAAATCGTGATGCCCCGCTGTGTGAAACCCCCCAAGACGCCCGCAAACCTTACCTGAATCCCGGGCCTATGGCGCATGCGCAGGCAGTGGCCACATCTTGCGCTTCTCTCTAGCAGGGCGCGGGCGCACTCCCTGTTAGAGGGAAGCACGAGATGCGGTCGCCAGCGTGCTCGGAGCCACTGAGATTAGACGTCGCTTTGATGCGCATACCTCAGCGGCTCTGAGCGCGCTGATTGGATGAGCGGCCGTGCATGCGCCGTAGGAGCGGGGTGAGGTGAGTTGAATCGGGCGATCTGGGGGGTTTCACATAGCGGGGCACCCCCGATCGGGGTGCCCCGGGGAAGTGGACCAAAACCCAGGATAGTCAAAATCCTGGGTTTTGGTCCACTTGAAAGTGGGAGGTGAACCAGGGCTCCCACCCTGGGACCTCCACCACATGGGGACTCCCACCACTTGTACACAAGAACAGCAACTGATCTACAGTTACTATTAGAGACCTGAAGTAGACCTTCTGCCCGGGGCCTTCACCACACTCAATCAAGTACTACTGGAGAAGGGTGCGTTTAACCTCCTTAGCGGTGATCCCGAGCGTGACTCGGGGTTAATTTGCGCTGTAAGTAGCGGTAACCCCGAGTCACGCTCGGGATCGAGGAGCAGGGCGGCGCAGTCTCCTTACCTTCTCCCTGCGATCCAGCGATGTCCCCGCTGCGATCGCAGGTGAGAGCCGCGGCTGCGGCGTCCGTTGCACTTCCGGGTTCCGTCTCTGTGAGCCGCAGAGGCTCATGGGGGCGGAGCCGTGCGTCAGAGACAAATGTAATGGTAACGCTTTCGTTACCATTACATTTGCCTCTATCATAACGCCAGGGGGGTTAATAAAAATACTCATAGTCATATTAAGATTTGCAAATGATATCAGATTGAAAGAAATATAAACGCTGTGTCAAGTATTGCTATAATGTCTTCAGACAGCAGATGTCAGTGTGTGCATAAGCTGAAGTAGTTATTTTGTATCAGAAGTTATCAAGCAACTCTTTGTAGTAGTAAATAAATCTATTGCATACTGTGGTGAACATCATTAATATGTGTAAATGAGTGTTGTTTTCGGGGAGGCCGATTCATTAATAGCGGCAGGTAGCGACAGTTGAGCGACTGTAGCGGCATTTTCAGAGCGCCCGCTAGTAGTCGTTGTGCTTGGCCGTTGTTCGGTAGTTGATAGCGACTCAGTCGGTGTGGTGTAATGTTGAATATTGGGTGAGGAGTCGCTGTTTGACAGGTTCCGCGCTGTATGGGAGCGCATGATAGCGACTGGTCAGAGCGACCGGCTCCCACCATATTCATTAAAAAATCACGTTCCAAAAATTCTCACGCAGTGAAATGCATGTTTAAACCCCAGAGCGCTGGAGGCGACGGGTTAAAAGTAGTTTTTTAACCCCCAAACCACCATATTTTTGGAAACAAAAAAAAAACAAGTTTTTTAAATAATTTTGTAATATGACTACATTAATATCAGACCTGTAATATCAATTCTGTACAATTTTTTTTTTTTTTTTTTAACCTTAAAAAAAATTATCTAAAATGGCAGAAGTGGTCACAGAATTTTTCACATTTAAAAAAAAAAAAAAAAAAAAAAAATACTAACAATTAATTATGAATATTTAAAGATTGTTCCATTGAAATGCATTGGAGAGCGCCAGGTAGCGAGAGGTCATACCTGTCGCTGTTCAAGGACGGACGCTGGCGCTGTGGGCTGAGGCTGGAATAATGATGAATGAGTGACTATATGGCGCTATCTCAGTCGCTAAGCAGGATTGGCTTGATGTGTGATTGTGGTGGGGAGCCGGCGTTCTCGTGGCGGGGCCCGTCATTACCGGCCGCTCACCAGTCGCTACCTGTCGCTATTCCTTCATAAATAAGGGCCTAAGTATATTTCTTCCCTTTGTACATTTCTAACATGTAGACTTACCCGGCCAGTTGCAATTACATCTAGATTTAGAAGTGCTGAGTGTGGGGCCTTAGGCTATACCTCCCAAACACAGAGAGAAATAGAGGGAGCAATGAAGGGAACAGAGATAGAAAAATAAAAAAGAAGGGATGGCGAGAACAACGATGGGAATCCAGATTGAAGGAACAGTCAAGAGAATAAAGATGGAGAAAATGTGAAAAGGAGAGGTGTCGGGAACAATGAAGGGAATAAAGAATATGAAAATGCGAAAAGAAAAGGTGTCGGGAACAATAAAGGGAAATGTGAAAAGAAGATATAGAGGGTACAATGAAGAAAATAGAGATGGGGGAAAAAATAAAGGGAATAGTGTTGGAGAAAATATACAAAGGAGAGATAAAGGAAGCAATGAAGGGAACAGAGATGGAGAAAATGTGAAAAGGAAAGATGGAGGGAACAATGAAGGGAATAGATGGGGAGAAAATGGTAAAATGAGAGATAAAGGAAACAATGAAGAGAAAAGATGTGGATAAAACAGAGATGGAGAAAATGTAAAAAGGAGAGATGGAGGGAACGATAAAGGGAACAAAGATAGAAAAAATGCAGAAGAGGGGAGAATTGGAGGGAAGAATGAAAGGAATAGCACTGGAAAAAATATGAAAAGGAGAGATGAAGTGAACAATGAAGGGAATAGATATGGAGAGAACAGGAAAAGGAGAGATGGAGGAAACAATAAAGAGAATAGAGTGGGAGAAAATATGAAAAGGAGAGATGAAGGGAACAATGAAGGGAATAGATATGGAGAGAACAGGAAAGGAGAGATGGAGGAAACAATAAAGAGAATAGAGTGGGAGAAAATGTGAAAAGGAGAGATGGAGGGAACGATAAAGGGAACAAAGATAGAAAAAATGCAGAAGAGGGGAGAATTGGAGGGAAGAATGAAAGGAATAGCACTGGAAAAAATATGAAAAGGAGAGATGAAGTGAACAATGAAGGGAATAGATATGGAGAGAACAGGAAAAGGAGAGATGGAGGAAACAATAAAGAGAATAGAGTGGGAGAAAATATGAAAAGGAGAGATGAAGTGAACAATGAAGGGAATAGATATGGAGAGAACAGGAAAAGGAGAGATGGAGGAAACAATAAAGAGAATAGAGTGGGAGAAAATATGAAAAGGAGAGATGAAGTGAACAATGAAGGGAATAGATATGGAGAGAACAGGAAAAGGAGAGATGGAGGAAACAATAAAGAGAATAGGGTGGGAGAAAATATGAAAAGGAGAGATGAAGTGAACAATGAAGGGAATAGATATGGAGAGAACAGGAAAAGGAGAGATGGAGGAAACAATAAAGAGAATAGAGTGGGAGAAAATATGAAATGGAGAGATGAAGGGAACAATAAAGAGAATAGAGTGGGAGAAAATATGAAAAGGAGAGATGAAGGGAACAATGAAGGGAATAGATATGGAGAGAACAGGAAAAGGAGAGATGGAGGAAACAATAAAGAGAATAGGGTGGGAGAAAATATGAAAAGGAGAGATGAAGTGAACAATGAAGGGAATAGATATGGAGAGAACAGGAAAAGGAGAGATGGAGGAAACAATAAAGAGAATAGAGTGGGAGAAAATATGAAAAGGAGAGATGAAGGGAACAATGAAGGGAATAGATATGGAGAGAACAGGAAAAGGAGAGATGGAGGGAACAATAAAGAGAATAGAGTGGGAGAAAATATGAAAAGGAGAGATGAAGGGAACAATGAAGGTAATAGATATGGAGAGAACAGGAAAAGGAGAGATGGAGGACACAATATAGAGAATAGAGTGGGAGAAAATATGAAAAGGAGAGATGAAGGGAACAATGAAGGGAATAGATATGGAGAGAACAGGAAAAGGAGAGATGGAGGAAACAATAAAGAGAATAGTGTGGGAGAAAATATGAAAAGGAGAGATGAAGGGAACAATGAAGGGAATAGATATGGAGAAAACAGGAAAAGGAGAGATGGAGGAAACAATAAAGAGAATAGAGTGGGAGAAAATATGAAAAGGAGAGATGAAGGGAACAATGAAGGGAATAGAGAAGGATAAACCATGAAGGAGAAAGATGGAGGCTACAGAGATGGAGAAAACAGGAATATGAAAGATGGGGGAATAGAGATGAAGAAATTGTAATTAAGAGCAGTGGAGCAAACAAGGAAGGGAATAGGTGAAAAAAATAGACACAGGGAACTATGAAGGGAATTTAGATGAGAAAATTTGAAAAAACAAAGGGGAAGGGAAAACAAAATAATTAGTGGAGATTCTGGAAACGATAGAGACAAAGATGGAAAATGAAAAAGAGAGAGATAGATAGATGAAAGAACGCAGTGAAACAGAGCTAAAGGGATAACAATAAATATTGATTAAAAAAAATGAAGGAAAGTTAGGAGGTAGAAGTGTTTTTAGGTGCAAAGTTCCACTTGGGGGAGGTTCCCTATAAAAGCTCTGAGTAGATGCCAGTCCCACATTCATATGCTTCCAATCAGAGCATTTAAAGAGGACCTACATCTTATTATCCCTGTAGAAGTGGAATGATACACACAAACACCTGTCACCTGTGGATTTTATTCCTACTAGCAGAAGAAGACCACAAGCTTGGCTTTAGTTGGAGTGTATAAGTGAAGTGGATTTTTTATATTAGACAATTTCAAGACAGAGCTTCTTTATAGATCCTTGCACTATTTCTGCTACAGACCTCACACTTATTACAAAAGTCAGACTTTTTAGAGTGAATGATCTAGAAATAATTATTTTTAGTACTTCCTGTGGTCATGTTTTCAGAGTATCTTCTGAGTTACCGCTCTTTTAAGCTTTAGTTACACTATCGATAAATCATGGCATAAAGAACTTGAGCACATGGAAGTTGTAAAGCAAAGCCTTTTATTTGTGTTATATTTTCATGAGCTTCCAGGGAGCTTTTAAAAAGCGTCGAGGAAGATTCACAGCAGCTTCAAAGCTTTCTCTGGCTATCTTGCTGAGATTGTTAGAGAATGTGAAACAGTGGTCCTGACAGGTGTCCACCACCACCACTGGCTATGGATGCCAGCCTAGCTATGTCATTACAGCTAGAAAGAGCTTAGAAGTCAATTGAGCAAAACACCAGCTGAACCTAACTAACCAGCATCCCTAGATCACATGTATTAAATGCCAGGCCAGGAGCTCCCTTCAAATTTTGTCTAGCCTTTCCTTTTTATTTTTCCATGGTCATGCTCCAAATGTGACAAATGTACCAAGCAAACAGGCCCTAGATTAGCCCTATAGTTCCTGACAATATGCCGCACACCAAAAATTATGTTAATAAAAATCCATATTTATTAAATCATTCTCAAATACATCCACACATATGCTCCAAATGTGGTCACACAGATGCCCTCGCCCCTTAGCAATCCCATTGTAGAGTGAACCTAGCAAGCGTGACCACTGTGGCTTGCTAGGCCCACTCACACTAGAATAGCTGAGCACAGAGGCGGCTGTTCAACCACATTTGTGAGTGTTTGTAAAGAAATAGAATGGAAAGGAGGGACAAGCTTTCCAGCTACAGCATCTAAAACATGAAGGAAATAGAGAAGAGGCACATAGGGCAGGCTTCAGGTGAGCCTATGCTGCCTTATTGCTATTGTTAGGCTGTACCTTTAAACTAGACCAACAACCATGTGTGACATACTCTGCCATTGGATTTTAAAGGCACTGTTTTTGCATAGACCCATTACTTTCATTTTCTTGAGCATGTCCCAGACAGACTGCCATTGTGTTATTGATTGTATTACAGACTGCTATTGTTCTACTGATTGTGTTACAGACTGCTATTGTTCTACTGATTGTGTTACAGACTGCTATTGTTCTACTGATTGTGTTACAGACTGATATTGTTCTACTGATTGTGCTACAGACTGCTATTGTTCTACTGATTGTGTTACAGACTGCTATTGTTCTACTGATTGTGTTACAGACTGCTATTGTTCTACTGATTGTGCTACAGACTGCTATTGTTCTACTGATTGTGTTACAGACTGCTATTGTTCTACTGATTGTGTTACCGGCAGAGTTGAGGGATTGTGTGCCCTGCTCCCATTGGTCTGTGGGTTTGTCATGCAGTTCTCCATCAGGTCCACGGGGGAGGTCCCCTTGCATGGAGCCTTGGATATAAGGCACAGGGTGGCACGCGGGGTAAAACCCCCCCAAAAGCCCCAAAAAACCTTACCTTATCGGCGACGGATCAGCCGCCGCCGCCTCCCGCGCGCCCCTCTAGCAGTGTGCGCGCCCGCGCTGGCCGTTTGTGAATGGCCGGCACGGGCGCGCGCCCTGTAAGAGGGACGCGCGGGAGGCAGCGGCGGCGGCTTCTCCGTCGCTTGTCCGTCGCCGAAAAGGTAAGTTTTTTGGGGCTTTTGGGGGGGTTTCACACAGCTGAAGTGGACCAACACCCAGGATAGTGAAAATCCTGGGTGTTGGTCCACTTTAAAAAAAAGTTAATTAATATTTAATTGCAGCAACCTGATTTGCCCTGGGGAGGGATGTGCATGGGCACTGTTTGTTTAAGGGTCCGCTTTAAGGGTATTCTATGAGACCTGCTTTCTATGCGGTGCTTATATGTTCTACCCCTGCAGGGCATGCTGACAACTCCATTTACATTTACATGACTGTGGTGCAATTGTTCAGAGAAGTCATTTGGTAACTCCGATAACCATATTTATCCCCTGTTATGACAGTTATTGCAAATAAATAGGATACAGAGTGACATCTTTCTACCTTAAACAGTGCTAAACATGCGGTTTAGCTGCACCACCTCTGGCTATGCCACTGGATAATAAACAATGGTCAGTGCTTACTATAAACACTCATCTGCATTGCTTTCACCTTGATGTCAGAGAACGAGAAATATTTTCTGGGTGACATGTTGCAGGAAGCACAAAGGTCATCTGGAGCATAGGTGTAAGCCATTGCACCCCAGCTTCTATAGAATACTATGAAAATGGGGTGGGGTGTAGTAGTGCTCTGAAAATAGACTAAAACCAGAACTCTTGGATCGGACTAAAACTCTCCCTAGGGACCACTCACTAGAGGTGAATGAGTAGGCTTGCGGGGGGGGGGGGGGCACTGTGGGGCATCCTATTTCAGGATTAGAAAAAAGAGGCACCAAAATAATTTTGGGGCTTTTGGTCCGCTTTAAAATAGTTCACTTCAAGGTAGGGCTGAATTAATAATTCTTGACCACCTGTCTTAATCTATTTCCATCTCAAAATACTTTCTGAATCAATAATTAAAGATTGTAAATCCAAAGTCAATAATAAGGCAGCAAGCAGCTCACCTGATGCCTGTTCCATGTGCCTCTCCTCTGTTTTATGCAGTGCTGGGTAGAAGATGTAGCAGAGCAGGGACTCCCAGATGTGCTCTCCTTTCAATTTTATTCTTCCAGGACCATGCAAAAAGTGCAACTGCTACTTTGCCCCCCTTCCCAATGAGTAACCCCCAACCCCTCTCCCACTATCACACATCATGAAATGAATTTCCCACATCCCCACCCATCAGCAGGATTTGAATAACCCACTTGTCTCTGATAATTTTATCTTTTCGGCGTTCGGGAGCAATATTTTCAGAAGCCCTTTGGTTTCAGCCTTTGTACAGGCCTAGTGTTCTGTGCAGTGTCCAGTGAGCATCGTGACTTTACACAGGTCCGGATGTAAAAAAGGTCAACCACTGACGTGCTTTACTGATTTTTATTTAAATAGCCAAACCCAATCCAGGGCTCACTTACCTGGCCCAGGCTGCATGTTCCCTCAGCACTTGGGGCTGCCAGAGCAAATTGACTGGTTAATTAGTCAATCACTGTGCAGTAGTATCATGGTAAGTCCTGCAGATTTAAACACGGAAGTGCTGCTCCCGGCAGGGGATCGTGTGCCCAGTGCTGGGCAGGTGAACCCTGTTGGGTCTGTTTTATCTGATTAGCTACTAGTATTGTGAACCATTGCGGCAACCTAGCTGTTGTTAGTACTGTGCAAACCAAGGAACCAGGACCAGGGGCTGTTAGAATCCTCTATTCATTTGATTTGTAGATATTTTCAAACCATTATGAGTATAACAGTTTCCATTTGATTTATTAAATGTCATCACAAAACTTACAATGCTACGGTTGTAATTTTACAGTCGTCCACAGACCTGCATGTATGATATTGGGCAATCAGAAACAAGCAAGTACAGCTAAGGTCCCCCTCCCAACTACTTTTGTTAGAGTTCCACACTGTTCCATGCTATTTAGGGGGGGGGGGTATAATCTCTCATTAATTTGACTTGTTAAAAAATAACAAGTAATAAATAAAAAAAAAAAAATAACAAAAATAATAAATAATAAGTCAAATGAATGGGATAACTTACTTTGCCTGCAAACCTGCAGGAGCTATATTGCCCCAAACAAATTGGTTAAAAAATAGTTAGAGGGTAGAGATGGTTAACGTCTAGAATAGATTCCAGGAACACCATCTTCATATTGATAGGTTGGGAATAACTTTAGGCGGCAGCTGCCCGACTTGGTCTTCTGGGAAAGTCTAGGAGTCTGATCATAGGGCAGATCTAATAGGAATGGCAATGTTCTCTCATTTATCAGTTAATAAGCCTTTGGCCTGTCAGGAATTTTTCTGTAATCTTTAACTGATTAAAATGACAAGTCTGAACATCGCTATGTGCCCCCTGGAAGATAAGTTGAGAGAATCAGGCCTTTAGAAACAATCTGATCCCTGTACTGTATCCTTCGGTTTGAACAGCTATCCAGTTTAGAGGTGGCCTTTGGGGAATGGCAAACAGAAGTCCCTGACTTGGACCAGGAGAATTGAGAAGAGGTCCCTAAATCAGCAGCTAAAGGCAGGGACAGACTGGTCCTGGTCAAATAGCTGCATCAAGCCTATTGCACCCCATGTGATGCAAATGGGTTCCTCTACTTCAGATGAGTGTATTAGATACCTGAATGCCCCAGACTAGCTTGTTTCGGCACATGATCTGGAAGTGCCCTTCTGTAGCTGGCTTCTTGCAAGAAGGGTTAGATTTTATCACTAGGAAAGTTGATATACTGCTTGGGAAAGCTGCCTCTCTGTGCTAGCTAGATGTGAGTGACCTTATGGTAGAAAAGTCAGGTTACTTATGTATTATGTCAGGAAATGCTTGTTGGCGTTTCCCACCTTATCGGCCTGGAAAGGCTTAATCAATGACAGGAAGGAGTATTATAAAATGACCTACAACCTCAAACATTTATGAAAGTGTGTGACCCGTGGTTAAACATAAAATCAAAATATGCAATAATGGTTGTTTGCTGTTAAGCCGGGTACTGGTCCTGCTTGACATGGGTGGACAAGCTTTTGGGGTGGACAAGCTTTTGAGGTGCTTCTCTTATCAGGTCATATGAAAGGTTGTCCACCAGTTCTTTGGCACAATAAAAAAGCAGGGCCGGTACCCGGGTTAACAGGAAACCACTGGTATTGTATATATCCTTTTTATGCTTATTCCTTTCAGGGGACTGGTGGAACCCCATTGATACTGATTGCTGATATATATGTACAACACATTAGAAGCTTTAAGCCCTTGGTTAAATGCCACATGACTATGAATCCAGACAACTTCCCTTCCTTTTGTTTAGACCTCGTGCCCACAGTCGGATTCTATCCCACATTGGATGAAACCTTCTAATTTGTTAAAGACCAGTGCCTAGATTCAGTAAGCTTGGCTTAAAATACCTATGAAAATAAGGACTGTCTTTTGCTTCATTTCAGAATAAGGCGTGAAATAAAATAAGGTATGATTCAGTGAAAGGAGGTTGTTAGAGCATGATTTGCACTTAAACCGCAACATATTTTTTATTTGTTTTTAAAAGTAAATCTTAAGTAATTTCTAGGTTTTACAGCTGCTGAATCCTTATACCTCCCCGGAGTGAATGTTGTGTGTTAATAACCATTATGTGCATATTTGAGCATTTATAAACCCCTATAATGTTCTTTCTTCTTTAAATCATTTCTAATTTAAACTCATGTTTTATTTTTAAATAAAGCATGAAATGACCAATACTTTTAAGAGATATTTTAGGGAAAGTTTACTACATTGACCTTTGCACTGAGGTCATCAAGCCAGTAGCTCTGCACTAATCATTTTTTAATACATGTACTTGTATAATGTATGTGTAAATCTAAATATATATATATAGATATTATTATTTTCTTCCCAAATCCCAAGGAGACCCCCCACCCCTTTATAATAAGTACAAATGATGACATCAACAAACACAACCAAAAGGTTGAATTTTATACTTGATATTCAAACAGCGGGATTTCATGCGCTGTTACAACGGGATTATCACGTCTATATCTTGTGCCCAACATAAAAGGTTGGCTAACATTAAGAGCTAATGTCTCTCTGTACTTAGGTTTTGGAAGATGTATTACAGGAAGTCATTTTTATGTGTGACCTTCTTAGTCTTAAGAGGTTTTGTCTATAAACTGTGTCTATTCTAAAACATTACAGAGAAGAGAACATTCTGTGAAGGTGTGTATCACTCAACAATTACTATGTTACAAGTTAAACAAAAAGTGGTATGAGCTTGTTCTGGTGCTTGTCTTCATCATTTATGAGTGTACACAGTGTATGTCAGTAAAATCAAAGTTTACCAGCCATGGCTGGCTAAAAGAAGTAGAGCTACTGTAGCTCAGTCTATCTTCTAGGATGAACCAGTACTACCACAGGAAAGGCGCCTATGTTAGAGTACCAGTGATGATAAAGATGTATTGTCATTTACTAAAAGCGTTTTCAGTATTTACGCTATTTTGTGGCTTAAATTGTGAAAATATGAGCAAAAACCTTTTGCTACATACATACAATTTATGGCCTTACATAAACAGGGACAAGAAGGTGTTTACTACGGGTAGCAAATTCATTTGGATAAAACTGAATTGCAAATTCAAATGTATTTTATGATGATGACGTGCAATTCAGAAAAGTGGTCATGTAATAAATCTCAAAAGATTCACTCAGCTCTATCAGTCAACCAGTTGCAACAATTTCCAACTTTGTACTTATACATCTATTGTATTTGGGGCATGTAGCAGTTTCCTAAACTATTGTCCCCAGATGAACAGGTTTTTATGTAATGTACTATCTGGCATAAAAGCGTAAGTAGCATTTGACACCCGTGGATTGCTTGATGATCTTGTATCAGAGCCAATGCTTATTCCACTTACCCCTTACCTTTTACTCTTCTCTCCTTGTTGTATTTACTGTTCCTTTCTTCCTTGTCTCTTTTCATTTCATCACCTTCTATTTATCAGAAATATTAACGCCTCCTTCTAGTGACCATATGTTATATCAGATATGCAATTGATATATATGTTATAGTCTGTTATACTGTATACTGTGAAAACAGGAAAAAATGTAAGTAGTTATTGAGTTTGAATTGTGACTAAACAATGTTTGCATTCCTTAATCTTATTTATGATGAGACATGAAGTTGACATATGTGAAGATAAGTCTATAAATCAGTATGCTCTGCCACCTTGTAACCCCTATTGTTTTACCCAGAAAGCAAGAAAATAAGCACTTAAAAGATAATTTATTAATATGTACAATGCTCTGTATGTAGGGCGTCAGTTGCACCGTGGTTGTATTGATACTGTCATTGTGTTCTTTTTGTTGAAAGCAATGCAAAATGCAAAACTTAAAAAAATGTATTATATGTAGAATGCTCATCATTACCTACGTGGGAAAGCTTTTTTCATTTTATTGAATATCTTTAGGATCTACCGCATTGAAAAATGACTGCAGTTCACTTGAAGAATGTATCTCCCAAAACCCAATCAAACATGGAACAAACAAGGAACAACAGAGTGAGATGGGTGTTATTGAAAACTTCCCAAATTTTGCCATTCCCCTGGGGTTTTATTTTAGTGTTTTGAAACTTACCTTCCCAGACGCGACAAACTCCAGCATCCTTGATTCTTTGATGCCCTCTGCAGGGCAGGACCATATTGAAAGTCTCTGGCCTCCCAGCAGATACTCTGCCATTCCCTGATCTCACAGTTGTGCAGTGTCATTGCAAAGGCTGAAACAACACTAGCAGGCTGATTTATCATTAGCGGCAGGTAGCCACAGATGAGCGTCTGTAGCAGGCATTTTCAGAGCGCCCACTAGTAGTCGCTGTGTTCGGCCGTGAGCCGCTACTTTATAGCGACTCAGTCGCTGTTCAGTAATGTTGAATACATTGTGAGGAGTCGCTATTTGACCAGTACAGCGCTGTATGGGAGCGCATGTTAGCGACTGCTCATAGCGACCGACTCACACCATATTCTGCAAAACAGCCTCACAAATCTCAGGCGCTGAAAAATATTTGTTTGAAGCCCAGAGCGCAGGAGGCGGTGTGTTTAAAGTCTGTTTTTCAGCATCTATCCACTAGTAACAAAGCGAAAACTTATGGAATTACATTGTAACAACATTGTAACATGAACACTTTAATGCCAGACCTGTAATGTCATTTCTGAGGAAATATTTAAAAAATGAAAAAATTATGAAAAAACTGCTTTTTCAATGCCAGGAGAGGTGACAGAATTATTTGTGATTTTTTGGGCCAAAAAACACCCGTTTAAAGAGAAGAAAAGGATCGTCCATTGAAATGTATGGGAGAGCGTCAGGTAGCGAGAGGTCATACCTGGCGCTGTGCAAGGCTGAACGCTGGCGCTGTTCGCTGAGGCTGTAAAAATGATGAATCAGACGCTACATGGCGCTATCCCAGTCGCTAAACAGATTCTGCTTGATAAATGTGTAATTGCGTGCCGTGTCCGGCGTTGACCAGTCGCTATCAGTCGCTACCTCTCATTAACCAGGCGCTACCTGATGCTATCCCTTCTTAAATAAGGGCCTAGGAATACAAGCCACAAGAGTTAAAGAGCAGCTAGTTTAGTCGGCTACACCAGTCTTGGTTTTCCTGCCCTAATGGTGGCCTTGCATAATTGGATCAGTGTTAGAGGTAAACTTACCTGAAGCTTTTGGGTGGGCCCATATAGGATCACTTGTGCTGCCTCAAAGATAGCTTGGGGTCAGTGCTTGGGACCAACCAATTTTTTACCATTATGTCAAGTACAGAGTAGTAAATGTTATATATATGACAAGGACAACAGAATAAGAAAGATATAAGAATTATATTATATTATCTATTGCAGGGACATTAAAGGGGTAGTGACTGACTACAATTTATAAACAATGGGTCACCTGCATCCTTCCATCAGTGTTCAATATAACAACAACGTATGTAATCAAGGTACCTCGTACACCTATACCTACTGCTTAAGAGAACAAATATATCATTTCATGATTATAATTAATTAAACAATTATGCTCTTATGCTTGCATATAGGGTATTGATAAAGCCCGGGTGGGGCGAAACATGTTTACCCAGGAGTCTGCATAAGAAAGAAAATGGATGAAAATGAAATTAAGTGCCATATGAGATTATATCTTAATGTTATTTGAGTTTTTTAAAGTAATGTGTACAATATGAAATGATTTTAACAAATATGAAATAAATAGTTTTTTATATGTATTATGTCCGATGTGGTCAAATACAAAGGCTCTTTATACGATGGGGAATGCCTAGTCCCCATAAAAATAGATATGGTATTATGGACCTGTATTTGTACCAATGCCAATAACAAACAACATATAGTGCGTGGTCACTAAATATGTGAACAAACCTTAGAGCAGTGATACTCAACTGGCGGGCCTGGGTCCTAATGCATACCTCAGTGACAAATTTCCGGACCCCTGCCCTGAGAGCCCTGCACTTCTGTGCTTCTTCTCCCAGCTCTCTCTGCATCCCTCTTCCTTACAGCTTCTCTCCCATTCATCCTCTCCCCCCCCCCCAGCTATATCTATCCATCCTTGTTACCAGACCTTATTGCCAGTAACATTTTGGGCCTTAGTCCTCCCCTGTACACAGCCTGCACAGAATGCAAAGGGGCAGGGGGGTTAAAGCAGTGTGCCGCGGGCCAGAGCTGTTGGTTCTATGGAGCCCAAAAAGCTTTCTTTTTCTCAGCAGCGTTTTTCGTTTTGCCTGGGAAATCTATAGCCCCTCCCCCAGTGTGCTTATTTCTAACTATCCACCCCCACGACAGGCTTCCACCCAGACCTTCACCTCTCACCGGATGCCTTTAAATTGACTTTTACAAGTGGTTGAGTACCCCTGCCTTAGAGTTGCCTTTTTTCTTTTGGGATTAAAAGAAATGATAGACTTATAATACACAGGATATTATGACTAAGACGTGACAGAAGTTACACATTGATACTGGAATACACTAGAAACCTCTGCGAGTATACAATTGAAAGAAAACGGAATATTTATTTAGTTTCTTTGCTATGTTTTCTGTGAATTCCAATCTGTGTTTTCCATATTACATGGCGGTTCAGGATGGAACAGATGTGCAAGGCGAGGAATAAACCGCCTGTGCTCCTGCATCCGGGGAAAGTAAGCACTGGGCTGTTTTGTCATTTACAGTAATGAATTGCACTGTTTTCGGCTTGTAATTTGGGATCAATTTACAAGCAGAATGGGAAGTCATTTTCCGCCACCTCCTCCTTCTTTCAGTTAATGGGGCCTAAGTGACATGAGGTGGCCCCTGCTGCCCTCCTGAGAGGCTGAGGAAGGTGGCCTGGCATTCCACACTTGGTCACGCTACCCGGGGAGCCACACAGTAGCCACACAATCACATCAGGAGATGCACTTGTTGAATGTCTCCTCTTACCATAAACACAGAGGTCAGAAGGGACAAATGCTTTTCAAAGGCAACGACTTTTGAAGTGATTGTTTTGGCTGTTGTGTCCTCGCTGTGTCCTTCTGTGCTGTGTTTGGTGTGTAAGCAAAGAGAATGGGATTGCACCTATTGCAGGGCTTCATAAAGAAATGTAAATGTTCTCTGGTTAGAGCGTTTGAGCAGATAATGACACAAATGTATACAGTAGTAGTCCGCTAAGTGTCATACACAGAATTTAACTTTCCCAGGTTTTGTTCCCTGAGCATCTCGAAGCGGGAGTCCCTACTGAGTGAAACCCCCAAGAAGCCAGAAAAAACTCACCTGTCCAGGCTCCAATGGAGCATGCGCACGCTCTTATCCAATGTGAGCTGCCTGCTGTGACTACATCAGTCGGCAAGCGGCCCTCAATTACTAGATTGGGGAGCGAGAGCTATCTGAATGGCGAGCCCTATCTGAATGACAGCCTCCTGCCAAATGACGTAGTCATAGCAGATGTCTCTCATTGGACAAGAGCCCGCACATGAACTGTTGGAGATGGGAAAGGTGAGGGGGGGTTCACACAAGCCTCCTGCCGGCCCTGGAAGCTTTGAGATTCCAGGCCGACCACTGCTGGGTTTTGCTCAGCTATAATGTCCCTTTAATATTTTTTTAAAAGGGAAGTGTGGGCTTAAAACTAATAATACATACCTTCTAGTTCTAATACAGCTAATCAGTACTGGCCCTGTGTGTAAAGTGTTACTGCAATATTGCATACTTACTTAGACCACAGATCCTCTGTTCTGGTCGAGTCCAGCCATGGCCTGCAGATTCATTGCTAGACCCCTTGCCAGTTTACACACTGCTCTCCTATCACACAAATCAGCCCCTGTGCTTGCCTCGCAGGGTCCTGTCTACAACAGGAGGCCAGTTTTTGTGATAGGACAGCAGTAGCCAGTGGACCAGAGAAATGGCAGAAGGTGTAAATCATAACGTATGGTCTAAGCATTTTTCCACATGTGACCAAGAGGGACCAGCTTCACTGGAACTATAGTATGCAGTAACAAAACCTGGGCATTTCACTATCTCAGGTTTTGTTCCTCCTGCCTCGAACATCCCGATTTGGGATGCCACGGTTTATGTGTCTCCCTAGATCACCCATAAACTCACCTTTCCTTTGCTCCCACGATGCATGCCTGGGCTGCCGGCCAATCACCAGCACGCATTCCATTCAGCTTTTGCTTTGCCGTTCTGAGCTCTGAGCTGAAACTGGGATGCCTCAGAAAAAAGGGAGACCACCAGCCCTAGATTATTTTTACACTTTTGGCTGGTGGTTGTGACTCTTTAACAAGTGGCCATAGATTCCCTTTTAATACATGCTTGTTAGTATTTGCAGATTTGAGAGAGTGGATAAGTGAAAGGTTTTGTTGCCCAATCCCTGTACTAATTTGCCCCCATGTTTGAAGTTTTCACTTTCAATATATATTTTTATTGATATATTGCATAGGTTATGCTCACATACAACTTATCTAATTGCATAGGAACTGTGAGTAATAAGTATGAATGTATAATCAATGTGATGCAGGACCAGCTTCAGGTTTACGTGGGCCCCTGGTCGATAGTGTCTCAGTGGGCCCCCCAGTGAGGCATGACGCTCCATAAATGTAGTAAAGTTGCATGTATGGTGAAGAATAGAAAGAACCAAAACATGCCCCTCTCTGACAGTCCTTAGCTCTGGTTACTGCACAGCCTTGCATCCTGTATAGGGGCTACTTAGAGTAGAGGGAATGGGCCCTCTCAAGGGACAGTGCCCCGGGACCTGCACGGGTAAGCACAGTACTGATACCTGCCCCGATGTGATGTGTTCCTAATAAACTAATGACTACATTAAAAATTCCCTTTTTTTCTCACATAGAAAATAAAATCCTAATGATAACTGGTTTAGGCAAATGTGATTCATGTGATTAGGGTGATATAAATACATCCGTAAGGCTTACACATACTTGTTTTTATATATATTCCTAGTATGTCACACACCCCACTTCCAAAGATCCATGACACTTGGGAAACCGGCCTGTAGAGGGCGATCTTGCAGAGATGACATGGAAAAAGGAGCCCCTCCTGGTCCATAAGTACCGGGTTCCTCCCACTATTCCCCAGTCTTTTCGTCTCTGCAGTCGGTGAAGCATTCAGAAGATGACTCTCCTTCAAGCTGCAGGTAGCCGGGTTGCTCTGTGCCCTTTTTTTCTATTTCTGTCTGAATCTTTTTAACCTGTTGGGTTATATTGTATGCCTCCCAGCCCTGGCTGTATGTTTCAGGCAAAAGTAGATACACCTTCTGGTGTATACAGGAGTTTTTGCTCCTCCGTGAGACCCAAAAATTGGGTAGGCGGCTTCCGGGTTGGCTTCCGGATTTATAAATCCCCTTGTGCCTGATGGGTGCATTTCTATCCTCTCCCCTTTAGTTCTCCTTTAACCCTGCTGGGTAAGAAGGAGGGGGGGGGGGCTTTATTTGGGCTTATTGGTCACCATGCAAGTAAAAAAAAAAAAAAAAGAAAAGGGATATATATATATATATATATATATATATATATATATCTTATATATTGTTATATATTTAGAAGATTACAGTTAATAGGGAATGTTTGTACCTAAAATTCCCTATCTCTGACTAAACAGCATTCATTTGGCATTGTTAATTTTTTTTTGAATTTCCCTCCATTCTTTGGCATCACGTGATCCCGGAAGTGGGCGGGGCTTCGGCGCGCAGTGTCATTTTAGTCATAGAGCACGCTGATGTGCTCTGTTTGTCTTCCTGGCTCCTGCTGACGTCAGGGGGCGGGGCTTCGGCGCGCAGCGCCATTTTAGTCATAGAGCACGCTGATGTGCTCTGTTTGTCTTCCTGGCTCCTGCTGACGTCAGGGGGCGGGGCTTATCGGTGCGTCCTTCTCTTAGCCAGCGTTTCCGGCTGCTTCCCTGCGGTCTTCCCTCGTTGTGCGAGCTGGTCGCCTGGTGCTGTGAGTACCCTTCAGCTTGTCTGAAGGGAGTTTTCTGCCATTTTTAATGCTTTGTTCATTTATTGTATATTTTGTGCATTGGTGACTGTTTGTTTTTTTCTGTAGGCGGAAACTCCTTATTTATAAAGGGGGTTTCTCCTGGTCCTTAGCCCTTAAGCCTTATTTGGGGGTCCATTTGTGTTTCAATCCTCCCACCTGGGACTATTTAAAGGGGCATCCCGGGTAGCAATTGCGTAAAACCCATATATACTTGGCGACTATAATCAATTATAGTATAATACTAAACATCATATGGAGGCATCTCAGGATAATGGGCATGCAATTACCTTGGCACAGACTCGGCAATGTTTTGGATGTGGGGCATCCCTTGTTGGGGATTACGCAATTCTTTGCGTCCCTTGTGCACAATTAACCATTATGCAGCAAGCTGGGGCCCAGGCTTCAGGGTCTGCGGCTACTGCCTCTTTCCCTACTCCGCCGTTTCTTGTCCGTACCCCCAGTGATATTGTCATGGGTGGTGAGTCGCATTCTGATTTATGTGCCAGATTGGCTCATCCTGAAAAATGTATGTCTACCTCTGTGGCTAAAAAGGCCTCAGCTAAAAGAAGGCATTTGACTCATGCCGACTCGGCAAGTGAGTTGGACAATTGCGAATTGCTTGATTGGTCTGACCCTTCTCAGTTAGAAGAAGGGGAATTATATGAGGATTCAGATGTTTCTGACGAACAGCAATTTGTTGGTACTGAAATTGAGCAGGGTGAAGAGAGTGTTGTGGATATCCCAAAAGCCTCCTGAAGTAGTCCCTCTTAAAAGAGGGGAATTCTTTGGAGCCTCTAAACCTCATTTAGAATTTCCAAATCAAAAGCATTTTGATGATATTATTCTTAAAGAATGGGAGAAGCCTGCACGGCTTCCTGGCATTCCCTTGGGCTGGGAAAAAAAATATCCCTTTCCAGCTGATACGGTTAAACGTTGGTCATCACCTCCTGAGGTGGATGCCCCTGTACTTAATTTATCCAATTCTTCTGTGTTGCATTCTCCTGACTCCACTACACTTAAAGATGGAGAGGACAAACGCATTGATCAATTGGCGTGCCACGCTTTTTCCAGTGTAGGCTCGGCCTTGCGGCCTGTTGGCGCTTCGGCGCTTATGTCGAAGCTATTAGGTCTGTTGTGAGAGGCCTAATGAATAACTCAGGGCTTGATCCGGCCTCTGATGAGTATGCCGCTCTTAAGCGATGTGAGATGTTTGCATCTTTTGTACTTTCTGCTTTGGATGATACTCTGCTCATGTGCAGCAGAACCTCTGCCTTGTTAATCGCCATGTGGCGGTCAGTATGGTTGCGGCAGTGGGCGGCGGATGTTGTAGCCAAGAAATCGCTTACAGCGCTTCCGTTTGTGGGATTGCGCCTATTTGGAGAAAAATTGGATTCTGTCACTAAAGGAGGTAAATTACCTCAGCGTAAGAGACAACGTCGTTCCTTTCGTGGAGTGGCTTCCTTTAGCCCTTCCTTTCGGGAGTCCAGATTCGGCCTTTTCAGCCTCTAGAGGGAATGCATGGAATAGAGGAAGAGGATGTGGCCGTCCAAGTCAGAATTGGGGGTCCAAAACCAAATCTGCCCTAAGCCTGCTCAACAATGAAGGGATGCCCTCACCCTTACGGGTGGGGGGACAGCTGCGGTTCTTCTTCCAGGTCTGGGTTCAGGAGGTATCAGACAATTGGGTTCTGGAAGTAGTTTCTTCCGGTTACAAACTGGAATTCGAGTCCGGCCTCCTCCCAGATTTTTCATGTCCCGGATGCCATCAGATCCGGCAATTGCGCAGGGATTGCGGGCAGCAGTAGCGAATCTGTTAAACATGGCTGTCATCTGCCTAGTGCCTCCAGCGGAAAGGGGTTTGGGGTTTTACTCCAACCTATTCATGGTACCCAAAAAGGACGGCTCTGTTTGGCCTATCCTAGACCTAAGGAGACTCAGTCAATTTATCCATTTCAGAAGATTCCGCATGGAGTCTCTGCGATCAACGATCGATGCTCCCCGTCAGGGGGACTTCATGACATCCATAGACATCAAGGATGCTTATTTGCACATTCCTATTTTTCCGGGTCACCAGAGATTTCTCAGGTTCTCGATAGAAGACCAGCATTATCAATTTGTGGCCCTGCCATTCGGCCTTACCTCGGCCCCAAGAGTCTTTACCAAGATGCTGGCAGGAGTGATGGCTATATTCAGGGTCCAGGGCATCCGCATTGTGCCTTTTCTGGACGATCTTCGTATCGCGGCCTCCTCCCTCGAACAATCAAGTTGGACACCAGGACGGTGGTCTCTACGCTAGAGAGATTCGGATGGGTATTAAGTTACCCCAAATCCTCTCTCTGTCCGTCCAGGGAAATTCCCTTCCTGGGCCTGATTCTGGATACATTTCAGGCCAAGGTTTTTCTTCCTCAGTCCAAAATGGTTCTGATTCAGGACTTGATTTGTCTATTCTTGTCCAACCCTCGTCAGTCTATCCGTCTAGGGATGAGACTAGTGGGATTGATGGTAGCTGCATTCGAGGCAGTCCCGTTTGCCCAGTTTCACATAAGGACGCTTCAGCTCTTCCTCTTGGCAAAGTGGGACAGGTGCCCACTATCATTAAATCAGACTTCTCTATTGTCTCCCCACGTTTTGCAGTCCCTTCAGTGGTGGTTAATATCGCACAACCTCCAGAAGGGCAAGTCATTTCTGATTCCGCGTTGGGAACTGGTTACCACGGATGCCAGCCTGGTGGGCTGGGGGGGCTTCTGGAAGAAGCATCAGTTCCAAGGATTGTGGGGGCCTCAGGAGGCTCATTCTCCAATCAACGTATTAGAGCTTCGGGCCTTACGTCTTGTTCTACTTCGACTGACCCATTTCTTACAGGGTCTGCCAGTTCAGATTCGGTCAGACAACCGGACAGCTGTTGCATACATCAATCACCAGGGAGGGACTCGCAGTTGGGGTGCCCTCCGGGAAGTGTCTCTGATCCTTCAGTGGGCAGAGATCAGTGTTCCCTGCATATCAGCAGTTTACATTCCGGGGATAGAGAATGTGGAGGCAGACTCCCTGAGCAGGGGATGTTCTAGCCAGGGAGAATGGTCTCTCAATCCAAGGGTCTTTCAGTTCCTCTGTCACAAGTGGGGGACTTCACGGTTGGACCTGTTTGCTTCTCGTCACAATCACAAGCTGCCAGCTTTTGTGTCTCTATCCCAGGATCCTCTGGCAGTGGCAGCGGATGCCATGTCTCTGGCCTGGAAGGATCTGGGGTTCCTATATCTGTTTCCCCCATTCTCCATGATCAGCAAGGTGGTGTGCAGGTTAGCACTGGAGGAGGCGCCAGCAATTCTGGTGGCACCAGGGTGGCCAAGACGTCTGTGGTACGCAGACGTCGTAAGGCTGGCAGTGCATCGGTTCCATCTGCCTCTTCTTCCAGATCTCATCACTCAGGGTCAACTTTGTTACCCCAATTTACAAACGCTGGCTTTGACGGCATGGCTGCTGAAGTCTCCATCTTGAAAGAAGAAGGTCTTTCTGATGCGGTTATTCAGACTCTTATTAGAGCTAGGAAGAAGTCTTCCTCTGTCATTTATTACAGGACTTGGAGGTCCTATATTGATTGGTGTGAATCCAGGGCTTTGCCCTGTAGAGTATTTTCTATTCCTAGAATTCTGGAATATCTGCAACGAGGTCTGGATATGGGATTCCAGATTAGTACTTTGAAGGGGCAAGTTTCTGCCTTGGCTATTTTCTTCCAAAGATCGTTTGCTCTTCATCCTTTGGTTAAGACTTTTTTCCAAGGAGTCGCGCATGTGCGGCCTCCCAGAAAGCCTATACTTCCTGTTTGGGACCTTAACCTGGTGCTTTCAGCTATGCAGGCCGCTCCCTTTGAGCCATTGCAGGATATTCCTCTTCCTTTTCTTACTCAGAAGGTTGCCTTTTTGGTTGCTATTACTTCTGTCTGCCGAGTTTCTGAACTGGCGGCTTTGACTATTCAAGCCCCTTATTTTGAAAGGCATCAAGATAAGGTTGTTTTCCGTTTTAAACCGGATTTCCTTCCTAAGGTGGTGTCTGCTTTCCACCTAAATCGGGATATAGTTCTTCCTTCCTTGTGTCCCAAACCTAGTAACGACAAGGAAAGGGTCTTACATTCTTTGGATGTAGTTCGTTGTGTTAAGTATTATTTAGTTACTACCTCGGCCTTCCACAAGGCGGATGCCTTTTTTGTTGTGCCTTCTGTGCCCAAGAAGGGTTTTGCTCCTGCCAAATCGTCCCTTAGTAAGTGGATACGTCAGGCCATCATTGGGGCCTATATGGCTAAGGGGAAGGTTCCCCCTTTTCGTGTCACCGCTCATTCTACTCGTGCTATTGGAGCTTCTTGGGCTTTTCAGCACCAGGCTTCTGTTGAACAAGTTTGCAAGGCTGCGACTTGGTCTTCTGTGCATACTTTTTCTAAGTTTTACAAGGTTGATGTGCGGGCCTCAGCGGATGCTGCTTTTGGCCGAAAAATTCTGCAAGCTGCAGTAATTTAAGTTATGCATTATTCCTTGGGGATCCCCACCCATTTTAAACACTGCTATTGGATGTCCCAAGTGTCATGGATCTTTGGAAGTGGGGTGTGTGACATACTAGGAATAATACCATTTTGTGAATACTCACCTGTAAAATGGTTATTACGAGTATGTCACACACCCCACTTCCCCCACCCTTTTTTGTTCTAGGGATCCTTTATATGGTGATTATTATTTTCAAATTATTCTTCATTTATTGAATATAATTGGCTCTTCCTGGTTCTCACTGCTTTCTTAAAAGACTGGGGAATAGTGGGAGGAACCCAGTACTTATGGACCAGAAGGGGCTCCTTTTTCCATGTCATCTCTGCAAGATCGCCATCTACAGGCCGGTTTCCCAAGTGTCATGGATCTTTGGAAGTGGGGTGTGTGACATACTCGTAATAACCATTTTACAGGTGAGTACTCACAAAATGGTATTTTTATTCTTATAAACAATTAACTAAATAATAATGAAAACTTTTTGGCATAAGCAAAGGGGGGGGGGGGCAGAAAATAAAATATAATATAATGAAAACAAGCAAGTGATATGTATTCAAAACAAGCTATCCAACTTATTTCATTATGTTTTGAAGTTTTACCCCTGCCCCCCCCCCCCCAACCTTGACACTGTATTTCATTTAAAATGTTTAATAGGATTAGACAAGTATAACAAAATGAAAACAGGGGTACCATAGGTCAGATGTTACCTAGAGCAGGGGTTCCCAACCAGTGGGACTAGTACCACTGATGTAACATAAGATCCAATCAGGTGGTTCTGGACAAGCTGCAGACTAACCTGTACCCCAATCAAATCTGCTGCCATCTATACTTCTCCCAGGTCTGGTTTTACTCAAGTACAAAACTGCTCCAAAGGTGATGAAAATGCATTATTTGGTGTGTTTCATTCACTTCTAAATGCCTATATTGTGTGTTTTTACCATGGTTTTAGGTGACTGACAAATCACAAACACGGCACTTAGTGGTACTTGATATAACTGGAAAATGGAAAGTGGTACTTGATGAAAAAACGCTGGGAACACCTGACCTAGAGGGCTTTTGCCCCTCCCCTGCCTCTTTAGTGCTGCCCTTAAAACATGCCCTGGACTGCCTAATGGGAAATACAGCCCAGCTCATGTGTAGGAATCACCCAGCTCATTCTCCCACCCTCATCATACTTTACCTTTTATCATTGTCTTTGTTTGTTTTTACCATGTAATCATCACAGATCTCTACCCTTTTCAGGACCCTGGTCATAGGGAATAAGAGTTCAAACCCATTATCTACCTGTTTATACCACAGCCATGTAATATGCAGGTCAAAGCCTAACTCCGGCCAAAACTTTTTTCATTTTAGACCCACTAATGTGCACTGCTGGAGAAAAGCCATAAATATCACTAAAACCAGGAGGCTAGCACTGGAACATAAACCTATACTTTGTATTGGCTACCAGCTTTGTTGCGAATTATCTTGTGGTTTTTACTGGTAATAGTCCACAGCCAGTGCTTCCGATTGGAGTATCGCTTAGGTGGCTGGCAGAAGTGCTTCTAAACCCCCTGCAGAAAAGAGAGTAGCGAGTAGGGTATAATAGGAGGGTTTCAGTTGCTGTAGAGGAAGTCTGTGTCAAAGAGCCAATACTTTAGTCTGCTTAAAAGGGTCAATGAAGGCAAAATCAAAAAAGGGGCAAAACTCACATGTAGAATTGCTCTATCACAGCACTGTTGGCTGAATTTCACCCATTTTCTCACCCCCCCCCCCAGCCAGCTTAATGCACACCCCTGCTTCCATTCATACCTGCGGACCAAGTACTTGCTGTATGTGACCCTATGGCAGAAATGTAGCCTCACTCTCTGTCTGCACTGTCCAAGCAGGGAATATAACTAACAAAAACCTGACCAGATTATATTCTTTTTTCCATTTTTGGTGCCTGCACAAAAAGTGTTTTAATTGGATCACGTACAGCCAATAGAGTAAAGGAACACTATCGCGAAAAATGGCCCAATGATAAATAATGATATGTAAATATGCTAGATGGCAAGTGGAGAGGTCACCCCCCCCCCCCCCCGATACACTCAAAAACCTGTCATCCCTAGATTTGATTCCTACCATAAGAGAATAAACCACAAGCTTGGCGGGAGTTTTATTCAGTTCAGGTGTATAAGTGACCCCTCCTCTCATTAGCTGATGTGTTTATATGGATTTTGAATAACAATAGTGCTCCTTAAGCTGGTTCTAATTGGGGCCCACTCAATTTAAATTAAAACACCATATCACTTTAGACTGTAAGTTCCAAGGGCAGGGCTCTCTTTCCTATTGTGTCCTGTGTCCACATTTGGTTTGAACCTCAGAGCATCTAGTTTGGATTGGTCCCTGTCCTATATGTTTTACCTAATTACTATATGTTTTACCTATTTATACCTTGTAAAGCGCTACGGAAGATGATGGCGCTATATAAATAAATAAACAATAATAAACAATATCTCTTCACAGTGTAGTTAATTTTAGTTTGTGGTTCAATAGTTACATTGTTGGCTGGCAAATTGGGTGTGATGAAGATGGGAGTGGTCAGGGCATTAGGTTTTGTCATTATAAAGAAAGATGTCTATGCAGGCACCTTAAATTCAAATCTGCCAATGGTGACTGCAGTTTACGTTTTCAAAAAACACCTTTTTGATATCCTTTTTAAAGAACCTGCCATAAGCCAGGCATGGAGGCTGCTTGCGCTAGATGGCTGTGGGGTGGACTGGCCATAGGGAGACCCAGGAGAATTCCCGGTGGGTAGCACTGCTTTGGGACAGTCTGGGCTGCTGCTTCTAACACCCCCCATCCAAATCCTGCCTCTCTAATCTTCCCTCTCAGTGCCCCTGTATGTGGCCCTAATGTACCACATCAAACAAATAAACCCAGCTCCTGTTCTGCCCCCAATGTTATAGTCTCAGCATCATGGTTGTTAGGACCATTTCTACCCCTGCTACATTATCTGCCCCTACAATACTAAGGATACCTTCACACCAATGTGAAGTGTTTGCACTAGTGGTTTTCTTGCAATCACAAAATCAGTCAGTCAAAAAACGCAACCAGCCCTGCAATTACCACACGCACATCTGAAAGCCATAGGTTACTAACCTCAAGCGGTTTGCTATCAACCTACAAATGCTCTGGTGTAAAAGTAGCCTAAAACTTCAGTACATCACAAGAATGGTCATATCTACCCCCGAAATTGGGTCATTAATTGTGCTCCGTAGCTTAGGCTATAACCTTAGCTTTGGAGCACACATGATGACTGACTCGAAAGCACATTAGCGCCAAGGCTCAGCGGGTATATCACAGAACAGTCATGGGCTTTCCAGGGGCTGGTAAAATCCGGGCTGATTCTTGGCCCCAGTTTCACACTGCCTGGCTGCAGAATTATATAGCCATCTTTCCTGCTGATAGGGCCCTAACCTGGCGCAAGCTATTTTCCTGTAATAATGGGAGTACACCTTGTTGTCAAAGGCCCACACCTATTCTGAGAAGTCTGTGTCTATGGCACAAAAATTAAAACCACTGTAAAACTCAACTCTGCTTCCCCCCACTTCTGTATTGGAATTGGTAAGCTGATCGCTTATTGTGCCATTTTAGGCTGAATCATGCTTATGTAACTTATTTATTGATCATAATAACATTAAAGTGGACCAACACCCAGGATTTTGACTATCCTGGGTTTTGGTCCACTTCGAGGGGGCACCCCGATCGGGGGTGCCCCGCTGTGTGAAACCCCCCAGAAAGCCTCAAAAACTCACCTCACCACGCTCCCACATGACCGCGCCGTCCAATCCCCGCCGACGGACAAGCGGGTGACAGCGACGGACAAGACAGCGCGTCCGCCGCCTCCCGCATGTCACTCTTACAGGGCGCGCGCCGGCCATTCACAAACGGCCGGCACGGGCGCGCGCACGTCTAGAGGGGGATAAGGTAAGGTTTTTTGGGGGTTTTGGGGGGGTTTCACCCCGCGGGACATCCCGATCTCGGATGTCCCGCGGTGAGGGAGGTGATCGGCCCAGGAATCTTATAGATTCCCGGGCCGATCACCCCTGGGTGTTGGTCCACTTTAAGTAACATTTGTTTGAATCATTGAATAAAATCATATATATAAGTGTTAGTAGTTTATTGTTTATTTGACTTGATTTTAGCAATGCACCAACCTAAGGACCTGCTGAATGAGATGATTACTTTGTTAATGTATTTTAAAGCATGAGGAAGACTCAGCTCCTGTACAAGGGAAGCCTGTTCAGTAGGTACTGGCCTCTGGGTCTGCTTTACTAGTTCACGCCTGCCATTCTACTTCTTTCCCACTCCTAAATGTATCTTTTATAACTCCTATGTGTTTTATTCTTTCTTATAATAGGTCTCTGCACCAATTCTTTCATCACATGTTCTCCATTCTCTTCGCCCTCCAGTTGTGTGTAGCTCTAGTAAAACAAAAATACACACAACAAATCCTGTAGTTACTACACAGAGGTCGTGGCATGCAATTTTCAGATAATGTACATTGCATGCCCCTAGGGCTAAACAGAACACTCAGAGATTCTCTGCATTGTCTTCTTTTAAATAAAAGCATTTTGCGACAACTAGATGATGCCGTTGATATAATAAAGCAACAAATTAATAAGGCTTGTATTCATTTTAGACACCTCTTCTGCATGTAGTGATGGCCTGTCCTTGGGTAGTAGGAGGGTGGATTATTGTTGACCGTTTTCTTCAAACACTTGATGACAATGTATTAGTATGTGTAAATATTTATATTGTGTTTGTGGTCACCAGTATAGTCTATATTTGATCGCCCTATATTGTACAGCTTGCTATCTTTAGACTTGAGGGCAATTGGCCAGCTTTCGAGGTTGGACTTGTGGGGTGGTCAATTAGGGCACTTGGATTTTGGAATACATACTGGGGGCAGCCTGGACGGTAGCCAAGGCTGCCAGCTCAGCTTAGTGTAAACGTTTTAGGTATGCGTGTCCACCAATATGTGACATTATACCCCTTTGTGATCTTTTGGTCCAGTCCTTTTTTTACATATGGGATGTTTGGGACCCATTTGGGCTATTCCATTAGGCTATGTATATATATGCAATAGGATGCTATATGGGGGGGGGTCTATTTGTGCTTTGTATCTTTGGGGCCCTGTGTATCTCAATTAAAGGGTATCCCATTATGGGGAAACCTTATTTATGGTTGTGAATAGATGGGAGCCGATATTGTATATACTCTAGTTAATTGGTTAGTAATTGGGGATGGGTGAGACGTGTGCTGGCTGGGGACCTGGCTGCTGCTGGCGTGCTGTGGATTAGTAAGACTTTGTTTACATGTTGTGTGTCTGTCTGTTTTCTACTCGGCTGGTCCTACTGCTATAATTAGCTGTTATTTAGTGAGATAGGTTTAGGCTATAATCACCAGAGCACTTTGCACTTTATTTGGGGCACGGGTTGAATTTGATATTTTGTCCCATGTGGCTAGTGAACATGGCTTCACTATATATTATTAGCAATTAATATTGTTGGATTTATTTTGGATATTTTGCACAAAAAATGTTTTTCTTTTTGTACTGTTTTTTCAAAACAAAAAAAAAAAAATATATATATATATATATATTTTTTTTTTTTAATACCAGCCCTGTACAGACACCACTCTATATATATAAATGTGATGTGTATATGCTGTATAGATCGGGCTCAGCAGCACCATATATTTTCATCTGTATATATATATCTGTATATATGTCTGTATATATATATATATATATATATATATATATATATCTGTTCCCTCCCAGTTTTCCATTTTTTCTCCCCCCCCCCCCCCTCAATTTATTGAATGTGTTTATGTTTTTTAACTTGATTTTAATTGTCCTGTCATTGTATATATAGATTTGTAACAATAAAGCTGTAGATATTTTTTCATAAATTAATGTAGTGGTGCCACTTAGTTTGATGAGGTTGGTATTTTTGGGGTGTTGTGGGATCCCTGGTTGTTTTTGCTAGTGATGGCAAATATATATTAAAAATGCTGTAAAAGCTTGCCTGTAAAAAAATATTATATCTTGTGGTATTCCAGCAGTCCATCTATAGTGAGCAAAGGTGTTGCAAATAACCAACACAGTTCACAGCTGAACATTTTGTAGTAAAGGTGAGAGAGAGAGAGAGAGAGAGAGAAGGGTCGATTCATAGCTGTGTGCTTGAATCTGCATGTGGAAACTTGCGCCCCGGTGCCTGATTCATGGCAACATGCACCCGAATGGAACGCACAAAATGGCAAGCGCCAAGTGTGGTCACAAGTTTCCACTTCAGAAGCAAACTTTCGCATTGCGCCTCAAATAAAGTTCTTTTGATGCAAAACAGGACATCCACCTTGTGCATTGTGCAGGCTTAGGTAGCCAAGGTTCCCCAGTGTTTACCCTGCATTGGTGTTTTCTGTCTCTCAAGATACTATGTTACAGGTGAATTGCTCTTCTCCAATCTGTAGTGTTTGCCCTATGGCATGTGTCTTCTCCTGGTTTTTATGTGTGTCCTGAGTTTTAGTTGGTGATATCCTGATGACCCTCCAGTGTTGTGTTTCCCAATGTTTTGTTTATGATTTTCTCTGTACCCCTCCCTCCTGTATTTTTGGTGGAGTGTATTAGTGCTTAATAATTACACTTATAACTTAATGTTGCTTTTTTTTCTTAGGGTACTTTTTGGGACAAATATCCTTCTTTTTGGGTTTGTTGCTTTCAGCAATATACAAAGTTTTACAACCATTTAAAGAAAAATTGCTTAAAAATGTCCAAAAAAGCTAAATAATCTGGCAGATGACACTTTCATTCCTAATAAACGTCGGCTCTGGCCAGCATGTATTTTATGTATGAAATAAGCATGTCAGCTAGGAAAGTCTGCATTTTCCTCCTGCTTTTTGCTGGAGGAAAATGCCGCCTGAAAAAAAGACATTTGCACACACTTTTGACCCCTCAAAACAATTTATGAATCGCAGGCAAATTTAGTCTTTGATTACAAAAAAAAGTGAGCATACCATTTTGGCGCCTGAAAAGCATGCACAAATACTTTGGCACATTACCATAAATCGAGCTTAGAGAGAGAGAGAGATACAGACTTCTTCCACTACAGCGAACCCTATGTGAGGCTGTTTTTTTGATTAATATGATTTGAGTCGCTCACACTGACCAGTCGCTACCGTTCGCTCCCATATAGCTCTGTACTGGTGTTATAGCGACTCACACATCAAATTCATCAATGCCGGCCATGTTACTACAGTGACTGAGGCGATCTGTAATAGCGACTCATGGCCGATCAGAGTGACCACTAGTGGTCGCCCTTAGCGCCGCTGTACAGATGCTCATCTGCTGTTACTTGGTAGAGAAAAATCAGCCCCACTCCCAGCAATCAGTTACAATACACACAGCTCAGCAATGGGGAGCACTTCAACCTACCTGCCATTATGTGACAGCTTGTTGTAATTGAGCTAAATATCATATAGAAGGCCATTCACCATAATACTTCTTCCTGTTGTTTTTTCCTGGGCAAAGGCTGGGGTAAAAAAGAAACATAGACTGTTTTGGGGCACAGGGCTCAAAATGGAAGGTGACCACATAAACTTCCTTTCTGGGTATAGGTGCACTTTAACAGGAAAAATGGAAAAAAACGGTTAATTAAGCCCTTGCAGTCCCAAGCCTATAAAGAAGAGACCCAGCATTATAAAAAAAAAGCACTGACTTTGTATGCTTTCATTCACCAATTACAAGTCTAAAACTAAATGTTTTGAATATGAACAAAACCAAAAACACTAAGAAATCTGTATACCTGTAAAAAATAAGAATACTTTGCAAAATCTCTTAATAAAGTGAAAAATTCACACCTGAGGTGAGTTTTTTTTTCGGCCAGTGTATCCCAATATATGTGTAAGGAAGGGTATGTTGTACATATCAGCACCTGTATACAGATCCCCGAGCATGATAACCTTCATGCCCATGACCCGTGTAAAAAAATGGATTTGTTCAAAACAGAGAATTTGTAAAAGGAAAACAAAACACAACCCAACAACAGAAGAAAATAATATGATAAAGAATTTTTCCCACCAACTTTCTCTTAAGCTATACACTTAAGAAGTTTATTTTTGTCTTGCTATAGTAAAGCAAACATAAACAGCACCGTTAACATACATTGTCACCTGGAGGTGATTTTCTCATGCTTGTCTTTACAAGATCCTCCTTACCCTTTACACACATACTAACCATACCATAACACGTGTCTCTGCATAATACAAGAACATACCAGCAAGGTCCTCTAACACCAAATGCTAGAGGGATCTGCTTCCCTACACGCTGCCTTCCTAGCCAGAAAACATGGTAAATACATCATGTAAGCATCATAAGTTATAAGTACAAGCTAGGGATCAGGGAGTCAAAGACCATTAGCCCAGTCATTTGAATAAAAGATGGGAATGGGAAGTTTTCTTTGCTAAGAAGCCCCCTGTCGGAACAGCTATGACAGAGACCACACTGATGCATTATATTGCTGAGGAAATCTATAAAGTAGAGCCAGGCTTAAAAATGCTGAAATAATTGATGACTAACAAATCTCTCATTTCCCCTTGCACTCACTGGAAATCAGAATATGGTGCTCCTTCCTTGGCATAGGAGGGGAAGGATTGTAGCACACAGGTGAATTACTGTACCTGTTATACCCAAATTGGGCTTAACAGGGGCAACAGATGGATGAGAGAGTGGACTTTGGCTGTGCAGAATCTGGACTTTAGGCCCCTTTAAAGATAACAAAATCTGAAGCTAGCTAATATGAATGTGTACTCATTTGCCTGGTTCCTTCTGTAATATTCGCATGTTGTCATATGCTGCCTCAATAAGAGGTGTGCGGGCTGCACCCCTATTCTGATGAATCCTAGGTGAGGATGGCTGTGAAATTAATATTAGCTATACCAAATCACTGCACACCACACAGATTTATGGGTGCTTGCGAGATCGCCATGAGACATAAAGAAAAGATTTTCATGTCTCCACTCTCCACCATTGTAATTCCATTCTCATTTATGCTCTTTACCAACCAAGTTTACTTTAAAAACCCCAGTTATTTGAAGGGGAGTTTTTTAGTGGTTCACTCCATAAAATATGATCTGTAGCTATAATTTGATGGCTTAAAGAGGAACAAAACTTTGGATCCCCAAAGCGGCTGGGTGTGGGAGTGCGTGCACCGACCAAAGATGCCGGGAATGCAGTTGCTTATCAGGGCCAGCCTTTGGGGTGTGTGATCTGTGCCATCGCACAGGGCACCATGGTCAGGAGGGCGCCATGCAGTTGCACCCACCCATTGTTGCTGGGGTACATGTTTGGTTGGGTCAGAAGGAAGGGGCGCCATGCTTACCTCTGTTCTGCAATTTAAATCAGAACATACCAGCTAATTCCCTATCCTGGTCTGGGATGCCCCACAGTGGGAAACCCCCTGGCACATACGCAGGCATTCATCCAGTCAGCACTCTATGCTGTATATACCCCAATGGCTGTCGACAACTATGTGGGGCAGTAGGCTGGTGTGAGGAAGCGCTGATGTGTGTTGGGGGGTGCCATCTGGTAGTCTCGCACAGGGTGCCTTCTATCCTAAGGCCAGCCCTGCTGCTGATATTTACATTGGTGATGGAGCCAGGAAGGGGGTGAGTTTTGCTGAGACGCAAGGAGGAATTCACACAGCGGAGATTTGGGATGCCCCAAGGGAAGGACAGTGGCTGGCCCTAGAATCTTTCAAATTCCTGGGCCAGCCCTCTTGGGTTTTGTTCCTCTTTAAAGGGGGTAAAAGTCTACTTTCAATGGCAGTTTTCAACATGTATATTTGTGCCAAAAGTATGTCCTCAAGGTGCTGAGCTCATTTTTGGTTTTATATTTTCATATGGTAGCAGATGTGTGTTTTATGGAAGCAGTTCTCACTACCTGCTATCTATTGCTACTGGCAACGTACACCAATTCTGTACAGCAATATCTACAAGAGATATGAGCCCTGTACACACAGAACACTGGTGTTACAGCCGCTGCTGAGGTGAGGGAGCTCACTTACACATGCCCAGCAGCAGTGTTCTGTGTTTATTCTTAGATCTTGTTGTACAAACCTGGGGGCTGATGTAGTATTTTATTGTGTGAGTGCTTCTCAGCAATGCAGGGCTCACCTGGGTATGCTTCATGATGCTGGTTCTGAGCACTTCATACTGGAAACCCCCAGCATATCGTTAACAGAAATGTTTCTCTTAGTACTCTGGCACATTATAGAATGTTTTGAGATTCACATTTCAAATATCCAATTCGTATGATAAAATGCCTGGGATTTAACAGATCTCTAGGAACAAAAATGTTTTAACAAACCCAATGGGAAAGTGGGCACACCATAGAGTGCGGGGGTTGTTTTGTCCCCCACCCCCCAACCTGTGCTACCTCTGGATAACTTGAAGTAGAAGTAGAAGTAGAGTATTTGTAGTTTGTTAGGAATAGTTATCACATTGACTCGGATTTACATATGTTTTAGCACTTTAGTCCTACTTGAAAAGCATAGAGTTGGCTATTTATTTCATTATTGTATTATAAATATATTGCATTGGTAATCACTGCGTGTGTTTTTGCAATGTTTATATTACTTGATTCTCACAATGGTATATACATTTTTAAGGGAGGAACAGTGAGGGGTGTTCTGTGATTTTAATTTGCCTGTATTGTTTTTACAAGCTTATATGTTAATATGGGGGTTTGGGTCTGCTTTGCAGACTAGCTACACTGGAGCATTTCAGAAACACATTGTCCTCTCCTCGTTTGCTATGTATTATGTGCGCTGTGCCATTATTGGTGATAGCACTTATTAATGTATTAACTAAGATTTGTGAATGTAGGAATGTAGGAAACGTTCCTTACTCCTCTAAGGATGCCGATGAGGGGTTACTAGAACCAGTAAAGTGAAGTGACCCTGTTTCAGCTTCAGTTTAGGAGAATTAAAAGAACTGGATAATGTTTCTGTAGTTCGCAGATCTTAGATTTTAGATCTAAATTGTCTCTGTAAATGGCATAATAAATTGGACATATCCAGATGACAGGATGCTAGTGTCATAGGGTGAGCGTTGTGTGGTCAAGGTGCTGGCTGGCACTGGCATTGCTGTGGGATTAGGGGAGCAGCAGAGCCACCCAGGGAGCTGGGACCAGCTGGCTCTGCCCCTCTCAGAAACAGTCCAGGGAACAGTTCACACAAGTGTACAGTACACAAAGCTCGATTGTGGGCATGTTTTCTCTCACTCAGATAACGATTATCTCAAGTTATTACAGTTTAGGGAATGCAGATCTTTATTTATAGTTGAAACTGTAGATAGATCAGCCTAGTCATGTCATTAGATGGAAACCTGTTTTGCATCCTTGTCTCTAAACGCTGACTGGTAAGAGCATTTACCCTCAGATCCCACAAGTGCCCTGTCTGAGGGTTTATCATAGACCCATCTGCTCGTGGCTTGCTCTTATTGTGAGGTCAGGGGCACATTATACTGCTGAGTGCTGACGATCCCTATTTATGGTTATATGTCATATCTAACGTGCTGTAGTTAAAAGATCACTGCTAAAATGAGGCATACTGTCCTTGGGACCTGAGTATTATATAGCAATCTCTTGTATCAACCTGAATAATGAACATGTTTTAATGCGTGACCCAATTGCACAGTTTCAGCTTCCCATTCTTGGTAGAAAAATTGCAAAATCTATTTTTTCTAGATACATTGAGAAAGGTTAGAATGTATTTAGTGTTTTTTTATGTGTGTGACCCTGTTGTACAGTTTTAGCCCCCCACCCTTGGCTGAAAAAGACAAAGTCAATATTTTTTTACATAGATTGGGAAAGGTTAGAAGCAATTTAGTTTTTTTTTTTACATGTGGGACCCCATTGCAGTTTCAGCTTCCATCCTTGGTAGAAAAGGACACAATCTAAAATTTTAGATACATTCAGAAAGGATAGAAGCTTCTTTTCAGCTTCACAGAAAAAGACAAAATCTATATTTTTAGATTGTTTGTGAAAAGTCATTTAGTGTTTTTTTTAAGTGTGTGACTCTGTTGCACAATTTCAGCTTCCCCTCCTTGATAGAAACAAAATCCATATTTTATATATTAAGAGATGTTAGAGCAGTTTCAGCGTCCCATTCATAGTAAATTAGCCTATTTACCATTAGCTATTCTGACCATTTATGCAGAATCAACGAATTCACATTCGTTCCAAATTGCCCTATTTGTCACTAAACTAAACATTTTTGTTCTGCCTGGAAATAGCTTTGGGATAGCTATACCCGAACAGCCAGTCCAAGATATTAGTAAGAAACTGTCCCTCTGAAGCCAATGACAAAGTCTAGAGTTAGTACTACTTTCCTGGTCCATGGCTATTGCAAAGGTGTAACAGTGTATTCTCCAAACCCCATATTAAAGGAAGAAATAATAGTATCTAACTAATACAAAATCAAAATGAAAGAAGATTCTTTATCATTAGATAGTTAGATTTTGAATGATTCATCTTTCAAGAAGTTTATTGCCTCATTTGTTAGAATGATGACTATATTATCTATTGTATGGGTTAATATATATATATATATATATATATATATATATATACACACACAAACACATACTTGAATAAAGAATTGTTGAGAGAAAACGAAGCTAAGCAGGAAGGTCTTGTGTATGAATCGAGACACCTGGGTGATAATATTAATTATTTGTATTAATATATTCTATAAAGACATAAAATGTAGGTAGCTGCTGTTGCCTCATATTGGAGGACAGCTCCTGTGTGTTGCTCGCGCTGTGACTTATTGTTCCATGTGCTGATATATATATATATATATATATATATAATTTCTCACTCTCGTTTATTATTCCTTATAATGCTTGTTGACGATCAATCAGCTTTTTACAGTACACTATATCTAAAACATTTCTCACTCTCGTCTTCTATTATTCCTAATAATGGTTGTTGACGATCAATCAGCTTTTTACAGTACACGTGATTGCTGGGTGAATATAAAATCGTATAAAACAAGCAATGGGCGTTTAAGGCCAGTTTACAAACCAAACTAGGCTGAGAGGTGTAAACACAGGTTGGTGCACTTTATCTTCAGGGAATGGCAGTGTTTGAACTTTGTTTTCTCTGCTGGATTGCGATCTGGAGCAATGTTTACTACACATGGATGGGGGGTAATAGCGCATAGCTCGGTGCATCGGGCTGATGGGGGGAGATAGGAGCGGCGACCCCGGACACAAGCACTCGCGCATCCCTGTAGCAGGGCGTGGAGGGGGCGGGGCAAGAGCTAGAGAGGGCAGCCAATAGAAGCAGGCTCAGTCAAAGCGTCTAGCCAATAAGCGGGCGGGCAGCTGCAGCGGCGACCTGGATAATGTACACAAGCAGCGAAGACTGAATGACTCGCAAACTATTAAAGGTCCCCGATCTGTCCACAGCCATTCATCAGCTTCTCGCCACCAACAACTGGCTCCTCTCTCTCTCTGTGTCACCCTGTCCCTGGATATACAGGACGCTGGATACCTACCTAACTCCTGTGTGACTGCCCACCCTGAATGCCCCACTCGCAGCCCGCTGTGCCCCAACACCAGCTGAAACTGGTAAGTCATCATCCATCAATACTGATATCTATCTATCTATCTATCTATCTATCTGTCTGTCTGTCTGTCTGTCTGTCTGTCTGTCTGTCTGTCGATCGATCTATCTATCTATCTATCTATCTATCTATCTATCTATCTATCTATCTATCTTGTGTGCCCGCATGTAACACATGATGGTGGATTGTGTGTAGACAGAAGCCCGTTAAAGCCTTTTACCCCTTTCTTTTCTCTTTGTATATCACCCCCCAGTGTCCTTCCTATTAACTAATGCTACACTTTTCAGCTTTAAAGTGGACCAACACCCACGGGTGATCGGCCCGGGAATCTATAAGATTCCCGGGCCGATCACCCCCCACCCCGCGGGACATCCGAGATCGGGATGTCCCGCGGGGTGAAACCCCCCCCAAACACCCCAACTCACCTACCTTATCTTCGGCGGCGGCCGGCCGCCGCCGCCTCCCTCGCGCCCCTGTAGGCGTGCGCGCGCCCGCGCCGGCCGTCTGCGAATGGCCGGCGCAGGCGCGCGCGTCAAAAGTGACGCGAGGGAGGCGGCGGCGGCGGCGGCCGCTTAGACGTTCCTTGTACGTTGGCGCTGGGAGCGGGGAGAGGTGAGTTATTCGGGGGGTTAGGGGGGGTTTCACACAGCGGGGCACCCCGATCGGGGGTGCCCCACCGAAGTGGACCAAGACCCAGGATAGTCAAAATCCTGGGTGTTGGTCCACTTTAAAGATATATCAAGTCTTCGTGAGATATACAATGAGATACATAGATGATAGATCACTAAATTGATTTACTGATATGGCTAGATAGATAGATAGATAGATAGATAGATAGATAGATAGATATATAGATATATAGATAGATTATCTAGGCCCATCGATTTGGAAAATAGATTGTGAGCAGACCCTCTGCTATGGAACTGCTGTACCAAAATGTTTTGTGCGTCTATCACATCTGACTCCTACTAGGTATGATATGCATTTGTTGTCATATTTCTGCCACAACCAACTCTTAAATGTCCTGTGTATTATGTTACTTTCTACCCTCCTGCAAAGTTATACTTTGTACAGCTCCATTGAATACAGTGGCACTCTAAAAGTAAACAATAATAACAATGATGTATGGATGGATAGATAGATAGTAAATAGTTAGATATTGATTGATAGATTGCGTGGATGGATAGATAGAACATTGGTGCCGTGCAGAAAGTCGCAATTCTTGTGAATAAAAAGTTGGATGAATAGAAAGATAGATGATAGATCGACCAATAGCTTCGCATTACTAGTAATAAGTCCATCTTTTATAGCATATATTGGGTGATATGGGTGCCCAGGCATAGGTGCTGTAGTAAGTGATGGCAGTGTGGCACGTCACTCTATAGTAAGACTACCCTTCTGCTCAGGGCTGGTTAGTAAGTCGTCTCTCCACATCTAACATGGAGACAACCCAGCGCATGACAGTGAAGGATTCTTCTCTGGCCCTGCACCTATCACAGACAGATTAGCTGCTTCCAGGGCCACTTCAGGTGGGTTGGCGAGATGTGTCAGCGCTATAAGGATGGTTGCAGGATTTGAGAGATTTGAGGGCACAGAGTATATGTGCTGGCAAAGGTGAGGGCACAGTGTGATGGGTGCTAGCTGTCTGCCCTGCGTAGATGGGTTCAGGCAGAGGTGATGGCACAGTGTTATGGGTACAGGCAGATGTGAGGGCACAGAGTATATATGCTGGCAAAGGTGAGGGCACAGTATGATGGGTGCTAGCTGTCTGCCCTGCGTAGATGGGTTCAGGCAGAGGTGATGGCACAGTGTTATGGGTGCAGGCAGAGGTGAGGGCACAGAGTATATGTGCTGGCAAAGGTGAGGGCACAGTGTGATGGGTGCTAGCTGTCTGCCCTGCGTGGATGGGTACAGGCAGATGTGAGGGCACAGAGTATATGTGCAGGCAAAGGTTAGGGCACAGTGTGATGGGTGCTAGCTGTCTGCCCTGCGTGGATTGGTACAGGCAGATGTGAGGGCACAATGTGATAGGTGCAGGCAGAGATGAGGGCACATGGTGATGGGTGCAGTTAGAGGTGAGGACACAAGGTGGTGGGTGCAGACAGAGGTGAGGGCACAGGGGGATGCGTGCAGTTATAGGTGAGGGCACAGGGTGATGGGTGCAGTTATAGGTGAGGGCACAGGGTGCTGGGTGCAGGCAGAGGTGAGGGCACAGGGTGATGGGTGCAGTTATAGGTGAGGGCACAGGGTGATGGGTGCAGTTATAGGTGAGGGCACAGGGTGATGGGTGCAGTTAGAGTTGATGGCACAGGGTGATGGGTGCTGTTAGAGGTGAGGGCACAGGGTGATGGGTGCAGTTAGAGGTGAGGGCACAGGGTGATGGGTGCAGTTAGAGGTGAGGGCACAGGGTGATGGGTACAGTTATAGGTGAGGACACAGGGTGATGGGTGCCGTTAGAGGTGAGGGCACAGGGTGATGGGTGCCGTTATAGGTGAGGGCACAGGGTGATGGGTGCAGTTATAGGTGAGGGCACAGGGTGATGGGTGCAGTTATAGGTGAGGGCACAGGGTGATGGGTGCAGTTAGAGATGAGGGCACAGGGTGCTGGGTGCAGTTATAGGTGAGGGCACAGGGTGATGGGTGCAGTTAGAGATGAGGGCACAGGGTGCTGGGTGCAGGCAGAGGTGAGGGCACAGGGTGATGGGTGCAGTTAGAGTTGATGGCACAGTGTGATGGGTGCGGGCACAGTGTGATGGGTGCAGTTAGAGTTGATGGCACAGTGTGATGGGTGCAGTTAGAGGTGAGGGCACAGTGTGATGGGTGCAGTTAGAGTTGATGGCACAGTGTGATGGGTGCAGTTAGAGGTGAGGGCACAGTGTGATGGGTGCAGTTAGAGTTGATGGCACAGTGTGATGGGTGCAGTTAGAGGTGAGGGCACAGTGTGATGGGTGCAGTTAGAGTTGATGGCACAGTGTGATGGGTGCAGTTAGAGGTGAGGGCACAGTGTGATGGGTGCAGTTAGAGTTGATGGCACAGTGTGATGGGTGCAGTTAGAGGTGAGGGCACAGTGTGATGGGTGCTGTTAGAGGTGATGGCACAGTGTGATGGGTGCGGGCACAGGGTGCTGGGTGCAGGAAGAGATGAGGGCACAGGGTGATGGGTGCAGTTAGAGTTGATGGCACAGTGTGATGGGTGCAGTTATAGGTGAGGGCACAGTGTGATGGGTGCGGGCACAGGGTGATGGGTGCAGTTAGAGTTGATGGCACAGTGTGATGGGTGCAGTTATAGGTGAGGGCACAGCGCGATGGGTGCGGGCACAGGGTGATGGGTGCAGTTATAGGTGAGGGCACAGGGTGATGGGTGCGGGCACAGGGTGATGGGTGCAGTTATAGGTGAGGGCACAGTGTGATGGGTGCGGGCACAGGGTGATGGGTGCGGGCACAGGGTGATGGGTGCAGTTATAGGTGAGGGCACAGGGTGTTGGGTGCAGACAGGGGTGAGGGCACAGTGTGATGGGTGCAGTTATAGGTGAGGGCACAGGGTGATGGGTGCAGTTATAGGTGAGGGCACAGTGTGATGGGTGCGGGCACAGGGTGATGGGTGCAGTTATAGGTGAGGGCACAGTGTGATGGGTGCGGGCACAGGGTGATGGGTGCAGTTATAGGTGAGGGCACAGGGTGATGGGTGCGGGCACAGGGTGATGGGTGCGGGCACAGGGTGATGGGTGCTAGCAGTGTGAGTAAACTGTGCTGTGCTGTGTTGTGTCTCCTCAGTGGGAAGCCGAGCCGGGGAGTCGCGGACATGTATGAGGTGCAGCAGGCCGCCGCCACCCCGTCCTCATCCCCTCACTCGTCTTACTCGTCCTCCCTGGCTGGAGACTCGGAGATAGACGTGGAGAACCTAGAGCTGGAGGAGGAGGAGGGCCGCCTGGAGCCCGGCAGGATTGCAGCGGAGGAGGAAGAAGAGGACGAGCATGACGGGGTGCCCCCAGCCCGCAGCGAGCAGCAGCAGCCGGCCACAGAAAGGGAGAAAGGCGGGGAGCAGCGCAAACTCAGCCGGACCCCGAAATGCGCGCGCTGCCGGAACCATGGCGTGGTGTCCTGTCTGAAGGGTCACAAGCGCTTCTGCCGCTGGCGCGACTGCCAATGTGCCAACTGCCTGCTGGTGGTGGAGAGGCAGCGTGTCATGGCCGCACAGGTGGCGCTCCGGAGGCAGCAGGCCACTGAGGTGAGTCCCACATATACACAGCTTATCACCCTCTTACCAGGGGCTGCTATGGACCTACTCGCTGCAACAAGCACTCAGCTGCGCCCTAGTGTGGCCACAATGGCAATGGGGCACATTCACTATGACCCAAACTGCTGCTCCCTATTACAGACCCGACTAGCCGCTCTGCTCAGCTGCTCCTGTTTTCTTTCATTCTTCATAAATATAACTATATCTGTCAATTTAGGATCTATCAATCGTTCTATCTATCTTTATATCTGTTTATCCATCCCCCAAATGTATATATCTTTCTAATTAATATCATCTAGCAATTTAAGATCTATCTATCTATCTATCTATCTACCCATCTATCCATCCATCTATCCATCCTATATCTAACTATCTCTAATCTCGCAATTTAAGATCGATCTATCTATCCCTACTCTATCAATTGAGTATCTATCTATCTATCTATCTATCTATCTATCTATCTATCTATCTATCTATCTTATATCTATCTAAATATATCTAATCTATCAATTTAGGATCTATCTATCTATCTATCTATCTATCTATCTATCATCTAATAAAATAGGATTTATTAATCTTTCTATCTATCTACCAATCTGATATCTATCTGACTTTCTAAATATATCAATTTAGGGATCTATCTATCTATCTACCCATCTATCCATCCTATATCTAAATATCTCTAATCTCGCAATTTAAGATCGATCTATCTATCCCTACTCTATCAATTGAGGATCTATCTATCTATCTATCTATCTATCTATCTATCTATCTATCTATCCATTCTTCTTATATCTATCTAAATATATCTAATCTATCAATTTAGTATCTATCTATCTATCTATCTATCTATCTATCTATCTATCTAAAAAATAGGATCTATTAATCTTTCTATCTATCTAGCAATCTGATATCTATCTAACTATCTAAAATATATCAATTTAGGTATCTATCTATCTATCTATCTATCTATCTATCTGAGCCAGGAAACCGGACCCCCTGTGTTATCCAAGTAAATCAGAACATTGTCCTCACATCTATCTCTACCTCTATCTTTTTTACGTTAAAAAATGTTTTGAAAATTGGTACTATGATTGCAATTTTTGACCAGCGACAGAATAAAACATTTTACCCCAAAATTCAGTTTTTATAAGCATTTCATATATTTAATCACAAAAATTCTAGCGACAGTAATTCAGTAATTCAGTAATTTATACCGCTAATACATTTAAACATTCAGTAAAGTGCACGCATAATACAACATCGTCTTTCAATTCTGGATTTGTATTCAATGGCCCGCTTGGAGAAAAACGCAGTCAATATGATTGATTTTTTTAATATCTTTTGGTGCATACAATAACTTACAATTGGCATTATTATGAATAGCGCTCAGAATATCTATGTATCATTTGTTATATTCTATTAACATACACTGTGTGGCTCTAATGTTCTGTACTATTTATCTATAGCTGAAACGTCTATTTCTTTCTTTACCAACATACACTGTTTATATCTAGTGTTCTATACTACTATATCTATTTCTTCTATACTTTTCTATCTATATCTGATATATCTCTTTCTATTGTCTATGTCTTTCTTTATCTACCAACATTCACTGTGCATTTTTTGTATGTAATTGTATTTACTACGCTATCTATGTCTGATCTACAATATTTATCTGTCTAATGTCTAGTTTATATCTGTCTATCTTAAAACTCTCATATTCTAATAAACATATATACCTTAATTCCAATACATCTTTCTTTCATTCTTTTTAGGTATCCTTTCTATTTTATCTGGTATCTCCAACTACTGTGTACATCTAATGTTCTATCTATCTATCTATCTATCTATCTATCTATCTATCTATCTTCCATCATATGTTAATATACAATATAATTCTAATAATATATTAAATATTTCTTAAATTATTTTTATCTATCCTTTCTATTATATCTGGTATCTCCACTTTTTTATCTAATAGTCTATAGTTTGCTGTCTATCTTCCTTATTTGTTCGCTTTCTTTCTTCTCTCTTTTATCTGTTATGAACTTGTGTTTAATGTGTCGCTGTCTATGTCATATCTATTTATAAATCTTTCTAATTTCTACCCGCCCTCTTTAAACTATTTGTTATAATATATTCTATCTATCTATCTATCTATCTATCTATCTATCCGCCTAATGTCTGCTATATTTATTTTTTTCTTCTCTATTTATTATGTTATCCACTTCCACTGTGTATGTTTAATTTGTCTCTATCTATATTTTATCTATTATTTATTTTTTGTCTATTTCTACCTGTCCTCTGTATTTTATTTGTTATCAGCATACATTGTGTAAGCCTAGTTTTCTATATACTTCTATCTACACAATGTTCACATGGTCTGTACTAAAAGTGATCTCTCTCTCTCTAAATATAGCTAGATATTTAAAAAGAAATAGAGAGTTTCATTTACTGACTTCTGTAACCTGCTTTTTCTCCAAGTCGGTCACCTTTATTGATTCCTTAAAAAAGGCATTTATGACCCTGGCCGGCAATTTAGGATTCATTAAGTAATTTATGAACCTGATCGGCAGATTTCAATATGGATGGGGTGCACAGGAATATACACGCGATGTGAAAGTGAAATGACGGTGTTATTAGTGAATGCCCCGGGCGGGGTATGTCAGCTTAGCCCTGTACCCGCAGCCGTGTTGGGGGCAGTAACTGACTTTAGCCGGGCAGGCGGTAGGGGGCGCTGCTTGTGGGAGCTGAGCTGGGTGCCCCGGGGCTTATTTGCTCTCTATTGAGAGGCTTCCGGGATTTTCCCGTTCAGTCTGGCCGGGGCAGACAGTGTACAATCATTTGTGAAGCGCAGGAAAGTGATCGGTGTTTCCATTGCAAACAGTGACACACAGGAGGGAGGCGATGTGAATGTTCAACCTCATAAATCTGCACTTGGCTTTTTATTGTGTTTGGCGGTAGGTTGAGGCTTGAGCTGTTTACTGTTCCCTGTTTCCCCAGTTTACATTGACCACACAGCCTGTATGTAGCTGCCCTAATAATGAGAAGCCATAGAACTCGATCCATCCAGAAGCCACCATCCTCCTCTGGCTGGCCTGATGTAGAATGGAAAGGTCGAATTTTAATTGTGTTTCTATGTTCTTTTTCAGGATAGGAAAGGGCTGACTGGCAAACCGACTGTAACAGAGAGGAAGCCTGTATTTCAGAGACACATACGAGCCCCCAGCTTGCTGGCCAAGAGCATACTAGAAGGTAATATTAGTAACATACACAAAATGCAATCTAGCCATATCGTTTCTTTTTCCCATCCTCCTTTCTGTTCTCAGCTTTACTCCCACACTATTAGCTATTACACATAGGAATAGACATGTGTTAGTTCAAAGACAAGGATGTGAGCAGTCTGTACACTGGGTGCTGGGACAAGCTGTCAGTGCACACCCTTTCTTCCCCTCTACACACAATATGGGAAGATCATCACAGGAAATAAACATTAGGACAACTGGACAAAAGGATGCTGTCATAGCTCTCTCCATCTCGGTTAGCAATCATGACATATTTCATGCAGTGGTGTTATACATAGATACAGTAATAAGATTCGATGAGTACCCCTGCTTTAGAGCTACAACCTGTCTGCTAGAGACTGACAAATACAGTGCTAAGAGATATCTGTAGGAATAAAAAAAGACAACTGGACTTGCTGTTTTCTGGCTTTCTCAATTCAAGGTGACTTGTTCAGGAATCTAGCAGCAATAAGTAAAATCCCCAATCCATACACACTGTCTACCATATACAGTATAGTGGTGAGATGCTGATTGCAGTAGCACAGCTAGGGATATTGGCCGTGATTCACGGGAGGCCGATTCATTAATAGCGGCAGGTAGCGACAATTGAGCGACTGTAGCGGCATTTTCAGAGCGCCCGCTAGTAGTCGCTGTGCTTGGCCGTTGTTCGGTAGTTGATAACGACTCAGTCGGTTTGCCGTAATGTTGAATATTGGGTGAGGAGTCGCTATTTGACAGGTTCCACGCTGTATGGGAGCGCATGATAGCGACTGGCCCTAGCGACCTGCTCCCACCATATTCATTAAAAAATCACGCTCAAAAAATTCTCGCGCTGTAAAATGCATGTTTAAACCTCAGAGCGCTGGAGGCGATGGGTTAAAAGTAGTTTTTTAACCCCCAAACCACCATATTTTTGGAAACCAAAAAAAAACAAGTTTTTTAAATAATTTAGTAATATGAATACATTAATATCAGACCTGTAATATCAATTCTGTACAATTTTTATTTTTTATTTTTTTTCCCTTAAAAAATTATCTAAAATGGCAGAAGTGGTCACAGAATTTTTCACATTTAAAAAAAAAGTAATAACAATTAATTATGAATATTTAAAGATTGTTCCATTGAAATGCATTGGAGAGCGCCAGGTAGCGAGAGGTCATACCTGTCGCTATTCAGGGTCGGACGCTGGCGCTGTGGGGTGAGGCTGGAATAATGATGAATGAGTGGCTATATGGCGCTATCTCAGTCGCTAAGCAGGATCGGCTTGATAAATGTGTGATTGTGGTGGGGAGCCGGCGTTCTCGTGGCGGGGCCCGTCATTACCGGCCGCTCACCAGTCGCTACCTGTTGCTATTCCTTCATAAATAAGGGCCTAAGTGTTGAAAAAATTTCTCAATTTCTCATGGTAGTAAAAAATGTATTTCATGAGAAAAAAGCCTGAGAATGTCACTGTTGGTGAATTACCAGATAGAAAGACAATGGAAGTCAATAGCACTTTTTACTGCAGTGTAAAAAGTACAAAAAAGTTTGCTACTTTTCTTAGGGGTAAAAAAGTGCAATTGACTTTCATTGTCTTCCATTCTGGTGATTCACTAAAAGGGAAATTCTCAGGCTTTTTTTCTCATAAAGTGATTTTGTTTTACTGCCATGAGAATTTTTTTCAACTCTTGATGATCGGGTGTTAACATGATATGCAGGAACGTCCAGGGAAACCTCTTCATTAAATTAAAACAGCAAGTCCAGTTGTTTTGATTTAGTTTGCACAGATATAGCATGAGCTGGATGAATAAGAACTGTCACAGGCAGCATTAATGCTCCTGTTAGGAGATGCTACCAAAATGATGTCCTTTTGATGTAAATAATATATATATCTGTATATATATATATATATATAGAGAGAGAGAGAGAGAGAGAGAGAGAGAGAGAGAGAGAGAAAGTTTTTATATTCATACATAAAAATAAAACTACTTTTTGTGTGATTTGATAGAGACCATATAAAATGAAGTATTTAAATGTCTGTTTTCCACATGATTTTGGTAAAGCTAAGCACAAATTGCTTGTTGCAGCATACTGTAGGAGATATATGCAACATATAGCCTGCAAGGCATTAGGAAGATGAGGATTATTCATTATAGAGAGCCTATTGGGATAATTAGGGTCTCGGTATGTTGACAATTATCTCATGGGGGGTTGTTATTAGCTAATTTGTAAAAAAAAAAAAATAAAAAATAAAAAAAATATATATATATATATATATATATCTGCTCCACAACACAGCTCATCAAATACAATGAATCATTTCTACATGCCAGGCACAATGGTAAAACCTAAGGCTATCAAAGCCTGCGGTGTTAAATGTGTGATTTTACATAGTGTAGTTTATAGTGACATAAGCCTTGATTTAGCTTAGGTATCAAATGCATTAAAACACCTGTTAGCAATAACAGGTTAAATATGTTTATTATTTAACCATTGATCATGTTAAATAGAGAATAACATCAATGTTATTTACATGTAGCATTACTAATTGGCTGAAGCAATATTTCTACCTTGTCTGACAAAGCCCAGATTAATGTGACAATGTAATTAAATGGGCTTGGCCAAGTTAATAATTCTCTGAAGCTTTCAGATACAAAGCAATGTCAAGCTCTATATGACTGCATGCCAAGCCTAATTACTGACAAATAAGGATCCCACAGGTTCTGCCAAAATCTAGATGTGTTATCACATAAATGCTGTCAAATACAGGAGATGAATAGTCTGCATATATTATTAATAAAAGGGAGGACTGGCCAGCTTAAAGTGCTACTGCAGGCAAAGACAATTGTTACACAATTGCGTCAGGCTACTTTTGGCACTTTCATAAACTGTTTTCCGTTTCTAAAATATAGAAGAAATGGCGAGATATCAAAGTTTACAGGTTCAGCTTATGATTTTTTGTCTGAAAAACGTGGGCGTGGCCCTTGGATATGTGATGCTGCATAATAATCAGCTCCCTGTGCTGAGAGCAATGTAATGATACTGGAGGAGGAGGCGGAGCAGAAGGTGGAGGAGGGAGGGACCAGCAATCCTGTCATGCTCTGCTGATCTGATTGGGGGATGGGATGAAAAAGAGAATGTCATTGACTGAACCTGTAAAGATATTTCTGTCTATTTCTGCTTCAATTTAAAAATGGAAAACAGTTTAGGACAGTGCCAAATGTAGCCCAATGCAATGGTGTAACAATACCCTTGCCTGCAGTATCACTTTAACTCCCTGTAACCTCCAGGCTACCTCAGTTTCTATCTCCCAGTTAGTAATTTTCTACTTAGTAAGAACAGAGTGAACTTGTTTATTTCAGCCTGCTACAATACTATGATCTTGGCTAACACATGACAAATACAGATGTAACTGGCCTAGGTTTTTATTTTACCATGCCTAATTGTTTTTACAGTTGCCATACTGTGTCTTTTCATGATGCCAATGTGGCCTTGCATTTTTCTTTTACTTCCTGATGGGGCTGCTTCAGCATCAAAAACTCCAGTAGGATTGACAAATATTATAGCATGAGGATGGAGAGAACATTTTATTCCATTTTTCACCATAAAGTTATTTTTTATAATCCTGCTTTCATGTGAAACATTTGCGAGTTAACCTCTGTGTTACCATGCTGTACGGTATCAGTGAAGTGCACATTCAGTCATTATGGCTGGTCTTTTGTCTAATTGGCACACATTCTCCCTTATGTTGTTTCCTCCCTTACATCTTGCCTTCTTGCTCTTAACTGTCTGTCTTTTTTCTTTTCTCCTAGTTTGAATTTCCACTCATCTATAACTCTTTGTACATTGTGATCTGCCTCTAAGAAAAATTAATGCCATCAATTCTAGGTATAGCCATTTTTTTGGCTCAATCATATGACATGCTTTTTATGATGAACCTTCTGGGGAGCTAATTTTAAATCACTTCATTTTTGCACACATTTACAGTGTACAAAACATAGTTATTACTGCAACTGCAATCTGAAAACCGTGGGATACAAATCACAGAAGCATGATAGGTTGATCAAATATATCTATGATGGTCCTAAATACAACACATTGACATTACTGTATTCAGAGCAGCCAAGTAGATACAATAGGGATGGAGTCAATTGTGGGGTGCAATAGTTGGGACAGCCACTAGTCCATGGAATATGTTTAAAAAGGAAGTCCAAACATTTTGTAACTCTCCCCCTTGCCCTGTGCTAAGCCCAATTTAGGTAACACCAACATAACTCTGAGGTGTGGGCAATCTGCACAAAATCTGAATCTGGGGCCTTGAGTGAAAGGTTAGTCACCCAATCCTGTGCAGCAGTGTGACTGTACTGGTCTGTCACTCCGATTGTCACTCAAGCCCACAGCTGTCATTTAGTTGAGTTGTCATTGCAGCGGTCAAGTGAGTTGTTTATTAATTATAATGTCGAAATCGAGCTTAACACAGGAGGAAGGGGGTTGGATGCTCCTTCATCTTTTGCATGCCTCTCTTAACTGTATTAAGTTGTGAGCTCCTTTACATTTGTATTCCCCTCTGTAATCTATTTTTGCCTTCTCACTCTCCTTTTAACCTTTTAGCTCAGCTCTTCTATATTTCAACTTTGCCCTTATCTGTAACCTATTCAGTTTTGCAGTAACATATTAGTTGTTGTTGAAGCTGTAATAGTGACAGATCCTTCCAAATTTAGTATTTCAATACTTTCATCTAGTTTATTTCAGTAGAATGACCTCAGTAACCATATGCTGAGCATATAATTATTTAATTTATGACATTGCTGTCACTATATTATGTTATATGGTAACACTGCCCACTGCAATTATTTGACATAATATATCAGGGTAATATTGTTCAAATACAATTTATTTAAACAGCACAACTCTCCCCAACAGCTTAGTTATTAATTAGGATATTAGGTCATTATTTTAAATATGTGTTATAAAACATTAAAGTAGCAGTGATAAATGTATAATTCCAGTGATTCCTGTCTATGTAGGTTGGAAATGTTTTAAGCGCATTGGAGGAATCACTTTCTGTTCTGTAACCTTGTAAAATTTGCATCTGGCTGTAACTGACACAACTTGCCTAATCAAAAACTTGTGATTTTAGGTTTCCGGCCTCTGCCAGCAGATGCTGAGTTGGGCCCCAACCCCCACATGCCAGCCCCTGTGAGTGACAGAATGAGGAAGAGACGGGCCTTTGCTGATAAAGAGCTGGAAAATATAATGCTGGAAAGGGAGTACAAAGAAAGAGAAATGCTAGAAGCTACTCAGGCTGCCAACTTGTTCCTGCCCAGTCGCATAATGCACGCTACAGAGTACAACAATTACAAAGGGACCTATGGAGGTTCACAGGTTGATGCTCCTAGCCGAGATCTTTGCAACTTTTTACCCACGTGCCTTGACCTCACCATGCAGTATTCCGGTGCAGGAAATGTTGAGCTAATTTCATCTAATGTAAGTGTGGCAACCACATATAGACAGTACCCCGTTCCCGCCAGGTTCTTGGTATGGCCAAAAAATGGGGGGCCTGTCAGTGATGCTCTTCTCTACCAGCAGTACCTTTTGAATGCTACCGCCATGCAGGCCATGAAATCGGGCTCTAACTGGGACTCAAAAAACAATCTAATGATGGAGAGCCATCCTACAGAACGTGACCTGGTATCTCCCAAGTTAGAAGCACAAATGATCCATCAACCAGGCCTGCCTCAGGATGCTGGAGAGAGATCTGCATTTTCACCCCCTAAAAGGAACTTTTCACAGATCTCCAGCAAAGACCATGTGTCTCCTCAGGACAGTCTAATGAACAAGATTAGTAAGGAAACAGCTAAGCAGCCTCTGTCTTTAAAGCTTGGCCCCTTTCACTCGTTATTTCATCAGGCACATCTTGAGAAGTCATTGTCGGAGCTTAAAACATCTTGTGTCAAAGACCCCTATGAAGAGCCTGCAAAAAAATTCAGAGAATGCTCATTCAAAGAAAACCAGAAGTACAAATTAACAATTGATAGTTACAATAAAGACTTTTTCCTAGGCAAAGAACCAGGAACAAAACTTTCAGCCAACGAACCCTTACCATTCTCGGTGGAATCAATCCTAAAGATGCCTTCCACGACAGCTCAAAGAGCAAGCCAGTAGAACTTTTTCTAGAACAGACAGTGGCTACTGGATTAGCTGCTGGGGGCAACACAAAATTTTTCTTCACAATGAAGTCAGTGGTGTTTTACTATATATATATTTACTATGTATAGAGTATACTGTAAATATACACATTGCTTCTCTTTTGTACAAATGTTATTTAATTGTTAAAACAGGATCTGCGCATGTGAATTGTAAAATATGTGAATATAAAATATATCTATAAATATATATAAGTAATAAAACATATAATAAAAATACTCTTGTTGTGATATTTACCTGTAAGTTTAAAAAGATCCAGGTTCTAGAAGGGTTGAAAAGGCAACTGGAAATAGCAGCAGGGCAGTCCTATTAGGTGAATTCTGTACTCTCCCATCCCAGCTAACCTACCTATAATAGGAACAACTAATGTTTCTAGTTAATGTTACATTCAACCAGATTTTTGTAAATTAAGTTCAGTTCAATATAAGCAGAATTTTGGTAAAATTTGCCCAGCACTAATACTAATTTTAATTAAAGGAAATGTTGGGGCAATCCTTTTTGTTACTTTTGCCCCCAAAGCAGCTTCATTCTGCTTCAGCAAACAAGAACCTATCTATTTCTGAGATGTACACGTGCTCATGAATACTTCTAAAACCTGCAAGGAAATAGGTTGAAAAAACTCCATCACAATGAATGGAGCATATGGTTCTTTGACTGCAACAGAGAGGTTGGGTCAGCCGCGGCTTGGGGCCACCAGTAGAACTGACTCTAGATGCAAGTATCACTCACTAGCTTTAACTAAGGGCCCATGCACAGAAAAATTATGACTGTGTTATCTCTGTGTGTGCCTTTGGGATGCCAAAATATTTAATTGGAAGATAAAGGCAGAAATTTCCTTTAGACTACTAATGTATTTTTAAATAGCCGAGAGAAGTAATCAACTTAAAGGAGGACTATCGCCAAAAATGGCCGCCCAATCCATATAAATATGCTGGATACACCTGGCATCAAGAAAAATCCATCCAGGCTTGTTTTTCTTTATTTTAATGGAACGAAAAGGACATGCGGGGATCTTTCACCGCTGATAGGCTAAGCCTTTCCCCCATGGATTTTATTTCTACTATGAGAGAATAAATTACAAGCTTGGCAGGAGTTTTATTCATTTGGGGTGTATAAATGACCTCTCTTCTCACTAGCCGACGTGTTTATATTTGTTTTTAATATTACACAATTTTGCGATAGTGCTCCTTTAAGCAACCTGTTCAAGCTCAACAGTAAGTTCCTTTTACTATTTATTACTTTTACTATTAAAATAAATGGTTTACTATTCCTTTTCTCTATAAAATAGAGGGGACCTCTGCAAACATTAATATGTTATAATTTTGTTGAAAGAGGCCTTTACTATTAAATATAGATATTTTAAAGAAGCTTCAGAACATTCTTAACTCTTAAACATGTTTGGTTAAACAGGACCTAATTTTATCCTAATTAGCATTGTTCCTCGGTCATTGGGTGTGCTTTCATTGCCGTACAGTGTCCAGAACATACCTCCAGATTTGTCCCACATAGACTTGAATGCTATTTAAATTCAAGTGTCTGCTGAACCAGAATAATCATTCGAACTGCATCTGGAGAGAACAGAGGCATGATGAGCAACGCTCACTGCAAACCCATGGAAGGTTTCATCTAAGCCATTCCCACAACCTTGTTTTACTGCGGTCATTTAACATGAAATGCCTTTCTTGCTACTAAAGACTGGAAAATACTGTGGTGACCACTGACCACTAAAACCACTGACCACTGACCACTGAAAGATGCCTTTACTATTAAATATAGATATTTTAAAGAAGTTTCAGAACATTCTTAACTCTTAAACATGTTTGGTTAAACAGAACCTAATTTTATCCTAATTAGCATTGTTCCTCGGTCATTGGGTGTGCTTTCATTGCCGTACAGTGTCCAGAACATACCTCCAGATTTGTCCCACATAGACTTGAATGCTATTTAAATTCAAGTGTCTGCTGAACCAGAATAATCATTCGAACTGCATCTGGAGAGAACAGAGGCATGATGAGCAACGCTCACTACAAACCCATGGCAGGTTTCATCTAAGCCATTCCCACAACCTTGTTTTACTGCGGTCATTTAACATGAAATGCCTTTCTTGCTACTAAAGACTGGAAAATACTGTGGTGACCACTGACCACTAGGCCACATTAGACACCTCTTTGCATGACCCCCTACAGCAGTACAGTCTGTATTACTTTGGTGTATTTAAGCATTATTTTACAGATGTGCTTTTTTTGTTTTGAGGTTTCACAGTATCATACAATAGTTTTCAGTTGGTTTATTGTAACCATTTTTGTTCGCTTTATGACAGTGTTTTTTTTATAAACGGTTAGATAAGACCATGGTAGGACTGGGGCCACGAAGGAGCCTGGAATTTTGCCGACCTGCAGTCCTTTGTGCTCACTGGCTTGTAAATTAATAAGTTTATCAGCTGAAAGATCATGGGCAGGGGTTGAAATGGCCCCTCTTAAGTTAATGATACTGAGGTTTTATTATTGCAGGGGTAGATAATGTGCCAGGGGTGGTCAGTGGTCCCCTACAGTGCTGATGCTGAGGATACAGCATTCCAGGAGCAGAACTCGGGCTTAGAGTAGTTATGACTACCCTCCCCGCCATGGCAATGAGGCTGTAGTATTACTGGGGCAGACTATGGGCTCGGGTGGATATGGAAATTATAACAGCCCTAGAGTACCTAAGTGAAAGGTAGAACAAAGATACTAGGTGCTATAAAAGCTCAGCAGTCCCCTTTACAAAGAACCACAATACATACACCAGTAAAGTATTGAGCACTAAGCACTACAACCAGATGTTCTTGTAAAAAGATATGTATATCCACAATAACAAAGATACAAATGAGTGCTCAGGATTTGCTACAATTACTAATGTGGGCAATGACCCAAACAAATGGGAGTATAAAAGTACAATGGGAGCAGATAAACATACTGTAGAAAATAAGAATATATATATATATCTATATATATATATATATTGACCCCGCACCCATCAACTGTGCAATATATGAACTGTAATTGTATATTGTATGTGGACATTTCATCTCCCATTTGTTTGGGTCATTGCCTTCATTAGTAGTTGTAGCAAATTCTGAGCACTCTTTGTCGGCTTAGAGTGATAACTGCTCAATACCTTATAGGCGGATATGGGAGTTCTTCCAGGCAAGGAGCAGATCATGTGGCAGGGGTGGGTATAACAATCACACAGTTATGGTGCAGGAGAGAGTGTATCCCACTTCTGGCTCCAGGTGATGTGTGTGTGTGGGTGTGTGGGGGGCACTCAAATCGACGGGCACCTTGAATTTAGCCATGGAAAAAACACTACCTATAAAACATCTATGGTTCCATAACCTGCCCTATTATGAGCTTAGTAACCCCTTCCTGACACACCCAACTTTTCTTGCTCTTCTGTCTGGGAAGCTACCTAACATGATCTTTTGATGCTGCTAAGAAACTGGCCATCAGGTACTGCAGGCAGATGACTCTTGATGATAAGTTGATAAGAAGTTGATACAAAACATGTAATAATTTTACAGAGATTAAAGATATCACTCCAAATATCCTTACAGAGAGTCAGCGTCAGCGTGGGGAAGGTCTTTTACCCTGTTTCCCCCCAAAATAAGCCCTATCCAAAAAATAAAGCATAGTGTGAAATAAGCCTTAGAAACAAGGCTGCTGTTACTGCTGCCACCCCCGTCCCTCTGTTCAAGTGTCCCGGCATCTCCCCGCATGTCACAGGCCATGATGCCGCCACCACCACCACTGCCGAACACAGAACTGACAGCCTGCCTCAGCTGCTCCACTTCCTCTGCCGCCTTCTAACAGAAAACTAGTAAGACATCTTCCGAAAATAATACCTAGCACCTTTTCCAGAGCAAAAAAAACATCCACCTTATTAATTGAATGCATGTGTAAAAAAACAACAAGTTCACAGTATATGTCCCGCACCTGATTTGGGTTAAGACGAAGGAGAGTAAAGAGGAGGAACCAAATTTTACTAATGAGGCAAATAATTGTATTTAGAACCTATAAATAACAACCTCCATATGGAGTATTTTGCAAAAAAGAAATCTCATTGCATCACTGGAAAGAAAATCTGCTCATAGCCTGTAGGATTCCACATCATCCAACACCCAATCAGGTTTTAAATAAAAGCATTTATTTGTATGCCCCAGGTTTGCAGAAGTTGAGGCCGACCGATCTATAAAAGTTAGGCTCTTATAGATGGCGAGGTATATGAGGTATATTGGCAAGGCTGATCGGTATCTCAGAATAAATGAAAAAAGTGAATGAGTTCCTAAACTGATCTGAAAATATACTTACATCTTAGGGTAAATACAATAGTGACTCTATAACATTACATCTTCTTTAGCCGGAAACACTTGAAATATTGGTTCCTATTTGTACATATATAACTAATGAGGGTTGCTCATTATTCCCTATGAGTGGTTTTGTTCCCTTTTCCAGTCTTGCCAGCTCTATTACCATTAAAACCCTCGTAGATTTCATTGCCTTTGCTGCAAGATATTTCAAATAGTATGCGGGAACCTTGTGATTCTCCTTCTGCTGTCAGACTGGAAGATTCAGGACAGATTGGCTTTAAAAACGATGATTTGTTTTATTTCTAAACACACCAACATATAGGATTCCACTACTCTTCTTGCTTTTTCATTTTCCAAGTATAACCTAAGAACAGTCTCAGAGAAGTAGAGAGATAAGAATATCCCATGAGTCATTCTGGAATTTTCCTTTTCATTTCACTGGGAGAGCCCATATGTGGGAAACCGCATAATAAATGTAAAGTTCATCTTAAAATGCTTCATATTGTTAACGGGCTGAAAGTGACAAGCCTTTGTTATTTTGGACACCAAACAGCTCAGATTAGATTACATACACAGTAATATTTATAATACCTTCTAGGTTTAAATCAAATATACACTCTCTCTCTTTTTCTTAGCTTGCCATGAATGTGAATGAATCCTTAATCTTCTGTAGTGTTGCCCGAATATGGCTCTTTTTTAGTTTGAGCAGCCAGACATGTCCAAATGTTTGGGATTCAGCAGGCATATCAACCAACTAAAACAGCCAAATGCCCTACATCAGGATTTCCAATATTTTTCCAGTAAGTACCATGCTCTGTTTTTTTAATTATCTCAACAACCTCCTGGATGGTCCATATGGGTGGTCAGTCACTTTAAACCTTGTTAAAATCAGCCAAAAACAGCCAGGCAAATGCAAATGCAATTTTCCACCATTGTGTAGCAGTGTCCTCAACTGTTTTCCATTTTAAAATTGGAGCAGAAATGGCTGAGATATCAGGGTTTACATGTTCAGCCTATGACATTCTCTTTTTCATCCCATCCCCAATCAGCTCAGCAGAGCAGGACAGGATTGTTGGTCCCTCCCTCCTTCTCCCCCTCCAGATTCATCACATTGCTGATTACTAGGCAGCATCACAGATCCAAAGGCCACGCCCAGTTTTTTCAGAAGTGAAATCATGAGGTGAAAATGTAAACCAGTTTAGGACAGTACCAAATGTAGCCCGAAGCAATGGCGTAACAATTAACTTTGCCCGCAGCATCACTTTGAAGTGCACGACAATGCAGATAAATAGGTTTCTATATCTTTTAGAGGATTTTGGTATTTATGGGGCCAATCAGACTTGCATAAAGTATCAATAACAGCAAATCAAGTTGTGGTACTTAGGCCCTTATTTATGAAGGAATAGCAACAGGTAGCGACTGGTGAGCGGCCGGTAATGACGGGCCCCGCCACGAGAACGCCGGCTCCCCACCACAATCACACATTTATCAAGCCAATCCTGCTTAGCGACTGAGATAGCGCCATATAGCGACTCATTCATCATTATTCCAGCTTTAGCCCACAGCGCCAGCGTCCGACCTTGAACAGCGACAGGTATGACCTCTCGCTACCTGGCGCTCTCCAATGCATTTCAATGGAACAATCTTTAAATATTAATAATTAATTGTTATTAATTTTTTTTATTTTTTTTTTTAAATGTGAAAAATTCTGTGACCACTTCTGCCATTTTAGATAATTTTTTTAAGGTAAAAAAAAAAAATTTACAGAATTGATATTACAGGTCTGATATTAATGTATTCATATTACTAAATTATTTAAAAAAATAGTTTTTTTTGGTTTCCAAAAATATGGTTGTTTGGGGGTTAAAAAACTACTTTTAACCCATCGCCGCCAGCGCTCTGGGGTTTAAACATGCATTTCACAGCGCGAGAATTTTTTGAGCATGATTTTTTAATGAATATGGTGGAAGCCGGTCGCTAGGGCCAGTCGCTATCATGCGCTCCCATACAGCGCGGAACCTGTCAAATAGCGACTCCTCACCCAATATTCAACATTACGGCAAACCGACTGAGTTGCTATCAACTACCGAACAACGGCCAAGCACAGCGACTACTAGCGGGCGCTCTGAAAATGTCGCTACAGTCGCTCAACTGTCGCTACCTGCCGCTATTTATGAATCGGCCTCCTAGTGTGCAGCCTTGCTAAACCAACTAACAGGATTGTGCGTACCACCAGTGGTTGGGACCCCCTACCATACATTACAAAATGTCTGATAAGCATTGTGCAATTTAACAAGGGGGTAAATACATACATTTGGGGTGGGGGGAGGGTGTCACTAGGAGCAGAGGAATATGATTGGCAAAAAAATGGGTGTCAGCAGGGGAAAAAGGGTTTCACTAGCAAAGAAATCCATGGTTGTCAGCAGGAGAGATCTCTGGCACAGAATTGCAATGGGTATCACGCTAAACAATTAAGCTAATGTTTAGCTGTGCATGTTTTTTATCTAAGAAAAAAGCCATATTCCTAAACTGAGATTTGGCTAATGCTCATGTCTTCTTCGTGTGATGTCACCCCTCTGTCCCTGAGTCAAAAAGGTGTGTGATCTAGCAGACAGAAAATAGTGATGGTGTCACTGATGACTTGCTAATGACCAGTTTTGTTGCTTCTTCAAAGTAAACTAAAATGGCCCATCCTAAATCATCCTAGTGCAATATGAAAGCTCAGTATCTCAGTATCTACTATTGCCAAACTTGATCCAGCATTCACTGATAGCTTTCTGTTACTGGAAGAGCCTCTGTTTAATCCCGACATGTACAGTAGGTATTGCACAACTGAGACAGCTTGGGGTTAGTTTTTTGGGCACTACACATCTGCCAAGTGGGCAGAGAATGTCTGTAACAGGTACTAAAAAACTAATGACATGTTTTGGCCTCTTGAATAAAATAAATATGTAGGGTATAAAATGTTAAAAAGACACATGTTTCACTAAAGCGGGACACTGGTCCCCTTAACTATTTACAGTGAATTAAATAGAGAATAAAACAGAAATAGTTCAAAAAAATAAAATTAATTGGAAAACCATTAGCAGTTTTCAAAATTCTTAGGCAGCCAAATATGCAAACTATTTATTCCTGCACGAATAGCATGACACACAATGTACCACTCTCTTTCTGTTGCAGTTCCTAAATTCTTTTCCTATGAAAGTTTTCCTGAACTAACCATAGAAATACTATTGCCTCTCAATGTGAATTTGCAAGAGGTACATCTTGGAGTGCCATGCCCTCAAAAATCCAAGGCTAGTTACATAGTTAATGCAGCTGAAAAAATACATATGTCCATCAAGTTCAACCAAGAGAGGGGGTTGGGGTAAGTTATTTTTATTTTTTTTACCGACAACTGCTAACTGCTAATAACTAACAGTAACTATTAATTTTATTTTCTGCTACAAAAAGTGTCTAATCTTTTTTTGAAGCTGTCAGCCTTTTTGTATAGGCCATTCATATATTTATACAAGTTGATTATGTCCCCCCATTAGACGTCCCCTCTCAAGACTAAACAGATTGAAGTCCTGCAATATTAGGCTTTTTCTTTTTTATCCACTTGCGTTGCAGCCATGCTCTCTTTACCTGCTCTAGTGAGCACTCCTTCCTTCAGTAGCACGGAAGCAGTTCTGTTGCTGATTGAACATAGGGTGCTTACCCAGAACTCCACCATGCTGAGTGCTTTTGGCTCATGCTGGAATCTTGGGAGAACAAGTCTGGATCCTAAATGAAGAGGGTAGAAGACACATGTCAGGAGCCTGTTCTGACCGGATCATGTTTCCCCCGGGGGAAGCCTACAGTAACCCTTTTTAGTTGTTAACGCCTTGGGTGCAGAGGTTTCATTTAGTGGTTTGCAAAACTCTGAAATGATCTGACGGTAACAGGTCTTAAAATGAGACACTAGACCCTTTACTAACTACTATTTATGAAAGTTTCAGTACCACTTTTACACCCCACTTGTGCCCCATGGGATTCCAGTCAGCCAATGGGGTTCACTCGGTGGACAAGTAGTGCATACCCATTTGGAGTACCTGACTGGTTGCTATTAGAACAGTAGAATTGTTAGAAATTTGACCGAGTTTTAGGTTTTACTAAATCTTAAATTGTGATGCTCCAGAAGTGCTGGTGTTAGTGCACCTAAAGTAACGTGGTAAGTAAGTAAAGTAAAGTAGTGCACCTTTAAATGTAAAATGGTAATGGGGTTGGGCTGTAACAACAAAAGGCATAACCTCTGCATTTCTCCAATGACAGGTTTTATTTACAGTACATGTCATATATAAGTGGGCTGGTATCTTGCAGGCTCACTGCACTGGCACAGATGGATTTCAGGTGAGGTAAGTCTTTGTATGTTATGTAATCCCCCCACCCTGATTTAGCTCTAGGTAAGGGTGGCAGGGAATAGAAGGGGCGTGCCATAGTTTCTGTGACAATGCTCCAGGGAAGTTCATCCAGTGTTGAATGGATGGCTATGACGCTGGCTGTGCTGGTGGCGCAGGACTGGGATCGGGCAATCTTGCAAGTATCTAAGAACCAGTGATTGCCTGCTGGGGATTAAAGGTGAGCATAGCCTTTTATTATTTTACCGCCTGCAGAATGTATTTAACGAACTATAAACCTTAATGGAAATAAAAAAACAGAGTGGAATTTGAATCAAATTTGAAGTGAAGTTTGAGGTTGCAGAAGAGGTGAAATACGGTTGACATTTCTGGGAGTCACCTTTGTCCCTCCCTTACTAGGTGTCAGGCAAACCCAAAATAAGAATGAGGTAATAGTGAGGTAGATATATCATACAGCAACTTGGCAGATATATGGCAGGTTAAAAGTGGACCACTCATCTCCCATGACGCTCAGGTTCATGGTTGAGCCGTATGATGAACCCAGGTGACTCGACTTTCTGATTTCACAGCACATAAAGACCCAGTCAAACGTTGTGTCTGATAGAAAAGTGTCAGTTTAAACAGGTTTTAGTGAAAAGAGCTTTTGCTGAGTGATGCGTCAGTGACTTGCAAATCTAGCAGGAGTTGTTCCATTCCATAGTGTCAATACACTCAGCAATTAAATGGTTCACTGCAACGGCAAGTTTTCACAAGACACATTCTTCTCTAAAGGAAGCAAAACAGTTTCTTTACAAGACATGGGTTTATTCAATACCTAGTGGGAAAGTATACTTTGTGGATGGTATTTGTTTCAATTAATTCAGAGAGGAATTGCTACAGAACCTGCCAGTTGTAAACTTCAATCATCGAAAAAAAATACATATGCATTTCGAGGAAAGGAAGCGGAGGGGTGAGAGAAAGTCCTCTTACATGCAACTGAGATTCAAAAGGTTATAGCTGAACATTATTGAATTATAATACAGTATTGACGGGTTCTAAAATGACTGCTGAAATGCACAGAGACCATAAACTATTGCTCTTTTTTTTTTTGCAATATTTAGTAAACATGATAATTGTACATTTCAGACAACACACAAACATTTTACATATATTCTTTTCCAGGGGAAAAGGCCATAGAATACCATACGATTGTCATGTGCTTCCTGTCATTCTGTCCTGCTAGAGATGTATCAGCAAGTTTAAGGACTTTCATAGGGTAAATGCATACCTGGAGGAGGGGGGGAAAAGATTGGAAAGAGCTGTTTGGAAGTAAGTGCTTCTGCTGTGCTTGTGATCCCAGTGGTGTAGAGGTATGGCCTCATGGGCACTGTATAACAAAGTTAAAGGGGGGGGGGCCCTCTTTTTTCCGGAGAGGTTTCCCTCTGGTTCACACCTACCGCCAACAACCTGTGTCGGCAATCTACGTGTCAACCCTAAAGATTCCTCGGGAGAAAAGAAGGGGAAGGACCTCTAAGTCACTCACTGGAATTCAGTTTTGGTCACAATGAATGCATCTCATGAACCTGTATTGTGTTAACCATCCAATATTTATTATCTATACATCTATATGAAAAGTATTACATTCATACTTCTTCGTTGTATTTATGTAATTGTCTGCAATCAGGTCTTTTTGTACAATTAGTACTTGGTGATGGATCCACTGTTCTAGGGACCTTCTTGTTTGTAGCAATTTGGGTCCTTTATGTCCTCAGATTGTAGCAAGTTGTGAAAGGTTTGGTCGAGGTGGAACTCCTACACAGACGCGTTTCGCTTTAGCTTCCTCAGTGTGTGGGCCCATATAGTATAACTTGCTTGTATCAGTGGTCACCCCAGCGCATGAACTTTGGTTGCAGCGGCTCCTTCCTGCACCCGTATGGGAATTGTTTTTATGTTGCCTTAATATAAGGTTATTCCTGTATGTCCGTGAACCGGCACCCTCTATGATAGGAGGGCGATCCTGCAGTGTGTCACTGGCGTGTAATGGTCGCCATGTGTAATGGTTCCTCGTTTCGTCAGACGAGCTTTAGTGAAATGCATACCTCCCAACTGTCCCTGTTTTGGAGGTTTGGAGGACCTGTCCCTCTTTTCAGTCCATGTCCCCCTGTCCCTCGTTATTCTCATTTGTCATTTGAGGTGTAACATGCAGATCTACATTAATAAATTATACTTTTTCCTATTCAAAGTGTTTCTTTTGTTGTAACTATTATAATCTATCTCCTATCCATCCCTCAAAGATTGGGCGTAGCCAAATTTAACAACTGTCCTTCTTTCCAACCCTAAAAAGTTGGGAGGTATGTAAAACGCAAAACATACTTGCCTTACCTACCTCCTCAGCTACCTCACTAATCAGGTCACCATCTGCTAGGAGCCTGCATGATAGTGTGTGAGCAGCCCCATTCTCTTATTGCAGAAGCTGCGTTTACTCCTGCCTTCATGCAGCAGTATAAGGACTTGCTGGCAGCAGATTCTTGACCTCTATGCTTTTATATTGCTACAGAGAAGCTAAACAGACAGAGGCAGGGGCTTCCACTTGCAAACAGGAACTGGAGCTGCTCACATGCTGTGATGTGGTAAGGGATGCTTTGCGTTTAAACTATGGGCAGGGCCAAATTATACAAAGGACATATGGGGCTCATGCTTCCTGTGCTGTGACTTGACTAACTGCATATGCTGAGAGCACCAGGACAAAGTAGCTGTTAGACCACTTTTTATGTGGTCCTTGAGGAATGAGATTAAAAGGAGAGCAAACTTTGGAGCTCTGCTATGGCTTCAATTTGAATATTGCAAGAAATGGTGAAGAGACACGGGGCACAGCTTGCTACCTAATTGCAGTTTAGATTAAAGTCCCTTTAACCCACCCCACCCATACTTTAACGGAACACCTGCATACTGGGTTGTAGAGCTTTTCCAACTCAACACATAGTACACAACACACAGTGCAAACCTGTTGGGTTTAGCAGTTTTATGGGTGAGGTGCAGAGTTTTTGCAACGAGGCAGAGATTTTTTTAAACCATTCGTTTATAAAAACCCCCTATTGGCTATTCAATTATGTTTGTAGAGGTTTATTTTAAATGTGATTTAATATCCATGTGGAAGTATAATTTACACATTGATTAAAAAAACAAATTTAATTTGCTTCAGTGCTCAGTTGATGTGGTAGTGGCCCAGCTGCTGTAGTGACTAGATTGATTCCATGTACCACTGAAGACATGGAAGCTAACAATACAATGCTTGGCTTTGGGCGAGGGACTGGGCAGATTGCAGAGACCTACTTTTCCTTTAGGTTTGATCTTGCTAAATGTTTTAAAGTGTCTGTAAAAGGTCAATGATCTTCCATTCTAGGATAGATCACAAAAAATCACTGGGCCTCATCTTTTTGCCCATTCCCCTGCCAGGAGCTCCATTATGCAGTCCAGGATTCTGGTGTACCAGGCAGCTGGAGACCATGACGGTTTTGTCACCTATTCAGAGCAGCAACAGTGTGAATCAGAGCCCTGTTTCCACCATAGGAGAAAGGTCACAGCCAGACTGGTTGAGTTTTCCAAGACAGGGGTGGGTCCGGACATGATTTACTTTATGTTAACAAACACTCTAAATAAAGTGAGTAAAATCCAAAGTAATCTGTACATTCCAGACACAAATAGACATAAGCAAAAGCAAACCTTCCGACTCACGGACTGCGATGATGGAACTAAGTAAAACAAAAGAAGGTCTTCATTTAATAGAGATAAGGAGGAATCCAACACAAAAAGAACATTTTAAAGCCTAATCAAACCAGCCAAAATGTATAATTGAACACTTGTATAATACTATAAGTATAGTATAATACTATACTATACTTGTATAATGTATTATGTAGAGAAAAGTGTTAAAGTTTTGTTTGTAATGACGTTTCTCCTAGTACAATTGATGAATTGATCTGAAACCTTTCTGATGTGATGTCTGGTTGAGGGGGTCATTAATCTGACTAGTGAGGTCAAAGTGGGTTACCCCACTCTTTTGAAATTTTTAATTTATACCCATATGGTTAGAGGCCAACCACTCCCTAAAAAGTAGGGTCTCCCTAGGGTGGAGTCAGTAAATTTGGTAAGAGGGGGCTATTTCCTGTTTACCTGCAAGGTGAAATAGAAACAAGGTAAAATGTGGATGATCTAGTCTTTTCCCACTCATTAGGACCATCATAGATGCAACCAGCCCACTTCAGACCACATGGCCATAAACCAGCCCTGGCAACTCAGGTTATAAAGAGAGTCTGTGTGTCCTTGCGGTGTGTGAAATGTCCAAGGTGGTCTGCAGCAGAACACAGAAAATACTCCCTATGAGTTAGTGGGAAGACTGTATGATTCTGTCTGAAATAAAGAAAATAGAGCTTACAGGGAACTCAGAACATCTGCTTCAGCCAAATAGGCTGACGACATTTACGTTTACAATTGCCTAGATAGGCTGATGACATGAAGTTTACAGCTATTTAGATAGGCTGACGGCATTGAAGTTTACAGTTGCCTAGATAGGGTGATGACATGAAGTTTACAGTTGTTTAGATAGGCTGACGACATTGAAGTTTACAGTTGTCTAGATAGGCTGACAACATTGAAGTTTACAGTTGCTTAGATTGGGTGACGACATTGAAGTTTACAGTTGTCTAGATAGGCTGACGACATTAAAGTTTACAGTTGTCTAGATAGGCTGACGACATTAAAGTTTACAGTTGCCTAGATAGGCTGACGACATTAAAGTTTACAGTTGCCTAGATAGGCTGACGACATTAAAGTTTACAGTTGCCTAGATAGGCTGACGACATTAAAGTTTACAGTTGTCTAGATAGGCTGACGACATTAAAGTTTACAGTTGTCTAGATAGGCTGACGACATTAAAGTTTACAGTTGTCTAGATAGGCTGACGACATTAAAGTTTACAGTTGCCTAGATAGGCTGACGACATTAAAGTTTACAGTTGTCTAGATAGGCTGACGACATTAAAGTTTACAGTTGTCTAGATAGGCTGACGACATTAAAGTTTACAGTTGCCTAGATAGGGTGATGACATTAAAGTTTACATTTGCTTAGATAGGGTGACGACATTGAAGTTGTCTAGATAAGCTGACAACATTGAAGTTTACAGTTGCCTAAATAGTCTGACGACATTAAAGTTTACAGTTGTCTAGATAAGGTGATGACATTGAATTTTACAGTTGTCTAGATAGTCTGATGACATTGAAGTTTACAGTTGTCTAGATAGGCTGACGACACTGAAGTTTACAGTTGCCTAGATAGGGTGATAACATTAAAGTTTAGAGTTGCTTAGATAGGGTGACGACATTGAAGTTGTCTAGATAAGCTGACAACATTGAAGTTTACAGTTGCCTAGATAGTCTGACGACATTAAAGTTTACAGTTGTCTAGATAAGGTGACGACATTGAATTTTACAGTTGTCTAGATAGGCTGACGACACTGAAGTTTACAGTTGCCTAGATAGGGTGATGACATTGAAGTTGTCTAGATAAGCTGACAACATTGAAGTTTACAGTTGCCTAGATAGTCTGATGACATTGAAGTTTACAGTTGCCTAGATAGTCTGATGACATTGAAGTTTACAGTTGCCTAGATAGTCTGATGACATTGAATTTTACAGTTGTCTAGATAGGCTGACGACACTGAAGTTTACAGTTGCCTAGATAGGGTGATGACATTGAAGTTGTCTAGATAAGCTGACAACATTGAAGTTTACAGTTGCCTAGATAGTCTGATGACATTGAAGTTTACAGTTGCCTAGATAGTCTGATGACATTGAAGTTTACAGTTGTCTAGATAGGGTTATGACATTGATGTTTACAGTTGCCTAGATAGGCTGACGACATTAAAGTTTACAGTTGCCTAGATAGGCTGACGACATTGAAGTTTCAACCTTGAGCTAACCTACTGAAATTTTTTCAGATCTTATTTGGGTGTAAGACTTATTTCAGGCTGAATAATTCTGTTCTGAATCAAACCTTAATAGTGTTGGATATATTCAGAAATGCAAAAATTTATAAAAAATAGCAACATGTTTTTATCACAAAAAAAGCAAAGATGATTTCTGACCTTGTGCCAAATCAATTTGTTCTTTTCTAATTTTAATCAAATAAAATATAATAATTTTTGAAATGGGTTAATAAAGGAGATTCCATTGACTAAGGGCGCGTGTGTGCTTTCATGTTTTTAAAGGGACCTGATTGGACATAATTGTCTTTTTTAACTACTGGAATAAATGTGCATTTTATGGGACCTCTCTGAGAGCTGGACCTTTGCTCATTGCAAAATAAGAGAGATTGCTTTGTTATTTATTTACATGTATTTTACTCTGTGCTGTTTGAAATTTGCCCAAACCACCCCCCTTTCTGGGGACGGGTGTACAGCAAGGCCTGGCGTACATCAGAATTGAACCCTTTGTGGAACCCCTTGCAAGGCATTCCCCTCTTGAGCCATAAATTTGCCATCCAGTATACTTGATGTGCAGGACACAGAGCTGGAAGTTTTTTTAACTTTGCATAATTGCATGAATTACGAAATCTTTCAGCATCAAAGCTTTAGTAGTATTTTGATTTATATTTTCCTTGAGATTATGAAAAGACAAGTACTATCAAAAAGTAAAAAGAAACAGAATTTCAAATATAAAGTAAAATAGAAAATTATTCCCTGATAACATCGGTTAAAAAGGAATTACAGATTTAGCATTTAAAAGAAGGGCTTTCAGAAATCAGAGGCAGCTGTTTTTCACTTGTCTCTAAATTCCTGTTCTTGTAATCCAAGTTGCAAAATGTTTCTTCCTTTTACAGACTTAAATGGTTGCTTCCAATTCCTACATAAGTCAGAAAACTCCCTATACTGAACAAAATATGCAGGCAATGGATGAACCCTTTTTTATCTCTTTATCTACTTTTCTCTCATCCAGATGTATCAGGATGGGGGGGGGGGGGTTGCAAAATGTAGACCTATACCCAGTGGCATTCTATCAGGGCTCCCCAGAACTCTGCTGAGTGGAAGCGGCTGATGCCTTACTGTAATACTAGTGTAATACTGGACATGAGAAAGAAAGCTGCTTCTCTCTGTCATTTGTTCTTCTTTTAATATTGTATTTTGTTATATAAAAATACCTTTGATTAGGGCCCCAGACACATATTTGCATGGGATCCCATGAATTATAAGCCTACCCCTGCTTATACCTATCTAAGCCCAAAAAGGTACCAGCAGTGGTCATTTGTGTAAGCATATATTTAATAAAAATGTAATGGTCCTTTTTAACAGGAACAGACCGGAGCTCAGTTTTTGTGTTCAAGAGCATGGAGGTCAGTGTGCAGAGTACAAATGGGTGGATAGAAAATAATGTGCTAGATAGATGGGAAGATAAGAGGGAGTACAGGTATGTGGATTGTAGTTGGCATGTAGCACAGATGGGGGGGCAGCATGCTGAACAGTTGAGTGGATATAAGGAGAAGTGTGTTGCCCTTAGCTGTGCACATTTGGGATGAATACACTCACCATTTAAATAAAAAAAACAATGCCGTCCGTAATGGCCAGGAAGCATGCAGGCCACAATTACAGGTCATGTGCCAAATCATCACTGCCTCGTTAAGCTCCCCAGACCGAGAAAGCCTGGAAGTAAGGGGGTGAACATCCTGCTCACATTAAGTAATACTGGAAGGTCAACAACACTCTAAAGTCTAGGAGAAAAGTACCAGGAGCTCGCTGCGAAGAGGCAAGATTGGTCAGCAGGGATGGACCCCCTAATGTTAAGTGAGCAATGCGAGGAAGGCGCCAAAAGAGTGATGAGAGGACCGTGGAACTCTCTCTACAGAGTTTCTTGCGGTTGCCTTATGATGAGTACTAAATGGAACAATTGTTTCCCCAGGAGGCTCCTCTAGTGTCTAGTGCCAAGGCAGATTTTCATAATTGACAGGGAGGTGATAGGTCAAACCAATGCCTGTAAGGTGCTCAATGAGCAACACAACATAGATTCTGTGATTTATCTACTATTTATTCAACTTTAGTAACAAATGAAAAGTGTGCCCAGAAGGGGTTAGATATAATATCAAGGAGGGTAACAGTATTCAAGTTTCAACCTTCAGACAGGTGGGAGGGACTATGCACCAGAGCAGTGTTTCCTAACCAGTTCTGGTACACACAAGCATATCAGGTGATACATGGTGAGACTGCAGACTCATCTGACCCCCAACCTGAAATGCTCTCACCTATATTTTACAAAAACTACTATTACTAACTAAATACTACTAAATAACTAAATAGTATTATATAAAACTATGTGTGTGAAAGCAATGGTAATCTGGCAGCCATGTCCACCTCTGGCAGCCAAACATTGTAAGTGCCAAACCTTTTAGGTGCACAGATGAATTACCATCTAGCCTAACCAAACCACTTTACAGTCTTGTAACCCTTCAGAGCACTTACTACCATGCTTAGCACTTTTTGACACAACCTCTTGTCTCGACCTTCATCCTTTAGATTGTAAGCTTGCAAGTACAATGCTCTGTCTCCTCATGTATTGTATTAATGTGTTTGGTTGCATTTGGCTCATCATACTGTAAGTATTATATAATATACAACTCATATTACCATGTGCATTTTGTATGTTACTTGTCCGACCCCTGTGTAACTTTGTACAGTGCCACGGAATACAATGTCACTTTATAAATAAATAATAATAATGCATGTTTGTGTATTTCATACACTTTGTTGCACCGTTGTTTTGTGTATTTTTAACACAGTTTTAAATAAAAAACAACCCATCCAAACCACTTGGTGTTGATAACAAAAGGTTGGGGTTAAAAAAGTGTTGGTAACTGGGTCCCTCAGAATCAATGTCCTCCCCTGTTTCACAATACTTAATCTGTTAGTCATAGGGTGAACCTAATGCCTTTCCATGCCAAAAATAAAAAAAAAATGAAGTCTTCCTTTTAAAGACAGAAAAAAAGACATATACTTGAATATGCAACAATTATTTTTATTTTTGCAGTTTTTAACTTTGTGATCATCATTTAGCTTCTACAATCTGGAAATAACAATGAGTCATAATTGGACACAGTATACTGACCCCAAATTTAACATGATTTAATATGCTTGTCTGTAGCAAAAGATTTAATGATTTTGTAATAACTGTTATTTTCATCACATTACCACATGTCATTTCTCAGCTTTAATACGGGGATGTTTCAATTAAAATGCCTTTTCCACAAATCACAGATCTCGTTTTTCATTTTTCATCCTAAAAACTAGTAGTGGTGTCTCAGCTTGGATTGATTGTTCTGGTGAATATTTTACGCTTTTCATTCCAGTTGAGAAAATGAGTTATTCACCTGATAAGCTGTATTCTTCCCACTACTTTCCTCCTTATTGCCAAGTAAATGCACATCAGTCACATAAAAGCCGTAGGTATATTATCCCCTCGATTCAAAGAGCCAAAGTTAAGTGATTTCGTATCGAGAATCGTAAGTTTGGGTGGGTGTTTGTCATTTTTTCTTGTTTTTTTGGCCATTTCGTATTCGCACGATCGTTCGCGCATAGACGTATATGAACATACGCATTTCGTACGAGAATCGTATAATTTGCGTTAGTTCGTGTGTTTTTCCCGTCCAAATCGTATTATTTGCGTCCGATCCTATTTTTTACGTCCTTCACATGGGCTTGCGCCCAATTCAGAGAGGTGATTGCTAATTGTTTTGAAGCCCATTAAAGAGCTGCTTTACGAAATGTTTGCCGGCAGCTATTTGGCCTCGGGAGTAGGATGGAGCGGAGCGAGTTTGTGGCACATCAAGGGCTTATGCTTTTTGGCATTGAGTTGATCGAGATGTCTGAGAGCAGATTGCCCCTGCGTCGTCGCATGAACATCGATAGCATGAATGATGTTGAGCTGTTCGAGCTGACCAGGCTTAATCGCGCTTCCCTCCATAAATTATATAGTGAGCTGCGGCCATGGTTAGCCCGCACCACAAGGAAGGGGCATGCAATTTCAGGTATGACCAAGATGCTTGGCTGCCTGCAATTTTTGGCGAACGGCTCGTTCCAGAGGCTGGGTGCCCTCTCTGTGGGTATGTCACAGCCTACGCTGAGCCGCGCACTGTCTAAATTTTTGGAAGGCATGGCTGCCATAACTCAAAAATATATTTATTTTCCTGATGATATGGCAGCCAGAAACGCCATTAAGCTTGGGTTTTATAATGTGGCCGACATGCCCAACGTTATTGGTGCAATTGACTGCACACATGTGGCACTCGTACCTAGGGCAGCCGACGAGTATATATATAGGTATTGAGATTGGTTATTATGTTGCCCAACGTGTCATGTAACCTGTTTTCCTTTGCGGCAGCATATTTGTTTATCCCTCATTTGTGTAGCTGCTTTATCTCGGCTTTTCATTAGTCTTTCCCAATAGAGTGCAGACATGTTTTGTGGTTAATTTATTAGTTTGGGTCAAATATCAATTACCCTTTTTGTATGTTTTTGCCTTAAGGAATCGTAAAATGGGACACTCGCTTAATGTCCAGGCCGTGGTTGGTCCGGATATGCGGTTTATGAGTGTCCTTGCCGGCTACCCCGGATCGTCCCACGACTCCTATATCCTCCGGCGATCTGGGTTGTTTCGGAGATTTGAGGCAGGTGAATTTTCGGGCGCATGGCTGCTTGGTAAGTGTGTCCTATTTGTGTGTTATTAAATGTGGCATTAATCTTGTATTTGTTGATCTGTTTGTTTTTGAAAACTTTACATAAGCGTCCAACTGCCTTTTTCTTGGCTCATATATTAGGAACTTCCCCAAAAAATGCTTGTCTCGCTTTGGCCTTCAGAATGTTTTCCCTTTAGTTAGGATGTCTGTAAGTTCCTTGTGCCTAAATATATTGGTTTGGAGTTTATACCCAAGGATCTTTGACCTTTGGCTCCTTTTGTACTATTGGTCTTTAAATGTCAAAGTGGACTTAAACTGCATACATTGTAGTTTCCAGAGAAATGTGGATAGGCCCTCAGCAGCATCCTAATTGTAACATGTCTGAAAACTACAAATATATGTAAAATACAAATACCCTTGGCCGTGCAGATGTTTGTTAATTAATTGGTATATAGAAGTGCCATTTTTATTTAGGTTATACCTTAGTGGAATTTTTGGGGGCCCTAATGTGCCCTGTTTTTTTTGGGGAACACTTTACCTTACATCATTATGATATCTGTGAAATTTTTGGTGTTGGTTGTGTTGCCTTTTTAATTTTGATTACATTTAATTCTCTGTTTAAGGTGATTCCGGGTACCCACTTCTACCCTGGCTCATGACGCCTGTGCTGCGGCCCCAGGATGCCTCTCAGGAAGCGTACAACCGTGCGCATCGCAAGACCCGGGCTGTTGTGGAGAGGGCCTTTGGTCTGCTGAAGACACGTTTTCGTTGCCTTGACCATACTGGGGGGGCCCTGCAATATGATCCCAAGAAAGTGATCGACATTATAATGGCATGTGCTGTTTTGCACAATTTTGCCATCATGGAACGTGTCCCACGTTATGTGGACAGCCTGCCCTCTTCAGCCGTCGAGGATGAAGTCGAGAATTTTGATGGGCCCCCCAGTGAGTCTGGCCAATCTGTTCGAGCCAACCTGATCAGCCAGCATTTTACTTAACTTTTTTCCCTGTCTCACCATTCTGTATGTCTGTGTTATCCTTTTTGTTACATAAGTTGTTTTGGCGTAATGTGGCATTACCTCTAAGTAAAACATTTAGACCTTAATTGTTGCCTAATGTATTTCATGTAGTTTCCTTAGCTTTAGCTTTGCATTGTTACACCTCTTCAAACCCAAATTATCTGGTTTAGCCCAAGCTGTTTAAAATGTCTTCCCACTAAAAACGCCACAAGTATTGTAAGTGAAATTTTTTTTTTACTTTGAAAAGGAAAAATTATAGTGCTTAACAGAAATCATTCCACATACATCTGTGGTTACAAATGGATAACATTACAAAAAAACATCGAGCACATCTACACCTGGAAGTGAGTGGCACAACCAAACAAGGACACCCAGTCCAAAGGCCAGCCTAGTCCAGTCATTAATATTGCCTGTGCCCAGGGATATTTGGGCATGGCCATAATGTCACACAAACATGTCTGCAAACAGGAGGAGCACCAACCAAATACATAGGTAAAGCCATAAGTGGCCAGATACACTCCACATAGACCTATGGCATTGGCTAGTGGCCTTAAGCATTACTCTAAGGAGCTATATGGGAGCAAATACAAAACACAACCTGCCAGAGCAACACAAAATGGATTGTTTGAAACCTCAAAGGACAAGTAAATACAGTGGGGGTTAAGAGAAAAGATGTCCCACACACCCATGGCTTAATAGGGTGGCTGCCCATAATACCCAGGTGGAGGTCCAGGTGGAGGTCCATGTGAATGGGACCTAGCCTGGGCCATGGCAGCATTGTGAATTTGAAACTGCTCCACAATGTTTCTCTGCATATTGGTCATCTCAGCCATGGCTGACTGGATGCCATTACTTGCATTGGCCACGTTGCTGTTGAGGGTACGCAACTCCGCGAGGATGCCCTGTAGACTGGTATGGATGTTGACCATGTCGGCATGCCTTTCCTCACGCTCTGTAACGAGCTGTGCCTGATAAGACTCCCTTTCTTGGGTCCATAATTGAAGCAGGGCACTCTGCCTCCCCTGGGAAATTGTGGGGCGGCGTAATGGTGTCCGCCGCACAATTACCCTGGCTCTTGGGCGTGCCCTGCCGCGTGGTGTCGTACCCTCAACAGCAACCGGCCTGCTTTGCAAATCCTCAGCAGCAGAGTGAACACTGGGGACTGTAGTGTCAGTCTCCCCATGTGCATGCACAATGGATGGAGATTCACTCTGCTGCTGAGGATTGGCCAGAGAAACATTATGGAGCAGTTCCAAATTGGGACCCAGGGGGAGTTCATCCGACGTGCCCTGCACGGAGACATCATCATCTTCCTCCATGTCCTGGATCTCTTCCATGAGTGTGCGGGTCTGTAGGGACATATAAAAAAAAAAGTGTAAGTTGGCGTCCAAATTTTGGATTTCAACAGTTTAACACATTCTTAAGCACTTGGTAGTATTTATGCTACTAAATTAACTTACCGAAAATCTCTGATCTGGGCTCCTATGCTGTACGGACCTGGTAGGCATAACCAAACTGGGGGGTGAGTTTACCCTTGCTGAGGGATCATGCTGGGCTGAAGAAGAGAAAAACAAACCACGTAAACACACACATAACCTTTTTTTGGATAGGTAATCAAATATAGCTCTATTTGTAATATTATTCAACTCTAGAGCAATGGTGACCTTTGTTCAAACACACGCAAGTTTACATAGGTGCAATGGCTCTCAAAAACTGCTAACTGACCTCAGTTCTAAGTCAGGAAGTGTACCCAGTCAGCATACAACTTTAAACGCACATTTTTGGATTTAGCCTACCAGTCGCTAGGTCCGTGGTACTCAAACAATTGTTGTAAAGGCCCATTTCAAGGTATGTGGTGAGAGGTGAATGTCTGGCCATGGTGCTGACGCAGGGGGTGTCTAGTTAAAAATAAATACACTGGTGGAGGGGCTGGAGATTTCAAAGTGCCAACTAATAAAGGCTGCTTGCCCTTGCTGGGCTGGATGGGCCAGAGCTGAGGGGACAGGGATTGGATGGCTAAAGGGGGGAGTTAACGTATTGATGGTGATGGGATGGATGGAGCCAATCTGTTACAAATGTATGGGGCTTATGTGGGGGGGGGGGCATGGGGGGACTGTGGCAGATGGGCCAGAGCAGGGGCAGCGGGACACGATTGTGGCCAGAGAAATTTTTACAAAGTTACTGTGTACCTTGCAATGCCACTTCCTGTGCAGTACTTCATATTGCAATGCTATGTTTCAGGGAGCCAGCACATTGGGCAGGAGACCAACCACTACATCGCCGATCAAGGGGGCAGCTCTGAGCACGTCAACACAGAAGTAACTGAGTGCAGGGCTGTCTGGGCAGGGGTCCTTGAATGTGGTGCCAAGGTCCGCATTGGGACCCCGGGCCGCCAGTTGAGTCTCGCTGCTCTAGGTCAGATATGTTTGTGGTTGGCTAATTAAATTGTTAACTCAAACACAACTCACACAACCAAAAGGCAACCCATACATAATGATGTGTGTTTTGTGATTGATTCCAAATATATCACTTATCTTGCGAAACTTCATGACTTTAACAATCCAATTGGACATTTGATCTTTGCCATAATGGCTGTGGGCCTAAATGTGTGATTCCCAGGGACCAAAAGAGGACACAAACAGCCACAGTAGTGCGAGGCCAAGCAAGGCAAACCATAGGGGCATCCCGTTATCTTGTTACTAGTGAACTGTAGATTATTTAGCAAACAGGCAAACATGCAGATTTAAGAGTACTCACCGTGGGTACGGGTCGGTGAGTCTGTGTCCCTTAGACCAGCATGTCCACCGACCGCGACCGGATGGAGAAGTCCAAGCACAATCTCCTCAGCAGGGGTAAACTCCAATTTAGATGGAAAGCCACCTCCAGTTTTCATGCTGAAAAGAGAAAATCGTTTGGTACTCAGAAAAGGTGCATACAGTACATCCAAAACATTATATTTAGCGAAAACATTTATTTACCTGTAATTATGCCTTTTAATTTCTTTTTGCCGTACAGCATACTTCAGATCAGAGATTTTCTTCTGAATTTGGGACACATCTTTCCTCTCTTCCCCCGCTGCATTTACTTGTCGGAGGATGGTTTCAAACAATTCCATCTTGCGCTGCTTGGTGGTGTGTTTGGATTTGCTCCCATATAGCTCGTCATAGTATAATGTAAGGCCACTAGCCAATGCCATATTTTGGTCATGGGAGAATCTCCCACTCAACTGGCCGCGGCGCAATGTGCGGCCAGATGGTTGGCTTGGCTGCTCCTCCATGTGTGCAGACACATGTGGTGACATTATGGCCTGGGGCTGGGTAGGGGAATGGCCGGATTGGTGGCTTCCCAATGACTGGACTGGACTGGCCAAGGGACTGGGTGTTTTTGCGTGGCTGGCCACCGAACTTCCAGGTGTAGATGTGGTCATGGTTGCAATTCGGGGCCCTCTTGGGGGGCTAGGTTCCCGGCTGGTGCCAGGTCGGGGGCTCTGTTCCCGGCTGGTGCCAGGTCGGGGGCTTCTGGCCCTGGATGGGGTTCTTCGGGCCCTGTAGGGGCTTCTGGCCCTGGATGGGGTTCTTCGGGCCCTGTAGGGGCTTCTGGCCCTGGATGGGGTTCTTCGGGCCCTGTAGGGGCTTCTGGCCCTGGATGGGGTTCTTCGGGCCCTGTAGGGGCTTCTGGCCCTGGATGGGGTTCTTCGGGCCCTGGATGGGGTTCGGGCCCTGGATTGGGATCTGCGGCCTCTGGCTGGGCTTCGTGCCCTGGATTGGGTTCGGCGGGCCCTGTAGGGGCTTCTGGCCCTGGATTGGTTTCTGCGGCCTCTGGCTGGGCTTCGTGCCCTGGATGGGGTTCGGGCCCTGGATGGGGTTCGGGCCCTGGATGGGCTTCGTGCCCTGGATTGGGTTCTGCGGGCCCTGTAGGGGCTTCTGGCCCTGGATTGGGTTCTGCGGGCCCTGTAGGGGCTTCTGGCCCTGGATTGGGATCTGCGGCCTCTGGCTGGGCTTCGTGCCCTGGATTGGGTTCGGCGGGCCCTGGATGGGGTTCGGGCCCTGGATGGGCTTCGTGCCCTGGATTGGGTTCTGCGGGCCCTGTAGGGGCTTCGTGCCCTGGATTGGGTTCTGCGGGCCCTGTAGGGGCTTCTGGCCCTGGATTGGGATCTGCGGCCTCTGGCTGGGCTTCGTGCCCTGGATGGGGTTCGGGCCCTGGATGGGGTTCTTCGGCCTCTGGCTGGGCTTCGGGCCCTGGATGGGGTTCGGGCCCTGGATGGGCTTCGGGCCCTGCTGCGGGGCATGGGTTGCCGAACTGCCCTACTTGAAGGCATGGCCGGTGTGGGCTCACTTGTGCTGCCTGTTCTGGGGGCAGAGGTGGTGGGTGCTGCAGTTGCCAGCTTTTTGGCTGCAGGGGCACGGGGCTTGGGGCCCCTTTTTTTGGTACCTGAGGGTCCAGGGTCCCTTGGTGGGGCCGAGGTGGGAGTCTTGCCTCTCAGTTTTCGCCGACCTTGCTGGGACCTTGTTGTTGGGCCCTCCGCGGTCTTGCTTGGCTGGGGTCGCTTGCTCATCGCCTTTTTCGGTGCCATCGTACACAAATGCTCAAAGAGAATGAGCTTTGGGTGCAGGGATCTTTAAATAATGAGCCCAGCGTGTGACGCCTATGCGCACGACTACGCGCTCGTACGAACGTACGTTCGAGCGGAACCAGGAAACCGCTGGGGTTTCACTTATCTGCTGCCTTGAAGAAGCATAAAGATGGCGCCCACTATCTTCACCCGTCAACAGGAAGAGATCCTCATGCTGGTAAGTGGCTGCCTGTGCATTTGAATCTAATAGTCAATGATGGCCTAAATGTAAATGATGCGTTTGGAACTAGTTTGGGGTCTCTTAATGTTTAATCACTGGCTCCTCACACTTCATCCTCAAGGGCCGAGCCTGGCCACGTTTTCAACTGTCTATGCTGATGTCCTAATTCGGCCAATTGCTCCGGCTTAGCAACAGTTAATTAACCTGTGGAGTAGCGGGGCGAGCTGGCAAACCTGGCCTGTCTCGGACCTTGATGCGGATGTTTGAGGAACACTGTTTTCCTAAGCCATAAAAACACAACGGGAAGTCACACACGTGGTCCAAAAGCCTAAGCATTAGGCTACATCTTGGATGTTTAAACCATCCTAACATGCCATAGATGCAGGTGGGCTGATTCTTGATGTTGGCTATTATCTGTATGTACATGGTGTGTGATACATATAACATAAGACCAGACTGTCAATCACAGTCAACGTCCTCTTTAAGGCACTCCCCAAAAATGGCTGCCATTCGAAATGTGTGTGTTAATGACATTAAATTCTCAACTTGTGATGCAACACATATGGGTCTGTGTGTAAAAGTAAAAGCTCTGTGTCCATTATGTTTTTCAGATCATGCTTCAGCGCCGGTATGACTTCGCGCCCAATGTGTGCGAGAAAAGGGACATCGCCCGGGAGATCATCGCGGAAATCCACCGTGTGACCAGCACCACCTTCACTCACACCCAGATAATGCAGCATTGGTCGGACCTGAAACGTCTGCACATGCCCCGGGTGCGGAGGTTTTTTGGGATCCATTTCCCAAGTAAGTACAAAGCAATTGCATGGTATATGTTCCAAATGTATAAGTTATGCCTTTATTTATAATGACTTTTCTTTGGTAGTGTTGGAAATGGATTTCAGAATTCGCCGCACCCGGAGACGTACAGGCCGACCAGTGCTGCATGACTCTGCATCTGTGAGTGAAGGTGGTGGATCTCCCGGGCGACGGACCTACCCCTCCTCTGTGGCCTCCTCAGACCAGCCCCTGGACCTTACCACAGAGGAGGGGCCAAGGCGCGTGGGCGTGGAGTCATACCTGGCCACGCATGGGGAAGGCTCTGGTATGTCAATCTTCATGTATAGGCACAAAGATATACATGGCAGGCCAAAAACTAAGTTATCCTTTATTATGTATTTGTAGAAGCTTCTGGAGCGGGTGAGATAGTGGAGGAGGAGGCAGCAGAGATGCTTGAAGTCGATCCTGGCGAAGGTGAGTGATGTCAGCCAGACTGGGAGCCAGATATGTTGGGAATAGTGACTCTCTACAAGTACTAACCAAATGTCACATGTTTCTCCAGGGACTTCTTCACAGCAGAGCCAGGACCAAGGGCAGCCTGTTGGCCCCAACCAGCCATCTGTCGGCCACCAACTCCGTAAGTCTCCATGCCATTATTCATATTAATGTTTGGTTAGCTAATAACACACACATAACTAAAGGCGTAGCCAATGTGTAGTTCACACTTTCATGTGGGCACTTCGTTAGCTTAAAGAGGACCCTAACTAGTATTAAGAACCAAAGACTTAGCCATCACACTGTACGTACAAATTAGAACCATGGAAAAACACCCTTCACCCATCTAATGCATGTTATTAGACTGAACAAAACCAATATTGGGGAATATGGAATGCGCAATATTTACAGGCAGCATGGGATACAGATTGAAAAAAGGAAGGTGCTGCCATGCATTGTGTGAGTGATGACCTTTCCCTCAACCCAGCTATGCTCGGGATTCCCAACGCACCACTGTAACCTACTCCCCTGTACTTTATCCAACTCTCCACTCCTCATTAAGTGTTATGCTTCAGAGTCCAGATGGCGGCGCTGTAATCCCCAAAAAACCCCAAATAACTTTGAGGTGGTGCAGAATCATTTGTGAATAGTTATTGGTTTTCATTAAATAATGTGGAAGGTCCGGTTTAAGGAGTTTAAACACTTACCTGTGGGAAATGCATTAACTGTATCCCTTTGAAGAATGACATATGTCATGCATTTACATGTATTTGATTAACCCTAAATCTATTTCCAGCATACAAACCGGTCTGGGACTCCTATTTATGTTTCTTTCTCTATTGGTTACAGGGATGATCCCCCAAACCTTGGCGGGAAAAAAAAAAAGAATGAAGGAGTTGGTGGCCGAGCTGCTGGCCATACAGGCGACGTTGGGGCCAACAGATGAAGAAGAGGATGATGAATAGTGCCCTTGGTCCTGGCTCCTTTGTTTTACTTTTTTTTACATATGTCCCAATGTTTTAAAGGTTTTTATCTATTTGTTAAAAAAAAAATATTAGGTTTGTGTCAAACCAAACAAAAAATGTTTTTTATTGTTGACCAAAAAAAAAAAAAAATATGTGTTTTACTGTTTTTAAAAAAAAAAAAAAAAAACTATGTGTTTTACTGTTTTAAAAAAAAAAAAAAAAAACTATGTGTTTTACCGAGACCAAATTAAAAAAAAAAAAAATTAAACAAAACAACCCCAAAAAAAAAAAAAAATTTTACAATTATTTACAACCAAACAAAGGTAATAATGTAAATAAATTAGATTTTAAGCCTTCCTAAATGTGTCTTTTCTAATATGCACACACCCAAAAAATTACACAAACCAGAAACAACACGCTTAGAAACATATAGACATATGTAAATTATGTGATTTTCTTACGTTTTATGGACAGAGAAATGAAGTTGGATGCAAGCGCTAAGGGGTTTAGGTAAGTTTGAGGGACCGAGAAATGAAGTTGGATGCAGCCGCTACGGGGTTTAGGTAAGTTTGAGGGACCGAGAAATGAAGTTGGATGCAAGCGCTAAGGGGTTTAGGTAAGTTTGAGGGACCGAGAAATGAAGTTGGATGCAAGCGCTAAGGGGTTTAGGTAAGTTTGAGGGACCGAGAAATGAAGTTGGATGCAGCCGCTAAAGGGTTTAGGTAAGTTTGAGGGACCGAGAAATGAAGTTGGATGCAAGCGCTAAGGGGTTTAGGTAAGTTTGAGGGACCGAGAAATGAAGTGGGATGCAGCCGCTACGGGGTTTAGGTAAGTTTGAGGGACCGAGAAATGAAGTTGGATGCAGCCGCTAAAGGGTTTAGGTAAGTTTGAGGGACCGAGAAATGAAGTTGGATGCAAGCGCTAAGGGGTTTAGGTAAGTTTGAGGGACCGAGAAATGAAGTTGGATGCAGCCGCTAAAGGGTTTAGGTAAGTTTGAGGGACCGAGAAATGAAGTTGGATGCAAGCGCTAAGGGGTTTAGGTAAGTTTGAGGGACCGAGAAATGAAGTGGGATGCAGCCGCTACGGGGTTTAGGTAAGTTTGAGGGACCGAGAAATGAAGTTGGATGCAGCCGCTAAAGGGTTTAGGTAAGTTTGAGGGACCGAGAAATGAAGTTGGATGCAAGCGCTAAGGGGTTTAGGTAAGTTTGAGGGACCGAGAAATGAAGTGGGATGCAGCCGCTACGGGGTTTAGGTAAGTTTGAGGGACCGAGAAATGAAGTTGGATGCAGCCGCTACGGGGTTTAGGTAAGTTTGAGGGACCGAGAAATGAAGTTGGATGCAGCCGCTACGGGGTTTAGGTAAGTTTGAGGGACCGAGAAATGAAGTTGGATGCAAGCGCTAAGGGGTTTAGGTAAGTTTGAGGGACCGAGAAATGAAGTTGGATGCAAGCGCTAAGGGGTTTAGGTAAGTTTGAGGGACCGAGAAATGAAGTGGGATGCAGCCGCTACGGGGTTTAGGTAAGTTTGAGGGACCGAGAAATGAAGTTGGATGCAGCCGCTACGGGGTTTAGGTAAGTTTGAGGGACCGAGAAATGAAGTTGGATGCAAGCGCTAAGGGGTTTAGGTAAGTTTGAGGGACCGAGAAATGAAGTTGGATGCAAGCGCTAAGGGGTTTAGGTAAGTTTGAGGGACCGAGAAATGAAGTTGGATGCAGCCGCTAAAGGGTTTAGGTAAGTTTGAGGGACCGAGAAATGAAGTTGGATGCAAGCGCTAAGGGGTTTAGGTAAGTTTGAGGGACCGAGAAATGAAGTGGGATGCAGCCGCTACGGGGTTTAGGTAAGTTTGAGGGACCGAGAAATGAAGTTGGATGCAGCCGCTAAAGGGTTTAGGTAAGTTTGAGGGACCGAGAAATGAAGTTGGATGCAAGCGCTAAGGGGTTTAGGTAAGTTTGAGGGACCGAGAAATGAAGTGGGATGCAGCCGCTACGGGGTTTAGGTAAGGTTCTGGTTGAGGGTGCGCATGCGCAAGATCTTATAAACATACGAACGCACGAATCTAAGAGGCCAAAAACCAATGAAAACCAGAGGCAAACGCAAGTAATTGGAAGAGGTTGACGATGGAAGCAGCCGAAAAAACAGGCTGCGGCCGCAACAGGTGAGCACATGAACGTGATTTTTACGATTGCCAACTGACTGAGGCAAGTTCGGGAGATATCATACGAACGGACGTATCTTTTAGGATAGAAACGTATTTGCTTATTGAATCACTCGCAAGTTCATACGAACGCACGAGCGGACGTGAAAAATAGGATGATCGTGAGCCAAATCCAAGCTGTTACATGTTTCTTTGAATCAACCCATATGTGTAGAATCTGCACAAACTAGAGCAAAGTCTCTACACGGTTAAAAGGAGACTGAAGCACTCATAGCATGCATCTGCTCCTCTGACTTTTTAACCACTGAGTGTTAGTTTATGGCTTAGCTTACAGATAAAAGAAGCAAGAAATGAAAGTTACAAAAAAAAGAAAAAAAATCATTCCCTTGTATTAAGTATATTCAGATGTGTGTCTCATGGAGCACTGTGAACTGCTTAGTCTCTTATAGATCGCCTGGTTAAACCCACTCTTTATAAAAATCAGTATCTGATCTGCAAAAGTAAGTATGTTTTTTCTTTACAAAACCCCTATTTAATGACAGAAAGTCTCTGTTAAACTCTGCATACCTTTATACATGAACCTTTGCACTGACGCATAGCCAAACAGATTTTTTAAAGTCTGGCAATTCACTCGGGTCTCACTGTGTTCTGTGAAACACATATCTATTGGCTTTGCATTGGCGAGTCAGGGAAACATAGCAGCGTACAGGATTCTGTCAGACGTGTGAGCAGAACCAGAGGACCGGCCATAAAAGCAGAATCAAATCTGTAATATTTTCATGAACATATTCAAAAAGGAAAATCTTTTGTGCTAGGAAATGATAGTAATAAAAGTGGACAGCCTGACGTTGTTTTGGAACTATTTTGTGAACCGTTCTTCTCTATATCCCGAATTTACCTTTTAGGAGTTCAGGGAAAGGTAAATGCTTTAACTGTGCAAAAATGATGGTCATATATTTGGTATAATAAAATAAATTTTATCCTGAATTGACAGATATTAGGGTCGATCCAGCACGGCATGAAAAAAAGTTTGCATTCATATGCTATTCAGCACGGCAGTCGAATCGAATCTGTTTGGGTGGGAAATCTCAATTCTGTGATTACTCACTTGTAGAATTGGTATTATATGTATACAGCACGTCCTGTTCCAGAATATTCCTTACTCCTGGGTAATACATCCACAAGATGGCGCTGGACTGCAGAAAACAGATTGTGGCTCCTCCCGATCCTATATAAATCAGGGACCTCCCACAAATTCCCCAGTATTGACAAGCAGTTAACAAGAAGCCGGGAGAACAATAATAACAAGAATTCCAAAATGAACATATGAACAATCACCATACAGAGGTAACTGAGAATAATGATAACAAGGGTGGGATGGAACAGGAAGTGCTGTATACATATAATACCAATTCTACAGGTGAGTAATCAAAGAATTGTATTATTCTAAGTATACAGCACGTCCTGTTCCAGAATATTCCTTACTCTTGGGACATCCAATAGCAGTGTCCGTAAGGTAGGGTGGGATCCCCAAAAAGTAAGAGCGGGCAGTTTAAACCACTGCCGCCTGCAGAACTTTGCGGCCAAAAGCAGCATCAGCTGAGGCCCTAACATCAAACTTGTAAAACTTAGAAAAAGTATGAACAGAAGACCAAGTAGTGGCCTTGCAAACTTGCTCAACAGAAGCTTGGTGCTGAAAAGCCCAAGAGGCACCAATAGCACGAGTAGAATGAGCAGTAAGGTGGAAGGGAGGATCCTTCCCCTTAGCAGAATAGGCCTGTACCACAGCCTGGCGGATCCACTTGGACTTAGCTGGAGCCAGACCCTTCTTAGGTCCAGACGGGAGCACAAAAAGAGCATCAGTCTTTCTGAAGGATTCAGTAGCCACCAAATAGAACTTCAGAGTCCTGACCACATCCAGAGAGTGTAAAACCCGCTCCTTAGTGTTACTAGGATTAGGGCATAGAGAAGGCAAAACAATGTCCTGATTGAGATGAAAAGCAGACACAACCTTAGGCAGAAAATCTGGCCTAAAACGAAACACCACCTTGTCCTGGTGTCTCTCAAAGTAAGGGGGTTTGATGGAAAGCGCCGCCAACCCAGAAACACGCCTAACAGAAGTGATAGCCACCAAAAAGACTACCTTAAGCCTCAAAATGGACAAAGGGGCCTCATGCAAAGGCTCAAAGGGAGACCTCTGCAAGGTAGATAAGACCAAGTTCAAATCCCAGACTAGTAACATAGGCTTACATGGAGGACGCACATGAGTAACCCCCTGGAAGAAAGTCTTGACCAGACGATGGTGAGCGAAGGATCTTTGGAAGAAAATGGCCAAAGCAGAAACATGACCTTTAAGGGTACTAATTTGAAGACCCAAATCCAAACCATGTTGCAGAAATTTCAGAATCCTAGGGATAGAAAACACTCGACAGGGAAGCGACTTAGACTCGCACCAGTTAATATCAGCATGCCATACCCCATAGTAGCAGGCAGCCCCCTTTTCCATCAAGATGGAGGTTTCAGCAGCCAGGCTGTCAGAGCCAGCGTTTGTAAATTGGGATGGCGTAGCTGTCCCTGAGTGAGCAGGTCTGGATCCTTGGGCAGGGCATACTGATCCACTGCCAACTGTACGACGTCTGAGAACCACACCCTTCTTGGCCAACAGGGGGCCATCAGAATGGTTGACACCCCTTTCTGGGCAATCTTGCGCAGTACCCTGCCCAGCAGAGGAAAAGTAGGGAACACATAGAGGAGCTGAAACCTCTTCCAAGACATTGCTAGTGCATCCATGGCCAAAGCCAGGGGATCCTGTGACAGAGAGACAAAGAATGGAAGCTTGTGATTGTGACGGGACGCAAACAGATCCACATCTGGCTGACCCCAGCGGTGGCACAGGGAGCGAAACACCCTGCTGCTGAGGGACCATTCTCCCAGATGAGAAGTCCCCTTGCTGAGGGAGCCTGCCTCCAGATTCTCCACCCCCGGGATGTACACAGCTGAGATGCAGTGAATATTCTCCTCCGCCCAAGACAGTATCAGGGACACTTCCTTGAGGGCCCTCTTGCTCCGGGTCCCTCCCTGATGATTGATGTAGGCAATCACCGTCTGGTTGTCCGAGCGGACCTTAACCGCCCGTCCCCGAAGGTGTGGAGTCAATTGGGCGAGAACCAACCTTATCGCCCTCAGTTCCAGAATGTTGATAGGGGTGTGGGCCTCCTGAGGGCCCCACTGACCCTGGAATTTCAGGGATTTCCAGAAGCCCCCCCAACCTGTCAGACTGGCATCTGTGGTGACTGTCTCCCAGCATGGGGCCAGAAAGAATCTGCCCACCAACAGGTTTCTTGAGTCCAGCCACCACGAGAGAGACCTTCTGGCCAGAGGGGACAGAACCAACACCTGATCCAGGGACCGAGGGTCCCGATCCCATACCGACAAGAGGTGAAGTTATGGAGAGGCCAGGACGGCCACGTCCTCTGCCCCTTCCCCAGTGATCTCCGCGGGCTCCAGTAAAGGAGACTCCTCGGCCAGCTCTGGAACCACGGAAGGATGGGAGAAAGGCACCCATCCCCCGAAAGGACTGGGACGGTCTCCTACGTTGAGGTAACCTACCGCCCCTGGCAAACAAATACAAACGTTCACCAAAGAAGCGCAGGCCCTTGAAAGGGAAACCAGTGAGCGCCTTCTTAGCAGCATCATCAGCTACCCACTGATGTAGCCAGACAGAGCGGCGTATAGCCACCAACAGGGCAGAAGTCCTACCACACATTCTAATGGCATCATCCATGGCAGAAAGAGCATATGCAATAAATTCCTCACAAAGCAGGAGAGATCTATACTCTTCTCTACCCATATCCTCAGATGCCCCATCCAAGAGACACTTAAGCACCCCTTTAATGGCAATAGGCGTAATAGCAGAGGCACAAACCGGGCGCAGCGCCGTCCCCACACAGGCAAAGGCATGACAGGCCAGTTGGTCCAAGCACCGGTCCTCACCATCCTGCTGGGTAGTAGTATCAGGAGAATGCATGACAGATGTATTGGACAAGCCGAGAACGGGCGCATCCACCTCGGGAGGACATGACCAACGCTTAACAACATCAGCAGGAAATGGATACCTCTTGTCCCAACACTTAGGCACCCCTGGCAGCTTGCTAGGTCATTCTCATTCCTTGAGCACTAGATTATTAAAGTGAGACTGCTCAGGGAACTCCCAGTGTGGCTTAACCGTATGAAATAGTGTCATCAGCGGTCTTCCCCAAAGGGAGTCCCAGTACCATCGTAAAACTTAGGTTGTTCCTCAGAGGATTCAGAATCAGAAAATAGTTCCCCCTCCTCAAAGGTGGTAGGGACCTGAGAGTGAGTAAGGGCCCTCATCTTCTACAGGGAAGAGGGAAACCGCGGGTGATAAATGCCGCTTCTTGGCAGAAGCCTTAGGTGCGGCAGACCCAGCAAGATGCTTTTCAATGCTGGCCACCCGTGCAGCTAAATCAGGTTGAGACTCCCCGCTGGTATGCCCCTCGGTGGGGGTCAGATGTAAGACTGCATCGCAAGTACCTGCTGGGCACAGGGTACACAAACCCTGATATCATCACTTATGGGGGATACCTCACACACAACACATAACCGGGCTTCTCCCGAAGGAACCCCTGGCCCATTATCCCCAGGAGCCTCCATATGGTGATTTGAATGGCACAACAGGCCAGTAAGGGTTAACGCTAAAGAGCTACCCGGGATGCCCCAAGAATCCACTAGGGAAGTGGGAGATAGTAAGGGGAGATGGCCAGGAGAAACCACAGTGCCGCAGCTTTAACCCGCCTGAAAGACATAACAAAAACATTCCCATAAGAATAAATCAGAACTGAATATCCTGAGAAAAAAACACCCAACCGGGGTTACTCACGGACCACAGGGAGCCAGCAGCACACGCAGCTAAGGACAGGCAAAATGGTGTCCACAGACCTCGAGGTGCGGGCCGTGGAGACGTGATGTTAAAATCATCCACAGAGCCCACCCCCCCGCCCCGAAGAGCGCGAAACGCATCCACATGATCCGGCCGGCCAACAGCAGCCATGAGGTAAATGACGCTGCCGTCCGCGGAGCGCTGTACAAGCGGCGTACAAGGCGACAGTAACACAGTACAGTTGAAACATAAAATACATTTTTATACCACTAGTCAACCCCCCACGGAGATCTCCCGGAGGGAGAGCGAGGCAGGAATATGAAAGGATTTCCAGGGAGACGACCGCACCCAGTAGACAATGAGAGGAGTGAGGGTGGAGGGGAACACCTATGGGAATAAGGGTTAACTGCACAGGTTGAGCCTGGGAGAAACCCATGAAGCAGGGGGGAGCATCCCAAAAGGCTCACCATCAGCCTAAACCGCCTACCCTGTCAGAGCAGGGACTGCGGTAGGAGCATAGCTCCTCAGCACCTAACTGGTGCTTACTGACCTACCTTCACTCGAACCTTGTCAGCCGAAGCTGGGAGGCAGCAATATGGAACGGAACGGGTGGGAATAGTCCTGCAGGACCGCAGGCATATAAGCCCCGCTCACCTGCGCCACATAGAGAGCTATCTTCTATCTTTGCAGCTCAGACTGCAGAAAAGAATTGGGGAATTTGTGGGAGGTCCCTGACTTATATAGGGCCGGGAGGAGCCACAAGCTGTTTTCTGCAGTCCAGCGCCATCTTGTGGATGTATTACCCAGGAGTAAGGAATATTCGGGAACAGGACGTGCTGTATACTTAGAATAGTGTGTTTATGTGCGATAAAGAACGGGTATCTGTATGCGGAAATCCAAGAAATGTGCATGAAAAATCCTAATCGGTGCCAATAAATATATGGTTTCGCACCTAAGGAGCCGGTAGTTTGCACACAAGTATACATGCATATAGAAAAGTTATTCATTGGGTTTTAAATGTTATTATTTAGTATATTTCTATGTATTTTTATTGTAATATATGTTATTTAAGTCCAGGCACACATAACTAATCCCCCCTTACCCGTTTGGTGACAGTGTAAAATGAGCTATTTCTAAACATCTCATAATCTCAGCTAATATGCAAATACCTTCTGTATTCAAAACAAAACCGACTTCCTCGCTCTAATTTCAGGGTTGTGGTTGAGCTGGAAGGGGGCATCATGGCGCAACTTTCTGAGACTTGAGCATGCACTGCTGTAGTCAGAGACAGCTGCATGACCAATGTGTCATGCATTGGTCGCTCATGCTGAGAGCACCAAAGGACAGAGTAGCTGATAGACCACTTTTTGTGTGGTCCTGAAGGAATGAAATAGAAAAGAGGGCCAACTTAGAAACCCTGATACAGCTTCTACACTACACTGCAGGAAATGAAGGAGAGGCATGAGGGACAGGTGCTGGGTGAGTTTTATTTAAAACATTTTTGTTTGTAATGTGTATTATTTGTTTCATAACTATTCATTTATTTTTTAGACTTGTCTATGTATCTCTAATGTATCTATCTATCTATCTATCTATCTATCTATCTATCTATCTATCTATAAATGCACTTTTTGGGATGGGTTCTAGTGGTCTTTTTAAGGGCTATTGTATGTTACATTTATCAATAGTCCCCCCTCTATGTTTCTCCTGTAGTCAACCATTGGTCACGTTCATCATGTTCTCTTATGTCTGGCCCTCACTCTCGGTCCGGTGGCCTTGCCTGCTGTTGCTGGCATCTGAAGTTTTGCTGGACAGGAGTCTTATTCCTTCTACTTGACTGCCATGTATTGCCCATTACCCACTCCCCCTTAAATTACCCAACATTCTCTCTGGAATGAGCCTAGTTAACCTGTGTCCCTTCCCACTAAACTTTGCTTTCAATATGTACAAATATATAAAATAGAAGAATAAATCGAACAATTAACAAAAATGATAAAAATGAAGGGAGTGGTTGCCAACTGATTCCCAAGGCCTGCATAGGGATGTGCATTAGTGTGTAAGCATGAGAAAGGCAAAGGGAAATAAATATACTTGTTTGGGTAGTAGTGTGCTTGTTGCAATGTGTGTCTAGCCTTAGTACAATAGGAGCTGTCATTTTGATGGTTGTTTTCTCTCCCTAGCTACTTACCTATTAAGTAATTTGTGGGTGGTAGCACAACATACATGTGGAAGACTCTATTTTCACATTCCATTTTGTGAAAAGAGCAGGAGTAAGAATTGCACTGCACAATCTTGCATGCTTTTTTCACAGAAAAAAGCCACGCAGCACCCTATTCTCCTGCACCTGCTGCACCTGACCTGTACCAAAGGACATAGGGGCTCTTGCTACATGTCTTTTTTTATTAAAAAAACGTTTTTTTGGATGCCCAAATAAAGCATGGCCACCTTACCCGTAAAGCTCTACAACCCATCACATCAACCATAGGGGCTGGTAATTTAGGGCTCAAGGGCCAACCTGCCAGTCCCTGGCCCTAGTAATTACCAGCCTTTATGTCCCTTGCACAGACCCCAGCAATGGAACAAGGGATAGGCCAAGAAGACGGGGAGGCTGATTCATCATTAGCGGCAGGTAGCGACAGATGAGCGTCTGTAGCAGGCATTTTCTGAGCGCCTGCTAGTAGTCGCAGTGCTCAGCTGTGAGTCGCTACTTTATAGCGACTCAGTCGCTGTTCAGTAATGTTGAATACATTGTGAGGAGTCGCTATTTGACCAGTACAGCGCTGTATGGGAGCGCATGTTAGCGACTGCTCATAGTGACCAACTCACACCATATTCAGCAAAATAACAGCCTCACAAATCTCTGTACCTGAAAAATATTTGTTTGAAGCCCAGAGCACAGGAGGCGGTGTGTGTTTAAAGTCTGTTTTTCAGCATCTATCCACTAGTAACAAAGCGAAAACATATGGAATTACATTGTAACAACATTGTAACATGAACACTTTAATGCCAGACCTGTAATGTCATTTCTCAGGAAATATATAAAAAATGAAAAAATTATGAAAAAAACTGCTTTTTCAATGCCAGGAGAGGTCACAGAATTATTTGTGATTTTTTTGAAAAAAAAAAAAAAACGTTTAAAGAGAAGCAAAGGATCGTCCATTGAAATGTATGGGAGAGCGCCAGGTAGCGAGAGGTCATACCTGGCGCTGTGCAAGGCTGAACGCTGGCACTGTTCGCTGAGGCTGTGAAAATGATGAATCAGACACTACATGGCGCTATCCCAGTCGCTAAACAGATTCTGCTTGATAAATGTGTAATTGCGTGCTGTGTCCAGCGTTCACCAGTCGCTACCTGTCGCTACCTGTCATTAACCAGCCACTACCTGACGCTATCCCTTCATGCGAAAATAGAGAAGAAATTATCAAGCGCTGGAATAAGGGCTAGTGTTTCGAGTGCTGCAACCTAGAGGTATAAGCGACCGTAAGCTTATAGTTGGATGGGGTGGAAAAAGGTGTTCTTGTGGCTAGGCCACAAAGATTTAAGATTGCGCTCTCTTAAGGGTATGTGTCACAGAGATAACAATCCAGGTTAATAGGGGTAACGAGGATGTTAGTTTTTTCTCTGGGAATTTTGATCTATGCTGGATTACAAGGGCTTAATTAGTTCCAGCTATAAACGTATTTAGTTAGTCCAAAAGAACATAAACAATTGGTACAATAATATTGTATGACTATTCTATTATAGAGTACAAATTTACCTTCAGAATAGGCATATATGAATGAAAAGGCACTTACCGCCACGGCCCGGGGGTGCTTGACCTACCCAGGGCCTCTTAGTTGATGTGCTTCAGTTATAATCCTGTCAGTGAATTGATGCACTGCTGGTGGCTTCTTGTGCAGGTGTATCCAGGCCGGCGTGAAAGAAGGTGTGCAATAAAATGTCTCTCTGCTCGCAAAATCAGTAAAAAAACTGATCCCTTCATGAATAAGGGCCTATGTCAATATGGAGGAAGTCCACGGAAGACTTGGAGGCCGATTCAGTAATAGCGCCAGGTAGCGACAGATGAGCGACTGAAGTATGGCGCTATGAGCGCCGCTTGCGTAAGCCACGGGTGGCTGCGATTCGCTATAGCAGGCCTCCTCAGTCGCTACCTGGCGTTGTTGTAAACAATGCCTACATTGGTGAATATGATGTTTCAGATCAGCTTTGTAGGCGCTGTCATTTTGACACACGCTATTCAACACAGCGCCTGCGCCTTGGTTTGCTGTTGGCTTGAAATCAATGTTAATACCTTCAGTAGTAAACACATTGCAACATGTTTCTTTGGTGAATTTTGTTTTATTTTTAAATTTTTTTGGGGGAAAGTGACCAGTCCAGAGGTTTTTTATCTTGGTGTCTAAAAAAGAAGAAAAATTGGAATTAGTATTTAGAATTAAATTTTAGGTTTCGCATTTATTGACATTTTTTGAATTTTCTTTGGGACAGTTTTTGCCAACTTGCACAACACCCCTAATTGTTATGTTGGTCAACTCCCCCCCCCCCCCCCTTAGAGTGGTTTGGCTCATCTTACACATCCCTTATAGTGGTTTGGGTCATCTTACACAGCCCTTATAGTGGTTTGGCTCATCTTACACAGCCATTATAGTGGTTTGGCTCTTCTTACACAGCCCTTTTAGTGGTTTGGGTCATCTTACACAGGCCTTAGAGTGGTTTGGGTCATCTTACACAGGCCTTATAGTGGTTTGGCTCATCTTACACAGCCCTTATAGTGGTTTGGCTCATCTTACACAGCCCTTATAGTGGTTTGGCTCATCTTACACAGCCATTATAGTGGTTTGGCTTATCTTACACAGCCCTTTTAGTGGTTTGGCTCATCTTACACAGCCCTTATAGTGGTTTGGGTCATCTTACACAGCCCTTATAGTGGTTTGGCTCATCTTACACAGCCCTTTTAGTGGTTTGGGTCATCTTACACAGGCCTTAGAGTGGTTTGGGTCATCTTACACAGGCCTTAGAGTGGTTTGGGTCATCTTACACAGCCCTTATAGTAGTTTGTGACAAATTATGATTGTAGCCCACAAATTTTTCACCTGTAGTGCAGTACTTGGATTAGAGTGAAGGGTAGTTAGCTTACCGCAAAAAACGAAGTGATCATGCTTTCCCTTAGCTCAAAGCCAGTCTGGGTGTCCTCACTCGTTTCTGCGGGCAAGTTGGGGATTTCGGGCACCAGTGCTGTTTCTTCAGGGGGTTGGATTCTGTGGCATATGCAAAGATTGTGGAGCACACAGCATGCGAGGATAATCTTGGAGACCTTTTGTGGACTGTACAACATCTCTCCTCCTGGGCGTGCCAAACACAGAAAGCGCGCTTTCAGCAGTCCAATGGTTCATTCCACAATGCTTCTGGTTTTGCGATGTGCTGCATTGTAGCGTTCTTGGGCAGAGTCTGTGGGTTTCTGACCGGAGTCATCACCCACGTTCTCTGCCCGTATCCCTTGTCCGCTGTTGAAAAAACAAAATGAGAGAGACAGCAATTAGTACTAGTACATGTTTTTGGTTTCATTTTTACAAATATAGCTTACTAGGCCACATATTTTAGGCAAAATACTTTGACATGGTTACTTATTTACCCAGTAGCCAGCCAGCTGGCATTTTGTTGTTCTCAAACTTCCTGCACAGGACTGACCGCTGCAGGACGTAAGAGTCGTGGCATGAGCCGGGGAAACCAGATCTCACGGCCCGCAGCTTCATGTCATGGTCACACACAACCATGACATTGATGGAGTGGAACTGCTTTCGGTTCCGATAATGCAGCTCCTGTGCACGGGGAGGGCGGAAAGGGATATGTGTACCATCCACACACCCTAGCACATTCGGGATCCCTCCCATGCGATAGAAAGCATGTTTGATTTTGGCAACCTCATCCTCATCCTCAGGAAATTGGATGTAAATAGGGATCAGGTCACAAATAGCCAGTACTACCTGGAAAAATATGCGGCTCATTGTAGCCTGGCTGATCCCACTGAGGAGGGCAGAGGTTGCCTGGAAGGTCCCTCGTGCCAAAATATTAAGACTGGCACATAGGCGTACCATCCACACACCCTAGCACATTCAGGATCCCTCCCATGCGATAGAAAGCATGTTTGATTTTGGCAACCTCATCCTCATCCTCAGGAAATTGGATGTAAATAGGGATCAGGTCACAAATAGCCAGTACTACCTGGAAAAATATGCGGCTCATTGTAGCCTGGCTGATCCCACTGAGGAGGGCAGAGGTTGCCTGGAAGGTCCCTCGTGGCAAAATATTAAGACTGGCACATAGGCGTACTATGCCTGGAATGGATCTGGTGCGTTTGGTGGATGGATCGATTTTGGTCTTAATCTGATCATATAGGGACTGTAGTGCAGCACGATTCAGACGGAAGCGGCTCCTGATCTGCTCGTCACTTAAATCCCACACTGAAAGGCGGATTCCAAAGGATCGGGGTGCCCTAAGCCTCACAGCACCCTCCTCCCTGGCCTCCTGCTCTTCCAGCATTCTCACACATCCCTGCACCCATAACCCATACATCACCCTCTTATCCATCTCACACTCAACAGATATACCAAAGAAGCCAAACAAATACAAAATCCACAAACACACCACACACACAAGCAAGCACACTCCTCACACACTCACTACAATGCAGCTCACCACAAAACCAGAAGTATAGTGGTCTGACCCACCAGACTGCTGAAAGTTTGCTTTCTAAGTTAGGCACAACCAAGAGGGGAGTTGCTGCACAGCCCACAAAAGGCCCCAAAATCAAGCCTCACTTGCTGTATGCTCCACAATATTTGCATATGCCAACAAAATCAATCTCCTAAAGAAACAGCACTGATGTCAGAAATCACCCAACAAGCCACAGAGAGTGAGGACCCAACCCAGCCAGACACTAAAATGAGCTAAGGGACAAAACCACCACACCACCACACCACAGCCTTTGCCACAGTGTAACAATACCAGAAGGTTGGCAAATCCAGCCATTTATACTTCACTTTGAAAAAGGACAGGTCCGCTTTGCCGCCTTTTGCGTTGCTCTGCTGTTTCCTGTCTACAATTAGCTGACCCAGGTGTGCGTGAAACGGATTGCGCATGTGCACGCTATTAGCGCTACTAGCGTACGTGAGCCGAAACTTGCGTGCATTAACGGACATGGCTGAAAATTCTGTGGTGGACCAATGAAAGGTAAGCTGCTCTTTATTTAAATAGCCGTTTGTAGAGCCACATGTCACAAGTGTTTCATATACATGAGTACATTGTTGTCTTTGGTTGTGTGTTGTTTGGTTAATGAGCTCTGTAATTAGTTAATTGCCTACCAAACATGGTTCAATCAGTGCAGTGGAGCTGTGGCTACAAGCACCTGGCCAGTATGTGTGCAGCAATTAAGTGGACCTGTTTGTGATTGGTTGGTAGAGCACATAAAAACTGGCCAACCCAAAAAGAGGGCGATGCCATTCTGTAGTCTGTATGCGTGCTTGTGTGTTGTCTAGTGGTGTGTGTGCAGCTACAGGATGGAGCCAAATTCTGGACATCTGCCGCCCACAGCTGGCCCAAGTAGGAGTGTGGTGGGTGCTGTGCGCAGACCTCCCTTAAGGAAAAGGGCCCATGCCCAAGGTGAGCCTGCACCCAAGGCCAGCCGCCCATTTGCCAAGAGGGAACCAGAATTTAATTTGGCGGAGAACAATACTCTTGTGCGCCTTATCCTGGCCAAATGGGAGCTAATATTTGGCTCCCAAAGCCAGTCTATAGGCAAGCAAGAAAGGAGCAAATTGTGGGATGCCATTGGGGAAGAGCTTGCTAGCAGTGCTCAATACCCACGCAGTGGCCCATCCTGCAATAAACGCTTCTACACTTTGAGAAGGGCCCTTATGCAAAAGATGAAGCATGATCTTGATGTCGAGAGTGGGACCATCCAGGGTCCAAAGAGTACCTACAGGCCATATGAGGAGATGCTGGAGCCCAAAATTCCGCTGATTCGGCTGCAGGGTTTTGATGCTGGGGATGACACCACAGGTTGGACTAAAGGTACATATTTTCTGCATATTTTTTGCTGGTAATGTTAATGTATGTGATTTGCTTTGTCTCTTTCTGGCCAACTAATAGTAGGACCTGTGAAGTAGTACATTATACCTCATAAATGTTTTCCTTTCTTGTCTGTTGCTTTCTGCATAGGTGCACATGGTGCTGTCCCGAATTTGGCTAAGGACACCACAACTCCTGCCCTTCAACCAACCTCAAGCCTAACACAGTCTGCCATTGAAGGTATTTGTCACTAATTTATGGGCTGGGTTGTTTTTGTACAGAATGGGTGTGGGAGCACCTCAAACAATAGCTTGTACCACTGTTGAGGATTACTAATATGGGCCTGCGGACTAATTTCACGCCCACTTTAACCCTCTCAGCAACCAACTAACAAGGCCCTAACATGTGTAGCTATGTGGGAAGCCAGAGATGTGTGGCCATATATCTGCATATACATGTGGAAGCCACACTGGCCTTGATTAGGGAATATTATTGCTTGAGCTGCTCTCACACACCTTATTTCTTTTTTGGGTCCCGCACATTACCAATGGCTAAATGTATTCTTTTAATTTGCCTAGCTGCACCGCCATTGGCACCAGCATCTCCTCAGGAGCCAAGCTACTCTTTGGATGCCGGTAAGTGCATGTGTCAAACTTGCTTTAGCCACTTTAACACAAGTGCATGTCTTTCATTCCTCTTTTTTTTTTGTAGGCCAAGTGACTGCTTCATCTTTGGACCCCACTTCCGATGTTGCAGGTCAACAGGACCCTGTTGGTGTGTATTGCCTAAAACAATGTATCCTTTATGCTGCTTATGTTACACTGGTTCTATTTGGTTAATCTAATAATCTACATGTTTGCTAGGTCAACTTGAAGATTGTTTTTTTTTAGTGGATTTGCCATCCCCAGGCTCATTAGTAAACTGTTTAGAGTGATTGCAATGCATTTTTTGCGTATATTAAAAGACAAACATTCACCAGAGTAGTGTTAGGAATATTTAGAGACATTAATTGTGTTTTTTAGTTGGCCGGAATATCGGAAGTGGCTGTCCGGAAAGGGCCCTTCACGTTGAGGCTGCTAGTGATGAGGGTAAGTTGGTTTTGCTTGATTATCTTGTAAGGATTTTTGCCAACCTTTTTTGGTAATTTAGTAGGCCAACTTGTGTTTAAACGTGTTTTTTCAAGGGCAAAGTTCGAGTGAGGGCCAAACTCCGGACATCTGGGAGATTGCGGGTATGTGTAATTGGAGCAAAGTGTCTGTTATTGTTTGGCCAAATTATTGGCTCATCTTCCTCTTACATACATGTTAGCAATCTGAGTTTACAAGATAACTTTTGGCTAGTGTGTAATCTGCAACTTTGTTGAGGTATGTCCTCGATAGTCTATCCATATTACATTAGAGTTTGGTCCACTGACCTACTAACATGACTTTCCTGTTTAGCATATGCCAACTTGCCCCATCTGTCAGATGTGGATTTGCCCCTTTCTGGCAGCCAGACCCCGGAAATCCTTCGTCCGGAAGGCACTGAGGTAACATGGCTGATTTTGGGGAACAATAACCACATTGACATGTTTGTGGGTAGTCCATGAACCAACATGTAACATGTTATTTCTTTGGTGTTTTGGCAGGAGGCCAGACCTGAACCCCAAGCTGGGACCTCTTCACAAGTGCCATGTGGCCAAGCTACAGAGGCTCAATCAAGGGTAAGTTTGATTGTTACACTTAGGTTAAATGATTGGTAGGGGCATACCTGCATTGTTTCACCTTCACTACAATCTTTTCTTTTTGTTTTTTAGCCGGAACACACAACAAGAGGAGGTGTGGCACCGACCAGTGCCGAGTTTTATGAGCTAGGGGTCCGGATGCTGGAGGACTACAGTCGCCAACAGCCGCGTGATGGAACTAATGAGCGCATTGCGGCGTTCGAAAAACAGCTGCTGGTGTGTCGGCAACAAATTGAGGACCTGCAGCGCCAGCTCCAGGATGTGAGAGAAGGACACCAACTTCAAACGAACCGGGAACTGGATCGGCTTTCACATCTGATGGAGCAATCTTTACAGCGCCAGGAACAAAGTTTGTTGTTGATGCATCAGCTGATACAACAGCAGTCTATTTTACTGCACTGTTGGCCCCCAACACCACCCCTAGCAATGACTCACAACCTCCCAGGCCCCCAAGCCAAGAATATTGAATTTATTTTTGTTGTGTTTCAGTTGTTTCTAATACATTTGAGTACCCCCACCTCTAAATTGTGTTTTTTCAAATACATAGCTAAGAACACAGTCAGGGATGAGTCTCTAGATCTAGATATGTACATGTAGCCAGAAATGTATGACACACATTGGTGACCATATCTTACTATGGTTTACACATTAAATGGCTACAAAGGTACACCAACATTTTACAAATAATGGGTTTGTAGACACTATGCTTGACAAGGCACAACACACTGTAATTAAAAAAATACAAAATATTTTTTCCGCAAGGCGGGCAACAGGCCCAACATTCGGCCGCACAGCTGCTCAAAACATCCCTCCCACCCGAACGATGCCTCTTCAAGGCCAGCAGCATAAGGCGAAGACGCCGGATCGACTGCCACAGTCTGCGATGCTGGTTTTCACAAGCTGTAGAGAGTAGAAAAAAAACATATTCAAAAGATAGAATGTGACCTCAACAGACACAGATGTAGCAATGTAATGTAACTGGCTCAAATTAGCTGACGCTCACATTCACATTGTTGGCCACTGTGCCCTTAGGTGTTACCATTATAGGAGTACTAGTGGCTGCCTTAAATGTGGCCACAACATCCCAAGCATACATTTACTCTTAACGCTTGGGAATAAAATAAGGTCTAAGTCCCAGTGTGGACATTTATTTGTTTAGTTACAGCCAAACATCAGGGCCTAAGTCCTAACGATTAAACTGGTTGGGCCAAGAATATTAGAGGTCACCACCTTAGCAGGCCAATTTTGTTTGCAATAAACAACAATTTTACACTATGTGGCGAAAACAAGAATGGGAGCCAACAATCAAGCATGCAGACATGCATTTAGGATTGTTGAACAAACACATGTAACCTAGATGTGTGTTTAGAAAACACATAGGTACATTGTAAATGTCTCCAGAATTTACTATAAGACATAGGGGTCACAAGTCTTTAGGCATATGAAGTGGGATGTACTCACCATCGCAGCTGTGGCTGGGGCCCATGCTGCTGGCCGTCCCGGGAGCTGGGGTGGGGAGGATGGTCACCGGCTCCGTCTGCGTGGCAACATCTGTCAGGAGAAAGCAAAAGAGAAAACCAAAATTAGTGGGCCAATGACACATGACTATTTGACAGCCATCTGGTTATGGAGTCTGCCAAAACAAATGCTTGCATGGTTACACACATGTTGTCCGACATTAGCATATTTCCTGGTCCATGAGTTCATGTAAATTATTTATGGTTGCAACATGGACACATAAAGATAATGTGCCAATAACCTTGACAGTGCAATGGTAAGGCCTAATTTGCAGTTGATTGTAGAATCTTACTAGTGTGCAACATGTGTTAGCCGGAACAACTTACAAAAATAACACATTTGCTAGCCCCCATCATGGTGTGGGATGAAACATAGGGGTGGTTGCCAGTTGGATTGCACTGTAGTGGGGTTTGTGATGTTAATGTACATTAGAAAATCAGCTTGGACTATGGACCATGAAACATGTGTATGTTAAAAGTGGACCAAGACCCAGGATTTATACTATCCTGTGTTTTGGTCCACTTTGGCAGGGCACACCAATCGGAGAGAGAGCCCGTCCGCCGCCGCCTTCCGCGCGTCACTCCTACAGTGCGTGCGCCCGCGCAGGCCATTCTCAAACGGAGAGCGCGGGCGCACACACATCTAGAGGGGCACGCAGGAGGCTGCGGCGGTGGCTACTGCCACCCCCAATGAGGTAAGGAGTTTGTGGGCTTTTGGGGGGGGGGGCCCGCGGTGAGGGAGGTGATTGGGCAGGGAAGCTTATAGATTCCAAGCCCAATCAACAATGGGTGTTGGTCCACTTTAAGAAATGTCATAACATATGGAATGTGAGGGATAACAACAAACACTTACCATGACTATGCCCGTGGAGAAGGCGTTGCCAAAAGCTCCTGGAGGTGCCGCCTATATGATGCGCTGCAAATTAGAGAGGAATGGCAAGGGCTAAGTACAAATGGCCATATGTAACCTGTCACAGACTAACACTGACTAAATCTGCACTCACCAGGGGATGAGCTGCCACTTGAAGCCCAGGGAGGGCTCTGAGGAGGAGGCGTGGAGCCTCGGCTCCTCACACTCTGATCCAAAGATCCCCCACCCAAAGGGCCACCCTCCTCCCTCTCACTCACTCCCTGCTCCTTCAGGGAGTGTGGGAGAGTCCACAGCTTCCACCCCACTTGGACTCCCCACTTGAGAGTGGCCCCTTGGCTGGTGAGACTCCTCAGAGTCAGAGTGTGAGGAGCTGAGGCTCGATCCTGACAGCCCCCCAGCAGCACACTCCTCTGGGGCGTCATCCCCTTCCTCCCCTGGGTCCTCTAAATATGAAACTCGAGAGGGACCCTCCCCCGATGACTCCTCCGAGTCCGCCTGTCTCGTTCGGGGGAGGAATCCCTTCCCACGTTTCCCCAGGGGAGGACGCTTATCTGTGTTGAGGGGGTGAATAAAAAAAATTACAATTACTACCCAAAATGGACACAGCTTAGAATATTAGTTCCCAAAAAGTATAAACATAGCATAAACTTCCACTTACCTGAAGCGTACGCATCATATAGGCGGTACACGCCTTCAGGGTCCCGGCGCTTAAAGTCCGACTATTTCTGCATAATCGAGCGCACACTGAGGCTGGTGTGGAAGCGCCGGGACACTGTGGCCTTCTCCTCCAGGGCAATGCGCTTCTTGCCCCCACGGGCATAGTCATATTGGTGGATGCAGAAATCCTATGAGAAATGACAAAAAAAAAAAAATATCAATACATGACAACAGACCAATGGACTAAACATTTATACTGAGAACAGATTAAACATATAATCCAAGGAAAACATACTCACTTTCACCACCTGGCCGTTTACGCGGCTATCCACCCTTTTGCGCTTTAGCTTTGCTGGCCCAGGGGGGGGGAGGGGGTGGAGGGGGGTTAGGTGGGGGAGGTGAGGTAGGTGGGGGAGGTGGTGGAGGGGTGGGGGGGCCAGAGTCAGAGGAGGAGCTGGGGAGGCGCAGCACACGTCTCCTGGGCAGCATGGTGGAAACGCAAAGGAGGAAACCGGAAGTGGATATGACGAAAGCGACACAAAAAAAAAAACAAAAACGCTCCGCGCACTAGGAAGAAGCTAATATCCGCTATGTGCAAGCTAAGTGGCGGTAATAGGAGATTTACACATTACAACAAGCTATTGGCCAAGACGCCATTAATTATTAGCTTGATTTAGCTGGGTGTTCAATATCCTGTAATGCATAGGTCAGAGCAAAAACAGAGCTGGTTGCTTACAAATTACAATCTGATTCCTTAATAAAATAATAACACAATATAACTATCCAAAAACATGATAATGTGGCACACAGGAGAATGCATAACGGGTTGTTATGAGCTTTTACGCATGAAAAAATCCTGCAGAATGTGGACATATGCACGCTCAGAACTACAGTGTATTCATTAAGAACGACTGGGGTCGCTGCAAGTGAATTCAGGGAAAAATGCAGAAAGGCACATGTATGAACAGCACAGCGCAGCACAGCGATGCTAGCGCCGGCACATAGCGAATCACAACAGCGACTGCGCAAACACTGACCACCACAGATTCAACAAGGACAGGGCTGCCGAATAGCTTGGGCGCTGACAATTTCAATGAGCGAACGTGAGCGCCAACCATGACTGACTAAAAAGTAGCTTTACAAGCCATGTGTGTTGTGAAAGCAAGCTAATTTGAGGCTAATGTGTTTTGTGGGAGGAGATGCATTTTATATTTCACTCACAACATTCCTGTGTAAAAATTACATCTTTCACCAAAAAATCATTAAAAACAAGACAGATTAATCAAACATATCCTAAACAACATGTGTTTAATTTTTGGCAAAAGACACACAAAAACCACTTAAAAAAAACATTGCAGTGTCTGCCATTGAAATGTATGGGAGAGCGCCAGGTAGCGAAAGGTCTGACCTGGCGCTGGGCTGGGATTAGCAGCGGCGCTGTTCGTTGCAGTCGGCTACATGATGAATCCCGTGCTAGCTGACGCTTTCGCCGGCGCTGGCCTCATTTAGCGTGATAAATGCGTGATTGTGTTCGCAGCCTGGCGTTCTGGAGTCGGTAGCCGCCGATAGCTGGCGATACCTGGCGATACCTGGCGATACCTGGCGCTAGTGAGACACTACCTGGCGCTATCACTTGATAAATAAGGCCCAAAGACAAATTGAAAAAGTTGCAAAATGTGAAGCTCTGCTACTGCTTCTACCATGAGCTGCAAGAAATGGAAGAGAGGCACAGGGCCATGCACCAGGTGAGCTTGTGGCTGGCTAATTATTGCCATTGGGTTTAGAATCCCTTTAGTGGCACATATGAAAAACTCTAACCTATTTTCAGATTTTAAAAGATGTCACTTTAAAAAGGAAAACCACATTGTAATAGCATGGACTATTGAAACTATTGAATTGAAATGCATTACATCTTCTTTGCGTTTTCATAAAAGAAACAGTCAAGCCTTGAACATTTTTTTGAATTGTCTCTGTTGCTGTACACAGTTATATTCAGTATAATGAAGAATGGTCAGTGTGGTGAGTGATGGAAAACACGCGCCTACAAATTAAAGATAAAGAAATGCATTTAATTAACAATGGTAAATATTCAAGAGGCAGTTAGGACCCAGACTATGGTGGGGTGAGTTCGATCTGGGCAATAAAGCCCCACTTTTAGGACCAAATTTCCTTTTGCATTTAAATAACAATGGCATAGAATACAATCTTAATGAGGGTCATGCTAATTATTTGGTGAAGCCAGTGTGACATTTAGGAAGTTATTTAAGAAACGCTAATGCCAGGAAACGCTAATGCCAGGTAGCGCCTCATAGTGTCGGGTGAACGCTGGGTGCTGTATGTGAAAACCATATATGAGGGTTATTTAAGAAACGCTAATGCCAGGTAGCGCCGCATAGTGCCGGGTGAACGCTGGGTGCTGTATGTGAAAACCATATATGAGGGTTATTTAAGAAACGCTAATGCCAGGTAGTGCCAGGCAGCGCCTCATAGTGCCGGGTGAACACTGGGTGCTGTATGTGAAAATCATATATGAGGGTTATTTAAGAAACGCTAATGCCAGGTAGCGCCTCATAGTGCAGGGTGAACGCTGGGTGCTGTATGTGAAAACCATATATGAGGGTTATTTAAGAAACGCTAATGCCAGGTAGTGCCAGGTAGCGCCTCATAGTGCCGGGTGAACGCTGGGTGCTGTATGTGAAAACCATATATTAGGGTTATTTAAGAAACGCTAATGCCAGGTAGTGCCATGTAGCGCCTCATAGCGTCGGGTGAACGCTGGCTGCTGTATGTGAAAACCATATATGGGGGTTATTTAAGAAACGGTAATGCCAGGTAGGGTAGTGCCACGTAGCATCTTGTAGCGTCGGGTGAACGCTGGGCGCTGTATGTGAAAACCATATATATGAAAGTCAATCTGGTCAGCGCCTCTAATAGTGTCATGTAGTGTCACATGTATTGCTAGCGGTAACTCAGTGTAAAGCTCCGGCGCTGTATGTTCAGCAGCGCCATGTAGCACCTGTCGCTCAGTAGCGTTATCCCATACATTTCAATGGTGTTTTATTAGGTTGTGTATAAAAAGTGTTTTCCTAAAGTACTGTTCTAAATTTTCAGTTCAAATCATTGTGTGACCTCTCCTGCCCTGCAACCAAACACTTTTATTGTGTTGAATTTTTGTTTAATGCAGAATTGTGTGTGTTGGTCTGCCATTGTAGTATCATTGTCATTCCATATGTTTTCGCTCTGGTGCTGGTGTATATGTGTTTAGAAATAGACTTTTATCACATAGCTTCTGGCGCTCGACGCTAGAGCCGACACTTGTGTGTGTGTGTCGTGTGTCGTTTTTTCTTAAATCAGCATCTCGTGTCGGACGTACTTAACTGGTGCTACCTATAGCTTGCTGCAGCATTGTCCTATTGTTAGATGTAGCGTTGTCTTGGGTGCTATGACCTTGGGACACCACCTGCAGTGGCTCTGCAGTGAATCAGGGAGAGCGCTTCTACAGCACCCTGCAGACATCACATTTATCCCAGATGGGCAGGATAGTACAGCGCCACTTGTCTGCCCGCTAAGCTAGGTGACAGCGCCAGACTCCGGCTTGCAGCGACCACTTACAGATGCTCTAAGTGCCGCTACATAGATGCTCACATGGCGATACGTGGAGCTAGTCTTAAATTAGCCTCCCCATGTGCACTGCAATGTGGATTACAACCTGCGTACCATCTAGCTTTTTAGCGCTAACACACAAAAAAGTGCAAAAAAAAGGTTTGTCCTACTTTTTTTCTCAAAAAATCAAATGTACCTGTGATGGGGCTATTTACAGATGAGATACATCATATATCCAATAAGGAAAGGAGTTTTTTTTTAAAGTTTGGAAATAACAACACCCTATGGGCTATGCTGAAAAAAATTGCCACATTTTTCTGTAGAGCCCATCCTTACCTCATTTTTGGGGAAAACATTTTGAAAAAACATTTTTTTGCACTTCTGTGTCTGAACGCCAAAAAGCTCACAGGCAGGCTGATTCATCACTAACGCCAGGTAGCGACAGATGAGCGTCTGTAGCAGGCATTTTCAGAGCGCCCGCTAGGAGTCGCAGTGCTCAGCCGTGGGTCGTTACTTCATAGCGACTCAGTCGCTGTTCAGTAATGGTGAATACATTGTGAGGAGTCGCTATTTGACCAGTACAGCGCTGTATGGGAGCGCATGATAGCGACTGCTCATAGCGACCGACGCACACCCCATATTCAGCAAAAAATACTTGTTTGTAGCCCATAGCACAGGAGGCGGTGTGTTTAAAGTCTGTTTTCCAGCATCTATCAACTAGTAACAAAGCGAAAACATATGAAATTACATTGTAGCAACATTGTAACATGAACAAATTAATGGCAGACTTGTAATGTCATTTCTGAAGAAATATATAAAAAATGGAAAAATTGTGAAAAAACTGCTTTTTCAATGCCAGTAGAGGTCACAGAATTATTTGTGATTTTTTAAAAAAAGAAAAAAACAAAAACCCTGTTTAAAGAGAAGAAAATGATCGTCCATTGAAATGTATGGGAGAGCGACAGGTAGCGAGAGGTCATACCTGGCGCTGTGCAAGGCTGAACGCTGTGGGCTGAGGCTGTGAAAATGATGAATCAGACACTACATGGCGCTATCCCAGTCGCTCAACAGATTCTGCTTGATAAATGTGCATTGCGTGCCGTTTCCGGCGTTCACCAGTCGCTACCTCTCATTAACCAGCCACTACCTGATGCTATCCCTTCTTAAATAAGGGCCTTAGAGGCCGATTCATTAACAGCAGCAGGTAGCGACAGTTGAGCGACTGTAGCGGCATTTTCAGAGCGCCCGCTAGTAGTCGCTGTGCTTGGCCGTTGTTCGGTAGTTGATAGCAACTCAGTCGGTTTGCAGTAATGTTGAATATTGGGTGAGGAGTCGCTATTTGACCGGTTCCGCGCTGTATGGGAGCGCATGATAGCGACTGGCTTCCACCATATTCATTAACAAATCACGCTCCAAAAATTCTCGCGCTGTAAAATGCATGTTTAAACCCCAGAGCGCTGGCGGCGATGGGTTAAAAGTAGTTTTTTAACCCCCAAACCACCATATTTTTGGAAACCCCAAAAAACAAGTTTTTAAAATAATTTTGTAATATGAATACATTAATATCAGACCTGTAATATCAATTCTGTACATTTTTTTTTTTTACCTTAAAATGGCAGAAGTGGTCACAGAATTTTTCACATTTAAAAAAAAAAAAAATAGAAAAAAATATTAACAATTAATTATGAATATTTAAAGTTTGTTCCATTGAAATGCATTGGAGCGCACCAGGTAGCGAGAGGTCATACCTGTCGCTGTTCAAGGTCGGACGCTGGCGCTGCGGGCTGAGGCTGGAATAATGATGAATGAGTCGCCCTTATTTATGAAGGAATAGCGACAGGTAGCGACTGGTGAGCGGCCGGTAATGACGGGCACCGCCACGAGAACGCCGGCTCCCCACCACAATCACACATTTATCAAGCCTATCCTGCTTAGCGACTGAGATAGCGCCAGATAGCGAATCATTCATCATTATTCCAGCCTCAGCCCACAGCGCCAGCGTCCGACCTTGAACAGCGACAGGTATGACCTCTCGCTACCTGGCGCTCTCCAATGCATTTCAATGGAACAATCTTTAAATATTCATAATTAATTGTTATTAATGTTTTTTTTTTTTTTTTATTTAAATGTGAAAAATTCTGTGACCACTTCTGCCATGTTAGATATTTTTTTAAGGTAAAAAAAAAAAAAAAAATTTGTACAGAATTGATATTACAGGTCTGATATTAATGTATTCATATTACAAAATTATTTTAAAAACTTGTTTCTTTTGGTTTCCAAAAATATGGTTGTTTGGGGGTTAAAAAACTACTTTTAACCCATCGCCGCCAGCGCTCTGGGGTTTAAACATGCATTTCACAGCGCGAGAATTTTTGGAGTGTGATTTGTTAATGAATATGGTGGGAGCCAGTCGCTAGGGCCAGTCGCTATCATGCGCTCCCATACAGCGCGGAACCTGTCAAATAGCGACTCCTCACCCAATATTCAACATTACGACAAACCGAGTCGCTATCAACTACCGAACAACGGCCAAGCACAGCGACTACTAGCGGGCGCTCTGAAAATGCCGCTGGCGGTGATGTGCGCTGGCGGCGATGTGTTAAAAGTAGTTTTTTAACCCCCAAACCAAGTTTTTTAAATAATTTAGTAATATGAATACATTAATATCAGACCTGTAATATCAATTCTGTACAATTTTTTTTTTTTTTCCCTTAAAAAAATTATCTAAAATGCCAGAAGTGGTCACAGAATTTTTCACATTAAAAAAAAAAAAAAAAAAATTAATAACAATTAATTATTAATATTTAAAGATTGTTCCATTGAAATGCATTGGAGAGCGCCAGGTAGCGAGAGGTCATACCTGTCGCTGTTCAAGGACGGACGCTGGCGCTGTGGGCTGAGGCTGGAATAATGATGAATGAGTGGCTATCTGGCGCTATCTCAGTCGCTAAGCAGGATCGGCTTGATAAATGTGTGATTGTGGTGGGGAGCCGGCGTTCTCGTGGCGGGGCCCGTCATTACCGGCCGCTCACCAGTCGCTACCTGTCGCTATTCCTTCATAAATAAGGGCCTTTATATGATAACTTCAGCCTCTGCAGCTGAACTGTTTAGGTTTGTAGGGGTTAATATAAAACATCTGAACGGTTAAAAATAGCGCTATATTGTATCCATTATTCAAAGGACCTCTCCCAATTCTCCCCACATTCATCATTAGGTACGTATATGAATTTTGAATGATTTAGAACTGAGAGCATGAGATTACAGTTTTAATAGAGCTGTACAATAAGAGGTTTAATGCTAGCTGAGTATATAAAACAGGCCCTAGCAACGGTCATGTGCCACATGAAAAGGATCTGAACCATAAATATAACACATTCCCTTTGTACCTGTTCCCCTTTGTTACTCAAACACCATAATGGATTCTTGAGCCGCCAAGAAAATAATAATAATTGTAACAACATTCTCTTGCAAGCTGAAGAATGTTAGAGGCATTTGTTTCAGGCTGAAAAGTTAGCATGGGAACTGCAGGGATTTGTGAAAGACGTGCAAGGTACCATAAAATGAACGAGGTCTTAAGACAGTGTGTGGCAATTTAACACCTGCCATTACATATTCAATCACTTTTCTATTGGAGATATGAAAAACGTTATTGGACTTTATATACCCCAACATTATTGCCCCGAGGCTTACCTCTACAAAGGAGCATTTACTAGACATGTGTTGTATATATACATACAATATAGCACGGCCTCTGCTGAATTGACTTAAAAGAAAATGGTGGATTCTCTTGTAAACATTGCTTGGACTACAGCCGTTAGCAGTAGGGGGCATGCTGTGCAGGGCCGGCTCATATGGGATATTTAAAAGTCATTTGTTTAAAGGATTGAGTACATTTTAAAGCAAATCTAAAGTCTAAAAAGGTTTCTGCACACTTTTCTCCGGGGCAACCTGGTTTGGGATGCCTCACACCTTAAAGATGACCAGCTGCTGAAAGCTGAATCCCACAGATGGGATACTCACCCTTACATTATCCTCTTGTTAATATAAGTCCTCTGACGCCGCCATCTTGGAGCACCCAGGAGGACTATGAGGCTGATTTATTAATAGCGACATGTAGCGACAGTTGAGCGACTGTAGCGGTATTTTCACAGCGCCCGCTAGTAGTCGCTGTGCTTGGCCGTTGTTCGGTTGCTGACAGCGACTCAGTCGGTGTGGCGTAATGTTGAAAACAAGGTTATGAGTCGCTATTTGACAGGTTCCGCGCTGTATGGGTCCGCATGATAGCGACTGGTCAGAGCGACCGGCTTCCACCATATTCATAAAAAAATCACGCTCAAGAAATTCAAGCGCTGTGAAATACATGTTTAAACCCCAGAGCGCTGGAGGCGATGGGTTAAAAGTAGTTTTTTAACCCCCAAACCACCATATTTTTGGAAACCAAAAAAAAAAAAGTATTTTAAATAATTTAGTAATATGAATACATTAATATCAGACCTGTAATAACAATTCTGTACAATTTTTATTTTTAATTTTTTTTTCCCTTAAAAAAATTATCTAAAATGGCAGAAGTGGTCACAGAATTTTTCACATTTAAAAAAAAAAAACCAAAAAAACATTAATAACAATTAATTATGAATATTTAAAGATTGTTCCATTGAAATGCATTGGAGAGTGCCAGGTGGCGAGAGGTCATACCTGTCGCTGTTCAAGGTCGGACGCTGGCGCTGTGGGCTGAGGCTGGAATAATGATGAATGAGGGGCTATCTGGCGCTATCTCAGTCGCTAAGCAGGATTGGCTTGATAAATGTGTGATTGTGGTGGGGAGCCCGGCGTTCTCGTGGCGGGGCCAGTCATTACCAGCCGCTCACCAGTCGCTACCTGTCGCTATTCCTTCATAAATAAGGGCCATAGTCCTCTGACGCCGCAATCTTGGCGCACCCAGGAGGACTATATTACCCTCTTCCTACTGCCCCTCCCTCCATCAATGGTCATCACGGGGGGTCCTGCAGCATGTTATAGGAAGGTCTGTATGGGCAGTGCTGAAGGAGTGCCAAATAGAGCCAATCTCAGCTGCACAGTACCTCCCATAGTGTGCACAGTATAGGGACCGTTCAAGCACCCCTCAAACTGTGCACAGTGCCGGCTCCTGAGTAGCAGGAGTCTTGCATGGCCAGGGCTGCGCTGTTGCCTGCTAACCAAACTGAGATGATGGAAGTCTTCTGGTTTCCTGAGTGAGCCCTTCCGGCTTTCCGGCAGCAGATCCCGAGTTCCATAGGAGTAACACAGGCAACAATAAAACCTGCCTCATCACTCTGCAGGGGTGAAAAATGGGTGTGGGGTTGCATTAAAGGGACACTCCGGACAGAGAGTAAAATTAGCCCGCTTTCTGCTTTCCCCATGCGGGCTGCCGGGGGCTGCATATTTCATTAATCTGTGCTTTATATTTCTTAATAACCTCTTGTGAACTCTCCCCCTTTTGCAGAGCCTCTTCAGCAGCAGAAGATGACACATTCATGCATGTCTCAAAGTCTCAGCCACATTAGAAGTGTATTCATTTTGAGTAATGAGAAAGATGAATCAGCAGAAGGTATCATGTTCTATAGGGTTTATCTGGGAATACAAAGCTTTGGTGAAAACGAATGCTGCCCCTGACAGCCAGCATGGCGCAAGTAGAAAGCAGGCCAAATAAACTCTTAGCCCGATATTGTCCCTTTAATGACCCAGATGAAGCTTGAAAACAAATTGAATTACTCCCATATTCTGTGCTGCTCTTGCACCTTACATAAGCAACAAGCAAACATTTTGAACAAGCAAAGGTTTTGAACTCTTCATGCCCTGTCTATACTCACAAGGCAGGAGGGAGAAATACACCACCTTACTGGCCTGAGAGTCTTATGTCATGGTGGCTCATCTAGGGGCGCCTGCTGCGAGCTCATGTGCTGACAGCAGATCAGTTGCTGCTGCAAAAGCTGGAGGCTCTGGGAGGTTAGATGACTTGTGGTTGATAGTGCACACTCTGTATAAGTGTAAGATGCCTGTGTTTTTTGTATTAGATAAAATGCCCCAAGTAAAACAAGTCCAAACACCGAAACACACAAACATCATCTGTGTCAACTTTTTTTGTGTATATAGTTCTATTTATTCTTATATTTTATTTTTTTTTTGTACATAATGGGGTCGATTCAGTACCAGGAGAAAAACTGAGCTATTTTATAGGAGAGAAACTTGAAAGTGAATGGCAGTTTTCTCTGCTAAAAAGTTTCACCTGGTGCTAAATCGACCCTCTTGTCAGGGAACTATAGTGTGTGTATGTGTGTGTGTGTCATAGGTTAACTAGGCCCCAGGGCTGTTGGTAAGCCAAAGCCCGACTGCGACTCAGGCCCTTATTTATGAAGGAATGGCGACAGGTAGCGACCGGTTGAGTGGCCGCTAATGACGGGCCCCGCCACGAGAATGCCGGCTCCCCACCACAATCACACATTTATCAAGCCAATCCTGCTTAGCGACTGAGATAGCGCCATATAGCCACTCATTCATCATTATTCCAGCCTCAGCCCACAAGACGTGAGTCGCATTGGAGGGGTATGAATAGGAGGAAAACTTCCATTCTACATTTTAAAACAATTGTCTGTATACAATGCAAGTTTGAACTTACTGTCTGGTAAGAGTTATTTTAATATAGCGCATAAGACCAATACTCGCAGAATTACGCTATGTGCGCCAATGTGATTCTTTTTTACACGTGCAACTGAATAAATGAGGAATAATTCATTTTAAAATACATTGGTTGATCAGTTATGAGAAGTAAATATATACATGAAACTACAATTTTTATCTGGATTCGAGGAAAGTGATTATAAAGGAACCAAGGTTGGATTTCTAAAGGCTTGACATTTGTGTGCATCTGGTACGTGGACGGGGAGGCCGAATCATTAATAGCGGCAGGTAGCGACAGTTGAGCGACAGTAGCGGCATTTTCAGAGCGCCCGCTAGTAGTCGCTGTGCTTGGCCGTTGTTCGGTAGTTGATAGCGACTCAGTCGGTTTGCCGTAATGTTGAATATTGGGTGAGGAGTCGCTATTTGACAGGTTCCGCGCTGTATGGGAGCGCATGATAACGACTGGCCATAGCGACCGGCTCCCAGCATATTCATTAAAAAATCACGCTCAAAAAATTCTCGCGCTGTGAAATGCATGTTTAAACCCCAGAGCGCTGGCGGCGATGGGTTAAAAGTAGTTTTTTAACCCCCAAACCACCATATTTTTGGAAACAAAAAAAAAACAAGTTTTTAAAATAATTTTGTAATATGAATACATTAATATCAGACCTGTAATATCAATTCTGTACATTTTTTTATTTTTATTTTTTTTACCTTAAAAAAATTATTTAAAATGGCAGAAGTGGTCACAGAATTTTTCACATTTAAAAAAAAAAACACATTAATAACAATTAATTATGAATATTTAAAGACTGTTCCATTGAAATGCATTGGAGAGCGCCAGGTAGCGAGAGGTCAGACCTGTCGCTGTTCAAGGTCGGACGCTGGCGCTGTGGGCTGAGGCTGGAATAATGATGAATGAGTGGCTATCTGGCGCTATCTCAGCCGCTAAGCAGGATCGGCTTGATAAATGTGTGATTGTGGTGGGGAGCCGCTCACCAGTCGCTACCTGTCGCTATCCCTTGTTAAATAAGGGCCTAAGTAACAGGTGGTGGATAATATACACAAATTATCTGATTGCTTCACGTGGTGAATGGAAAGGATTGGAACATAATAGGTCCCGCGGAGATATATACATATATATGTATGCTACATTTACTATTTGGTTAGAGACTTGTGACAGGCTCTGTCTTTCTCCTGCGCAGTGGACATATATAACAGATACTGATCTAAGATAATAATAGAAAGCGAGCGCGGATCTACAGCCTTTTCTGTCTTTGCTTAATTATCTCTACTAACCTATATCCAGACAGCGAGGGCACAGCCCAGGGTGGGCTGCTTGACTTTTAGACTTACCCATCCAAAACATATGACCTACCTTCCTAAAAGTAAAGCTGATTTCTGCTTGGCCTATGCTGGCTGTTAGGGGCCGAATCTTTAATTCACCAGCACTTTGCATTTTCTGATACACTCTGCTGAATCTGCTCCTTTATGCTGACAATTACTAGAGTAGGCCTGTGGGGTCGTAAAGAAGGCTCCATGGATGCCCCAATGAGTGGCCATGGTGCTGGAAATATGGAAACTCTGGTTTGCTGGCACTGGGTAGTATGCAGATGCCAGCACTGCATGGAGGAGCTGTGGGGCAACACTGGACCTGCACAGAGGAGCTGCAGGTGAATATAGACTTGTTTTTGCCTGGGCAATACCTTTACATTCCTGTAACTTTCAGGCATTGTAACTAAGGGCCTTGGGGTAGCATTAAGATACCGGGTTTAAGGGACAGGGGAGACTACAGAACTCATCTATCACCACTGCTGCTGCTTATCACAGATCACTGACTGAAAGTTTCTAAACATCCTATGAAAGTTACATTCATTATACAATATTAGTAAGGAAGTACCGGTTTTCCGACTCTGACTCCTGCCCAAACCGACTCAGACTCTACAACTCTGACTCTACAGCCCTGCTAGCAGGGGCGGACTGGGACCAAAAAACGGCCCTGGACTTTTTGGTCAGACTGGCCCTGCTGTACTGTGCTCGGCCCGGTAAAGAGAGTCAATGCCACAATGATAAATATATATTATATATATAATATATAAAACCGGGAATCTATAAGATTCTCGGCTAATTAATTCCCTCTCCCGGGGCATCCAAAATCGGGATGCCCCGCTATGTGAAACTCCCCAAGTTGCCTGCTACACTTACCTTACTTCCCGGTCCAACGACGCATGCGGGAGCCACGGCCACATCCCCGCTATCCCTCTATTAGGGCGCGTGGGCTGGCCATTTGTGCGGGCACACTAACTAGCTTAGACATCCATAGCTCAGCGGCTCCAAGCGCGCTGATTGGATGAGCGGCTGCGCATGTGTCGTAGGACCGGGATGAAGTGAGATGATGTGGGAGATCTGGGGCGTTTCACGTAGCGGGGCACCGGGAAAAGACCAAAACCCAACATGTCAAAATCCTGGGTTTTGGTCCACTTTAAGGTAAGGATTTGCCCCTGAGTTTGTCACAATGTGGTCCTGGCCTGGCCCGCCCCACACCCATTAGCGAGGAAAAGGGGTGTGGGCCCGCTTGAAAGTGGACCAAGACCCACCGCGATATAAGATTCCCGGGCCGAACGATTTCCCCCCACCTCGGGGCATCCAAAATCAGGATGCCCCACTGTGTGAAACCCCCAGGTCGCCCCATCTACTTACCTTTTTTCCAGGTCCAACGGCGCATGCGTGAGCCACAACCGCATCCCAGCTATCCCTCTAGCAGGGCGCGTGCCAGGCATTTGTGAATGGCTGGTGCGGGCACGCTCCCTGTTAGAGGGATAGCTGGGAATGCGGCTGTGGCTCACGCATGAGTTGCTGCTCTTAGACGCTGGCTTAGACCATGTCAGTGGCTCCGAGTGCGCTGATTGGACGAGCGGCCGCGCATGCGCCGTAGGAGCGGGAAGAGATGAGTTGGTTTCAGTGGGGGGTTTCACGCAGCAGGGCATCCCCGATTGGGGTGCCTGGGGGTAAAGGGCCTAAACCCAGGATAGTCAAATTCCTGGGTTTTGGTCCACTTCAAAGGGTTTTGGTCCTTTTCTGTGGGGCAACCTGGGATGCCTCCCCCCCCCCCCAGATCGCAAGTTAAACTTAACTGACCGCCGATCCAGTGGCTCATGCATGGGTTCTCCTCGCAAAGGGCTGGATGGAACCGAGCAGGCTGGTGCAGACACATGTTTGAACCACACATGTGCTGTTTGATTAGTGGTCAGGTATTTTTACTGGGGATTTGGGGGAGTTTGCACATAATGTGGCATCCCAAATCAGGATGCCCCACAGAAAAGGACCAAAACTCTTTAAACTAGACCAAAACAGTTTGGGATGCCCTAGGGATAGGGAATCAGGTGACCCTGGTCACCAATCAAGCCAAACTCCAGGCAATTTACGCCCCCCCCCCCCCCCCAAAAAAGCTCACATTCCAAGGGAAATGTTGTATGAGTTCAAGTGGCCTCTTGGTAGACTACAGGAGGAACACAGAGGGGTAAGTATTGATAACAGTAACACACAATAGCATTTTAAAAGACCCCCTCGAAAAGCAAAAACAGAAATAACAATTCAAAGGTAGATATACATTAGAGAAACAAAGATATCTAAAAATAAATTAATTGTTATGAATCAAATAAAAATACATATTACACATAAACAGTTAATACACATGTATCAGATAATTAAAAAAAAGGGGGTGAAAGCAAAGACATGTTTAAATTGACATAAATTACACAGATATTACAATAACTGGGGGAGAGCTGAACTGGTTATCCTGATGTCTCTATCTGACTACTGAACATCTTTTCTGGAAAGGGGGGTCTGTGCACATTTTTTCTCTTTTGGATATCACTTATTGGTGTATTTTGGGTCTAGGTTAATTACTTGCATATGTTTTTGCTGTTGTTTAGCACTGTAACCCTTCTGTAGCATCTATATCACTTCGTTAGCAATTAGTCATTTATCAGCATTTTTTTCTTGCCTCTTCTATGATATAGGCTTTTTGATTATGGCCCTTATTCATCAAGCGATAGCGCCAGGTAGTGTCTGACGAGCGCCAGGTAGCGGCAGCTAACGGCGACTACCGACTCAAGTACGCCCGGCGGCGGTCACAATGACGCATTTATCAAGCAAAATGAGGCTAGCGCCGGCGAGAGCGACGGCTAGCGCGGCATTCATCATGAAGCCGCCTGGACCGAACAGCGCCGCTGCAAATTCCCTCACAGCGCCAGGTATGAGCTGTCGCTCCCTGGCGATGTCCAATGCATTTCAATGGAGCAATCTATAATTATTCATAATTAATTGGTAATAATTTTTTTTTTTTTTTTTTTAATGTCAAAAAATCGGAGAACACTTCTGCAATGTTAGGATTTATTTTTAAGTAAAAAAAAAAAAAAAAAAAAAATATGTGCAGAATTGATCTAACAGGTCTGAGATTAATGTATTCATATTACAAAATGATTCTAAAAACATGTATAATGTTACATTCAAAAAATATGGTTGTTTATGGGTTAAAAACTTGTTAATACAGATCGCCGCCAGCGCTCTGGGGTTTAAACAAGGAATGGACAGCGACAGCACATTCGGAGCGTGATTTGTTGATGAATATGAAGCTAGCCGTTCGCTCTGGCCATTCGTTGTCAGGCGCACACATACAACGCTGGACCTGTGAAACAGCGACCCCCCAGCTCGTATTCAACATTACCGCACACCGACTGAGTCGCTGTCATCAAGCTAATGCCGGCCAAGCACAGCGAATACTGGCTGGCGCTGAAAAAATCACGCTACAGTCGCTCATCTGTCGCTACCTGGCGCTATTGATGAATCGGCCTCCCCGTATTAGACATATGTGTGGGTAATATATATAGTTTGGAACAGCACTGTATATTCCCCAAAAAGTGTGTGGGGGGGGGGATGTGCATGCGCCTTATGCGCTTCTTCGTCTTCTGGGGTTCGTACAAATGCAAACACCCGGCTACCTGCAGTGGGTGGATGTGACCGGCACAAGCGTTCATTGAATGGACGCTCGGCACAGACCACGCCTGGCAAAGCTGCCTCTACTGCCTCTTTGGTATCTTCATAATTAGGCCCTTATTTATGAAGGAATAGCGTCAGGTAGAGACTGGTGAGCGGCCGGTAATGACGGGCCCCGCCACGAGAACGCCGGCTCCCCACCACAATCACACATTTATCAAGCCAATCCTGCTTAGCGACTGAGATAGCGCCATATAGCGACTTATTCATCATTATTCCAGCCTCAGCCCACAGCGCCAGCATCCGACCTTGAACAGCGACAGGTATGACCTCTCGCTACCTGGCGCGCTCCAATGCATTTCAATGGAACAATCTTTAAATATTAATAATTAATTGTTATTAATGTTTTTTTTTTTTTAAATGTGAAAAATTCTGTGACCACTTCTGCCATGTTAGATAATTTTTTTAAGGGAAAAAAAATAAAAAAAAATTGTACAGAATTGATATTACAGGTCTGATATTAATGTATTCATATTACTAAATTATTTAAAATACTTTTTTTTTTGGTTTCCAAAAATATGGTGGTTTGGGGGTTAAAAAACTACTTTTAACACATCGCCTCCAGCGCTCTGGGGTTTAAACATGCATTTCACAGCGCTTGAATTTTTTGAGCGTGATTTTTTGATGAATATGGTGGAAGCCGGTCGCTCTGACCAGTCGCTATCATGCGTACCCATACATCGCAGAACCTGTCAAATAGCGACTCATAACCTTGTATTCAACATTACGCCACACCGACTGAGTCGCTGTCAACAACCGAACAACGGCCAAGCACAGCGACTACTAGCGGGCGCTGAGAAAATACTGCTACAGTCGCTCAACTGTCGCTACATGTCGCTATTAATAAATCAGCCTCCCCGTATCCACATACTTACCCAGCCATGCCGCCTCCTTCTTCCCAACTCACTGCACTGCGTTCTGCCTGTCTCCCCAGTTAGCGCCGCGTGCGCCTCTTGCAGCTGCAGCCTTGTCTCTTTCTCTGCTGTGTCTCCTCACTGATGGTGTTGCCGCGCGCACCACTCTCCTCTGACAGGTCCTTGCACAGCCTTCTCCATCGATGGCGGGTTTGTTGTCACTGATAGGGGGCCCATCAGGGCTATGTACGCCCCTGCATGCATCTGTTCATATAGGAACATGCTTTCTCTTTCCCTAAGCAGAAAAGCATCCAAAAGCATCTATGCTTGTATATATTCACAGACATTTATTGCTGTTCTGCATGCAGATTCCACTCATTTTCACGTAAGCACACTTCGCATCCATACAAAAATAGATTTTTCATGCACAGAATGGATTTGACAGCTGTGTGGAATAGCACACGCATACAAACGTAATCAGCATGTGCATATATATTCACAGCATAAGAATATATTTTCACATGGTGCTGAATCTTCCCTATAGCGTTAAAGTGGACCAAATCATGAGATTTTGACTATCCCTCGTTTTAGTCCTTGCTGTGTCCAACCCCCCAGGTCGCCCAGTCTAACTCACCTTTCTCTGGTCCTATGGTGCATGCGCGACCTCTCAACCAATCAGCGCACTCAGATCCGCTCTTGACCACTCATCTAAGACTAGGCTCCAGTCGAGTCTAGCTGAGCGATTCCCGCTACACTGATAAAACTCACAAACGCCAGGAGTGAGCAAGAACGCTGATAAAGGTATAGCAGGCGGCGGCCGCTGATTGCGCATGCCCAGTTGGATCGAAGGAGGTGAGTTTTCTGGCGATTTGGTAGGTTTCCCTGTTAAGGAATCAGGTGGCCCTGAAATCGTAAAATTCACTTTAAGCAAATTTGCACCTCACCTACTTATTTTTCTGCTAAGAAGGAGACCATGTGGTCTCCTACTGCTGTCAACCTTCTATGTTTCTACGTTTCTAAGTATATTTATTAGTATATCACAGTACCTAGTCTCAGCACAGTTCTGAGGGTCAATAACAATCTCTTCTGGTAAACTTAAAGAGTTTCTTCAGGCTAAGTGTAAAATGAAAGCATTTGTTCCTTACATCCCATACAGCTGATCCCATGGGATTCACAATCACTGGAGGCATATGGGACCAACAGCCTCTCTAGTCATAGTGACTTGAGCACTCCCACTCCATTCACTTCAATAGAGAGGGCGAGCCAGGTATCATCACTTGCCCCTTATTGGAGTGATTGGAGTGGGTGGGCCCAGTCACTGTGACTGACACGGGGTGGCCAATAGCCTGCAATGCCGGTGAGCAGTGGAACTTAGGCCCTTATTTATGAAGGAATAGCGACAGGTAGCGACTGGTGAGCGGCCGGTAATGACAGGCCCCGCCACGAGAACGCCGGCTCCCCACCACAATCACACATTTATCAAGCCAATCCTGCTTAGCGACTGAGATAGCGCCATATAGCCACTCATTCATCATTATTCCAGCCTCAGCCCACAGCGCCAGCGTCCGACCTTGAACAGCGACAGGTATGACCTCTCGCTACCTGGCGCTCTCCAATACATTTCAATGGAACAATCTTTAAATTTTAATAATGAATTGTTATTAATGTTTTTTTTTTTTTTTTAAATGTGAAAAATTCTGTGACCACTTCTGCCATTTTAGATATTTTTTTAAGGGAAAAAAATTCAAAAAAAAAATTGTACAGAATTGATATTATTGTATTCATATTACTAAATTATTTAAAATATTTTTTTTTTTTTTGGTTTCCAAAAATATGGTTGTTTGGGGGTTAAAAAACTACTTTTAACCCATCGCCTCCAGCGCTCTGGGGTTTAAACATGCATTTCACAGCGCTTGAATTTTTTGAGCGTGATTTTTTGATGAATATGGTGGGAGCCGGTTGCTCTGACCAGTCGCTATCATGCGCTCCCATACAGCGCGGAACCTGTCAAATAGCGACTCGTCACCTTGTATTCAACATTATGGCAAACCGACTGAGTCGCTGTCAACAACCGAACAACGGCCAAGCACAGCGACTACTAGCGGGCGCTGTGAAAATACCGCTACAGTCGCTCAACTGTCGCTACATGTCGCTATTAATAAATCAGCCTCCCCATCTCGCCACCCGCTTTTCATACTTGAAGCAATGCAGAGGACAAAAGTTGAGTATTTTTCCTCTTGGTTGGGCAGATCTTTTAAGGCCCTGATCAAAGAAATACAAATGTAAGCATAGCTTATCTTCTGTTCTCATTAATTCTTTATATCATAGGTCAATAATCACTGATGTTCCTACACACAGGAGTCTATTGAATGCTTCTACCTCTTGGTGACTGATGTAGAAGTTTCCGCTTTTATGGAAAATGTCAGTCCCCTGGCTCTGATGACTTTTTGGGGTTTAATCTTAAGCTCACAGTTCAAAAACAAAAGAGTACAAATCATGTGAATATGGGTATCAAATATACCAAGAGCATGTATAGCTTAAGATAGTGAATAGGTTTTAAATTCCCCCTTTTTGAGTTAATGTGATATTTTTCTTGGAAACTATTAGTCAGGTCATTTTTTTGGTTAAGTGATAAAAGATGTGTTTTTTTTTTATTTGAGCAAAATGACATCTTAAAAGGATCTCTTTGTTGTCTCTATACTTACCTGTCAGAAATTACATTCTCTATACAGTTTGTGCGATATTTGCTTAACATTGACTTACAGTCGTGTTGATATGAAACTCGACAGGACACTTTTAACTTTTAAGTACATTGTTGGACAAGAATTTTTAAATACCAGGCTAAGCTGTTATGACAGACAGCGCATTGGTGTGGTATGACAGTTTAATTCCAAGGTGGAATATGTTAAGCCATCACCTGGCATTGTGATACATGTGTTTGCACAGTCTTATGCAAAACAATAAAAGCTCTGTATTAGACAAAAGGGCTGAGTGTCACATGGCTTTTAGCCTGTCAGTGGAAGTGTAGGATTTGGTACCTGGAGGTGTACAGGAAGCATAAATTACATCTTTTGGTCCCCAGTGTACCTGAATTTGACTGCTTTGTAACAACATTAAAAGTTAATTCTGGGCAACAACCACCAGATAAATAGACAGAGCCTATAAAGCAATCCAAATAGCAATGATTATCAGGCAGCAGTACCTAATCAAAAGACGACTAACGGGGAGACTGATTCATTAATAGCGGCAGGTAGCGACAGATGAGCGTCTGTAGCAGGCATTATCAGAGCGCCCGCTAGTAGTCACAGTGCTCGGCAGTGAGTCGCTATTTTATAGTGACTCAGTCGCTGTTCAGTAATGTTGAATACATTGTGAGGAGTCGCTATTTGACCAGTACAGCGCTGTATGGCAGCGCATGTTAGCGACTGCTCATAGCGACCGACTCACACCATATTCAGCAAAAAAACAGCCTCACAAATCTCTGGCGCTGAAAAATACTTGTTTGAAGCCCAGAGCGCAGGAGGCGGTGTGTTTAAAGTGTGTTTTCAAGCATCTATCAACTAGTAACAAAGCGAAAACATATGGAATTACATTGTAACAACATTGTAACATGAACACTTTAATGGCAGACCTGTAATGTCATTTCTGAAGAAATATATAAAAAATTAAAAAAAATTATGAAAAAACTGCTATTTCAATGCCAGAAGAGGTCAAAGAATTATTTGTGATTTTTTTGAAAAAAAAAACCCTGTTTAAAGAGAAGAAAAGGATCGTCCATTGAAATGTATGGGAGAGCGACAGGTAGCAAGAGGTCATACCTGGCGCTGTGCAAGGCTGAACGCTGGCGCTGTTCACCGAGGCTGTGAAAATGATGAATCAGACGCTACATGGCGTTAACCAAAAACACACCCAAAACAAGGTTACTTGTGGGACCGGCACTATGTCTAATATAGTATATTGAAGCAAGAGGACAGTTTAGATCACAATAAAGACATCTTTATTAAATGTATTGCACACACCCTCTAAGCACCAAAAGTATTCCCCCAAAAAATATATAAAAAACACACAACGTTGTGTTTTGGATTAGGTAATTCAGGCCCCGGTGTCGTAATGTGTGTGGCTGTTGATTTGAAAGGGCTTGGGGGACCGGCAGGGTAGGGAGTTTTTCTTCCCTTTTCCCTTCTCCTTTTGCTTTCCCCTTCCTTTGTTTTCCCTTTGTTGTTCCCTCTGACTCCTGGTCTTATTTTGCCCAAATGAATGTCACTTGAAGTAATTTAGGTCCTCCTAATAAGTGTGGAATGTAGTATGTGTTTATGCTGAATATAGTATGCCGTGCTATGACTATGGTGAATGAGATCAGCAAGCCTAAGTGTGCCAGATATGATGTCTCAGTGCCGAGGGGCGAGTATGAATGCCTGTGGAGGGTGGTCCCATTGCTGCGCATTAAGGAGTGCAGCTGGATATATACTAGAAGGCTGTCGATGAAGTGCGGCTGCGCAGCCTCAGTGAAGTAATATCTGGTGGAGGCTTGTGTGTTTACTATAACGGGACCAGTGACGTCTACTGGGCGGAGCTCGTTGCTGGTAAAGAGGCATCAGGATTGGCCGAGCGTCACCCTGACGAAGCCCCGGTGGGCGGGGCGAAACGCGCGTCGGATGTGGGAGGCCCCACCTCGCCTCGCGTCCCTCCACCATCTGTTAATGTGCTATGGACTTATGCCGGAGTGTTGTGATAACGCCTATCTACAGGAACGAGACGTCTCAAGAAGCCAGTAGCAGCGGGCACGTGATGACACTAAGCTAAGTTGAATTGTGCATATGCTATGCCTATTGTCAATACAAGGTGCGCTTTGAGATACTTGCTAGCAGTGTGCTGTCTTACACGTGGTCTGAAAGCTGCGTAGAAAACTGGTCTTGGAATGATGACCCTGTTAGAGGCACCTATGTGTACGCCGGTCTGCGAGGCTGTGCAGCATATGTATCCATGTGATGTCTATACGGCCAGTGTATGAACCTGCGGATTACCATTGCAGTCATTTATGCATGGGATAAATTGTGAGATGTGCAGCTTGAATTTACCTGCCGTACCTTGGCTGTTCAAATACTCAGAATAAAGCATTCTAGATACCTATGGCCATGGAGGAAGTTTGTGGATATCATTTGCACAGCTACATATGTGACATGAATACAGCGAATGCACTTTTACAAACTGGTGACTTGTAAGCCTGGTGCTCAACACTGAAGTGTGATCATCTGATCAGTGCATATTTGAATGATCCGGAGCGCACAACTTTTGAGTGGGAAGTGGATGAATGTGTGAGGCGGCAGTGCATGTGCAGCGGGGGGGCCCCGTTTTTTAGAAACACAACGTTGTGTGTTTTTTATATATTTTTTGGTGTAATACTTTTGGTGCTTAGAGGGTGTGTGCAATACATTTAGGCCCTTATTTAACAAGGGATTGCGCCAGGTAGCGAATGGTGAGCGAACGGTAATGACGCTCACCGCCACGAGAACGCCGGCTCCCCACCACAATCACACATTTTTCAAGCCGATCCTGCTTAGCGACTGACAGAGCGCCAGATAGCGAATCATTCATCATTATTCCAGCCTCACCCCACAGCGCCAGCGAGCGACCTTGAACAGCGACAGGTATGACCTCTCGCTACCTGGCGCTCTCCAATGCATTTCAATGGAGCAATCTTTAAATATTCTTAATTAATTGCTATTAATGTTTTTTTTTTTTTTAAATGTCAAAAATTCTGTGACCACTTCTGCAATGTTAGATATTTTTTTTAAGGTAAAAAAAAAAATAAATAAATTTGTGCAGAATTGATATTACAGGTCTGATATTAATGTATTCATATTACAAAATGTTTTGAAAAACTTTTTTTTTTTTTTTCCCAAAAATATGGTTGTTTGGGGGTTAAAAAACTACTTTTAACCCATCGCCGCCAGCGCTCTGGGGTTTAAACAAGCATTTCACAGCGCGAGAATTTTTTTAGCGTGATTTGTTAATGAATATGGTGGGAGCCGGTCGCTAGGGCCAGTCGCTATCATGCGCTCCCATACAGCGCGGAACCTGTCAAACAGCGACTCCTCGCCCAATATTCAACATTACTGCAAACCGACTGAGTCACTGTCAACAACCGAACAACGGCCAAGCACAGCGACTACTAGCGGGCGCTGTGAAAATACCGCTACTGTCGCTCATCTGTCGCAACCTGGCGCTATTAATGAATCGGCCTCTTTATAAAGATGTCTTTATTGTGATCTAAACTGTCCTCTTGCTTCAATATACTATATTAGACATAGTTCCGGTCCCACAAGTAACCTTGTTTTGGGTGTGTTTTTGGGTATGAAGTTGGTTAGTGGGACGCCGTAGATCTATATGGCAGTGCAAATGTGAGTCAATTTAGGAGTCTCCCTGCGCTTTTAACTTTTTTCTATGCTACATGGCGTTATCCCAGTCGCTAAACAGATTCTGCTTGATAAATGTGCAATTGCGTGCCATGTCCGGCGTTCACCAGTTGCTACCTGTCATTAACCAGCCACTACCTGACGCTATCCCTTCTTAAATAAGGGCACTAGTACCTAATCAATAATAAATTCTAAATTAAATGTGCAATTATATTTTTAATTCATAAGCTTTGTACTTGCTATTCTTTTATTGTAAAATTAAATATTTATTCTGCTCCTAAGCAAAGTTGTTAAACGTATATAACAACCAACATACCATTTGGTAAGGTCATGCCTCTAAGTAAATTAATAATTTGGTTTCTGAAATGGCTAGCTTGCCCATCCTCCAACATGGGGTTAATGGAGGTTCACTTTAAATATGATAATATGGTTTGGGATGTAGTAAGGCATTCTTGTGGAAAGCTGGTACTACAAGGATGAATGTTGCTCTAGTCTGGCTGGATTAATGTTGCAGTAACAGATGGTTGCCGGAGATAAGCATCAAACTGGAGAGCCTGCTGTATATCGTATGCAATTGTTTATAGATATTGTTATGGGGAACAAATAGAGTGCAATCCAGAAGAGGAGATTATTTGGATTACCAGGAAGTAGGCACCACACTGCCGGTATGCCTCCTCATTTTGTCTGATGACTGTTGTGTCATTTACAAATTGTATTATTTTGTCCATGTCTGCTGTGCAGATACAGCCATTTCTGTACAGAGAGAAGAGGACTAGAGAGTGGCATCAATGTTCATAATCCTAGTGCTGGAGAGGAATGGGCCGAGTCTGTATGCAAACTGAACTGGGTCAAGTTAGCTGTTGGTGATTTCCAATTACTAGCTGCTTAAAGTCTTCATGACCACGGAAGTGAGTGCTACCAGCCTGTAGTCATTAAACTCATGCGCAGAAGACTTTTTGTGTATGGGCTTCTTTTATGGCAGTGTGGGACAAGTCTGTACACCAAGATCTACAAGAAGAAAGACGCAATGCTCTGTACATACAGAATGCTACTGCTGGGCATATGTAAGCGTGCCCTCACCTCAGCAGTGGCTAAATCAGCAGTATTCTGCATGTACAGAGCTCACTTCTCTATTCTTGTAGTTAAAAGCAACAGACTGCAGGTAGTAAAAACTGCTAAGTGGATCCTGCATGTCCTTAGTAATTTTATATTGATATTGATGTACTTGTTGAGAAGCTGGTTTTAAATTGAATTTCAAAGAAAATTGTGTACAATAAACTTAAGCAAGTTAGAAATAGCAGTGGAGTCCCTTCTTCTTAAACTTGACACATTAAAGTGGACCAACACCCAGGATTTTGACTATCCTGGGTTTTGGTCCACTTCGGCGGGGCACCCCGATCGGGGGTGCCCCGCTGTGTGAAACCCCCCAGAAACCCCGAAAAACTCACCTCTCCTCGCTCCCACTTGACCGCCGCTGCCAATCCCCGCCGATGGAAAAAAGCGGGAGGCAGCGACGGACAAGAGAGCGCGCCCGCCGCCGCCTCCCGCGCGTCACTCTTACAGGGCGCGCGCCCGCCCTTCACAAATGGCCGGCGCGGGTGCACGTCCTGCTAGAGGGACGCGCGGGAGGCGGCGGGCGCCGCTGGATCGAGGATCAGGTGGGGATTTAGGGGTTTCTGGGGGGTTTCACACAGCGGGGCACCCCCGATCGGGGGGGCTGATCGGTCCGGGAATCTTGTAGATTCCCGGGCCTATCACGGGAGGGTGTTGGTCCACTTTAAAGAAGGTAATTTCTGACTGGCTAGGCAGATTACTAACCATTCCGGTTCTTTACATTAGCCTAATAAAATGGTCCATGTGTTGTTTGGGTTAAATTGGCTGATGAAAACTGAGAGTCCCAGAAATAAATTCTCTGTAATTTCCATGTGTACTTTCAACCACCAGTCCAGATCACTGGCTGAAGGTTTGGTAATCCTATCCTGGAGTGGAAGACATGAATTACGTCTCAAGCCAGGCACACTGCCCATCTGTATATGCTTTACTACTTGTATTCTTCATATTGGGCTGGTTGCATTTTAACCCCTTACTTATTATCAAAGTCTGCATTATATTGCATAAGCATGTGTTGCAAGTCTGTTGTTCCAATAAAAAATAATGTTTCCAATATTACCTTGACATAAAAATCTATTTCTCTTTTGGCTCTTATCTAGCGCCAGGGAATGTTTACTTTGATTTATAATACAGGTGTGGTATGAAGAAGTGGATTATATAGCACTATGATAAACACTGTAACCGCAGATACAATTGTTATACAGTAAAATATATAATATAAATGGCTGTGCTTGCAATAAAAATGCAGAAAAGAAAACTTAAATTATATAAAGATTATAGAAACAATAATAGTGGAATACCTTATAACAATAAAGTGATAAATAAACCAAGTCATCTTATCGCTGCTTTGGGCAAATAAAAAACCTTCTCCCTCATTGCACATATTTAGGTCGTCTTTCTTTCATTTTAGGACTTTACATGGCTATCATGCGATGGTCACTTTACCTCTGCTAATGAAGTAGCACTGGCACAATAGGCTTCATGTTTCACTGCATTTTCAGAATTGGCACAGTGTTGTCTTCTCCAGTGAGTCATTTTTTCTGCTTTAACAGAGGTATGTTGGCTTGTTAGCTGAAAAACATCAGAGAGTACACCATGCAACCATTGCTGTAAGAACACAAGCTGGTGCTGGCAGCATTATGGTCGGGGGAATGTTTTTGGGGCACTGTCTTGGCCAACTCATCCATGTGGATGGCACTCTAAACCGTACACCCATACATGCTGATTGTCCTTTGGGTAGATGGGATCTTCCAGCAAGACAGTGGGACATGATACATGGCTAGAAATAACCAACAATGGCTGTAAGAGCATGGCCAAGACTTACAAGAACTACCCTGGCCTCCTAATTCTGTAGACTTGAGCATCTGTGGGACCACCTCAATCAATGGGTTTGCTCTATGGCTCCTCCCCCACGCGCCCTCCAGACACTGTGAGATGCACTGCAGTCAGCATAATTCCAGACACCCATGACAACATATTTTGACCTTACTGAGTCACTCTCAGCCCATTTAGCTGTTTTCCATGTTACACTGGATATTAGTCGGTGGTCATAATACTATTGTCAGGTCCCGGAGACACCCACCTTCCAATAAATCAGCAACCCCCAATCTCCGCTGCTTTCTTCGCCTATAGTAAGCCCCCGTTTGCCGGGACGCTAGACACGCCTCACCGGACACGGTTGCCCCCAGGTCTTGATAGCACAAAGGATGCTGACTTATGCAGGGGAAGGCAGATGAATCCAGGGACTAGACTGAGTAGCAATAAACGGACAGGGGTCATACACGGGTGGTCAATCCGAGGAGGCACGGTACAGAAGGGTTAGACGGAAGAGTAGTCAGGGCAAGCCAGGGGTCACAACGGGAGGTCAGAAGTTCGCGGTACAGAGGAGCAGGCAGAATCGTGGTCAAATCGTAAGCAAGGTCGGTCCAGGCGGCAATCAGGGATGGTCAAAACACGGCAATAATCACAAGGAGAAGAGCTATCAAATCGCACCCAGTAGCACGCTATAACGGGCAAGGACTAACTGCAGGGTGTATACCTTTATAGGACGGGGGCTGACTGGATTGGCTGAGGGGGGAGTGTAGTGATTGGTGGACATGGGAACTTTGGGCTGATTGCCCAGTTTAAACTAGGGAGGCGGACAGTACTATTGGGCACATGCCCTCTAACAACAAGGGCTCATTGGCCCATACTAATCACCTCCGGCGCGCGCGCTGTGCGCAGCGCCACCGGAGGGCATAAGTGGAAGCCAGGCGCGCGCGCACGCCCGTACGAGGACGCGCGCCGGGAGCACGCCGCACAGAGAGCGGCGCGACCGCTCCCGACGCTGCTGAACAGGAAGCCGCCCGAGCGGCTGCTCGTGACAGCCGAGCGGCGGGCAGGCAGGAGCGACGCCGACCCGCCGCCGGCTGCAACAAACGCCCAGCCCGCGGAGAGGAGTCGGCGGGGGAGCGTAGGACAGGTGAGGCGGTGGCCGTGACACTACCCCCCCCCTTCACGAGGGGCCTCTGGACCCTTACCAGGCTTATCCGGATTCTCACGATGAAACCTATTAATAAGGGTTTTGGCATGGACATCCTTAGCCGGTACCCAACACCTTTCCTCAGGACCAAAACCCTTCCAATCTATTAAATACTGTAAAGAGTTTTGAAGCACCCGAGCGTCGAGTATTCTATTAATTTCATATTCAGGCTCATCTTCCACTATGATCGGAGGAGGAGACGACACCTGAATATTTTTGGCAGATTTTAACAAAGAAACATGAAAGGACGACGGAATTCTCATGGATGAAGGTAACTTGACCTTAAAGGTAACGTCGCTTAGTTTATCAATAATAGGAAACGGACCGATAAATTTAGGCCCTAGCTTAGACGAGGGTTGCCGAAGGGCAATATTTCTAGTAGAGACCCAGACCCAATCACCCACCTGAAATGGTGGTTCTAGTGACCTATGTCGGTCCGCAAAGATTTTATAAGTTCTAGAGGCTTTCTTTAAGTTAGTCTGTATCTCAGACCACACTTTAGTCCTTTCTCGTAGCCATTCCTCCAAGGCCGGCAAGTTGGAGGAAGGACCAGAAAAAGATGATGCCTTAGGATTTCTACCGTAATTACAAAAGAAAGGCGAAAACCTAGTAGATTCACTCGGCGCATTGTTAAAGGCGAATTCTGCAAATTCGATGAATTCCGCCCATTGTTCTTGGCGATCGGAGACGAAACAGCGTAGATATTGTTCTAAACATTGATTTACCCGTTCAGGCTGTCCGTTAGACTGAGGGTGATAGGCGGTAGAGAGCGACACTTTAATACCTAAACGATTGCAGAAAGCTTTCCAAAAACGGGATACAAACTGAACTCCTCGATCTGAAACAATATTCTGCGGCAGACCATGGAGGCGAAAAACATGTTTAATGAATAACTGTACTAAATCCGGTGCCGACGGAAGTTTTATCAATGGAATAAAGTGTGCCATTTTACTGAAGCGGTCCACCACCACCCAAATTACAGAATTCCCTTGTGATGGAGGAAGATCAACAATAAAATCCATGGATATGTGCGACCATGGTTCAGTGGGGATTTCTAAAGGAACTAATAATCCTGCAGGAGACCCATGAGTGGCCTTACTCCGAGCACATACCGGACATGCTTCGACAAAGGCGGAAGTATCGCGTCGGATGGTGGGCCACCAGACATGACGTTTGGCGATAGCCAAAGTCTTCCGAACGCCTAAGTGACCGGCAGACTTGGCATCATGTAGTTCCTGTAAAACGGCCAGACGCAAGTGAGGTGGAACAAATAAACAATCAGAGGGTTTACCAGGAGGGGAATCAACCTGAAATGGCATTAATGAGCTAGACAAGTCAGGGAGAAGGGTAGCCACAACACAACCTAAAGGCAAAATCGATTCTGGAGGACCGCTCTGGTCCTTACAATCCCCGAAATTACGGGATAGGGCATCTGCTTTGGCATTCTTCTTCCCCGGCTTATAGGTGATAATAAAATTAAATCGAGAAAAGAAGAGTGCCCAGCGCGCCTGACGGGAGTTGAGTCTCTTGGCGGACTCTAAATACTCTAGATTCTTGTGATCCGTATATACAGTGATAGGGTGTAGGGAACCTTCAAGCCAGTGACGCCATTCTTCAAAGGCCAGTCTAATACCCAATAGTTCCCTATTCCCAACATCGTAATTGCGTTCAGCGGGTGAAAATTTACGAGAGAAGAATGCACAAGGATGTAGTTTCTCAGGACAGCCCGCATATTGAGAAAGAACAGCTCCTACTCCCAGTTCCGAGGCGTCAACCTCCAATAGAAATGGAAGCCGGGTATCAGGATGTATCAAAATGGGAGCGGAGGTGAAAGTCTCTTTTAACACTTGAAAGGCGTTTTTAGCTGAGGGAGGCCACTCCTCAACAAAAGCGCCCTTACGAGTGAGATCTGTTAAAGGACTCACTATGGACGAGAACCCCTTTATAAATTGCCTGTAAAAATTCACAAATCCTAAAAATCTCTGAAGTGCCTTTAGGGTTCTAGGTTGTTCCCACTCCATAATAGCAGAAACCTTGGAGGGATCCATCACCAACCCCCGCTTGGAGATTATGAATCCTAGGAACGGAATTTCAGACACTTCAAAAACACATTTGGAGATTTTAGCATACAGACGATTTTCCCGCAATCTCTGCAACACCGCTTTGACATGTTGACGGTGCTCCACCAGGGAGCGGGAAAAAATCAGTATGTCATCCAAATAGACCACGAGAAATTGACCCAGAAAATCACGAAATATGTCATTGACAAAATCTTGAAACACTGCAGGAGCATTACATAACCCGAATGGCATCACTAAATATTCATAATGCCCATCTTTTACATTGAAGGCTGTCTTCCATTCGTCCCCTTGACGTATGCGAATAAGGTTATATGCCCCTCGAAGGTCTAACTTGGAGAAGACCTGGGCCCCAGAGACCTGATTAAAAAGGTCATTGATTAATGGTAGTGGATATCTATTCTTTACAGTAACCTTATTTAACCCTCGATAGTCTATACAGGGGCGTAAGCCGCCGTCCTTCTTCTCGACGAAGAAGAACCCAGCACCGGCAGGAGAGGTGGAAGGACGGATAAAACCCTTCTGGAGGTTCTCGGTGATATAATCTTTCATAGCCTGCTCTTCAGATCTAGTGAGATTATATAGTTTCCCTCTAGGGGGCATAGTACCTGGGAGTAACTCAATAGGACAGTCGTAGGCCCTATGGGGTGGAAGAATATCAGCGGATTTCTCCGAAAATACGTCTGCCCAATCTGCGTAGACTGGAGGTAAACCATCAAGGACGATAGGTGTGGATCTAAGAGATATGGTGAAACAATGAATTTGACATGAAGGGCTCCATTTCACCAGATCCCCAGACCTCCAATCTATTACTGGGTTATGGACCTTTAACCAGGGAAATCCCAAAACAATAGGGGATACGGGACTTTCAATAACCAGAAACTCTATTTCTTCCGAGTGGGCAGATCCTACGACTAAATTTACCCAAGGAGTCTTGTAGGAGACCAACCCCCCCTCAATGGGCCTATTATTGACCGCCAGGACCCGAAGGGGATTTTCTAAAGGAATTAACGGAATTCCAAGAGTAATGGCTAGGGATCTATCCAGGAAATTGCCAGCCGCTCCACTATCAACGAAGGCGGAGGCAATAGTCCGGGAAGGACCCCAAGAGAGTGTAACGGGTAGGAGTACACGATTATCAGGAGGGAACGATACCTGACCGCCTAGATGAAGTCCCTCAGCAGGATCTAGGCGTTGAAGTTTCCCGCCACCGGAGCCTTGTTTGGGCAGGTCTTGGCAAAATGACCTGGATTACCACAATAGAGGCAGAGGCCTTGGGATCTGCGCCGAACCTTCTCCGCCTGAGAGAGATGGGTTACTCCAAGCTGCATCGGTTCCTCAGGCGACAAGGAAGGAGAGGAAATGGCTGCCCCCTTAAAGCTTGGCTCTTGGCGTGAAGATCCCCAAGGTTGGTCCTTGCCTCTTTCCTGGCGTCTCTCTCGGAGACGTCGATCCACCCTGATGGCCAGCTGCATGTATTCGTCCAGGCTTTTAGGCAACGGATAATTCACCAGGGTGTCTTTGATGTTCTCAGAGAGCCCAATCCTAAATTGGCTACATAAAGCTGGATCGTTCCATTTAGAGTCTATAGCCCATCGCCGAAATTCTGCGCTGTACTCCTCAGCAGAACGTTTGGCCTGTCTCAGGTTCCGTAATTTAGAATCCGCTGTCGCAGCCCGATCTGGGTCAGCATACAGGAGTTCCATAGCCGAGAAAAATGAGGAGACCGACTGCAAGGCTTCATCAGTCGGAGCTAAACCAAACGCCCAGGTCTGTGGGTCGCCCTGGAGAAGTGAAATGACCAGGCCAACACGTTGCGCTTCTGATCCAGACGCGTGGGGTCGAAGGCGGAAGTAGAGCTCACAAGAGTTCTTGAAATTAGAAAACTTCGCCCGATCCCCGAGAAATTTTTCCGGGAGAGGAATCTTGGGCTCGATGGCAGGACTAGGATCCACTGGCGCAGGCATCTGACGACTCTCCTGAGTTGCCACTCGCTGAGCCAGCTGGTTGATGGCGGTGGCCATAGCTTGAACCTGTTGTATCAGTTCTTCCATCTAGAAGGTATTTTTCTTTTTTATGGCCCGTTATAATGTCAGGTCCCGGAGACACCCACCTTCCAATAAATCAGCAACCCCCAATCTCCGCTGCTTTCTTCGCCTATAGTAAGCCCCCGTTTGCCGGGACGCTAGACACGCCTCACCGGACACGGTTGCCCCCAGGTCTTGTTAGCACAAAGGATGCTGACTTATGCAGGGGAAGGCAGATGAATCCAGGGACTAGACTGAGTAGCAATAAACGGACAGGGGTCATACACGGGTGGTCAATCCGAGGAGGCACGGTACAGAAGGGTTAGACGGAAGAGTAGTCAGGGCAAGCCAGGGGTCACAACGGGAGGTCAGAAGTTCGCGGTACAGAGGAGCAGGCAGAATCGTGGTCAAATCGTAAGCAAGGTCGGTCCAGGCGGCAATCAGGGATGGTCAAAACACGGCAATAATCACAAGGAGAAGAGTTATCAAATCGCACCCAGTAGCACGCTATAACGGGCAAGGACTAACTGCAGGGTGTATACCTTTATAGGACGGGGGCTGACTGGATTGGCTGAGGGGGGAGTGTAGTGATTGGTGGACATGGGAACTTTGGGCTGATTGCCCAGTTTAAACTAGGGAGGCGGACAGTACTATTGGGCACATGCCCTCTAACAACAAGGGCTCATTGGCCCATACTAATCACCTCCGGCGGGCGCGCTGTGCGCAGCGCCGCCGGAGGGCATAAGTGGAAGCCAGGCGCGCGCGCGCGCCCGTACGAGGACACGCGCCGGGAGCGCGCCGCACAGAGAGCGGCGCGACCGCTCCCGACGCTGCTGAACAGGAAGCCGCCCGAGCGGCTGCTCGTGACAGCCGAGCGGCGGGCGGGCAGGAGCGACGCCGACCCGCCGCCGGCTGCAACAAACGCCCAGCCCGCGGAGAGGAGTCGGCGGGGGAGCGTAGGACAGGTGAGGCGGTGGCCGTGACAACTATGACTTGACTGTACACATTAAAGACATACCACTCAATTCATTATAGGCCGGGCTTTTCCAGTAGTCAAGTCAGGACAAGATGAAGGCATTCACTAGCATTTGTGATTCACATGTAAGAAAATAAAGGAAACAAGAAATATGTTTAGGTTAAAGCTTTTTGAAGGAAGTTAGCATACTAATGGGTGAAATGAAAGAGGGAACAATTTTAAACAGGATTTATAGGGGCATTGTTGACAGGTTTGGTATTGCTGGGCAGAGAAATAAATGGAGACAGGGGAATTTCTTGTTTCATTGATATCAAGTTTGGTGAAGCAGCAGGAGGACATGAAATATGAGGCTGACGGGAAACCAAGTTATTAGGGAATGGTATTTGGGGCAAAAAGTCAACGTATCTTCCTAAAGAGGAAAAAATAGAAGCCAGATACATTGATGATAGGTGTAGATGATGAAAAGAGATCCTTGTGAGACACCAACAGACTGGGTTAAAGAAGAGGAGGCCATGCCAGTGTCAGAGATGAAATGTTTGATACTTAAGGATTTCACCGTTACAGCTTCTATACCTGACCAAAAATTCATGCAGTATGAATGCTTTTCTAAATAATCTATCTGACCACCTAACAGTTTTGCCCAAGCTGTGTGTGGGCATTCACACAGCTTTTTTTAAAAAAATGTCTTCTACTTTAATAGGACTGTTAGGGGGGGTCAAATATGTTCAGTGATCACAGTGCGAAAGCTGAATGAATTTTAATAAGACTTAATAAACGTTGTGACTGTTTTTACCATTCATTACCCTAATTAATAGAGATGAGCGAACCGGTTCGGACGAACCGGAATTCGCTCCGAATTTCAGTAAATATCAGAGCCCTCTGATGACGCGCCCTCAGATGACAGCTGAGAGCGGCGCCGGCCTCCACGCTCCGGACCTGCAGGTAAGTGTTTGCTTTTTTTTGAAATGCCGGCATGGTGGGAGCGGGCCGGCCGGTTCCGCTGACAGCGGAGCGGGCCGGCCGGTTCCGCTGACAGCGGAGCGGGCCGGCCCGCTCCCACCATGCCGGCAAAAATGCTTTTTTTTTTTTTTTTTTGTTGCAAATAAATGCCGGCATGGTGGGAGCGGGCTGGCCGGCTTTACCGGCCCGCCGGCCGGCTCCGCTGTCAGCGGGCCGGCTTTGCCGGCCCGCTGACAGCGGAACCGGCCGGCCCGCTCCCACCATGCCGGCATTTATGATGGGGAACTTCGTAAAAGTTCGATTCGGCCGAACCCGAATTTCTTTGTGAAATTCGGCGAATCGGCCGAATCGAACTTTTCAAAAGTTCGCTCATCTCTACTCATTAACAGAAGCGCGATTGTTTAATTGCCATTTTTTTATAACTGTTAGTAGTAATTAACATACATATAATGTAAGTTAATTACGACATAATCTTTATTTTTAAGGAGCCAACATACAATGCTCTACATTAGCATTTTCTTTTTCCATTTTGTGAGTTTACACAGCGTTGGTTTCCCTTCTTCAAGAACACAAGGCAAAACATAATATCAGTGTTAAAGGGGTCGATTCAGAGCCAGGTGATAATTCTCACTCCTTTTTTTAAGAGGGAAAATTGCCATTGGCTTTCATTGTCTACCTCTGGGCTAATTCAGAGCCAGGTGAAAATTCACACCTGGTAGACAATGAAAGTAAATTACAGTTATCTCTACTAAAAAAGATTTCGAATTCTCACCTGGGTCTGAATCGCCCCCATAGTGTGTTAGCAGATGTGTTAGCAACAACTATCGTATAATAGTAATTAGGGCACAGGGTGGTTGCTGGTATCTTCTGTGCTAACTCCAACCCCATAACACTTTGTGGTCCAAACAGTCCAAAGAGAGGTCCGCACTCCTTAAAAAATTCCAACGCTTTATTATTCAAAAAAGTTAAAATGATCTCCAATAGAAAAGTGCAGCATAAAATCCAATAAATGACCCCGGCAGTTGACTATTGCCACATGTTGTCTAACGCGTTTCGGACGCTAAGCGGGCCCTTATTCATCTATGCTGCACTTTTCTATTGGAGATCATTTTAACTTTTTTGAATAATAAAGCGTTGGAATTTTTTAAGGAGTGCGGACCTCTCTTTGGACTGTTTGGACGATTACATGGGGCTTGGGATTGCCCCTGGCTCTGCACCCGTCCTCAACCAGTGTGCGTTTACACCATTTTCCTTTTTTGCCTGCTCCATAACACTTTGTGGACTTTTTCCAAGAAGATGTTCGGATTATTTTGCTGTATGGGAAAACATTTCCTCATTCTGTTAAAAAAGTTGTAAAGTTGGAGTTGTAAAGATTCTGCTCTTTTAGAAATCTCTGAATAATGTAAAGACTTTATAGCACTGAAAAATCTTTTCAGTTATATCTGACATTGACTTTGTCGGCACCTGTAAGGGAGGAACTTTAGATTGCTGCAATTTATCTTTATGCGGACTTTGAGGTCATTATTTAGTCTATCTAACCATAGAGGAATGGCTTGAATGACTAGGAAAATGTATCATTTTTCTTCTCTTGTACATGCACGCTGCCTTGACTTGTTATAGATGTTTATTCAAGCAAACCTATTTAATTTATTATGGACATGTTCTGTGTATGCAGCATGTCACCCAGAGTACATCTGAAATGTATGAAATTTCTGTTGACATTTGCTTTATATTATCACTATTGTGTAAACAGAACCACTAATCCTGGCATTGACCTGCGCGAAAAGAAGAGCGCCATCCTGGAAGACTGAGACACGCTGAACATTCCGATTCAGCCACTTAGGAAGATGACACTTTTCTGACAGCTTTTAAAAAGATTGAAGCATGTACCCTCATTCTTTCAGTATTTTTTTCATTTCTTTCATTTTTTTCATCTGTTTATACAGCACATGCCGTAAGAGCACTTAAGACTTTTACATTTACTTACTGACTTTGGTGTGAACCCTTTTTTTTTTTCTTTTTTGCTAAGAAAACCCCACACCTGTATTTTTGTTTCTGGAAACAAATTAAGATACTATCAAATGACATGTTGCCATTTCTAGGGTTTCAGGCACCTCAGTTATCTGAAAATCCCAGATTTAAAGCTATAGAAGGTCAGAACAAATAAAATAAAACTAGGAAATGGGTTAAGAATGCAAATGAAATGATCATTCCAATAATTATGTTCGATAGTTTTTATATGTGTATGTTGTTTCATAATATACCAATACTCTGCAGCGGGATGCCTGTTTACTCAAGAACCCCTAGAAATACCCTAAAGTAAGATATTTACTTACCTTGCTGCACTCTCATATATAAATCATTTAGGCCGGCACTCCATGGTAATTATCTAAGAAAAGTGTATTCAATCCATCAAAGAAATAAGTCGCACAAAAATATAAGCCAGAATAAGCAGTCCATAAAGTCCAACATTTTGGGGTATTGTGGTCCCTCTTCTTCAGGTTAAGATTGCTAAACAGAGCACCATATTTAAGAGACCGGGCTAAAGGTCAAAGGTTACCGGGTTCCTGTCTGACATCACAGTGATGTCATTGGGACATACAGATACCTATATGAAATGATTCAAATTGTAAATAAACATAAATATAAAGCGGTATGTGTAAAAAGAACTATACTCACCTATGTCCTCTGGGGGTTCCCTGGTAGAAAACTCCTGCCAAGTGATGTCCCCTCATATTGTCTCAGCTGCAGAGCTGGCCTTACAATAATGCAGAATGACTCCCCCCCTCCAATGACCCCTCTAATCCTAATAATCTGGCAGATGGCACCCCCTCCCAGGACAAAATACCTGTCTGACCTGACCGGTTGTCTGGTGCTCCATCACCACCCCTAGGATGATAGTGCCTTATGTTGGTGTTGCTAGCCATGCAACCATAAGTGCTCCTACACAGACCAAAATATTGTTTTTAGATACTATTTTTAAAGATACATACTATAATATTACTAATATTACATAACCTATATATTATGTGTATATCTACATTTTATCATGTACAAGTGTTATTATACTTATAGAACCAGATGGAAGTTTAAAGAGCATGTTCAGTGTTACTAGAAAGATTACAGCAGACTTGAAAGTCAAAACACACGATAGGTCCATTTATAACTCAATTTCAAGGTCATTCCAATATGGAGGAAGCCCAAAAATCTGTAAACATTTCATTTTCCACATTTGCAACAGCAACATCAGCACATGCAATGCTTTCCTGACAACCAATAGGGTTTGCCATGCAAGTGTGCAGCATTCCTGTCCACCTGACAAACTCCACTAGCCGCCGGCAGTTACAAGATTTTTTTGTGAGTGTCAACTAGGTGAGTAGAAAAGTCCTATTCTAATGTTTTCTGTAGGGATTCTTGTGGATAAGCATCCGAGATAGGCTGGGGCATGGCAGGTCTGTACAGGGTGCTCTCCTCCCCTCCAGGGACAAGACACACTGTCTGTCCCCCAATAGCATCCACTTACCACCAAAAATCTGGCAGTGCATGAGCTGGACAGGTGGCCCCCCACCACTGACCAGGACCAAGTGGCACCAGTCTATTAAAAAAAAAAAACATTGTAAATAACTAACCTTGGCCGCCTCAACATCCCCCTGGGATGATGGTGCCCTGTGAAACTTCTATCTAAATATCCCAAAAGCTGGCCATGAGTTAGACAACATGAAATAAAATCCCCTTGAAATAATGTGCCATTTTGCCTTGAACCCATCAAAGTGCATTCTTGTTATATAGCTAGTTTAACCCATCCTCATTTGCAGGTAGATGTGTCCACATCACTGTATTTCAGTATTTTGATACAGTTGATTTCTCTAGTAAATAGCTTCTGGCACACCAGCAACAAAGAATCCATACTATATTCATCTGTCAGAATCCACACCGCCGTCCACATGAATGCATGTGCTTTGGAAAAACCCTTCCTCTCCTGCTGTGAATTGCAGTGATTTCAACTGTTGGCAGAGACTGCGTCACGTCCACACGGCATGTTTTTTATTTGCTGAAAAATGTGAATGTGCCAAGCCTCTCATCCATTAGGTGCAGTGCTCAGTCCTGAAGAGAACCCCAAGACGGGCATAAGTCAGTTTCTATTAAATCATACAAATATTTCATAATGAGTCATAGATAATGGCATGCTATTCTCTTGCTGCAGTTGTTAAAGCAGAACTCCAGGTATACATTAAGCATCTGTAAATATGTGCATTTATCACACCAAAATGATACCAATGCCTCATGTAAAGGGGCTCTATCACAAACTTTTCTAATATTAATCATCCTCATAAGCATGCTAGATAGGGATACATATACGCCCAGCTAAAAATAATCCCACTACTTTTGCATTTCTTCTAGTTCTGCTAGGGTTAAAATCCTAGGGTTAGGGGTAAAATGTTTCAAACATACCGCTTTTACAGGGAAGAACGTCTCACCTTCAGCTGCTTGTCTTTTGAGCCAGCCTGAGATGCAGCAGCACTGACCACTTTAACATCTCAATGAAGCATTGCATGATGGGTAAAGGCATCTGCACACATAAGAAAAAATGCAATACTTGAAATAAACTGAGCTCAGGCTAAAGATAAACCGGAACAACACCCTTACAAGAAACAGTGTTCCTATCCCACCTCAGGGCAATTCAGATTTCTGAACATAAAGATGAATTAACCTTATTGTAATTTCTGCCGTGCTATTATTTACCTCTTCGTTTGTGTCCTATGGATCTGCCAGTGGCCAAAAAAGAAGCGCTGCTGGATTTCTTGCCTTTTTGCTTTGTGGGTTATGTTGATTAAGTCCAAACAGCAGCATGGCTGGGATGCCGGGAATGAAAACATCTCCTGGGTGCTCCAAGATGGCAGTGACCTGGAGAAAAATGTTGAGGCAGTTTTTCAGTTTTTTCAAATGTAAATGTTGAAAATGATTCAGTATCAGGCATGCAGATGGGGCAAGTGGGTTTGTTTGGGCAGTTTTCTTAAACCGTACAAGACTGTACAAGACAGATGGTCCACTTTAAGTCATTCTCCCTTTCGCAAAAAGAATATTCAAAACCCTTCACCCCAATTCTCCTTCCTACCAGTAAAAGAAGGAAACAAGCTCCTCTGGATTTTTTGCTGGATGTATAAGTATGTATAGATGTATAAGTAACCACTCCTTTTTCAAGGAATTTTATGCAGCCAATCACGTCTCTGCCGGCAACCATTCAGGTTTGGTGTGCAAGCCAACTCTGCAATTCCAGTTGGTTACTGGCAGTCACGTGACTGGCAGTCAGACAGTGTATGAGGAAGTGGTAAGCATATAGGACCACTTTAAGTCCTGTTAACCACTGCTGCGTCTTCTGTTGTGTGCAAAATCTTACATCAGGAGCTTTGATTGTCACATAATTCTTACTCAAGCTGTGCTAGAAATAGAGCCATATATGACTGCACACAGCTTAAAAAGGCCTCCCTGTATTGCCGCTAATAAGACATGTTCCTTCGGGCGTGTCCCCCTGCTGAGGACTAGCACACTTGGCAGCACTGTACAGTTGTATACTGTATTTCCTATATGTATGCATCCATAACCTGGCTCACATGCTAATCATAGGACTAAGCATTTTGGAAAAAGGAAATGTAGTCTCTGATTGGCTGTCAGTGTCATGCCCTCACAACATTGGGGGAAATTAAGGTTCTGCTGCAAAACTTTATTTGAAATACCAGCAGGCAACAGAGCAGGGGGCAAAACTAAACTAAAATTATTCAGCATTGCTAGTTCAGGCCTATGGCGGTCCTGCCCCTTTTTCTGGCTTTCTATGGGACCTTCTGCCCAATTCTTGATACTACTGGACAAATCAGGGGGGAGGGAATTCCAGCAGACCAAACATGAGAAACCAGCAGGGGTGCACCTGTTGAGCAGAGGGGCATCTTTCTATAGTTCACCTCAGGCAGCCTGGAAAGGGGTGGACTCGCAATAGGGAGACACAGGACAACAATGCTCGGTGGGCCTCACTGCTTCGGGTCCAGTTGGGCTGATGCTTTTAAACCCACAATTTTCAATCCCTTAGTCTCCCTGTCAGCCATCTGTACCAACAAGCCAAGAAACCCCAGCCCCCCAATGCTATAGCCCCCATCATGGTTGTGGGGGGCCTCAGCAGGGATGCCTCGGGTTGGCCAGGGGCTGGTAAAATCCAGGGCTGATTTTTGGCCCCACTGCCACTGCCCCTGGGAACCAAGCTACTAAACTAAGAGAACTGAAAATAAGCAGTGTTGACTTGAAGCAGCCAATCATGCGTGGCATGTTGCTATACTTTAATCCTCTGCACATGATTTTTTAAGTCATCACTACCTACTGTAGTTCCATTTCCTTGGTAACTCAGTAGATACATAAACACACTGCTCAACCGTGCTATTTACCTGCTCAGCTGACTATTGACTTTGTCTTCATTTAAACAGTGGTGACAAAATTAACATAAATACATTAATGTACTCAAGCTCTTAAAATAGACCTAAATCCTGAGGGTCAGAGAGGGTCCTGGTTTACAAAGACACTACCCGCTAAACAAACGTGCTTCCTTACGCCATATGTGAGTGCGGAATTAGAGAGAGGTGCCCAACTAAATTATTATTATTGAATATTTAGATAGAGCTGGTGGCTTCTGTAGGACTGAACAATGTATAATGATAGACAAGTTAAAACATACAGTGCCCAGAATTCCAAGCTAGATGCTACAAAGCTCAATGCAAATGGTATGGAAACAAGAGACAATATGAAAGCTAACCAAGCCATACAAATTTACAGCTAGAGCAGTAATGCACAACTTGCGGCCTGGGGGCTGCGCCTTTACCTACCTTTGCCTGCACCACCTCTATTCTCCTCACCTCTTCCACCCTCATCTTTTCCCACCTGACCCCTGCTCACTTTTACCTTCCCACCCCACCTGTTTCTGTCTCACCTCTGCCCTCCTCACCTCAGCCCACCTCACCTGTACTTGTACTGTACATACATACAAATATCTGCTCATACAGCTCAATTAATAGGAAAGCACGTGCCAATGAAAAAGACTGGCCACCCACAGGTACTCACCAACGGATTATGGCATCATGCTGTCCAAATAAAATTCAGGTTTAATAATCCAGCATAAAAAGCATACAGTGGCAAACCATAAAGTGCAAAGTGTATAAAGGTGATGCGTTTCAGGGATACCCCCTTTATTTTACCTACAGTAGAGGGTTTTGTATGGACCTTTAAGTAGCTAGCCAGACAGAGAGGGACCACCCCCCACACAAGAGCCCATGCCTCAGATGGTAATAAATATAATTGCAGGCATGCTGGGATGCATAGTCCACATGAGCTGGCGCAAGCATGTCTGCCCCTTCAGAAGCAGAGATGGACGTGTCAGCTGTAAGCTGTAAGGTCCCGTGGGACACCCGCCTTCAAGGTAAGCCCACAACCCCCAATCTCCGCTGCTAGCTTCACCTTTAGTCAAGCCCCCATTTGCCGGGACGCTTTATACGCCTCACTGCACACGGTAGCCCCCAGGACTTAGTAGCACAAAGGATGTGAGCTTACAGGGGCTGAAGGCGGATGAACTAAAGGCCAGACTGGGCAATGTCGAGAAGCCGGGGTCATACACAGGAAGTCGGTCCTAAAATATCGCAGCACCAAGGGGATAGACAATAGAAGAGTCGAGGTCAAGCCAAAGGTCAATCCGGGAGGTCACAGGAACAATGACAATACGGCCCTTAAACAGAAAAGGGTTTGCACCCCTGGTATAATGAAGGGGGAGACAAAGAGGGAGAGAATGTGATTGAGCCCCATGTAGTCATTAAATTTGTCCCAGTCATAGCTCATACAGTAACTTTTTGTCAACCTCAGAGGCTGAGTGAGTTGGTCCTCTTTAAGAGATTTCCCTAGGGGCATCCCAATTTGTGATGTCTGGCAGTGTGAAACCCCCTGGTTTCCATGTAAAGGGACCTCAGTCAGCTAAGCTTAGCCAGACTCTTCAGCATTCCACAGCAGCCCAATACCTCTACCTGTGGCAGACATTCGAGTCTGCTGGGTGCATCAAGTGCACAGAGCGGGGGAGTCTTTTAGACATAGATAGCAGACAAAAATGATGGAGCAACAATGTTGATTCCACCTCCAAACTTATTAGCCCTGGTGTGTTTGCTAACCCTGTACCCGGGCTGGCTCCAGGTTTATGTGGGCCCTTGGGCAGCATGGTCTCAGTGGGCCCCTTTGTGGTGAAGTCACATGACCGTGGGACATCCCAAATCTGGATGCCCCCTAAGGATCATGCTATTTGGACCAAAACTCTAGTTCTGGTCTACTTTGAAGCACACCAAACCCCTTTAAACATGACCTCGGAGTCTAAACGAATCTAGATTTTCCTGATTTTGGATGCCCCTGTGTGTGACCCCCTCCCCCCCCTTTGTTCATTACTTTCCTGGAACTGGTGAATGTACTGTGGGGATCGCCTGTTTGATTTAACAGCCAAACCAGGGGGGTTCTTTTACAAACAGGGGCATCCCAAACTAAGTTGCCACTGTAAAGCAGACCAAAACTCAGGTGTGGAATTGCTTGCATAGTGGGTATGCCAGAGATCCCAGGGGGTTTCACACAGTAGGAGGGATGCTCCAGGGATAGGAAATCAGCTGGGGTGGGCAACTTAAAGTGGACCAAAACCCAGGATTTTGACTATCCTGAGTTTTGGTCCTTTCCCCACGGGCACCTCGATCCGTGGTGCCCCACTGTGTGAAACCCTCCCAGATAGCCGCAGCCAACTCACCTCTTCCTGGTCGCACGGCGTGTCTAAGAGCAGCGGCTCTGGCGGCCTTCGCTTCTCTCTAGCAGTGCGCATGCCCAGGCTTTTGTGAAAGGCCGGCGTGGGCATGCTCCCTGTTAGACAGAGGCGGAGAATGCGGCTGTCAGAGCTGCTGCTCTTAGACGCGCCGTGCAACCAGGAAGAGGTGAGTCCGTTCGGGCGTCCTGGGGGGTTTTACACAGCGAGGCACCCCTGATCAGGGTGCCCCCGGGGAATGGACCAAAACCCAGGATAGTCAAAACTTTTGACTATCCTGGGTTTTGGTCCACTTTAAAAGCAGAAAAAAAAAACAGCACTTCCTCCCCTGGAATCTAAATAGAGATAGGTTGTTGTGTGGAACCCCGCCATTCGAGATGTGGGCACCAGCTGTGGCGGTGCCCTCTCAGTTCGACGCCTGTCAATTACCGTCACACACCCCAAAGGCTGGCCATGTCAGTGGGCCCCCCAGAGAGTGGGGGCCCCCGGCAGCTGCCCCGCCTTGCCAGGTGCAGACGCCGGCCCTGCCTGTACCCCTTATATTTACAGCACTGCTCCTATCTCTATGCCCAATTTAGAGGCAGCCCAAACCTGTATTTGTTACTTTAGGCCCATTTTATAATGCTGGTTAGTGATGAAGCTTAAACCCAAGCCTCCTGCTCCCAGAAAAAAAGATACTCTTACTGGTCTTATGATTGTCTAAAGCAATATCTTTAATGTGCTGCTTCTTTGTCTGAAATGTGAAACCGACATCAGCAGCTTTCATGACCTCAGCCTCTACACATTTATGGACTCTTCAGAGGGGTTTAAAGCCATTTTGGCAGTGAAAGAGTTACACAAATGTCCAGCTGATGAAATTGATAAAAAAGCACCTCAGACATCAGTCATGTTTCTCAGCGCTGTAGAGAGTACATCATAAACTGACAGGCTCCTTTGTGTAGCATTTTACTGGCTTGCACTGAAGCAGAAACCTATCAGCAAACCAGTTTACATCACTGGCTGTGGTATTTGGTTTTGTAGAATATCGCTTCAGCGAACAATAAAAAAATCAAGTTAAAAAGTTGAGGTTTTCATAGGAGGGTGAAACGGCAACGCAAACAAGAGAAAAGGAACAGGCAAACAACAGCAGCTGTAAAGGGCTTCAGTGTTGACTTTCAAGAAGGGAAAACAAGGTTTGTTCCATTTTTCATTGTGTTGGATGTCACAATGTAGCCCAAGTTTTAATAATGTTCTACATGACAAAATAATCCCAAGCAGGTGAGTAGAGATAAACAATGTTACAAAAGTCTTGTATTGTTCCACCAAGATTTCTTCCATATGAATGCTGACATCAAGTTTCGCTCTAGAGACCTTCAGTTTGTTAGAAGCACGTGAAAGGACAAAACAGGCCTATGGGGTAGTTAAGCCCTCAAGCATGGGTGCCTGCATCCATCTCTAGCAGATAGCCTGAGAGCAGACCTATACCTACGCCTAATGCACAGCCTCCCCCCAACCTGTAGCCTCACCTCAGGGGTGTACACAGGTTTCACAGCACCCAAGAGCAAAAGTCTCCTGAGAGGGCAGCAATACCTGTAGGTTCCCAGACCCCACACACCTGGTTGCCGGCCAGTGGTGATTTATGTTCAATATGTTTTTAATGAGAAAAAAGACATTGAAACATATAAACAGTACACAATAGTGATAACACAACTGAACCATGTACCACAATCTATTATAGCACAATTGTCAGCTTATACCCAGCACTCTCCTCAAAATTTTATGTAACACCTAGGGAGGGGGCACTTGCCAAAACCCATGACCTATCCTTCTTTTGAGTGCCCTTGGTGTGCTTCCTTCTCCTCTCCCACCCTGGTTCGCACCCGACTGCCACTGGGCCCTAGGTGTCCCTCCGAGGGCTGTGGTGACCATTCTGCCCTGACGCTATAAGGGGGAGAGTGCACGTAACCCAAAATATTGTGGCCCGGTGGTATGCTGAAATTAAACGAGAAGAACATAGCGAAAGAAAAGCGACAGACAGTAGGGCCGAGAAACATTGAGGGGGAGGAGGGGGGGAAAGGCGGAAAGGAAGGGGTAGAGGGTAAAGGGTAGCCGGCATCTGGGGGAGGGTGGCTTGGTGGCCACACTCCCATAAGGTAAGGCCCCGCAAGTGGTGATTTATGATGCCCAGCCCAGAGGATACAACAATTCAGGACTCCAGTACACCATACTACTATGCTGCTAGTGGCTTTAGGGGTCAGACATGGCCCTTTCTGGCTTCTTTAATGTGGATCCCCCATATGATCTGGTCTCAGTTGCTCTCTGGGCTGTGAAACTAGATGGTGTTTGCTGACCTGCTCCCTGGAGCACCCAGCCTGACTGTCCTCGGGCCTGGGTCCCCTTCTGTCCCAGGCCCAGTAGCAGCTGCATCCGCTGCCTCTATGGAGTGTAAACCCCTGTCTCCCTGCTTCCCTGTAGGTGCACTTTTAGTGTTAACAACTGTTGGCAAGCCTAAAATGTACTGTTTCTCAGGTTGCAGTATGCATAACCCAAGGGGTACATGCTGCAGGTTGGAGAGGTACACAGTGATGTTAAAATGGACCAACAGTCAAAAATGAATTAAATCAGACCAACACAACAAACAGTCCTCATGCATCCCTCTCCTGGGCTTGCAGGCCACCTGCAAACAGGAAGTCATGCTGGGCTTCCTGTTTCAGTTATGTCAGTTGGGAGAAGCTCCAAAAAGTCAGCTACCTTTCTTTTGAACTGTGCCAGACTGTTGGTCCAGTTTAAGGCAGGGCGGACTGGGGTCAAGAAATGGCCTGGGAATATTCTGGTTACACCTGCCCTGTTATACTGTGCCGAGCATGGTACAGCATGTTGACATAACAGCACGGCGCTGTCAATATATATAGTAATACCCAGGGTCGGACTGGAGTACCTTGGGCCCACCAGAATAAAAAATTGTTGGGGCCCACTCTTCAGTTATTTTAACCAAATCCTAAATGAACCTTACCCACCCCCATAAGAATTTTATATAAGAATTAATTAAATTATCAATATAAATAAATAATAATTTCATATTACACAACAAATTTAATTTCATTAAAATCTAATTTTGATTATTAATTTATAATAAATACATAAATAAACTTTCAGTGCGTTATAAATTAATTACATGATTACTTAATATGACTTTTATATTTTATGCTAGATTTATACAATTTTTAAATACATAAAAAATACATATAAATTCATTTTGGTCTTGAACAGTCTAAATCTATAAGATTCCCGGGCCGATCAGCTCCCTCCCCGCGGGGCATCCGAAATCGGGATGCCCCGCTGTGTGAAACCCCCCGTTCCAACGGTGCATGCGTGGGCCGCTGCCGCCGCGCGTCCCTCTAGCAGGGCGGCCGGCGCGGGCACCCTCCCTGTAAGAGGGACGCGCGAGACGCGTCGGCAGCCTCAGCTTGTCCGTCGCTTGTCCGTCGGCGGTGAGGTAAGTTTTTTGGGGCTTTCTGGGGGGTTTCACACAGTGATCGGGATGCCCCGCAGAAGTGGACCAACACCCAGGATAGTGAAAATCCTGGGTGTTGGTCCACTTTAAGCTTCCTTCATCAGCATCTCGGGTGGAATGGTTCACCTTTCCTGTGGTCACATGCATGTGGCTCTCCTGCTCTCTCCTACACCAGTGACTGCTGACTGCTACCAGTTGACCCTGCTGGTACCTTCCTCACTCCCTGTTACTACATACAATCTTATCGCTTTCACTCACTCACTCTTTCTGAGGTAACTCTCTTCATGACCTACTTATATAGATTCCCTCTGGCTGGCTTCTAGAACCTTCTCAAGTCTTACTCACCTCAGCAGATGGCAGCTGAGCTGTATTCCTATGTGGTTAGGTTATAGCCAACAGTTTGGTAGACCTGCAGTGTCACAATCCATTAGCCATCCAACAGTGCCACCATGTAGTGATGTGGCGACTGCAAGACAGATATGAACTACCACACTGAAGCACCCCAAATATAATTGTCGACCACTTTACGCCGGCAACAGAAGGAAAGATGTCTACAACTGGCCTGCGTGAGTACCCAGCCCCTTCCCTTCCCCTGCCCAATACCAGGCCAGAGCCCTACATCCACCTATAATAGGGGCATGCCGAAGAGCATCCCTAACCCAGACTAAATATAAAAAATATCATTGCCCACCTTTAATCCCCAGCAGCTTTCCAATCTCAGTCCAGTTTAAATGAAACTTTCCGGGTTCTGAGAACAAGTCTCGGTCCATCCCGGCTCACAGGTAAGCACCATGATAAATGCCGTCCCTGCTCTTTCAGTCACAGTGGGGCTCTATTTATTGAAATGGAGTACGCATGCTATGCATTAGCATTTTCTATAAAAATAAAGACCAGCCAATTAGTTCCTACTCCCACCACAGAAGCCGTCTTTGCTTTAAAGAAGATAAGCTGCCATCTAAGAGTAAATCACACTGAGATATACTGTATATAACCATTTAAAGCAGAACAAAACCCAGGATTTTGACTTTCGTTCCCTGGTGGCATCTTGATTCGGGATGCCCCGCTGTGTGAAACCCCCCAGTTTGCCCAGTTAAACTCACCTCTCCTTGGTCCAACAGCACATGTGCTGGTGCTAAGCCAATGAGAGCCGTTTGCTATGTTTACAGTGGCTTAAAGACTGAAACAGCTGAGAAAAATGGTACTTCCTTTTTTTAAGTGATGCCAAGTGAGCACAAATAGGATAAATAAGATGGAAGAGCAACCTGCCCCTGGGCCCCGGTTTGGTCGCCCCCCCTCTAGTTACACCCCTGTATGTTTACCTATTTTGGACATTGGCATTGAGTATAATAGGAAGCATAAGTTGCAGCATCTCCTGCATCCCCCGGCTGTGCGCCCGCTCCCTCCCCCAGCCTATGTGAATGACTGGGGCAAGAGCATGCGCATGAAGCGGGGGATGCAGGGGATGTGTCAACGTGCACTCCCCACTGACAACAATGAGAGCCACCTGCCGAAATATGTCAGGTGTCTCTCATTGGACGAGAGCCCACGCATGCGCCATTGGACCAAGGAAAGGTGAATGTGCACAGGCACTCTGGGGGGTTTCATACAGTGGGGCATCCCAGGGGAAAGCCAATGGCTGGCCACTGGTGGGTTTTGTTCCGAATTTTAAAAAGGTCTATTTCACAAAGCAATGTCCGTCTCAGTTTTTACATTCAGAATTGTGAATATTGGCCAGTTCAGCGTTCAGCTTCTTGCCATACCTGGGTCACCACCCAACCTCACCCAAGTCCCCACCCACATCAAAACGGAGCACAATGGCAGGGAGTGGGGAAGACTGGTCAGCTAATAATCATTTATGGATGTGGTGATGTAGAAATAAATGTATTATATCCTCTCTTCTTTCACCTCACAATGCCAGTGATTAGTAGAACATTCTTTTTCTCTTCCTGCTTGATCTGACAATGCCAGCATTTATATATCAGATTTCATTGCACATCACACAGACAGCTGTCACTCCCCCACCCCCCCTGCACACCTATGACTTTATGAAGCTATGAGCTAGAAATTCTGGCTGAAGCAGGAAACTCAATCTTCAACCTTTTAAACATGTAAATGAACACTTTCCTTTTTTTACAAGGTGCACGTTAAGATTTAAATACATGTAGCATAATACATGCATTTGTGATGGCTGGATCCTAAAGAGAACATAATGAGAGAAAGTTGGGTGCATTTGTTTATACTGCTCTGATTTATAACAAAAATGTACATTCTGAATTAGTAAAAAAGAGTAACACACCTTCTTTAGTTGCTTCATATAAAACAGTATACATTACTGTAAAACAGGCTCATGTGAAATACTTATTTTTATGACAGACTATGAGAAACCTATAAGAAGAAGCCATATGTTACATTTATGATGGCAGAAAGAGATAGGATACATTAGAAGAGATAAAACTGAGAATATTTAACTAAGGCATGACAGCTTCTATGTGGTCTAACCTGTTACAGTCGCACAATGAAAAAGGTTTTAAAAAAGCTCAATTTAAACATTTGCTCCATTGTAGTTATACTACACAGAAATGTACTTCTTAAAGTCGGACCAACACCCATTGTTTCTTTAACAGGTGTTGGTCCTGCAGTCAGCTAATCCAGAATGCTGGAGTCTCCCCCGCACATACCACATAATCCTCACCTTCCCTACAAGCCAGCGCCAGGAAAAGGAGTCCAACAATTGGCTGGTGGGCGGTCACGGGACGGTTGTTTTCCGGTGGTCGGCACCGAGGACACGACCACGACCCTAGTGACCACCCGGCGGTCAGCGCTGGCTCGTAGTGGAGGTGAGCATTTTTGTGATTAGCTGACTGTGGGATCAAGAAAAAACGGGTGTTGGTCCAGTTTAACCCTTTGAATACCAAGCACATAGTTTCTACGTGGTTGCTTCTCCTACAGTTAAGTGCCAAGCCTGTAGAAACTATGTGCCTGGCATTTCCCTTTACTAGTTAAAAAATAGATAAAATAAAACACTTACCTCTGGTATTAATGTAAAGATGGGTCTCCCCTCTTCCTCCGGGGGGCATCCGATCCCTCCCCCGGCATCTTCGGTCTTTAGGAGGGGGCCCGAAACCGGCCGCCCCCCCCGTTTCCAGCGCTGACAGTCATCTGTAAAAAAAAAAAAAAAAACAATGACAGTGGGTGAGCAGCGCGGGACAGCGATGAGGGACCCAGGATCGGAGGTGAGTACAGTAAAAAAAAAAATTCATTTTTTTTTTTATATCTGTGTCTGTGTCTTTATTTTTTACTTTTAACCCCTAGTGAACTGGTAAGGGGTCCATGGGACCCCTATGCCAGTTCACAAGGCTGGGGGGATGGCAAGTCACCTGCGACTAGCGGGTGACTTGCCATTAACCCCCGGCACCCCCATTACCTGCCTCCCCAAAGGCCAGGGGGGGGGGCAGAAGAGCCCGTGGCCACGGGCTATTCGGACTTGTAGCCTGCAGGGCCAGGAGCCACAAAAGCTGGCCCCTGCACCCTGTTTCTACAAGCCCTGCATAAATGGTCCGGGGCTGGTTACTTCGGGTAAGGGGGACCCTATGTCATTTTTTTTTTTTATTTTTAAGGGTTTTTAACCCTTAAAAATCCCCCAAAAATGGGGTCCCCCCCCCAATTTAACCCTTTGTAGTGTGGATGGTAGTTGTATTTTATTTGTAAATGTTAAAAATTACTTGTTTCAGTTTGGGGGGTCTCCTGGGCAGGAACAGGGGGCTACCGATAAATATGTGGTACCGTTCTCGGTAGAAATGGGGCTTTCACATGCAATATAGTAACATAGTAACATAGTAACATAGTATGTAAGGCTGAATAAAGACTTTAGTCCATCCAGTTCAGCCTGTTTAACTCCTTCCAGTGGTCTGGTAGCCATAGCCGGAAATGTTATTACATGCCAGGAAGGCATCAAGGCCACTTTTGAACATTTTTAATGTATCCCTCATTACTACCTCCTCTGGCAGCGAGTTCCATAGTCTCACTGCTCTTACAGAGAAGAATCCCCTCCTATGTCGGTGGAGAAAGCACCTTTCCTCTAACCTTAGTGGATGCCCCCGGGTTATGGTTACACTCCGGGGTATAAATAGATTGTGGGACAGATCCTTGTATTGACCCCGAATATATTTATACATAGTTATTAGATCACCCCTCAATCGTCTATTTTCTAGACTAAATAAGCCTAACTTGGACAATCTTTCCGGGTACTCTAGCCCCCGCACTCCTTTTATTAACTTTGTTGCCCTTCTTTGAACGCGCTCCAGTTCTGATATGTCCTTCTTAAGCACAGGTGCCCAGAACTGTGCACAGTATTCCATATGGGGTCTGACCAGTGACTTGTACAGGGGTAAAATGATGCTCTGGTCATGAGCACCTATGCCCCTCCTGATGCACCCCATGATCCTATTTGCCTTGGCAGCAGCTGCCTGGCATTGACTACTACAGTTGAGCTTATTGTCAACTAAAACCCCTAGGTCCTTTTCCATTGTTGTTTTACCAAGTGTTTCTTTATTTAGTGTGTAATCATGACACAGATTTCTCCTTCCCATGTGCATAACCTTACATTTATATGTGTTAAACTTCATTTGCCATTTAACTGCCCATGCTTCCAATTTATCTAAATCTGTTTGTAGTTGCCTGTTGTCCTCCTTTGTTTTAATTACTTTACTCAGCTTAGTATCATCTGCAAAGATTGAGACTTTACTGTTTAATCCATACCCAATGTCATTTATATATATATTGAAGAGAATTGGTCCCAGAACTGACCCTTGTGGTACTCCACTAGTAACAGTGACCCAATCTGAGTGTGTACCATTGATAACCACCCTCTGCTTCCGATCACTAAGCCAATTTCCCACCCATCTGCACACGTTTTCCCCCAGTCCAAGCATTCTCATCTTTTGTACCAGCCTTTTATGTGGCACAGTATCAAATGCTTTAGAAAAGTCAAGATATATGATATCCAATGACTCCCCCTGATCCAATCTTGAACTTACCTCCTCATAAAAGCTGATCAGGTTTGTCTGGCAGGAGCAATTCCTCATAAATCCATGCTGATATGGAGTAATAAGGTCATTTTCCCCAAGGTGCTCCAGGATAGTATCCCTTAAGAAACCTTCAAACAGCTTGCCCACCACAGATGTTAAGCTTACCGGTCTGTAGTTCCCAGGTTCCCCCCTAGATCCCTTTTTGAATATTGGCACCACATTTGCCAAGCGCCAATCCATCGGAACAAACCCTGTAGTTATGGAATCCACAAATATTAGAAATAATGGCTTGTCTATTACTGTACATAACTCCCTTAAAACACGAGGATGTATGTCATCTGGTCCCGGTGATTTATCGATTTTCATCTGCTTGAGACGGTGCCGGACTTCTTCCTTGGTTAGACCAGTGACATTTAATGGAGGGTTTCGGTTATTCCCCTGCATTTCACTCGGCATGTCAAATTCTTTTGTGAATATAGAAGCAAAGAAGTTGTTAAGCAAATTAGCTTTCTCCTCATTTCCCTCTATAGGGGTCCCATCCTTGCTTTTCAGGGGGCCCACACCCTCAGGTTTGTACCTTTTACGGTTTATGTAGCTAAAGAATAATTTGGGGTTAGTTTTACTCTCTTTCGCGACCAGTCTTTCTGTCTCCAGCTTAGCTGCCCTTATCTGTTGTTTACATTGTTTATTTTCTTCTTTATAGTTTTTTAACGCTTCCGCTGTCCCTTCCTGCTTTAAACGTTTAAATGCCTTTTTTTGTTGTTTATTGCCCCTTAACCTTTTTATTTAGCCACATCGGTTTACATGTGTGTCTAATAGTTTTATTCCTGTAAGGTATATATCTGTCACACTGAAAATTAAGTATTCCTTTGAAAGTATCCCATTTAGCGTCCATGCTTTTGTTCTTAAGGACATTTTCCCAGTCAATGCAGTGTAGGGCATCTCTAAGTTGGTCAAACTTTGCCTTTTTGAAGTCCCGCGTTTTTGTGACTCCTTGATAAGGCACCCTAGTGACTGCTAATTGGAAATTAATGATATTATGATCACTGCTTCCAAGGTGTCCCCCAACCTGTACCTTTATTACTTTGTCTGGTACATTGGTTAGTATTAGGTCCAATATGGCTTTCCCCCTTGTTGGAGCTTGTACTTGTTGGGAAAGGTAGCCATCTTTTGTTTTAGATAAAAAACTATTACTTTTCTGCGAAACGCATGTTTCAGCATCCTAGTCTATATCTGGGTAGTTAAAGTCCCCCATAATCACTACCTCATTTATTTTAGCGGCTATATCTATTTGCCTTAGCATCATATTTTCTATGGATTCGGATATATCTGGAGGTTTATAGCAAACCCCCATCAGTATTTTATTTTTGTTTCTCCCTCCATGTATTTCTACCCATACCGACTCCACATGGTCATTCCCCTCACATATATCCTCCCGCAGAGCAGGCTGTAGAGAGGATTTTACAATTAAGCAGACTCCACCCCCTTTGCGTTTGTTACGGTCCCTCCTAAACACACAGTATCCCTGTAAATTTACTGCCCAGTCATAGCTTTCATCCAGCCAGGTCTCTGTTACCCCCACTATATCATATTGTTCTTCTGTTATTATCAGTTCTAGTTCATCCATTTTATTAGTCAAGCTTCTAGCATTTGTCAGCATGCATTTCAAATGCTTATGACAATTTTGATAATTTTGTATATTGCCCTTATTCCTGCTAGATGTGCTAACCCCTCCCCCCTCTCCACCCCCAGTTTCATGTCTACACCCACTGTCACTTTCTTTCCTAACTTCCCCTTTGTAATAGCTTTTACCCTCCCCCCCCCAGTGCTCAGTTTAAACACTCCTCTAACCTTTTAGCCATCCTCTCCCCCAGAACAGATGCACCCTCCCCATTGAGGTGCAACCCATCCCTGCCAAAGAACCTGTAGCCCACTGTGAAGTCGGCCCAGTTCTCTAAGAACCCAAACCCCTCCTTTTTACTCCAATATGGTTTTCTTTTTTCAAAAAAAAAATTGTATTTATTTATTTTTTTTACTTAATAATAATATTGTAAAAAACAGAATAACATTTACAAACAAGACATTTCATGTTAAAGCCTAAACTCTGCTGCAAAAAAATATATATATATAATTTTCCTGAAAATTCCAGCAAAAATGTTGCAAAATGGGGAAAAATGACCTGTCAACAGAGGGTGACAAAATCTCAAGTAGGCTGTAAATTAAAAGGGTTGAAAGTAGCTATGCATGTTGGGTATTGTTCTGTTCGGGGGACCTTGCGCTTTCAGACTTAGCTTGTTTTTTCTGGTTTGCATATTTATATTTTAGGAAAAGGCGTTTTTTATTCAGCTTTTTTATACATTTTTTAGGGAAACCCTGCGCAACCAAAGAATTCTTTGAGGGATTAATTCCAGAAAGATGAGCCCACTACAACAAGCTGGGTACGCTTAGAAAGCTTAACATGTGTACTTTCAGGGAATATATGGTTTATGGGGTATATTCCAAATGTAAAGAGTTGTTTTGGTTGAAAAATCGCAAGGTGCGCACTTTGTCTGCAGAGCTGAAATTTTCAAGTAAAATTACCGTTACGCACATGCTTTACTTTGGGGTGTTTTCCAACTTTTCCCTTGACAGTAACTATGCATGTTGGGTATCGTTCTGTTCAGGGGATTAAACTTGTTTTTTCTTGTTTGTATATAGTTTTTTTTAGGAAAATGTAGCTTTGATTCTGCTTTTTTATCCTTTTTTTAGGGAAACTCTTTGCAACCAAAGAATCCATTGAGGGATTACTTCCAGAAAACTATGGCACATCAACACGCCTGGTACACCTAGAAAGCTTGAGGTTTGTACTTCCAGAGAAGATATAGTTTGTTGGGGGTATTTCAAAGGTAAAGGGTTATTTTTCTGGAAAAACTGCAAGGTGCGCATAGCGCATATCACAGTTGTATTTTTTCTAAAAATCCCCTAAAGCTCTGTTTCAGTTTGGGGGAGTCTTCTGTGCAGGAAAGGGTGTCTACCAATACATATGTGGTACCGCTGTAACCGGGAGAAATTGGGATTTCACACGCAACAAGATTTTATTGACAAACGTACATTTTTTATTACAAAAAAACACTACAAATTGTAAAAAATTGATTTTTTTAAATTTTTATGCACATATTTTACCCAAAAATAATGAGAATACACCTAAAAAATGACAAACAAGACATTTCATGTTAAAGCTCAGACTATGCTGAAAAAAACAATATATAATTTTCCTGGGAAATCCCTGGAAATCCCTTCAAAAATCACATTTGAACATGGGGAGCGCAAAATAGTGCAAAATGGTCTGGCAACAGAGTGTGACAAAAACTCTAGGTAGGCTGGCACTTAAAGGGTTAAAGAAAAATTCAGTTTTAAGTGATTTTTCCCTTTTTTTCGAAAGCAAACTCCTAAATGTGGAGAAAACGTATTATTATTCATTTTTGAAACTTTCAGCCAGTGTGCGCGGCCACACAATAGAAGGCATGTGTCTATATCATCATACTTGGACGCCCAATCACAATGCTGCAATACACCATCAGCCACGGGGGCAGTCCAGAGTTATAGACCATCAGTCGAGCCCTGCTGAATCATGTTTTTTTCATTTTGCCTGGACAGTCCCATTAAAGGTCTGATTTAGATGGTAAAAGGGGGTTATTATACACTCTGCGTAAACATATTATTCCAAGAGATTTCCTTTTTTCCTGAAAGCAAGATGTTGACCGGGACTGGAGGTTCCCTCGTTCGTCATAACCAAAGCATCCCCATTTAGGATGCAGTAATGCACACCCCCTGGCCAGCCCGAGAACCCAGATCCTCATACTAAACAATTCCACATTCATTGCTGTATACTTGACAGTCAATAGCCTATCAGCTTACACTGGCTCGACAAATATGATTGGTCTCTGGCTGTCACTTGAATGGCAGAAGAGGTAGAAATGTGGCTACAAGGTATTGGGGTATGGGGGGGGGGGGAACGACCCCATGCTGACAGACTGAGGGGACCGCCAATAAGTTTTGTTTAAAGGTTCTCTTTAATTGCACAAAACAATATGATAAATTCCACTCCTATTTTACCAATGTTATAGACTTTAGAAACTAGTTGTGGCAATGCAATAAATGTGCAGGTATTCTATAAACTAGCCTTTATGTAGCTTAAATGTGCTTTAGAAAAGATTTCATGCTTCGTTTATTGAATAAACCTCATGTTTTATTGAGTCAAGGTCTCCTGAAGATTAGCACTTTGTGAAAGCATTACTTACACCTTAGCACTGATGCTTTCTCTTTTTTTATTGTATCCTATGAAAAACAAGTACAAATAAAGGATGCAAATACAAATGTGAAGGGGGTTAGTCCTAACTGCTTTTATCTCCTTTTATTATAACAGTGGAATTATAGAGCTTTTGTTACAGTATGCGGAAAAAATGTTACATAAGCAATGAACTAAATCTCTAAATGTGTCACATTTTAAAGAAGGGGTAGATACGTTATTTTCATGGAGCGCACCATTTAAGATGTAATGACTTTGCAAAGAGCAGTCGGCCTTTTCACATGTATCCCCACAACATCCAACCCCTTTTTTAATATTCTAATTTAAAATATGGTCTATAAGGGTATTGTTTAAAATAAATACACTTAAAGCGCAACAAAACCTTGTGTGTTCCACCCTGGAGTCTAAAAGACTCTAGGGCCAGCCACTGGATTGGGTTAAGCCCTCTCAACCAGCATACGTGCTGATTGTCAGGGGTGGGGGTTTAGGTAAGCAATTTACTAAACTTTTTTGTGAGGGAAGGTCAACTTCAATAGACTAAAATAGTTTTTTTATTTGTATTAAGATGTACTAAAACATTGTGTCCAAACATATCCCAACCTCCTCTCCTCCTGATTTTTTCCCTCCCCACCTATTCGTTTCATTTTCCATGTCTGCAGTTTGTTGTTTGTTGGTCTATCTACTCTTTATGCTTTCTTCTCAGATTAAACTCCAGATACTTTGATACTGGAGCTTTCTTTAAATACAACATTTGAATTGATAATTTAGGTATAATTATTGTTGATGCCCATGAATAGTTTATATGCATGAACTGGTAGATCTGTGCTGATCAACAGGACACTGACATGACTAATAGATTTCATTAATTTTTATATTGCTAGAAAACACATACTCCACAGATAACATATTCATTTTCTTCTTATTGTTTTTGTCTTGGATTATCACAGTTCATGAGATTCCCGCTGGCACATCCCTTGGGCCCCAAAACTCACCAGAGCTGTGATGGTAACTAACATATGTCTCATATTGTATCTGTAGTTGCCTTAGTGGTCTTTCTATCAGTTTAAAGGAGCACTATAAGTGACCCTCTCATTAGCCAAGGTGTTAATATGGATTTTCAATATTACACAATTTCGCGATAGTGCTCCTTTAAGGAAACAAACTAGGGATTCATTTTGTTGTAGTAACAATTATGCAATTTTTGCACTCATTTTTGTAGCTTGATTAATGCTTGTCTCAGTACCACATTTTCTTGTGTATACAGGTAGAAGTGCTAAATGTTTATATACTCATTTATACATCAATCCTTAACTTAATTGTACATTTAGCAATAAATTCATCATTGCCACCTGGACCTGTGTAGAGTCCCTGACATATTGTTTTAGTTGTAAGCTAAAAACATTTTTTATGAACGTTTTTGGTGTTTCGAAATACATAACCTTTGCCATGTGTCTGGGCAGCTGGTATCTGGTTACTTGGTTTCACATTTACCTACCTTCTGAACAGTTGTGAGTGGCTACCTGTTAGTAACTATGTGTTCTATGTTTTTCCCAACAGCTTACAGCAATACATGCTTGAGTCACGAGCTTTGCTGCTCGACTTTCGTGAAAAGATGCTGGGTGGGGGCAAGCAATAATTTTGCTGCTGTGCAGCCACTTTTTATAACTTTTGGCCATGTTGGTCTTTAATTACTAATTCTATTTCGTAAAAACATTTAGACTTTCTAACAGTTTGGACTTATGTTTCATTATGTGACTTCACTTTACGCTCTTGTGTTAGTGTTTTGTCCCAAATTATACCATGCTTTAATATTCCCAATTCCAATGAACACATAAAACTCTAATGCTTGTGAACGAAAAAATATATCAGCAAAACTATGCCCACAAAGGTACAATCAACTTACAACATTACCATGCTCCATCACTCCCATATGTAGTCGGACCATCATGGTTTAAAACATCCAGTGTTTTGCAACCTGGAGGAACAAGTGGTATGGTTGTGGTGGTTGTTTGGTCATTGTGCTCTTGTGGGTTGTGAGCAGGGCAGATACCCGATCCAAACAGTGCCTAGAAAAAATGTTTTGCTGTTGCCCCTGCTGGTTGAGGACCTGCAGCAAGTCAAAAGTTGTCACTAACCTATATCAAAACATGAGCAGCCAGGCCAAAATAGAAGGTTCTGCAGTTGGTTTAGTGTGGCCCATAGTGTCCTTCCCTCACTATGGCAAAATAATGTTTAACTTTTAACTAAAATTAAGTAGTCAGCAGCCATGTTAGCAGCAAAACATGAACAAGTATTTTTTGATTAGACTATGAATATTAAACTTACAGAGAGCCTCAGTTTGCCGGAAAGAACCATTGGCTCTGGGTTTTGCTGGTTGGACACTGTTGGCTTACAAGCTTATGAAAGGCAACCAAGGGTTAACCAAATGCATAGCAACAGATAATAACTAATAAACAGCAAGTTAGCAGTGTCCATAAATAGACAAGTATTGACTACTCCCCTTATAGACAGGCTCCCGTTGCCTTGAGTCGCAGCTTTGTGTAGATGTGTGTCCTTGTGATCCGGTTGGGAATCTGGCTCATCATGGGCCTCCGAATCTGATCCTGCATCCGCAGCTGTGCCAGATCACAAAAACAAAGTTTGAGCTAAAATATGTAAAATGGATTTTAAATCAACAATAAAAAATGTCCTTCCATCTAGGCTGTAGTTTCATCCCATACATCTACATCCTGCAGTCGACATAAAGGTATCTTGTGCTTCAACATGACCTCATATTCACGGTAGCTATTCATGGGTCCTTCTTGTTCGCCATGCTCTATGAGCAGATGTGACATTTTTTTGGTGAGGGCCCTGCGTACGGTGTTAAATCTGTTTTTAGTTGCTGCAGTGGTCCGATGATGCACACCAGTGCTATTGAGGGTCTCAGCTATTCCAGCCCAGATTTTAAGACACTCAGTCTTACTGAGGCCACAGCTCAGTGGCCCATACAATAGTGACCTTTTTGCTAGGGTGAGCTCAACCAGCTTGTTATCAGCTAGATTAAACACAGGCTCAGAGATGTCAGACAGATGTGGGTGCTTGTCATGCTGAACAACCACACTAGGTATTACAGGAGCATTTATGTGAATGCAGGACCAATCAGGCGCAGGGTGTGGCCTGAGAGGCTCAAAAATGAGAGGGTTGTCTGCATGATGTGGATTCAGACAATGACCAACAGATGCAAACAGATTTTCAAAAAATGCTTTCTCTTTGGCTGAAATCATGGAGGTGTCATGTGTTTGGATCCCAAAAACATGGAACTACAGGTGCAGCTCTCTTTCAACACACCTGCATAGCGTTTCTCATGGTTGAGCGATTGTGGAGGAGGAAGATGGTGAACATGTGACATTCCTGTTTTACAACCATATTACCAGCTAAGTATTAAAAGAAACACTTTTGCATGGTACAAGTAGGTTATTCTGTGATTGCCTTTGCAGTGACAGTGTATATGTGTATGTTTGTGGGGATTGGCCACTACTGTTGTACCCCAGGCACAGCCAGTCTGTGTTTGTTGTGCATTGTCTGTGGACAAGTCTGTGTTTTGTGTCGGGGGTAGCATTTCCTTGTGCTCTTCCACCTGCTGGGGTAAGCAAATATCGTGTAGCACACTGCAAGACAGGATTGGACACCTTATCTGAGCTATAGAGCATCTACCCTATTGGCCAGGCCTGAGCTAAGAAATGTGCTTGCCTCAGGCTGTTGGTCTTTTCAACAATGCTTCTGATTTAGTGGTGAACTGCATTTGTCTAGCACTTGTGTGTGTCTGAGTTAGTGTGTTGGGTGGTTTATTTGAGGTGTGTATTGTGTAAGTGTGTTATCGGGTGCTTTAGTGTGTGCATTTGTGTTAGCAGTGGCAACGCAGAGGCATAGACGAGCCCAGTTTTGGAATAATGTTTGGCGTGTGGATGGGTTGTGTGGCTGCTGGTAAAGAGGAAAAGGAGAGTGAGGAAGCACCAGTGGTGGGATTGCATGCTAACAGAATGTTTAACACCTGGTTGTCTGTGGTGGATTTGAGTAATGAGCAAATCCGCAGCCACTTTAGGCTGAATCGTGGTGCCCTTTTGGAACTTTACCACAAAATTGAGCCCACCACTGGCCGCAGCCACGCAGTCCAATAGTGTGCCTCTGTACCTCATTAAACATTCTTGCGAGGGGCACACTTAAGACCACTGCTGCTCTGTTAAGTGTCAGTAGCCAGCCGACCATGTGTCGCAAATTTAATGAGGTGGTCCTGGCCATCTGTGACCTCATTCCGAAATATTTCAGGTTCCCAACCGATGAGGAACATCAAGCTGGCATTTTATAGGATGGCAGGAATGCCTAATGTGCTTGTCTGCATTGATGGGACCCATATTCCCTACCTCTCCCCTCGAGCACAAGAGTTGCATTCTATTAATGTGATGGTGGTGTATGATAATGAAGGTCAGGCTTCCCGGGATCCTACCTGCAGAAAATTTGAGAGCAACCAAATGCTGTTGGGATTGCTACTAGGTAAGTACTTGCCCACAGTGTCAGATCTCTAAACAGTGTAGCAGGTGAACCGGGGGGGTAGTCGGGTGAATGGAAAGTGCAACAGAGCAAGAATGGGTTTGCATTTGTGTTGCAACCAACATTAACCCATGTGTTTGTATTTAGCTGATAAGGGATACAGAAGACGTGGCTCATGACCCTCGTGCGAAACCCACATACTGCAGCTGATGCGCGCTACGATGTCGCTCACCGCAAGACCAGATGCCCAGAGAAGGTGTCCAAGAGAATCCTCGCTTGATGTGTGCTACACAATATCTGCATACTTCATTGAATGGAAGAGCCCCAGGAAACGCTACTGGTGCCAGACATGCCTGCAGACACACAGACTGGCTTTGCCCGGCGGACACAAATGATAAATTCCTTAATTCAGGTAAGTGTCACAAAGTGGCCATGACCTGCTGCAGTAGCTACATCCAGAACATATGTGTAACCAGCTAAAGCAGACCTAAAATGATGCTCAAATAATGACGTTCACATACATACTTGCAACAGCTATAGGTAGAGAGTTAGAAAAGCCATAGACTGGTTAAATGATTAAAAGTTAGACTGATTGTTAAAACTGACATGTTTCCTTACATTACCTTCTAGGCACCACAACGTGGATGAGACACTGTTGGGGGGGGGGGGCATGAGTATATTTTAGTTTTTTTATACAAGTTTGAATTGTTTTGTATTATCCAGGTGGACCTTTTGATATCTATCTATCTATCTATCTATCTATCCTCCTTTAATGTTGTTAAACTGCTAAAACAATATTATGCATTGTATGAGCAGTAATCCAGAATGGATGGTTTCTTCTTTTTTATCTGTTATTAAGCAAGTCTTTTTCACTGAAACAAAGTTATTTTTGAGCTCTAAAGTGCTATTAATAGGCCCATACCTAGTCTGGAAATACATTCAAGGTAAGAGCATAAATAAGATCACAGGTCGTTTCCTTCCCCATAATAAATAACATAAGTGCATTAGGTAAAAATATGCTTATTTTCACAATTCAGAGACTTCTGCAGATGAAATCAAAATAAATCTTTGCATTTTGGATGCCAAATACACAGGCAGTTCTGCAACAATGCATATTTTTATTATATATTTTTAACTTCATTAAAATCTAAAAAGCTAATATAGGTTTCTAAAAGTGATTGCTGACAGAAATGACAAAGAAACTGGTGGTGAAGCTGTAATAAACGGCTGCTGATAAGAGAGGCAGACAGATCAAGTTGAAATAATAACCTAGAAAAAAATCTGGGTTGGAATTAAGTGTAAAGCCTGAGGTCTATATGCTAAGCAATTCCAAACCTCTTCTAGAACATCAGCCAACTAAACCTGTATGTGAAATACATTGAGTGTATAGGCTATGCCTATATATCACATGTTCTGCCACTGGACAGTACATGGCCAAGGCAACAGCAGCTTCTCTGTTTTTGCCAAAAAACATGTCTTTATTAGCAGGGGCAGCTCCAGACACACAGGGCATACAGAGTGTAGTATTCTGGCACACAGTGTTAGGGGCCAGTAAAGGTCAGTAGCCTGCTCAACCGAACCTAAAAGCTCCTTTTATCAAAAGGGCAAAACACATGGAAAAACAGTTAAAGGGTTAAAACACCAACTAGGGATGAGCGAATCGATCCGGACGAACCCGGATTCGATCCGAATTTCATGACAAATTCGATTCGGATCGAATCCGAATTTCCCCGCGATTCGATCGAGCGAAGTTTTTTTCTAAAATCCATTCATTTCAATGACAGGCATTCTAGGATGGTCTACGTGACATGTCCAGACATGTAAGCTGGGGCAGTGTATGCTGGGACAGTCACATGCAGCCTATCAGCAGCCAGCAAGCCCGGTGATGTCACAGCGCTATATAAGGCGGCGGCCATCTTGCTTTTGCGCATTTGTCTATTGCATTCGTGAGAGCCAGGACTCAGGAGGACACTGCAGACTGTATTCAGGGAGAGATAGGTAGAGAGTTAGGGACAGCCAGTAGACAGCCAGTAGACAGGCGGGAGACAGGCAGGAAGTCAGGGAGAAGCAGGGAAAGGTAGGAAAAAAACGGATGCAGTGACATGGATTTTTTTTTGTTTTCATGCAGCCTGAGTGTTACTGCCTGGGTCACTGGCTTTGTTAGCTGTTTCACCCTGGTTAACCACTGTTGCTTTGCATAGTACTACTGCTCCCAGGTGCACTGCTGTTGTGGCATCCCATTCTGTGACTACACCAGCCTCTATTTACTATAACCCTTTGCACTTATTCTAAAAGTAATTTGGCCTGATAAAGACACTTTTGCTTTGCATAGTACTACTGCTCCCAGGTGCACTGCTGTTGTGGCATCCCATTCTGTGACTACACCAGCCTCTATTTACTATAACCCTTTGCACTTATTCTAAAAGTAATTTGGCCTGATAAAGACACTTTTGCTTTGCATAGTACTACTGCTCCCAGGTGCACTGCTGTTGTGGCATCCCATTCTGTGACTACACCAGCCTCTATTTACTATAACCCTTTGCACTTATTCTAAAAGTAATTTGGCCTGATAAAGACACTTTTGCTTTGCATAGTACTACTGCTCCCAGGTGCACTGCTGTTGTGGCATCCCATTCTGTGACTACACCAGCCTCTATTTACTATAACCCTTTGCACTTATTCTAAAAGTAATTTGGCCTGATAAAGACACTTTTGCTTTGCATAGTACTACTGCTCCCAGGTGCACTGCGGTTGGGGCATCCCATTCTGTGACTACACCAGCCTCTATTTACTATAACCCTTTGCACTTATTCTAAAAGTAATTTGGCCTGATAAAGACACTTTTGCTTTGCATAGTACTACTGCTCCCAGGTGCACTGCGGTTGGGGCATCCCATTCTGTGACTACACCAGCCTCTATTTACTATAACCCTTTGCACTAATTCTAAAAGTAATTTGGCCTGATAAAGACACTTTTGCTTTGCATAGTACTACTGCTCCCAGGTGCACTGCTGTTGTGGCATCCCATTCTGTGACTACACCAGCCTCTATTTACTATAACCCTTTGCACTTATTCTAAAAGTAATTTGGCCTGATAAAGACACTTTTGCTTTGCATAGTACTACTGCTCCCAGGTGCACTGCTGTTGTGGCATCCCATTCTGTGACTACACCAGCCTCTATTTACTATAACCCTTTGCACTTATTCTAAAAGTAATTTGGCCTGATAAAGACACTTTTGCTTTGCATAGTACTACTGCTCCCAGGTGCACTGCTGTTGTGGCATCCCATTCTGTGACTACACCAGCCTCAATTTACTATAACCCTTTGCACTTATTCTAAAAGTAATTTGGCCTGATAAAGACACTTTTGCTTTGCATAGTACTACTGCTCCCAGGTGCACTGCTGTTGTGGCATCCCATTCTGTGACTACACCAGCCTCTATTTACTATAACCCTTTGCACTTATTCTAAAAGTAATTTGGCCTGATAAAGGCACTTTTGCTTTGCATAGTACTACTGCTCCCAGGTGCACTGCTTTTGTGGCATCCCATTCTGTGACTACACCAGCCTCTATTTACTATAACCCTTTGCACTTATTCTAAAAGTAATTTGGCCTGATAAAGACACTTTCGCTGTGCATAGTACTACTGCTCCCAGGTGCACTGCTGTTGGGGCATCCCATTCTGTGACTACACCAGCCTCTATTTACTATAACCCTTTGCACTTATTCTAAAAGTAATTTGGCCTGATAAAGACACTTTTGCTGTGCATAGTACTACTGCTCCCAGGTGCTCTGCTGTTGGGGCATCCCATTCTGTAACATACCATACCCCTCTTTATTTACACTAAGCAGCTCTCTTATTTACACTAAGCAGGCCTGTTGGAGGCTGAGTGTTACTGCTCACTTTTGGTGTGCATTATATTCTGTTTCATATAGACCCACCGCTGCCTGGGGGTTCTTAAAATATCACCTACTACCACGCCAGTTAGACTATGTCGGGCAGACAAGTGCCTGGAAGTGAAAAGAGGAGTGGCAGAGGCCAAGATTCCGCAGACAGAGGTCGCAGCAGACTGGGGGCTAGTAGCAGCAGGAGTCACGCTGAGAGACCTAATGTGCCAGTATCTGCTAGCGGTCGGGTACCACCAGTAACGCATCTGCCGTGGTAGATTGGTTAACGCGCTCATCAACAACATCATCACAACTTACGTCTGAGACCCCCAGTCTAGGGTCGGTAGGTTCCTCTGACACAACCCTGAGTTGGCATGCCCCGAGAGCAGTCCCTGTCCTCCCATTGCCTCTGTCCTACGCCGTTCCCTCCCCCAGCGACGTATCCTATGCTTTGGGTTCAGCTCCACTCTTTAGTGAGGAGGACGATCAGATAGAGGACAGTCAGCAGCTACTGCCCAGCCAAGAAATGGAGGTGGCTTCTTTAGCTAGGCAGACAAATAGTGATGTGGACAGTGTCGTGGGTGCTGCAAGCATTCCAGCTCCTGCGCCAGACACTGTTGACGAATCCACGAACATCAGTGACGTACAGCCACAACTCAGTGATAATGATGATGACGATGAAGCCGATCGCACTTGGGAGCCGGGTGATGAAGGGGCTTCATCGTCATCATCAGGAGAAGAGGGGCGCAGGTTGCCCCGGAGTCAGCAGCTCAGGCAGCAAGGTGTTAGCAGCATGGTTGGCAGGCAGCATGGGGGCACAATTGTAAAGCCTGGAGCCAAACGGGGCCGGGGCCGGGGTAGAGCACCTGCTGCGTGGCAGGCTACCTTATCGGGAGGTAGTGGGGCAGGGGTTCCTGGAGTTGGCGACAATAGCAGCGAATCAGTGAGGCCTGTTGGTGGGAAAAGTAGCTACTCGGCAGTGTGGCAGTTTTTCCTGAAGCATCCGCAGGAGGGTAACATGGCCACATGCAAGATATGTAGGCAGAAGGTGAAGCGTGGCCAGGGTCCAAATGTTGGCACCACGGCACTGCGTCAACATATGCAGCATCACCATAAAGCGGCCTGGGAGAACCTAGGCTCCGGAGAGGTGGGCCAGACTGCTTCCTCACCGAGTGGCACGCCGCTCCCAATTTCTGCCAGCCAAGGCTCCAGCACCTCAGCCGAAGGCAGCTGTGTGTCATACCCATCCTCTGTCGCTCCTGCTCCTCCTCCTCCAAGTCATGCATCCCGCCAGCAATCCATCAGCGAAGCCATGTCCAAGAGACAGCAGTATGCGCCCACTCATCCTACGGCGCAGAAGCTGAATGTGCTCCTGTCCAAGTTGCTGGTGCTGCAGTCACTCCCTTTTCAGGTGGTGGACTCTGCACCTTTCAGAGAACGGATGGCTTGTGCCGAGCCGAGGTGGAGAGTCCCAAGCCGTCATTTCTTTGCCAAGAAGGCAGTACCAGCGCTGCACACTTTTGTTGAACAGAAGGTGGGCCAGTCCTTGAGCCTGTCGGTGTGTAGCAAAGTGCATGGCAGCGCCGACGTCTGGAGCTGTAACTACGGTCAGGGACAGTACATGTCGTTTACGGCCCACTGGGTGAATGTGGTCCCTTTGCAGCAGCAACTTGGACAGGTCACGCCGCTTCGGCCTCCGCGTTCCCTGCCCGTTGGGCCTGTGACACTGTGCGACTCGGCCTCCTCATCCTCCGCCATCTCCTCACCCTCCACTGTAGGCTCAAGTCTCAGTGCCCCTCCAGTCTACCATGTGTGCAGGGCACGGAGGTGTCACGCAGTGCTTCACATGGTTTGTCTTGGCGAACGGAGTCACACAGGGGAGGAACTGCTTAAATTTATTCATCAGGAAATCCAAACATGGCTTACTCCAAGAAAACTGAAAATGGGAATTATGGTTACCAATGGGAAGAACATTTTGTCTGTGCTGCGCCAAGGAAGCCTGACCCATGCCCCCTGCATGGCTCACGTCTTCAATCTGGTTGTCAAGCGGTTTCTGAAGTGTTCCCCCCATCTGCAAGACATCCTAACAACTTCAAGGAAACTTTGCATGCACTTCAGCCACTCATACACCGCCAAACACACCCTTCTTGAGCTACAGCGTCAGAACGGTATCCCCCAACATAGTCTGATTTGCGATGTTTCCACCCGTTGGAATTCCACCCTTCACATGTTGGACCGATTATATGAACAGAGAAAAGCCATCACGGATTTCCTGATGATCCAAGCAGATAGGGGGACTCCCCTGTGTAACTTCAATGTCAACCAGTGGCAGCTCATACGTGACACCTGCCGTTTGAGGAAGCCACTGGATGAACGACGTGATTCCACTGCTTCATGTACTACAGCACATGTTGGAAACCATGGCTGGTCAGGGCACTGGAGACATGGCGTTTACATGTTACGGCCACATGAACCCCGTTGGAGCTGAACTGGAGGAGGAGGAGGAAGAGGAGGAGGAGTTACCCAGCGAAACACAGTTTAGGCTTGGCGAAATGGCTGGTTTATCTAGTCAGCGGACAGGAGAGGAGGGGCAGGAGCAGCCAGAGGAGCTAGAGGTTTTTGAGGAAGGCGAGACAGAGGATCCGGGCACACTGTGGCAGTATGCAGTGGAGATGGAGACAGGTAGTCCATCCGAGTCACTTGCGCAAATGGCACGAAGCATGCTCACGTGCTTGCGTAGTGACCCCAGAATTGTTTCCATCTGTCGGCGGGATGACTTCTGGCTGTCCACCTTATTGGACCCTCGCTTCCGGCACAAAATGGGGGCATTTTTTTAACCCACCGAGAGGGAGGACAAACTGAACTACTACAAAGACATTTTACGTAGGCAGTTGGCCGATGCCTATCTGCGCCATGGTCCATACTCTCGCAGGTCTGACTCGAGGGGACCTCTGCGCTCACCTTCCACTGTCATGGCTGCTGGGGGGGTTGGCAGGAGTAACAGCAGCAGCTCCATCAGCAGCAGCCTCAGTCTTCAGTCGCTAATGAGTAGCTTTCTACACCCGCATAGTGAGGCTACTCATGAGCAGCAGGAAGACCTGGAGCAGGACCTGAACCAGCAGGTCATGTCATACTTTGACATGACCATGCCAACACACCTTGAGGATCCGCTGGACTTCTGGGCCGCCAAACTTGATTTGTGGCCGCAACTAGCAGAGTTTGCCCTGGAAAAGCTGTCCTGCCCGGCAAGTAGCGTGCCATCTGAGCGGGTGTTTAGTGCGGGGGGGGCCATAGTTACGGCGAGGAGAACTCGTCTGTCAACTAAAAATGTGGAGAGACTCACCTTTGTCAAAATGAATCAGGGATGGATCAGCCAGGATTTCCACCCACCAATGCCTGATGCATGCGACTAGATTCAGCATGGTGCCACGTTTTACACTTTCCAAATGGTGCAAAACATATTTATGTCTTTAGGCCAATTTTTGGGCTCCTGCTGATGCCAACTCCAGGGTGTGATTCATCCAATTTTTGGGCTCCTGCTGCCAACCCCAGTGTCTCTTTAAAGTAATGTTTGGGCTCCTTCTGCTGCTGCTGCCAACTCCAGGGTGTGAATCATCCAATTTTTGGGCTCCTGAAGCCAACCCCAGTGTCTCTTTAAAGTAATGTTTGGGCTCCTGCTGCTGCTGCTGCTGCTGCCAACTCCAGGGTGTGAATCATCCAATTTTTGGGCTCCTGAAGCCAACTCCAGTGTCTCTTTAAAGTAATGTTTGGGCTCCTGCTGCTGCCAACTCCAGGGTGTGATTCATCCAATTTTTGGGCTCCTGAAGCCAACCCCAGTGTCTCTTTAAAGTAATGTTTGGGCCCCTGCTGCTGCCAACTCCAGGGTGTGATTCATCCAATCTTTGGGCTCCTGCTGCCAACTCCAGTGTCTCTTTAAAGTAATGTTTGGGCTCCTTCTGCTGCTGCTGCCAACTCCAGGGTGTTAATCATCCAATTTTTGGGCTCCTGAAGCCAACCCCAGTGTCTCTTTAAAGTAATGTTTGGGCTCCTGCTGCTGCTGCTGCTGCTGCCAACTCCAGGGTGTGATTCATCCAATTTTTGGGCTCCTGAAGCCAACTCCAGTGTCTCTTTAAAGTAATGTTTGGGCTGCTGCTGCTGCCAACTCCAGGGTGTGATTCATCCAATTTTTGGGCTCCTGAAGCCAACCCCAGTGTCTCTTTAAAGTAATGTTTGGGCTCCTGCTGCTGCTGCTGCTGCTGCTGCCAACTCCAGGGTGTGATTCATCCAATTTTGGGCTCCTGCTGCCAAATCCAGTGTCTCTTTAAAGTAATATTTGGGCTCCTGCTGCTGCTGCTTGCAACTGCAGGGTGTGATTCATCCAATCTTTGGGCTCCTGCAGCCAACTCCAGTGTCTCTTTCAAGCTATGTTTGGGCTCCTGCTGCTGCTGCTTGAAACTCCAGGGTGTGTCAGTCAATTTTTGGGCTCCTGCTGCTGCCAACTCCAGTGTCTCTTTCAGCCAATGCTTGGGCTCCTGCTGCTGCTTGCAACTCCAGGGTGTGATTCATCCAATTTTTGGGCTCCTGCTGCTGCCAACTCCAGTGTCTCTTTAAAGCAATGTTTGGGCTCCTGCCCCTCATAGTGATGCCACTTCAATTCTCTGCAATTGTGCCGCTCTGCGATTCTATTAGCGATGCCTCTGATCTGCATGTGATATTTATTTACAGTATTATTTAACTAACCCAGCACGCATCCTATGCGTGTTACAGCAAGGCAAAATGGTTTACAACCCTATTGAGGCTCTAGGAGGCTCAGAAATAGCCGTTTTTAATATCGATTCGTCGCGAATACATTCGGGTCGAAACGATTTTTGTCGGAAAATTCGGCGAATCAGTCGAATCGAATTTTTCAAAAGTTCGCTCATCTCTAACACCAACTATTAATGAACAAGATAGTATTAAAATTATTGTATACACACACAGGGGGGAAATATAGGAGTGTGGTTGTCATCAGTCTCTAGCTTCTGTCTGACAGTAGCTCTATCTGGAATGGCCGGGGGGTGGGTGGGGTGCGTCAGGCGCCCCTAGAGTCTTATATACTCCAGGGCTGCTTTTGATTGTCTTAAGCTATGCCATTCATTTTCATTACCTATCAGTAATACTGAAGGAGTGTGCTAAATAATAGGTGTCTTTTGCCATAAAGGGATGCCATGCTTAATGAGTGCCTAGGGTGGCATGAACCCTAAATTCAGCTTTGATCAAGGCGCTTCACAGATACAGTTAAAGTAATATGGATCATAGATGGGCTAAAGGAGATTAAAGCAAGATGTGGTTAAGTGCAAGAGGTTAAACTCCAGCCTATATGACAAACATTTTATTAACTTTTTATGTAATTACTTGCAGCTCATCCATTTTTTTACTTATTTCCTAACTGCCATCAGTTCCAGTACACGGGTGCTCAGGAATGTAACATACATAAGTCACATGACTGGGGGGGGGGGGGGTGAGGGAGAGTCCTTTGGGCGTTTATGCTGTTTGAATCAAATTCTTCCTAAAAATAAATTTTATTTTACTGCTTTGACATTGCCTGCTAAGAATTTAGGATGTCTGCATTTCATCATGGAGAATGATGGACCAATGGATCACAACTGATCCCACAGAACTTCATGTGTTTGGCATTATTTAACACCAAGGGTCTCATTCCATGGAAAAGTATTGTCTCTCCACACTCTTTAGTTAATTATATACATACAGTAGGGTTATTTTCAGGTTATCTTACTAGCAAAGAGAAAAATTACCCATGTAGCCAAACCTGTTCTTTGCTTTGCCTGCAAGGCATAAGTCTTTGTCCCCCATCACGCCTTAACCCTACACTTTATTCCAGGGGCAACAACAGCAAAGTTGTTTTTTTTTTGTTTTGTACTACAGATACAGTATATGTGGCATCTGCTCTCCCCTTTCCAGATATACCAGCCCCTTTATCTCCTAGTGGCCCAACAGGGAGGTGTTTAACCCTAGTAACTGGCTGACTCAAAATCAAGGGGGGTTGAAGAAAGAAGAAGATGGCCCTGAATACAAAGGGTATGGCAGTTTAACAGCTAACATTTTAACACTTTATTCTAACAAATATACATGTTAGAATAAAATAAATTATATAATAATATTATTATTACTACTACTACAGTACCTCTCTGTCAACATTCAAGGAGCTGTGCCTAGGGCAGCACGATACAGGGCATAGCAATCAGGGCCATTCTTATGTTGGAAGCTGCCCCATCAGCATCCTGTGTGGCAGCTCCATCTGCACACCCAAAAGTCAGCCATTGCAACCACCGTCTAAAAGAAGTCTGAACTATAGTTTTCCTTAGCTCGGAGGCTGAGGGGTATGTAGCAATCAGCTAGTCAAAACACTCAAAGCAATCTGCTTTTTCTTATTCCCAGTTATTGCCCAATAGTTGCCTTACAGTTACAGTGTTCGTTTTTATACATATTAATGACATTGAGAATGCATTAAATCGTAACATATCAATCTTTGCAGATGATACTAAGCTGTGTAAAGTAATTAACACAAAAGAGGACAGTAGACAGCTACAGATTTAAATAAATTGGGCAGTAAAATAGTAATACAAATAGGCAAATGCAATTTGCTCCTCAATTACAAATGGGCAGACTGATTCATTACTAGTGCCAGGTAGCGACAGATGAGCGTCTGTAGCTCGGATTTCAGAGCCACCGCTAGTAGTCACTGTGCTCGGCCATGGTTCTTTGTTTCAGAGCGCCTCAGTCGCTGGCTGGCATTGGTGAAGATTGTTGTGTGAGTCGCAGTACTAAACTGTATGGGAGCGAACGGTAGCGTCAGTTCAGTGAGACCGACTCACACCCATCAAGAAAACAGCCTCAAACAGCGCCGGTGCTCAAAACCGGGTCGTTGTAGCCCACAGTGCCAGAAGCTGTGTGAGTAAAGTATGTTTTTGAACATATATCCTACCAGTAACAAAGCAAAAACATATGGAATTGCATTGTTATGTAAGGACAATTCTGCATAAAAATATTATAAATCCAAAAAGTTTTCAAAAATTTCATTTTCTTGCCCAGGATACATGTCAGAAAGATTTGAGTTTAAAAAAAAATAAATTAATTGGGATCAGGAAAGGGATTTAAGGATCGTTCATAGAAATGTATTGGAGAGCGCCAGGTAGCGAGAGGTAAAACGTGGCGCTCTGCAAGGCTGAATGCAGGCGCTGTACGCTGAGCCTGGGATAATGATTATGATAATGATGAATCGTACGCTACATGGCGTTGTTCCAGTCGCTCACCAGATTCGGCTTCATAAATGTGTAATTGCGTGCTGTCTCCGGCGTTCACCTGCTGCTACCTGCCGCTACCTGCCGCTTACAAGGCACTACCTGTCGCTATCCCTTCATGAATAAGGCCCTAAATAGTAAATTGCTGGGTACAACTACAATGGAAGTCCCTAGGGGGTTTAAGTTAACAATAAACTAAACTGTAGTAATCAATGCCAGGCAGAAACTGCCAAAGCAAACCAGATAATGGGGTGCATCAAGAGGGGTATAGGTGCCCATGACCAGAGCATTATTTTACCCCTGTATAAGTCACTGGTCAGACCCCATATGGAATATTGTATACACTTCTGGTCACCAGTGAATAAGAAAGAATTATCTTTAAGCTGGCACTTAAATTCATAAATGGAATGAGAGAAACTGCAAGATTGTCCACGTTAGGTTTATTTAGTATGGAAAAAAGATGACTGAGGAGTGATCTAATAACTATGTATAAATATAAATACAAAGATCTGTCCTATGATCTATTTATACCCCAGAGCATAACTATAACACTAGATTTAGAGGAGAGATGCTTCTTCCACCAACACAGGAGGGGATTTCTTACTGTAAGAGCAGTGAGACTATGGAACTCTCTGCCAGAGGTAGCCATGAGAAATACTCTAAAGGAGTTGATAAAATGCCTTTCTCTGATGTAATAACATTACCAACTAAGACTGCTAGATCACTGGACGGAGGTTTGCCTACATAAACAGACTGCACTGGATGGACTGAAGACTTTTTTTTAGCCTTACCTACTATGTAGCTATATCTATATACACCATTCATGACATACATTTCTTGGCAGAAATCATGGTGGTGGTAACAAAAACAGTGTGTGGCCAACATTGATTGTGGCTTAGGGGTATCATGATGATAGAGTACCTAGGATGGCAAGAGCACTAAATACTATCCTAATACATATATAATAATACAAGGTTCGTGAAATGTACACTTTGGAGTTAGGAGTACACTTTAGATGAAAAATGAAATTCACTTACTTACGCCTGCTGCTGAATCAACCCCTACGTAGAAAAAAAGGGAGTGGTACTTTTTACTTCAAAATCAGGAAATTGCACTTTTTGTAACAGAAGCTAAATTAAAGTAAAAATTGCTAAATTGACCCTTTGAGTAAAAATTGCTTTTTATTTTTTACCTAGAGGTTGATTCAACACCAGATATAAAAAGTGCACTTCTATTTTATTTTTCACCCCAAGTGCACTTTTGACTCCAAAACACACTTTTTTGCACTTGGTACTGAAAAAAACTCTATATATTTACCTTGAAACCTTTTGTCTGATGGTGTATTGCAAATAAGGATGCTGCAGAAAATGTCTGCCCCTTTATCATTTTAGGTGACACGGAGCAGAACTGTCATTCGGCAGCACACACACCTGATAAAGTCTGGTCCCTATTTTCTTACATATAAACCTTTTGTACTTGCACTCCTGGTTAAACAGAGGCCAGATCTAGTGACACCTTTGAGAAACCCATTTTGGCATTTTAAAATAAATGTATCTTGCAAAAAGCTTCATGCCCTTTTATTTGTTCAGTGAACGGCCAAGTCAATATATCCAAGAGATATTTGAACTAGAGCAGCCTGCGAATGTATGGAGCAAGAATTATGAAATGTTGCAGAAATAGTTTATGTTACATTGATCAGAAGCATATATCATTTGACCGCTGCATATTTCTCATGTGTGATAACCGTTTCATGAGTGTCATTAGTTTTGGTCGGCTGTGGGCTCCTGAAGATGTGGAAGTGCAGTATGCGGGCTGTTTGTTTAGACTTACTTTAAACACAATGATTAATGGCCACTTTTCAAACCACATGGAAATGGTGTGCTTGAGAGTGACCCAAAGCACCTGTGACACTTGCAGGAAACGCCATTAAAAATAGCAAGTCAGCATAATTTGATCTTCTCTTCTACTTAAACGGTGTATATCATTTAACAGCTCTCTGGAAAGTATTTTAGCGTTATCAACAATTTTAGAAACCGAAGCCCTCTCTGAAAATATCGCTGCCAAAAAACCTGAGGAATTGGAGAAAAGTGATTATATATAAGAGTGAAATTTATGCTCCTGTCTGTTTCATTTCTCACCTTTCTTCCTTCCACTGCTTGCCGTTCAGTCCCCACATCTTCTCTGGCCAATGGGTTATTCTATGGGGACTATCTATCAAGGTGCTGACTTGTTAGCAAGGGAAGCAAATCACGCTTCATGAAGAGCTCATGTTGCTGCTGGAATTTCTTGCACAGGTCTAACTGCACAGATGTTATAGTAACTGACACGTGCTTGTGCTAAATAAAATACCTAAGTTAATATTAAGGAATTTGTGACTGCATTTATTTTGGTAACATGGGACAAGACCCATTTTACCCCAAATTGAATCTGGATTGTGGAGGGCTGCTACTAGATGTCAGCAAATAGAATCCTGCATTCATACCAGGTATTTAAACTGCCAAGTGATGCCATGAGGGGTAAAACAATGTTTGCCAAGCAAGAAACACTTTTAAGTTGTAAGGAGTTTAAAAATTGTCTTCCCATTGCCTTGGAATTGGCAACATGTGCAGATCCTGCCTGACTGCAGCGATAATGTATTATTTGTTTCAATCAAATTGCACTTAAACACATAATTGTATTACCTGGCACATTGCCACTTAGGAATCATATTTCTTATTATACTACTACATTTAGGTTTAAAGTGGACCAACACCCACCGCTGATCAGCCCGTGAATCTATAAGATTCCCGGGCCGATCAGCTCCCGGCCTGCGGGGCACCGCGATCGGGGGGTGCCCGCTGTGTGAAACCCCCCCAGGACGCCCGCAAATCCTACCTGTACCTCGTTCCAACGGCACATGCGCGGGCCGCCGGCGTCTCTTGTGCATCCCTCTAGCAGGGTGCGCACGCCGGCCGTTTGTGAATGGCTGGCGCGCTCCCTGTAAGAGGGACGCGCGAGAGGCGGCGGCGGGCGCTCTCACCTTGTCCATCGACGGACCTCGCTTGTCCGTCGGCGGTGATTGGTGGAGCGAGTCACGTGGGAGCGGGGTCAGGTGAGTTTTTGGGGCTTTCTGGGGGGTTTCACACAGCGGGGCACCCCCGATCGGGGTGCCCCACGGAAGTGGACCAACACCCAGGATAGTGAAAATCCTGGGTGTTGGTCCACTTTAAGAAAATAATTTTTCTGATTGATTGGGTTATTGTGTGACATTTATATTACTGTTTGCTTGCCATGGGGTGTCTCATCACAATGCTGTGCTATTTTAATCTACATTTAGGTATAGATGTTATTGTTAGTTGGCTTTAGTATTATTTCATTTGACTCAATAAAGCTAAGGACTTTAGTTTTAGAGACAGTTGGCTACACAGTAAGAAAAGCTTTGGGTTTCAAGGTTTGTAAGTTCTTATTATAAAAAAGGAAAAGTTCACCCTCCAGCGAGAGAGATAAGCTGTTCTTGTCCTGCTTATGCCTGACATATGAGATATAATATTAAAAAAAGACGTGTTTCCTAACTTAATTTGCAAATGACTTGATTGATGGCACCTAAAGGCACCGAAAGAAGCTCCATTGAAAAAATTGTCTAATAGTATAATTCAGGCTAGCTGACGAGATGTTATTTATACACTCTGCACAAGTTTGCCTATTGTTTTATTTACGTTATAATAATCAGCGGACTGCTCTGCTATGCTGCAGCATCCCTGCTCCCTCCATTATTGGTGTTAGACTATTTCAAAATGGATCTGCTTTAAAGCTGAACTCCAGCTCAGAGGAGGGAAAACCTAGCAATTGTAATGGCCAGTCCCTGGCCCTGACGGCTTGCCATCCCCTATTTCCCTTGGCACAGGTCTGTTCCTCCACCAGGGGTGCCTGTTAATTTCCTGGAGAATCCCCTTCTTGCACTTCTCCTCCAGTGATGTATATAGTCAAATGTGGGATATTCCACAGAGGCTAAAAGCTTTCGTCCTTGGCGACTAGAATATTACCAATTACCAATGGCAGGATGCCAAGTTAGAAGGACGGGGGACCTTTGCCTTCCTGAACACCTGATACCGGCAGGGGAGCTGCTAAAGTGCATATAATCCTTTCTGCAGTTTTTGCGCAAGTCCTAAGCGTTGTTGTTGCAATTAGCCCTAGCTTCCATTCTAAAATTCTTGAAAGAAGTGCTGTATAGCTCTCTATTCAATCCTGTTATTTATTGCATTGCTGTAACCATTCAGTGTCTGGAGTTGCAGGCATGCACAATGCTCGGGAAAGCCACAGATGCCATCTTGCGTGTGGAATCAACCAGTGAAAATGCAGCTAACAAGTCAGGTGACTGCTGGATTGACTGGGAATGCATTATGGCAAAATTGACTGCTACCAACAGCAAAACAGTGGGCATGTTTATTTCTTAGCATTACCTTATGGTAGTGGTATGGTTTTTCCAGGGCAGCATGGATCCAGAAAGAGGGAGTGCTGGTCAGGAAGGGTCCTCTCCATTTGTATCCTTCCTTTGTTTGACTGTTTAATGGAGCCGTGTGTAATAGGACTCATCAGGTGGGGGGGGCAGCCTTGAACTACTAGTTTGTTGTTTTCCCACTATCAGACTCTCCTACTGCCACACCAACTATCTGTCAACAATCTCACAATTACTGCAACTCCCCAAGCACAATGCCTTGGTGTTATACTGGACTCCTCTCTCTCATTCACACCTCACATTCAACATCTCCCTCATCTGCCCCTTCCTCTTACCTGATACTACCAAAATACTAGTGTATGCCATGATCTTCTCCTGACTAGATTACTGCAACTCTCTCCTTGTGGTCTACCAACAAACAGACTGGCACCTCTCCAGTCTATTCTCAACTTTGCTGCTCAACTCATTCATTGCTCCTCTCGCTTCTCTAGGTTGACTCCTCTATGTCTGTCCCTCCACTGGCTCCACTGGCTACCAATTTCTGTGAGAACAATTTTAAATAATAACCTTAACATACAAAGCACTCTACAGTCGGGCTCCTGCCTACATTTCTTCGCTTATCAACAAATACCAACCCAGGTGCAATTTCTGTTCTGCCCTGGACCTCTTCCTGTACTCAATCCTAATAACCTCCTCCCAGCCCCGGCATCCAGGACTTACTCTGGAGTGCCCTTCCCCATGCAATTCGCCACTCCACAAGCCTTCAAGCCTTCAAGCCTTTAAGGGTGCCCTCAAAACCCACCTATTCAGACGAGCATATCACTAAATAAAAGACAGCCTGAGCCACTTCAGATCACTTGCCATCATACTAACAGGCTGATTCATTAATAGCGCCAGGTAGCGACAGATGAGCGACAGTAGCGTTATTTTCACAGCGCCCGCTAGTATTCGCTGTGCTTGGCCGTTGTTCGGCTGTTGACAGCGACTCAGTCGGTGTGCGGTAATGTTGAATACGGGGTTAGGAGTCGCTGTTTGACAGGTTCCGCGCTGTATGGGAGCGCATGACAGCGAATGGCCAGAGCGAACGGCTCCCAGCATATTCATTAACAAATCACGCTCCAAAAATTCTCGCGCTGTGAAATGCTTGTTTAAACCCCAGAGCGCTGGCGGCGATGGGTTAAAAGTAGTTTTTTAACCCCCAAACAACCATATTTTGACAAAAAAAAAAAAACATGTTTTTCAAAACATTTTTTAATACGAATACATTAATATCAGACCTGTAATATAAATTCTGCACAAATTTTTTTTTATTTTTTTTTTACCTTAAAAAAAAAAAATAACATTGCAGAAGTGGTCACAGAATTTTTGACATTTAAAAAAAAAATAAAAAAATAATAGCATTTAATTATGAATATTTAAAGATTGCTCCATTGAAATGCATTGGAGAGCGCCAGGTAGCGAGAGGTCATACCTGTCGCTGTTCAAGGTCGCTCCCTGGCGCTGTGGGGTGAGGCTGGAATAATGATGAATGATTCGCTATCTGGCGCTCTGCCAGTCGCTAAGCAGGATCGGCTCGATAAATGTGTGATTGCGGAGGGGAGCCGGCGTTCTCGTGGCGGTGAGCGTCATTACCGTTCGCTCACCATTCGCGACCTGGCGCTATCCCTTGTTAAATAAGGACCCATGTATATACTACTTGTGATCTACCTTTTGTCTCCACCCTTATCCTCTAGATTGTAAGCCCGCAAGGGCAGGACCATCTCTCCTAGTGTATTTCAGTATGACTATGTATTTGTGCTTTTCAGTCTGGTACTGTATGTTAGTTGTTTTACCTTGTTTGTAATGTCAAATTGCACAGCGCCATAGAAGATGATGGCGCTTTAAAAATAAACTTTAATAATAATAATAATAATAATAATCATAATAATAAATGGTCACAAGTGGACCATCAAAAGAAAAAAAATATATACGAAAATATGTTAATATTTAGTCTAAATTCCGTAACAGTGCCACAGCTTACCAGTTGGTACATGTCGTGGGTGCAGTGGTCAGCGGTGGAGCCATATCCAAGTACTGTAAGCAAGAAGAGTCAGCACTCAAAAATGCTAAAAAAATGCTATTGTGCAATATAAATCCAAGATTCTTTACAAAACAATAATACAATTGATAAAGATAGCTACATCATTTCATATTGATAGAGAATTGCATCTCCCCACATGTTATTACAAAATGGACATGCGTCAGAAAGTTTTAAAAAAATAGAAAATATGCTAACTTTTTAGTTTGGACCAATATTCAGTATTGCCAGGTGCACACACAGGGGGAGGTTAAGCCTGATCTCTCCTTGCAAAGTGCTCTAAGGCTAGTTTCACACCAGCAGCTTGGACCCGGTGTTCAGCACTGGACTTGTGCCATAGGACATAAGAATTGGTAATAACTAGGGCCAGGGGCTAGAAAGAAATAATAAAAGATTTTTCGTGTTGTTTTTACTTTTGAACTGGTAAGGGGTCCTTCCTCCTTTTCCAAGCTTACCAGCCTGGCTCACCAAGCATAAGGGGCTGGTAATCCATGGCTCAAGTGGCAAACAGTTGGCTCCTGGCCCAAGTTATTACCAGCCCTTATGCCCTACAGCACAGGGTCGTGAAAAGCTTTAGTGAAAAAAGCATATTGTGAAGCGGACCTTTGGTAGAAGTTCGCACAAAAAATATTCCGCATGTGCAAAATTATTTGCGGGTAAAATAATTAGGTCTTCTCAAAATTGGCAAACTTCCACAAAATAAAGCGGAAATGCATTGTCGCACGTTGCTGAGTCAAGCCTAATGTATCAGTAAGGCTAGCCCAATAAAAGGCATGGCTTCACTCAGGGTAAGACGGTCCCTTGGGATTGTCATTAAGGCTCCCTATTAGGGTTATTACATTACAGTCATTACATTTATTTTTTGTACTGTACATTGTTTCTGCTTTTCGTGTAATGATTACCTCTGAAAATCCAGAGTAATTGTGAATTCTAAACAATGCATATGCCACCCAAATGGCACTGAACACTCTCCATAATGCAGTCATCAGCACCTGCAAAAGTTTACGAAGGGGAATCAGACATTTTGTCTAAAATACATATGCCAAATACTAGGGTTTCTATTAATCAAAACATGCTCACCCCTCTTCTCTAGGGAGCCATCCTTAATAACATATTTATTTTTTTTCCAACTGATGTGGCTTTTATGAAAACACTGATAACAGCAGCGGCTAAAGGAGCATGGTAACTTTTTGTGGTTAGGGAAACGTCAGTGGTATTTGTCATAATTATAAAGTTAAGCCATGGGTGAAATGGCTGGGAAAACCTGAGGATTTATTTCTCAAAGGGTGAATACCATCAACACATATTAAATGCAGGGACTACAGATAAGTGCATGGCGAGAAGTGCAACTGAAACGTATTCCTTCATTCCCTTGACAGCGATAGAAGCAATAAATACTTTAAATCACCCCAAATATTAATAATAAAGATAAATGATATATTATGCTGCATAAAATGGCCAGTATATTATAAGGTCACCTGGAGTTTGAAGGAAATGACTCTATTACTCCTCTGAAGAGCTGTAGCTTGTCTGGAATTATCTGCCACTGTTTTCTAACTGAGGAATGGACATCGTAAATTACCAGCCTATTTTGATTCTTTCCTTTGGAACATAAAACGATATGCTTTATAACATATAGCTCAGCTCAGTTACTGTATAAAGGAGTGAACAAAACCCCATCTTCCCACAAATATTAGTCTAGCTTCACATTACATACCTGTATCACATTGGCCACTTTAAGATTCTTTATAGGCCGTTTATTGTTATGGTCGAAAGGGTTAGAGGCTTTTTATTAAAATGAATGTTATTTTTTTCTAATATCTGAAGTTAGAGTAATACCATTTATTACATTCATTGAAGGCAAGCTTTGAAAGCCTTTCTGTTTGCATCTTGGAATCAATCTAGTGACAAGAGGGTTGCAGGTTTGGTTCCCGACTAGGGCATGGCTGCTCCCCGGTTTCTGTGGCTATGGCAACCCAGTGCTCTGTGCACATGCCAGCACGCACTGCCTCTTAGTGCTGATACTGTGTGTGTTACACATTTGCACAGATGGCTTAATGACAGTTAAAGGAGCACTTGAAAAATGGCCCAATGATAAAAATCTATGAAAATATGCTTGATGGCAGTCACATATACACCCAGCATCAAAAAATATTCAGCCAGGCTATTTTTTTATTTTAATGGAAGGAAGAGGAAATTAGGGGTGACAGGCTCTGTCACCCCTGATAGACTAAACCTGTCACCCCTGGATTTTGTTGCTATCCCGAGAAAATAAACCAGAAGCTGCTGGGAATGTTATTCAGTTCAGGTGTATAAGTGACCCCTCCTCTCATTAGCTAATATGTTTATAAGGATTTTTAATATTACACAATTTTGCGATAGTACTCCTGTTACAACAGAGCACAGAGAGTGTGACAACTTTTTCATTTGCTTTTCTATAGTATTATAGTACTTTGCTTTTCTATAGTATTATAGTACTTTGCTTTTATATAGTACTATAGTACTTTGCTTTTATATAGTACTATAGTACTTTGCTTTTATATAGTACTATATTACCTTGCTTGTATATAGTACTATAGTACTTTTTAAGTAAATCTTAACTTTTACAGTCAGTGGATATTCTTTTTTACTGTTATAGAACGAAAGATTCAGATGTTAATAGGCAACAAATGCACATGAATTTCTAAACTCCTGTCATGTTATCTTGTCTTTGAATCGTGCATTATTTTTAAGTTTATGATTTTATATCAAAGTGCAAAGATGGGAATGTAATATAATAACGTAATAATATGTAATAATATTTAATAATAATAACAATGGCTCCAAGCACGCTTTCACTTTCTTCTGTGCATGTCTTGTCATGCAGGTGTGCACGGGCCCTAAAATAAAGTTTGAAAAGCTCATATAAGTTGATCAGAGAAACAAAGTGAGCAACATCCGCTTTCTCACAGGGAAGCCAAATAAGTCGTGTTTCTCCTCAGCATGGGGTTAAGTAATAGTCTGCAGGGAGCAATTAACATCTGTTACAAAGCTTAGAACTGACTTGTCATCTCAAGGAGATGAGAGCGTCCCTAACCAGTGCTGCTAAGCTCATAATGAGGCTTAAACAAGGAGGTAAACAGCTGTTTGTTCACAGGTCAGGTGAAAAGAAAACAGTAGCAGATTGTACAGGAGTTACCAGTAATTTAAAAAAGGAAAAAAAAAGAAAATGTGACCACATGTAAAGTTGCTTGGACAGTACACACAACGCAGCCACAAAATGTCACACCTTCCCTAATGAAGGCGGGTGCCAATAAAAACACACGGCAATGGATCAAACAGCTGCTCCTGACTGTTATTTGCATCCTCATTCTTGTGCCTGCATTCCAATTACAGTCAATTATTAAGCAAATATCGTGAGCATGTCCTGTTTAATAAACAGAGCAAGGCACTATGCGCTAGTTACACAACATGGCAACCCATAACAACGAGTCACAATCCACTTCACTAATATCTTATCTCTAAAGATGTACTTTGGCTGCTGCGGCTCCCACGCTTTATAATACGTTTCCGTTTAGCTGATTTCAATCTATACAGAATTGTATTGTATCCTTGTGTGGGATGGGGTAAAAAGCTTTTACCAGTGGGCCAAATAGGCAGTGGTGTAACTAAATGCAAGAGGGCCCTGGTGCTAACATTAAATGGAGCCCAGAAATGAGCCCATGGCTCAGAAAGTAATTTTTTTTTAGCACAATTTGATGCAGGTAGACAACTATTGACTGAAACAACTGAGACAAATGGTGTCTTATTTCTCTACATTATGCCAAGTGTGCACAATTGTGATAAATAAGGTGGCAGAGCAACCAGGGCCGGCTCCAGGTTTGTGGAGGCCCGTGGGCAAGAGAGTCTTAGTGGACTTAGTGTCATATGATGTCACCTTTCAGCTGCTCTGCCACAAATGGGTCATCTTCTGCTGCTGATCGCCCTCCAGTCCTTATTGCCTTCCCTATAGCCACCAATTGCCCTCTAGTCCTAGTTCTATTCTCTACTGCCACCAAGCACCCTTCTGCCCTTACTGCTTGTTCCACTGCCACTATCATTGCTGTCAGTTGTCACCTGATTCTCGCCATCTTCTGAACTTCCATCAGTTACGCTCCATTCCATACTATCTTCTGTATTGTTGCTGATTAGAGATGAGCGAACTTCTCAAAAATTCAATTCGGGCGATTCGCCAAATTTCTCAGAGAAATTCGGGTTCGCCCGAATCGAACTTTAGCGAATCACTCATCTCTGGTGGGAGCGGGGAGGCCGACTGTGCTGTCAGCTGTCATCAGAGGATGCGTCATCAGAGGATGCCGGCTTCCTCTGATGACGCGTCCTGTGATGACATCTGACAGCGCAGCCGGCCTCCTCGCTCCCACCATGCCGGTAAGTGTTTGCTGTAAAAAAAAATGCCGCGTCCTCTGAAGACATCTTACAGCGCAGCCGGCCTCCCCACTCCCACCATGCCGGCATTTTTTTTTCCATTTCAGGGCTTGGTGGGAGCGGGGAGGCCGGCTGCGCTGTCAGATGTCATCAGGGGACGCGTCAGCAGAGGAAGCCGGCTTCCGCCGCCCGCTGACAGCGCAGCCGGTCTCCCCGCTCCCACCATGCCGGCATTTCTTTTTTTTATTTCAGGGAAAATTCGGTCAGCACGAACCACTAAAAATTCAGGTTTGTGCTGAATCTAATTTTCCCTGAAATTCGGAGCGAATTCAGGTTCGTTAGAGCCGATTCGCTCATCCCTATTGCTGATCATCCCCTGTTGCTGAGCCCAGCCATGAGTAGGTCTGCACACAGCACCCTGCATATGGCGGTTTGGGTCCACTGTAAAATAATGCCATTAACCAGTGTGAGCTTGAGTGGGCCCCTGAAGATGCCTGGGGTCCTGCCAATTACCCAGGTTTGCCCTGTGCTGGCGCCGGCCCTGAGAGCAACAATGATGGGGCCTCCCTGACCTTCTGGGCCCTGGTGCAGTCACACCCCCTGTATCCCCTCAAGTTACGCCCCTGCAAATAGGCCTTAGCTGAAAGGGAAGGGCAGAAGGGTAACTAAGGCATTACCTGCCTTAAGGAAACATCTTGTAGTAAGAGCTGTTTTTGAGGGGGAAGTTTGTGTTTGGGGGGGATTGGTGTGTGTGTCTGTGGAGGGGGGCATACTGGTGGGTGTGCAGGTCAGATTAAAAGTGGAGGAGCAAGTCTACCTTATAACAGATACTTTCTACTTCCTTTCTTATATGAGAGAAGAAGGCCATGCACTATTAGTGGTTCATATTAGAAATGCCAGAAAAGTCAAGGCAATTATACAACGATGCTGCTTGGGCACAGCAATATTAAGCATGTGTTCAGTACTGCTTTTTTTTAGCATTTCAGATCTTGTAAAGGGTGTATGTAAAAATGCAACTAGGAACCCTCTCAGTTTTGGTTCTACCTGTGATACCTTACCTGTTATATTTAAAACAGGGGCGTAACTTGAGGGTGTGCAGGGGGTGTGACCATCCCAGGGCCCAGAAGGTCAGAGGGAACGCATCATTTTTGCTCCTCCACCTTATCATTTAGATAATGGAGGCAACAATGGTCTGTGTCAGTCATTAGTTGTCTAGCTGCATTCAACTGAGTTAAAAGACCAAATAAAGTTTACTCTATGAGCCATGAAAGGGCCCCATTTAATGTTCACACCAGGGCCCCTTCACATTTAGTTATGCCACAGATTTCAAAATATGACCAGCAGACGAAAAAACAAGTTTCCTTGACCTACAACTGACAGTGACCTTGGTGGTGCCTTTTTTGTTGATTTTAAAAGGACTGTGGGTTAATAAAGTATAGATACTCACAAATAGTCCTGCACAGCTGATCAGCCCAATACAGGTCATTTGAAATTTACCTCCGCAGAAGATCCAGACCATGGCCTTTGGTGGTCTGGCTGCCTCCTTGCATCACTCACAGTGACTGGCCCCATCTGCTCCATTCATTTCAATGCTGATGACTGGCACGCCCCTTTATTGTGGCGAGCTGCTGGAGTGAAGGAAAAGATCATCAATGCCGGTGAGTTTCAAACTCACCAGGACTATTGGTGTGTATATATTGTTTTGTTATTTTTTCCTGGACAGGGACTTTAATATATATCAATGTGAAATATTGCCAGAGACATCCACCCAACCAGTGCCATAGCTGGTAACTGATAACCCAAATCATGTTCCATTTGTGATGCCCACCCTGGCATAAATGTTACAATGTCAAGAATTCAGCAGACAGGCCTTACTGACAAATTCTGGAACAGTCCAGAAAATTGCAATAATAGGGCAACAAGGAGCTCATCTGAAGCCTGCCAATGTGCTGTGTGATGCTGTAGGACAGTAGTCCTCAAACTTCCTCCTCAAGGGCCGAGACAGGCCAGGTTTTGCAGCTCTCCACGCTACTCCACAGGTGAATTAACTGGTGCTCAGACAGAGCTATAGCCCTAATTATTACATCTGTGCATCAGCATAGAGAGCTGCAAAACCTGGCCTGTCTCGGCCCTTGAGGAAGAAGTTTGAGGACTACTGCTGTAGCAGGATTCCAAATGTGCCCCTCCTTTACATTCTATTCCTTAATGGCCACACCCAATGTTTGGCTGCCCTTGTTCCTCAGAACTTCCTGCCACATGGGTAGCTCTACAACCACATTTGGAATAATGGAGAAAAATGGAAAGGAGAGGAAATGTTTTGAGACTTTCTACAGAATCTACAGTGAGCTGCAGAAAATGGAGGGGATTCACATGGGACAAGTTTCAGGTGAGCTCCCCGCTGCCTAATTATTGCCATTGCCTGGACTGCCCCTTTACTTTTCAGCTACTAACTAGGCTTCTGATAGATCTCCCCACCCAACTCCTACATCCTATTTCATCCAATTCTAATGCTATTGGTTGTGGTATGAGGTTCTAATTTTATTTGCCAGTGACGTAACATAACACTTATTTTTCAGTTTGTATCCATTAGACCCCTTTACCAGTTCAGGGCAGGTTGTCACAACCTATCTGCTCTCCCGGCTAAGGCCCCTTACCATTACCCCCCTCCTTAAGCAGCAGAGGTGCAGGCTAGCCCGTGTCTATCAGCCTCACCACAATGCTCAGAATACCCATTGTTTTTGTAACAACAACTTAAAGAGCAACTGACTGATGTGGAAGGTACGTGGAAGTACTATTTTGGTGCACCAGGCAGGCAGCTCTAAGAGTTGTTTTCTTCCCCCGTGTCTATTTCTTTGGATGCTTAACACTTTTCCTGCCTTAGGATGCACCTACTGCAAGGTGACCCCAGAAAAGTTGAAAAATGAGGGCACCGCACATGATTATCACAAACCCCAATCAGGTGCAGGATTCTTTGCACCTTATTGTTTGTTTAGCTGAAGAGGCTCTCAAAACAAGGTATACAGATATTAATTAAAGATTGAAAAAGCTCTCAAAAACACACACATAGGGCCGTTTTTAGCAATGATACCTTGCTTGATGCTGCATGTTATTTCCACATACAGTTTTGTCTGGCTAAGGTTCTCTTTGTTTTTATGAACTGGACACTTATTTTTTAATGATTGATATTGTACTGGATTGAGAGCTTTTGTGGTTATGGGAATGCAAAGAGCCACTTTACCAGCTCAGTTAAAACACCTCATCAATGTATTCAAATCAAGTGAAATGCAAATCTTGATTCAGGCAAATGTACTCACGCAGGAGTAAGGACACAGTACATAACAGCATACTAAGAACAATTTTGCATTCTATAATTGGGAGTATAAGTGCTGATTAAGTACTTGTGAATGGTCACTATTATGCTAGTTTTTTATTGTTTAATTAAAAGGCTGGAGCACCGGAATTTCATCTTATTTAATATGCTTGTGTAGGAAAATTATGTAATTACATTTGGAGAACCTCACATTATAGAGAAAATTTGTAAATAATGTTTAATTGGAAATAATTGATTCCATCTAAAAACTCTGGATTTTTTTTGTGTGTTGAATTGGAAACAATCTTTAGCCTTTATAAAATACGCATCTCAGGATGAGAGTTTCTTAATATTTTTTTTTTTTTCTAAAGTTCCCATAGGCACAATGCAAAGACATACACATTCTGATGTGAAACCATAGTTATGTTTCCCAGCCCTTGGATGTTAGAAATCGACTATTTTATGAATGACCATCTAAATGTTCTAGAATTATTTACCATATTATGAAAAAAAAAAAAAAAAATGTGTTATTTACATGGTGAATCTGTGCACTTTACACCCTGTCCATGGTCCTGACAAATGTGACTTGGAGCAAAAGAAAACATTGCAGTTGCCTTTGCTGTAATGTAGGTTAAATGGTTTGGTAAGAGAAAATGTCATATTTCTTTAGCTCACAGTAATGTTTCCGTGAGTTTGAAAGACTTGATTCAGTAAATGTTGTGTTAAAGCAGACCTCCAGTCTAAATATAAAGCAAACTAGATCCATCTAACCCCTTACCTGTAGAGAGGTTTGGATGGTGTCAATGGCTGAAAATAGGGATTACACGGGCAGGCTGACTCATCACTAACGCCAGGTAGCGACAGATGAGCGTCTGTAGCAGGCATTTTCAGAGTGCCCGCTAGTAGTCGCTGTCCAGTAATGTTGAATACATTGTGAGGAGTCGCTATTTGACCAGTATAGCGCTGTATGGGAGCGCATGGTAGCGACTGCTCATAGCGACCGACTCACACCATATTCAGCAAAAAAACAGCCTCACAAATCTCTGGCGCTGAAAAATGCTTGTTTGTAGCCCATAGCGCAGGAGGCGGTGTGTTTAAAGTCTGTTTTCAAGCATCTATCCACTGGTAACAAAGCGAAAACATATAGAATTACATTGTAGCAACATTGTAACATGAACACTTTAATGGCAGACCTGTAATGTCATTTCTGAAGATTTATGAAGAATAAAAAATAAAAAAAAATGTGAAAAAACTGCTTATTCAATGCCAGGAGAGGTCACAGAATTATTTGAGATTTAAAAAAAAAACAAAAAAAAACAAAAACCCAGTTTAAAGAGAAGGAAAGGTTCGTCCATTGAAATGTATGGGAGAGCGACAGGTAGCGAGAGGTCATACCTGTCGCTATGCAAGGCTGAACGCCGGCGCTGTTCGCTGAGGCTGTGAAAATGATGAATCAGACGCTACATGGCGCTATCCCAGTCGCTAAACAGATTCTGCTTGATAAATGTGTAATTGCGTGCCGTGTCCGGCGTTCACCAGTCGCTACCTCTCATTAACCAGCCACTACCTGACGCTATCCCTTCATGAATAAGGCCCTTAGACTACAGACTGGGGCCTATCTCAGGAATCTCCAATGGGCCTGTGGTCGCTGCATCTTTCATCTTTCAGGAACTTGTGAATGACTGATGCAGGCGCGCTCCCATTTATATGGTAGAGGAGATGCAACCGCTGGCGTGCTCAGCTCTGCTTAGCTAGACTCTGCTGAACTCTTAGATGAGTTGATATGAGCGGATCCCAGCTTGCTGATTGAACGAGAGGTCGCGCATGTACCATAGAACTGGAGAAAGGTGAGCTACACCTGGGGGGATTTTACACAGCAGGGCATCCCGGATCAGGGTGCCCCGGGTGCAATGACTAAAACCCAGGATAATCAAAACCCCAGGATTTGGTCCAATTTAACAGTAACAAAAATACCGACAATTACCAAAAAATTACCAGCAGGCAAAATACCGGCTGTGCCTGTGAAATAAGGGTAAGGTGGTAACCTTAGTTGTCGTGAACTTGTTAAAATGTCTTATGGATACAGGTTGAAAATGAAAAATAAGCTCTACCTGCCTCATTGGCTAATAAAATCAGAACCTCACACCAACGTTCACTTTAAATGGCCCAGTAAATTGTTTACATGCTTGAGGTTTCAATTAATTAATAACTTATTCTAGAGACGCCAACCAGAGTCATTCCAGCAGGGTGACTTTTCTCCAGTACTGCACTTCACAAGGATCATTTAACTCAACACACCCAGACTTAGGCCCTTATTCATGAAGGGATAGCGTCAGGTAGTGCCTTGTAAATGACAGGTAGCGGCAGGTGAACGCCGGACACGGCACGCAATTACACATTTATCAAGCAGATTCTGTTGAGCGACTGGGATAACGCCATGTAGCGTCCGATTCATCATGATCCCAGCCTCAGCGTACAGCGCCGGCGTTCAGCCTTGCAGAGCGCCACGTATTACCTCTCGCTACCTGTCGCTCTCCCATACATTTCAATGGACGTTCTTTTATTTCTCATTAAACAGGTTTTTTTTTATTATTTATTTATTTTTTTTATCTCAAATAATGTTGTGACCTCTCCTGGCAAAGAAAAAGCCATGTTTGAAAATATTTTTCATGTTTTATATATTTATGCAGAATTGACATTACAGGTCTGGCATTACTGTAATGTGTTCATGTTACAATGTTATAACAATGTAATTCCATATGTTTTCGCTTTGTTACTGGTGGATATGTGTGCAAAAACAGCCTTTAATCAAAAAGCCTCCGGCGCTCTGGGCTTCAGCGAAGCATTTTTGAGCGCCGGTGGTGTGTGAGGCAGTTTTTTTGATGAATATGCTGGGAGTCGGTCGCACTGACCAGTCGCTAACATTCGCTCCCATACAGCGCTGTACTGGTCATATAGCGACTCCCCACAAGGTATTCATCAATGCTGAACAGCGACTAAGGCGCTCTGAACTAGCGAACCACGGCCGAGCACAGCGACTACTAGCAGGCGCTCTGAAATGCCTGCTACAGACGCTACCTGCCGCTAATGATGAATCAGCCTGTTAGATAATTAGATCTCCTATTCAGTCCTGTTCATTGGCTAAGTGCAGGGCTGGAGAAAAACCACCCTGCAGGAATGGGTCACGAATTAAAACCATATAATAGAAATCATTTTTCAAAGTTGAAGATATGTATACCTACTTCAAACTATACTTGACCTACCAAAATGTTTCAGGCAAAAGAAGTTGACATTTTTTTAACCATTCATCCAAGTTGACGTTTGACTGGTGATTAGTAAATGATATAAGCTGCCTCCATACATCACTAATTGGTTTGTTCCATTGTTATAAAACTTGAGTGAGGCTGTAATTAAAAGCCTTCCGGGCTCTAACATCTATCCCAAGAGTGCGACCATCATTGTCAACTAGGAAAGCGAATAAGCCCTTCCCCTTAACGACTTCCTTTTTTGAGACAGAATGATGAAGCTTTACCAAATTGTAAATAATTGGGGACCACTAATTCCTCTTGAAATATAAAGGGAATAATGACATTTTGTTAAAGACTTCTAGAAGTCTACTAAAATATAGACAAAACAATACTTAATATTAACCTGCAACTGGCTCTCACTGATAACAAGATCAATCTCTACTAACAAAAAGCTGTTCCAACTTGACAGCTGTAATGGTTATTCCCAGGCGTTGGTGATCTCAGGCTTCTCCACCCCCTTCAGGGATGAGTGGAAACTATTAATAGGATGGAGTGGAGTAAAAATGACGAGGTACCTAAATTGCTGTCAAAGTTGTAACAAGATAAGAGATAGAAGAAGGGCAGGAGCAGGAGGGAGGAAGTGAACAAAATCTTACAGGAAGGGCCGGGTTATAATTGGGCCAATGAAACACTTGCTTCCTAGCTTATAAGGCCCCCAACACCATTATTATTTGAGTTGCTAACCTAGGGCCTGAATAAAGAAAGGACACACTCCCCGCAGTCTCCACCACCTCCCTCAGTTAAGACTGAGGATGCCCCCCACAATTTGGTTTGATGTGGTGCAAGCTTGTTTTTTTATCTCTGTGTGGTTAGACAGGGGGGGGGTTTAGGAAATGTGTGGTGGAGGGTGTAATATTGGTGGGGGGGGGGGGGGCAAAAAAACTGTTCCATACCATAGACACCTTTAATATGGGCTGACGGGTGATTGCTTTATAATATCATATGTTTCTCTTTGTTTTTCCCCTCATCCCTTTATCTCTGTAACATAACTAAATAAACGGACCATTTTGGGGGCCTCAAAGTGGGACAGCCTAAACCAGTTTGTGGGTGATGAGTGTGGTGGAGTGTGATTTAGGGGTATGGTTTATTTACAGGCTTTTGATCAAAAAATATCCACATAATTCTATGCTACTTGTCATGCCCAGGCGAAATTTATCACTAGGCACTCATGGTGGTTTCAGAGTTTCCTAATTTGGGAATAGAAACACTGGGCAATTTCTTCATTGAGAGCATAGCAAAGGTCACTTGACCGGGGACAGGTGAGTATTGTCACAGGTTGAGAACAGGTAGGCAGAGTTGCAGGCTGGGGGCAGGAAAGTAGAGAAACAGACTGGAAACTGGAGGACAGAGAAACAGGATGGGCAATGGAAGGTCTGGACCCCAATACAGGCAATGGAGGGTCTGGACTACAGTAAGAAAAATGGAGGTTCTGGGCCCCACTAGATTTAATGAAGGGTCAGGCCCCCAGTACAGTACAGACGATGGGGGTCCGTACCCCTGAATAAGACCACAGAGTAGTGACAATGGAGAGTCAAGCCCCCAGTGCAGTACAGAATAAGGAGTGCCATAGCCTCGGTTAAGACTAAGAAGGGTGTCTGACCTGGTGCATATGAAGAGCAACAGCCCCAATATAGACCATTAAGGATGTGAGCCCCAAAACAAGGTACAAGGCAAGACTTGATTCAAAGAGGGTTGGAGAAAATAGGTCACTCAAAGGATGCTATAGTCCAACCAGGAGGTGGGGCTAGACAGAAAAGATAATCAGACACAGTTAAGGGAGTGCATAGAGCTTTAGGGCCCAGGGTAAAACCACACAAACACCACAGAAGCACACAAGTGCAACAACAAGTGGCTCCATGGATTGAGCAGCGGAGTTGGAGCAATGGGATGGATGGCAGATTGCTGGTTCAAGGCCCTGACGATGTCTGTTATACTACTCATGTGTGCGTAGGTGTAGTCCCACCCTGGTCACATGCTCCAGGGATCTTCATTCCTTAAAAGATGATGGTGATTGAGCCAATGCTTAGCCAATCCATCATTCCACTACTGCATTCAGTGGAACAGTCTTCCATCAAAGTGGGACATTTCGGTTTGAGGGACAAAAAGTGGGACTGTCCCAACGAAAGTTAACATCTGGCAAGTTTATTTGGGCAGGCTCTAAGGTGATATTTCTAACATCACAGTATAGTGCTTACAGCAAAGGATCTGTTGTAAAGTGGTCAATATCTCATGCTTGTTAAGACAGAAAGAAATGTAGGCCTGTTTGAGCAATCATTTTTCTGTAAGATCCTTTAAAATCAATAAAAATTGGTACTTTTGGCCTCCTGATGTCTTATGGCCTGCACCATAAGTATGATCCTACAACCTGCTTAGTATAATTATTATTAGATTTGGTGGACCATACAGATGTTCTCCAGGTGAACTGCTTTTTCTTTTCATTGAGGTAGAAATGTTTCTTTTAAACAAATTTATATAAGATCCCTTATGGTAATGAGCTCTTCCAAATGAGGGGGAGATCTCACCACAGTTTAGTAAATTTTTCCCTTAAGGATCTGAATGATTCCATTTAGGGATGAGCGAATCGATCCGGACGAACCCGGATTCGATCCGAATTTCAGGAAAAATTCGATTCGGATCGAATCCGAATTTCCCCGCGATTCGATCGCTCGAAGTTTTCCTTTAACATCCATTCATTTACATTACAGGCATTCTAAGATGGCGGACGGGACATGTCCAGACATCAACCCCGCGCCAGTGCAAGCTGGGACAGTCACATGCAGCCTATCAGCAGCCAGCAAGCCCGGTGACGTCACAGCGGTATTTAAGGCCGGCCATCTTGCTTTCCAGCCTCATTTCTCTATTGCATTCGTGAGAGACAGAACGCTGTGTAGCTGAGGGAGAGACAGACAGTTAGACAGGCAGGGACAGACAGGGACAGGCTGGAGACAGGCAGGAGACAGACAGGAGACAGACAGAAAGTACGCGAAAAACAGGGAAAGGAAGGGAAAATCGGAGGCTGTCAGTTTTTTTTTCTTTTTTTCATCCAGCCTGACAGGCTTTGTTAGCGTTTTCAGGCTGCTTATACTAACTAACTGTGCATATATACTGAACTGATCTTAAGTCTGCTGTGAGGCATCCCATTCTGTGACTACACCAGCCTCTATTTAATAGCATAATAACCATTTGCACTTATTCTCATAGAAATCAGGCCTGATAAAGACACTTTTGCTGTGCATGCTCTCTGGTTTTTGTGGCATCCCATTCTGTGACTACACCAGCCTCTATTTAATAGCATAATAACCATTTGCACTTATTCTCATAGAAATCAGGCCTGATAAAGACACTTTTGCTGTGCATGCTCTCTGGTTTTTGTGGCATCCCATTCTGTGACTACACCAGCCTCTATTTAATAGCATAATAACCATTTGCACTTATTCTCATAGAAATTAGGCCTGATAAAGACACTTTTGCTGTGCATGCTCTCTGGTTTTTGTGGCATCCCATTCTGTGACTACACCAGCCTCTATTTAATAGCATAATAACCATTTGCACTTATTCTCATAGAAATTAGGCCTGATAAAGACACTTTTGCTGTGCATGCTCTCTGGTTTTTGTGGCATCCCATTCTGTGACTACACCAGCCTCTATTTAATAGCATAATAACCATTTGCACTTATTCTCATAGAAATCAGGCCTGATAAAGACACTTTTGCTGTGCATGCTCTCTGGTTTTTGTGGCATCCCATTCTGTGACTACACCAGCCTCTATTTAATAGCATAATAACCATTTGCACTTATTCTCATAGAAATTAGGCCTGATAAAGACACTTTTGCTGTGCATGCTCTCTGGTTTTTGTGGCATCCCATTCTGTGACTACACCAGCCTCTATTTAATAGCATAATAACCATTTGCACTTATTCTCATAGAAATCAGGCCTGATAAAGACACTTTTGCTGTGCATGCTCTCTGGTTTTTGTGGCATCCCATTCTGTGACTACACCAGCCTCTATTTAATAGCATAATAACCATTTGCACTTATTCTCATAGAAATCAGGCCTGATAAGACACTTTTGCTGTGCATGCTCTCTGGTTTTTGTGGCATCCCATTCTGTGACTACACCAGCCTCTATTTAATAGCATAATAACCATTTGCACTTATTCTCATAGAAATTAGGCCTGATAAAGACACTTTTGCTGTGCATGCTCTCTGGTTTTTGTGGCATCCCATTCTGTGACTACACCAGCCTCTATTTAATAGCATAATAACCATTTGCACTTATTCTCATAGAAATTAGGCCTGATAAAGACACTTTTGCTGTGCATGCTCTCTGGTTTTTGTGGCATCCCATTCTGTGACTACACCAGCCTCTATTTAATAGCATAATAACCATTTGCACTTATTCTCATAGAAATTAGGCCTGATAAAGACACTTTTGCTGTGCATGCTCTCTGGTTTTTGTGGCATCCCATTCTGTGACTACACCAGCCTCTATTTAATAGCATAATAACCATTTGCACTTATTCTCATAGAAATTAGGCCTGATAAAGACACTTTTGCTGTGCATGCTCTCTGGTTTTTGTGGCATCCCATTCTGTGACTACACCAGCCTCTATTTAATAGCATAATAACCATTTGCACTTATTCTCATAGAAATCAGGCCTGATAAAGACACTTTTGCTGTGCATGCTCTCTGGTTTTTGTGGCATCCCATTCTGTGACTACACCAGCCTCTATTTAATAGCATAATAACCATTTGCACTTATTCTCATAGAAATCAGGCCTGATAAAGACACTTTTGCTGTGCATGCTCTCTGGTTTTTGTGGCATCCCATTCTGTGACTACACCAGCCTCTATTTAATAGCATAATAACCATTTGCACTTATTCTCATAGAAATTAGGCCTGATAAAGACACTTTTGCTGTGCATGCTCTCTGGTTTTTGTGGCATCCCATTCTGTGACTACACCAGCCTCTATTTAATAGCATAATAACCATTTGCACTTATTCTCATAGAAATCAGGCCTGATAAAGACACTTTTGCTGTGCATGCTCTCTGGTTTTTGTGGCATCCCATTCTGTGACTACACCAGCCTCTATTTAATAGCATAATAACCATTTGCACTTATTCTCATAGAAATTAGGCCTGATAAAGACACTTTTGCTGTGCATGCTCTCTGGTTTTTGTGGCATCCCATTCTGTGACTACACCAGCCTCTATTTAATAGCATAATAACCATTTGCACTTATTCTCATAGAAATCAGGCCTGATAAAGACACTTTTGCTGTGCATGCTCTCTGGTTTTTGTGGCATCCCATTCTGTGACTACACCAGCCTCTATTTAATAGCATAATAACCATTTGCACTTATTCTCATAGAAATTAGGCCTGATAAAGACACTTTTGCTGTGCATGCTCTCTGGTTTTTGTGGCATCCCATTCTGTGACTACACCAGCCTCTATTTAATAGCATAATAACCATTTGCACTTATTCTCATAGAAATCAGGCCTGATAAAGACACTTTTGCTGTGCATGCTCTCTGGTTTTTGTGGCATCCCATTCTGTGACTACACCAGCCTCTATTTAATAGCATAATAACCATTTGCACTTATTCTCATAGAAATCAGGCCTGATAAAGACACTTTTGCTGTGCATGCTCTCTGGTTTTTGTGGCATCCCATTCTGTGACTACACCAGCCTCTATTTAATAGCATAATAACCATTTGCACTTATTCTCATAGAAATCAGGCCTGATAAAGACACTTTTGCTGTGCATGCTCTCTGGTTTTTGTGGCATCCCATTCTGTGACTACACCAGCCTCTATTTAATAGCATAATAACCATTTGCACTTATTCTCATAGAAATCAGGCCTGATAAAGACACTTTTGCTGTGCATGCTCTCTGGTTTTTGTGGCATCCCATTCTGTGACTACACCAGCCTCTATTTAATAGCATAATAACCATTTGCACTTATTCTCATAGAAATCAGGCCTGATAAAGACACTTTTGCTGTGCATGCTCTCTGGTTTTTGTGGCATCCCATTCTGTGACTACACCAGCCTCTATTTAATAGCATAATAACCATTTGCACTTATTCTTATAGAAATCAGGCCTGATAAAGACACTTTTGCTGTGCATGCTCTCTGGTTTTTGTGGCATCCCATTCTGTGACTACACCAGCCTCTATTTAATAGCATAATAACCATTTGCACTTATTCTCATAGAAATTAGGCCTGATAAAGACACTTTTGCTGTGCATGCTCTCTGGTTTTTGTGGCATCCCATTCTGTGACTACACCAGCCTCTATTTAATAGCATAATAACCATTTGCACTTATTCTCATAGAAATCAGGCCTGATAAAGACACTTTTGCTGTGCATGCTCTCTGGTTTTTGTGGCATCCCATTCTGTGACTACACCAGCCTCTATTTAATAGCATAATAACCATTTGCACTTATTCTCATAGAAATCAGGCCTGATAAAGACACTTTTGCTGTGCATGCTCTCTGGTTTTTGTGGCATCCCATTCTGTGACTACACCAGCCTCTATTTAATAGCATAATAACCATTTGCACTTATTCTCATAGAAATTAGGCCTGATAAAGACACTTTTGCTGTGCATGCTCTCTGGTTTTTGTGGCATCCCATTCTGTGACTACACCGCCTCTATTTAATACCATAATAACCATTTGCACTTATTCTCATAAAAATCAGGCCTGATAAAGACACTTTTGCTGTGCATGCTCTCTGGTTTTTGTGGCATCCCATTCTGTGACTACACCAGCCTCTATTTAATACCATAATAACCATTTGCACTTATTCTCATAGAAATTAGGCCTGATAAAGACACTTTTGCTGGGCATAGCACTACTGGACCCTGCAAGGGCATCCCATTCTGTGACTATAGCAGCCTCTGTTAAAGACCATATAACCATTTGCTCTTATTATATTTTAAATTAGCCTGATAAAGACACTTTTGCTGGGCATAGCACTACTGGACCCTGCAAGGGCATCCCATTCTGTGACTATAGCAGCCTCTGTTAAAGACCATATAACCATTTGCTCTTATTATATTTGAAATTAGCCTGATAAAGACACTTTTGCTCGGCATAGTACTTCTGGACCCTGCAAGGGCATCCCATTCTGTGACTATAGCAGCCTCTGTTTAAGACCATATAACCATTTGCTCTTATTATATTTGAAATTAGCCTGATAAAGACACTTTTGCTGGGCATAGCACTACTGGACCCTGCAAGGGCATCCCATTCTGTGACTATAGCAGCCTCTGTTTAAGACCATATAACCATTTGCTCTTATTATAATTGAAATTAGCCTGATAAAGACACTTTTGCTGGGCATAGCACTACTGGACCCTGCAAGGGCATCCCATTCTGTGACTATAGCAGCCTCTGTTAAAGACCATATAACCATTTGCTCTTATTATATTTGAAATTAGCCTGATAAAGACACTTTTGCTCGGCATAGTACTTCTGGACCCTGCAAGGGCATCCCATTCTGTGACTATAGCAGCCTCTGTTAAAGACCATATAACCATTTGCTCTTATTATATTTGAAATTAGCCTGATAAAGACACTTTTGCTCGGCATAGTACTTCTGGACCCTGCAAGGGCATCCCATTCTGTGACTATAGCAGCCTCTGTTTAAGACCATATAACCATTTGCTCTTATTATATTTGAAATTAGCCTGATAAAGACACTTTTGCTGGGCATAGCACTACTGGACCCTGCAAGGGCATCCCATTCTGTGACTATAGCAGCCTCTGTTTAAGACCATATAACCATTTGCTCTTATTATAATTGAAATTAGCCTGATAAAGACACTTTTGCTGGGCATAGCACTACTGGACCCTGCAAGGGCATCCCATTCTGTGACTATAGCAGCCTCTGTTAAAGACCATATAACCATTTGCTCTTATTATATTTGAAATTAGCCTGATAAAGACACTTTTGCTCGGCATAGTACTTCTGGACCCTGCAAGGGCATCCCATTCTGTGACTATAGCAGCCTCTGTTTAAGACCATATAACCATTTGCTCTTATTATAATTGAAATTAGCCTGATAAAGACACTTTTGCTCGGCATAGTACTTCTGGACCCTGCAAGGGCATCCCATTCTGTGACTATAGCAGCCTCTGTTTAAGACCATATAACCATTTGCTCTTATTATATTTGAAATTAGCCTGATAAAGACACTTTTGCTGGGCATAGCACTACTGGACCCTGCAAGGGCATCCCATTCTGTGACTATAGCAGCCTCTGTTTAAGACCATATAACCATTTGCTCTTATTATATTTGAAATTAGCCTGATAAAGACACTTTTGCTGGGCATAGCACTACTGGATCTTTTTTTGGGGCATCCCATTCTGTGACTACAGCAGCCTCTGTTTAAGACCATATAACCATTTGCACTTATTCTCATAGAAATTAGGCCTGATAAAGACACTTTTGCTGGGCATAGCACTACTGGATCTTTTTTGGGGGCATCCCATTCTGTGACTACAGCAGCCTCTGTTTAAGACCATATAACCATTTGCACTTATTATAATTGAAATTAGCCCTGATAAAGACACTTTTGCTGGGCATAGGCTTACTGCTGCCTGCCAGGTGCACTTCTGTTGAGGCATCCCATTCTGTAACATAGCATACCCCTCTTTATTTACACTAAGCAGCTCTCTTATTTACACTAAGCAGGCCTGTTGGAGGCTGAGTGTTACTGCTCACTTTTGGTGTGCATTATATTCTGTTTCATATAGACCCACCGCTGCCCGGGGTTTTTTTAAATATCACCTACTACCACGCCAGTTAGACTATGTCGGGCAGACAAGTGCCTGGAAGTGAAAAGAGGAGTGGCAGAGGCCAAGATTCCGCAGGCAGAGCTCGCATCAGACTGGGGGCCAGTAGCAGCAGGAGTCACGCTGAGAGACCTAATCTGCCAGTATCTGCTAGCGGTCGGGTCTCCACCAGTAACGCATCTGCCGTGGTAGATTGGCTGACGCGCTCATCAACAACATCATCACAACTTACATCTGAGACCCCCAGGCTAGGGTCGGTAGGTTCCTCTGACACAACCCTGAGTTGGCATGCCCCGAGAGCAGTCCCTGTCCTCCCATTGCCTCTGTCCTACGCCGTTCCCTCCCCCAGCGACGTATCCTATGCTTTGGGTTCAGCTCCACTCTTTAGTGAGGAGGACGATCAGATACAGGAGGACAGTCAGCAGCTACTGCCCAGCCAAGAAATGGAGGTGGCTTCTTTAGCTAGGCAGACAAATAGTGATGTGGACAGTGTCGTGGGTGCTGCGAGCGTTCCAGCTCCTGCGCCAGACACTGTTGACGAATCCACGAACATCAGTGACGTACAGCCACAACTCGGTGATGATGATGATGACGATGAAGCCGATCGCACTTGGGAGAAGAGGGGCGCAGGTTGCCCCGGAGTCAGCAGCGGAGGCAGCAAGGTGGTAGCAGTCAGCATGGGGGCACAATTCCAAAGGCTGGAGCCGGCCGGGGCCGGGGTCGGGGTAGAGCACCTGCTGTGCGGCAGTCTACCTTATCAGGAGGTAGTGGAGCAGGGGTTCCTGGAGTTGGCAACAGCAGCAGTGAATCAGTGAGGCCAGGGGGTGGGAAAAGTAGCTACTCGGCAGTGTGGCAGTTTTTCCTGAGGCATCCGCAGGAGGGTAACATGGCCACATGCAAGATATGTAGGCAAAAGGTGAAGCGTGGCCAGGGTCCAAATGTTGGCACCACGGCCCTGCGTCAACATATGATGCGTCACCATAAAACGACCTGGGAGAACCGAGGCTCCCAAGGGGTGGTCCAGTCTGCTTCCTCACCAAGTGAGCTCCCAATTTCTGCCAGCCAAGGCTCCAGCACCTCAGCCGAAGGCAGCTGTGCGTCATACCCATCCTCTGTCGCTCCTGCTCCTCCTCCTCCAAGTCATGCATCCCGCCAGCAATCCATCAGCGAAGCCATGTCCAAGAGACAGCAGTATGCGCCCACTCATCCTACGGCGCAGAAGCTGAATGTGCTCCTGTCCAAGTTGCTGGTGCTGCAGTCGCTCCCTTTTCAGGTGGTGGAATCTGCACCTTTCAGAGAACTGATGGCTTGTGCCGAGCCGAGGTGGAGAGTCCCAAGCCGTCATTTCTTTGCCAAGAAGGCAGTACCAGCGCTGCACACTTTTGTTGAACAGAAGGTGGGCCAGTCCTTGAGCCTGTCGGTGTGTAGCAAAATACATGGCAGCGCCGACATCTGGAGCTGTAACTACGGTCAGGGGCAGTACATGTCGTTTACGGCCCACTGGGTGAATGTGGTCCCTTTGCAGCAGCAGCAGCAACTTGGACAGGTCACGCCGCTTCGGCCTCCGCGCTCTCTGCCCATTGGGCCTGTGACACCGTGCGACTCGGCCTCCTCATCCTCCGCCATCTCCTCACCCTCCACTGTAGGCTCAAGTCTCAGTGCCCCTCCAGTCTACCATGTGTGCAGGGCACGGAGGTGTCACGCAGTGCTTCACATGGTTTGTCTTGGCGAACGGAGTCACACAGGGGAGGAACTGCTTAAATGTATTCATCAGGAAATCCAAACATGGCTTACTCCGAGAAAACTTAAAATGGGAATCATGGTTACCGACAATGGGAAGAACATTTTGTCTGCGCTGCGCCAAGGAAGCCTGACCCATGCCCCCTGCATGGCTCACGTCTTCAATCTGGTTGTCAAGCGGTTTCTGAAGTGTTCCCCCCATCTGCAAGACATCCTAACAACTTCAAGGAAACTTTGCATGCACTTCAGCCACTCCTACACCGCCAAACACACCCTTCTTGAGCTACAGCGTCAGAATGGTATCCCCCAACATAGTCTGATTTGCGATGTTTCCACCCGTTGGAATTCCACCCTTCACATGTTGGACCGATTATATGAACAGAGAAAAGCCATCACGGATTTCCTGATGATCCAAGCAGATAGGGGGACTCCCCTGTGTAACTTCAATGTCAACCAGTGGCAGCTCATACGTGACACCTGCCGTTTGCTCAGGCCCTTTGAGGATGCCACTTTATTTGTCAGTAGGCAGGATTACGGGATGAACGACGTGATTCCACTGCTTCATGTACTACAGCACATGTTGGAAACCATGGCTGGTCAGGGCACTGGAGACATGGCGTTTACATCTTACGGCCACATGAACCCCGCTGGAGCTGAACTGGAGGAGGAGGAAGAGGAGGAGGAGGAGTTGCCCAGCGAAACACAGTTTAGGCTTGGCGAAATGGCTGGTTTATCTAGTCAGCGGACAGGAGAGGAGGAGCAGGAGCAGCCAGAGGAGCTAGAGGTTTTTGAGGAAGGCGAGACAGAGGACCCGGGCACACCGTGGCAGTATGCAGTGGAGATGGAGACAGGTAGTCCATCCGAGTCACTTGCGCAAATGGCACGAAGCATGCTCACGTGCTTGCGTAGTGACCCCAGAATTGTTTCCATCTGTCGGCGGGATGACTTCTGGCTGTCCACCTTATTGGACCCTCGCTTCCGGCACAAAATGGGGGCATTTTTTAAACCCACCGAGAGGGAGGACAAACTCAACTACTACAAAGACATTCTACGTAGGCAGTTGGCCGATGCCTATCTGCGCCATGGTCCATACTCTCGCAGGTCTGACTCGAGGGGACCTCTGCGCTCACCTTCCACTGCCATGGCCGCTGGGGGGGTTGGCAGCAGCAGCAGCAGAAGCTCCATCAGCAGCAGCAGCCTCAGTCTTCAGTCGCTAATGAGTAGCTTTCTACACCCGCATAGTGAGGCTACTCATGAGCAGCAGGAAGACCTGGAGCAGGACCTGAACCAGCAGGTCATGTCATACTTTGACATGACCATGCCAACACACCTTGAGGATCCGCTGGACTTCTGGGCAGCCAAACTTGATTTGTGGCCGCAACTAGCAGAGTTTGCCCTGGAAAAGCTGTCCTGCCCGGCAAGTAGCGTGCCATCTGAGCGGGTGTTTAGTGCGGCGGGGGCCATAGTTACGGCGAGGAGAACTCGTCTGTCAACTAAAAATGTGGAGAGACTCACCTTTGTCAAAATGAATCAGGGATGGATCAGCCAGGATTTCCACCCACCAATGCCTGATGCATGCGACTAGATTCAGCATGGTGCCACGTTTTACACTTTCCAAATGGTGCAAAACATATTTATGTCTTTAGGCCATTTTTTGGGCTCCTGCTGCTGCCAACTTCTGCCAACTCCAGGGTGTGATTCATCCAATTTTTGGGCTCCTGAAGCCAACTCCAGTGTATATTTGGGCTCCTGCTGCTGCTGCTGCCAACTCCAGGGTGTGATTCATCCAATTTTTGGGCTCCTGAAGCCAACCCCAGGGTCTCTTTAAAGTAATGTTTGGGCTCCTGTTGCTGCTGCTGCCAACTCCTGCCAAATCCAGGGTGTGATTCATCCAATTTTTGGGCTCCTGAAGCCAACCCCAGGGTCTGTTTAAAGTAATATTTGGGCTCCTGCTGCTGCTGCTGTCAACTCCTGCCAACTCCAGGGTGTGATTCATCCAATTTTTGGGCTCCTGAGGCCAACCCCAGGGTCTCTTTAAAGTAATATTTGGGCTCCTGCTGCTGCTGCTGCCAACTTCTGCCAACTCCAGGGTGTGATTCATCCAATTTTTGGGCTCCTGAAGCCAACTCCAGTGTCTCTTTAAAGTAATATTTGGGCTCCTGCTGCTGCTGCTGCCAACTTCTGCCAACTCCAGGGTGTGATTCATCCAATTTTTGGGCTCCTGAAGCCAACCCCAGTGTCTCTTTAAAGTAATATTTGGGCTCCTGCTGCTGCTGCTGCTGCCAACTCCAGGGTGTGATTCATCCAATTTTTGGGCTCCTGAAGCCAACCCCAGGGTCTCTTTAAAGTAATATTTGGGCTCCTGTTGCTGCTGCTGCCAACTCCTGCCAACTCCAGGGTGTGATTCATCCAATTTTTGGGCTCCTGAAGCCAACCCCAGGGTCTCTTTAAAGTAATATTTGGGCTCCTGCTGCTGCTGCTGTCAACTCCTGCCAACTCCAGGGTGTGATTCATCCAATTTTTGGGCTCCTGAAGCCAACCCCAGGGTCTCTTTAAAGTAATATTTGGGCTCCTGTTGCTGCTGCTGCCAACTCCTGCCAACTCCAGGGTGTGATTCATCCAATTTTTGGGCTCCTGAAGCCAACCCCAGGGTCTCTTTAAAGTAATGTTTGGGCTCCTGTTGCTGCTGCTGCCAACTCCAGGGTGTGATTCATCCAATTTTTGGGCTCCTGAAGCCAACCCCAGGGTCTCTTTAAAGTAATGTTTGGGCTCCTGTTGCTGCTGCTGCCAACTCCTGCCAAATCCAGGGTGTGATTCATCCAATTTTTGGGCTCCTGAAGCCAACCCCAGGGTCTCTTTAAAGTAATATTTGGGCTCCTGCTGCTGCTGCTGCCAACCCCAGGGTGTGAATCATCCAATTTTTGGGCTCCTGAAGCCAACTCCAGTGTCTCTTTAAAGTAATATTTGGGCTCCTGCTGCTGCTGCTGCCAACTTCTGCCAACTCCAGGGTGTGATTCATCCAATTTTTGGGCTCCTGAAGCCAACCCCAGGGTCTCTTTAAAGTAATGTTTGGGCTCCTGCTGCTGCTGCTGCCAACTCCAGGGTGTGAATCATCCAATTTTTGGGCTCCTGAAGCCAACTCCAGTGTCTCTTTAAAGTAATATTTGGGCTCCTGCTGCTGCTGCTGCCAACTTCTGCCAACTCCAGGGTGTGATTCATCCAATTTTTGGGCTCCTGAAGCCAACCCCAGTGTCTCTTTAAAGTAATATTTGGGCTCCTGCTGCTGCTGCTGCTGCCAACTCCAGGGTGTGATTCATCCAATTTTTGGGCTCCTGAAGCCAACCCCAGGGTCTCTTTAAAGTAATATTTGGGCTCCTGCTGCTGCTGCTGTCAACTCCTGCCAACTCCAGGGTGTGATTCATCCAATTTTTGGGCTCCTGAAGCCAACCCCAGGGTCTCTTTAAAGTAATATTTGGGCTCCTGTTGCTGCTGCTGCCAACTCCTGCCAACTCCAGGGTGTGATTCATCCAATTTTTGGGCTCCTGAAGCCAACCCCAGGGTCTCTTTAAAGTAATATTTGGGCTCCTGCTGCTGCTGCTGTCAACTCCTGCCAACTCCAGGGTGTGATTCATCCAATTTTTGGGCTCCTGAAGCCAACCCCAGGGTCTCTTTAAAGTAATATTTGGGCTCCTGCTGCTGCTACTGCCAACTTCTGCCAACTCCAGGGTGTGATTCATCCAATTTTTGGGCTCCTGAAGCCAACCCCAGGGTCTCTTTAAAGTAATATTTGGGCTCCTGCTGCTGCTGCTGTCAACTCCTGCCAACTCCAGGGTGTGATTCATCCAATTTTTGGGCTCCTGAAGCCAACCCCAGGGTCTCTTTAAAGTAATATTTGGGCTCCTGCTGCTGCTACTGCCAACTTCTGCCAACTCCAGGGTGTGATTCATCCAATTTTTGGGCTCCTGAAGCCAACCCCAGGGTCTCTTTAAAGTAATATTTGGGCTCCTGCTGCTGCCAACTCCAGGGTGTGATTCATCCAATTTTTGGGCTCCTGAAGCCAACCCCAGGGTCTCTTTAAAGTAATGTTTGGGCTCCTGCTGCTGCTGCTGTCAACTCCTGCCAACTCCAGGGTGTGATTCATCCAATTTTTGGGCTCCTGAAGCCAACCCCAGGGTCTCTTTAAAGTAATATTTGGGCTCCTGCTGCTGCTGCTGTCAACTCCTGCCAACTCCAGGGTGTGATTCATCCAATTTTTGGGCTCCTGAAGCCAACCCCAGGGTCTCTTTAAAGTAATATTTGGGCTCCTGCTGCTGCTGCTGTCAACTCCTGCCAACTCCAGGGTGTGATTCATCCAATTTTTGGGCTCCTGAAGCCAACCCCAGGGTCTCTTTAAAGTAATGTTTGGGCTCCTGCTGCTGCTGCTGCCAACTCCAGGGCGTGATTCATCCAATTTTTGGGCTCCTGAAGCCAACCCCAGTGTCTCTTTAAAGTAATGTTTGGGCTCCTGCTGCTGCTGCCAACTCCAGGGCGTGATTCATCCAATTTTTGGGCTACTGAAGCCAACCCCAGTGTCTCTTTAAAGTAATGTTTTGGCTCCTGCTGCTGCTGCTGCCAACTCCAGGGTGTGATTCATCCAATTTTTGGGCTCCTGAAGCCAACCCCAGGGTCTCTTTAACCCTTTAAGTGCCAGCCTACCTGGAGTTTTTGTCACACTCTGTTGCCAGACCATTTTGCACTATTTTGCGCTCCCCATGTTCAAATGTGATTTTTGAAGGGATTTCCAGGGATTTCCCAGGAAAATGATATATTGTTTTTTTCAGCAGAGTCTGGGCTTTAACATGAAATGTCTTGTTTGTAATTTTTTAGGTGTATTCTCAATATTTTTGGTTAAATATGTGCAAAAAAAAAAAAAAAAAAAAAAATTTTTACATATTGTAGTTTTTTTGGTAATAAAAAATGTAAGTTTGTCAATGAAATCTTATTGCGTGTGAAATCCCAATTTCTCCCGGTTACAGCGGTACCACATATGTATAGGTAGACACCCTTTCCTGCCCAGGAGACTCCCCCAAACTGAAACAGCGCTTTAGGGGATTTTCAGATAAAATACAACTGTGCTACGCAATATGCGCACCTTGCAGTTTTTCCAGAAAAACAACCCTTTACATTTGAAATACCCCCAACAAACTATATATTCTCTGGAAGTACACACCTCAGGCTTTCTAGGCGTACCAGGCTTGTTGATGTGGCCATAGTTTTCTGGAAGTAATCCCTCAATGGATTCTTTGGTTGCAAAGAGTTTCCCTAAAAAAAGGATAAAAAAGCAGAATCAAAGCCACATTTTCCTAAAAAAACTATATACAAACAAGAAAAAACAAGTTTAATCTGGAAACGCAACATCCCCCGAACAGAACAATACCCATCATGCATAGGTTCTGTCAAAGGAAGAGTTGCCAAACACCCCAAAGTAAAGCATGCGCATAACGGTAATTTTACTTGAAAATTTCAGCTCTGCAGACAAAGTGCGCACCTTGCGATTTTTCAACCAAAACAACCCTTGACATTTGGAATATCCCCCATAAACCATATATTCCCTGAAAGTACACACGTTAAGCTTTCTAAGGGTACCCAGCTTGTTGTAGTGGGCTCATCTTTCTGGAAGTAATCCCTCAAAGAATTCTTTGGTTGCGCAGGGTTTCCTTAAAATATTTATAAAAAAGCTGAATAAAAAACACCTTTTCCTAAAATATAAATATGCAAACCAGAAAAAACAAGCTAAGTCTGAAAGCGCAAGGTCCCCCGAACAGAACAATACCCAACATGCATAGGTACTATTAACCCTTTTAATTGCCAGCCTACTTAAGATTTTGTCACCCTCTGTTGACAGGCCATTTTTCCCCATTTTGCGTCATGTTTTGCGCCATTTTTGCTGGAACTTTCAGGAAAATTATATATATATTTTTTTGCAGCAGAGTTTAGGCTTTAACATGAAATGTCTTGTTTGTAAATTTTTTTTTTTTTTTTACAATATTATTAAGTAAAAATAATAAATAAATAAATAAAAAATGTTTTTAAAAAATTGACTCCTTTATTTTAAATAAAAAATGTATTTTATTAAGGAAAATCATATTGCATGTGAAAGCCCCATTTCTACCGATTAGAACGGTACCACATATTTATCGGTAGCCCCCTGTTCCTGCCCAGGAGACCCCTCTAACTGAAACAAGTATTTTATAACATTCACAAAAAAAATACAACTACCATCCACACTACAAAGGGTTAAATCGAGAAAAAAAATGACATAGGGTCCCCCCTCCCAGGGGAGGGAGACCCCATTTTTTTTTTGATTTTTAAGGGTTAAAAACCCTTAAAAATCAAAAAAAAAATTGACGTGGGGTCCCCCTTACCCAAAGTAACCAGCCCGGGACCAGCTATGGGGGCTTGTAGGCACAGAGTGGGGGGGCCAGCTTATGTGGCCCCCCCACCCTGCAGCCTACGAGCCCACATAGCCCATGTGGGCCCGGGCTCTTCTGCCCCCCCCTGGCCTTTGGGGAGGCAGGTAATGGGGGTGCCAGGGGTTAATGGCAAGCCACCCGCTAGCGCAGGTGGCTTGCCATCCCCCCAGCCTTGTGAACTGGTATAGGGGTCATGGACCCCTTACCAGTTCACAAGGGGTTAAATGTAAATAATCACACAGACACAAGCAGAGAAAAAATATTTTATTAATTTTTTTTTTTTTTTTTTTTTACACTGTACTCACCTCCCATCCATCCTGGAGCCCTCTGTCCCTCGGCGATCACTGGCTTCTGCTCACTTGCTAGAAGCCTTTTATAGCTGCTGGATGACAGAACACAAAGGGTTAATCAAAAAAAAAAATGACATAGGGTCCCCCCTCCCAGGGGGGGGGGACCCCATTTTTTTTTTTATTTTTAAGGGTTAAAAACCCTTAAAAATCAAAAAAAAAATTGACGTGGGGTCCCCCTTACCCACAGTAACCAGCCCGGGACCAGCTATGGGGGCTTGTAGGCACAGAGTGGGGGGGCCAGCTTATGTGGCCCCCCCACCCTGCAGCCTACGAGCCCACATAGCCCATGTGGGCCCGGGCTCTTCTGCCCCCCCCTGGCCTTTGGGGAGGCAGGTAATGGGGGTGCCAGGGGTTAATGGCAAGCCACCCGCTAGCGCAGATGGCTTGCCATCCCCCCAGCCTTGTGAACTGGTATAGGGGTCATGGACCCCTTACCAGTTCACAAGGGGTTAAAAGTATAAATAACACACAACACACAAGTTTTTTAAATATGTTTATTAAAAAAAAAAAAAAAACATTTTACCTTTACTCACCTCCGATCTTCAGAAGCAATGTCCCGCGGCGATCTGATGCAGGTGACAGCTGGGCAGAGAAGGGGGGAGGCAGGCGATCGGAGGATCGCCAACCTCCCTCCTTCTCTGCCCAGCCATCACCGGCATCTGAGATGAGAACTGCCGGGTGCCCGATGACACCCGGCGGTGACGTCATTAGCCCCGCCCCCGAAGGGGCGGGGCTAAAATCCAAGATGGCGGCCGCCATCGGGAGATGCGACGGAGGGAGGGCTGTTATGCCCCCCTCCAGAAGACAGAAGACCCGGGGGGGGGGTAATCGGAGCCCCCCCCATGAAGAGGAGAGGCGGCGGGAGTCGGCGGGAGCGGAGGTGAGTAACTGTCATTTTTTTTTTTTTTTTTTTTAACAGGCAAATGCCGGCGGCTGCTGAAAGGGGGGGGGCACCCTATTCCGGGCCCTCCCCTGCAGCCGGAGAAGCCCCGATCGGCGATCGGAGCCCCGCTGGCTGAAGAGGAGACCCGGCCGGACAAAACAAGGGGTCAGGTAAGTGACTTTTTTTTTAACTTTTTTTTCTGGGCTTGGGGAATGCCAGGCACGTAAAATTTACGTGGCTGGCACTTAAGTGACGGAGAGGCAACCACGTAAATTTTACGTGGCTGGCATTTAAAGGGTTAAAGTAATATTTGGGCTCCTGCTGCTGCTTGCAACTCCAGGGTGTGATTCATCCAATTTTTGGGCTCCTGAAGCCAACCCCAGGGTCTCTTTAAAGTAATATTTGGGCTCCTGCTGCTGCTGCTGCCAACTCCAGGGTGTGATGCATCCAATTTTTGGGCTCCTGAAGCCAACCCCAGGGTCTCTTTAAAGTAATGTTTGGGCTCCTGTTGCTGCTGCTGCCAACTCCAGGGTGTGATTCATCCAATTTTTGGGCTCCTGAAGCCAACCCCAGGGTCTCTTTAAAGTAATGTTTGGGCTCCTGTTGCTGCTGCTGCCAACTCCTGCCAAATCCAGGGTGTGATTCATCCAATTTTTGGGCTCCTGAAGCCAACTCCAGTGTCTCTTTAAAGTAATATTTGGGCTCCTGCTGCTGCTGCTGCCAACTTCTGCCAACTCCAGGGTGTGATTCATCCAATTTTTGGGCTCCTGAAGCCAACCCCAGTGTCTCTTTAAAGTAATATTTGGGCTCCTGCTGCTGCTGCTGCCAACTCCAGGGTGTGAATCATCCAATTTTTGGGCTCCTGAAGCCAACTCCAGTGTCTCTTTAAAGTAATATTTGGGCTCCTGCTGCTGCTGCTGCCAACTTCTGCCAACTCCAGGGTGTGATTCATCCAATTTTTGGGCTCCTGAAGCCAACCCCAGGGTCTCTTTAAAGTAATGTTTGGGCTCCTGCTGCTGCTGCTGCCAACTCCAGGGTGTGAATCATCCAATTTTTGGGCTCCTGAAGCCAACTCCAGTGTCTCTTTAAAGTAATATTTGGGCTCCTGCTGCTGCTGCTGCCAACTTCTGCCAACTCCAGGGTGTGATTCATCCAATTTTTGGGCTCCTGAAGCCAACCCCAGTGTCTCTTTAAAGTAATATTTGGGCTCCTGCTGCTGCTGCTGCCAACTTCTGCCAACTCCAGGGTGTGATTCATCCAATTTTTGGGCTCCTGAGGCCAACCCCAGGGTCTGTTTAAAGTAATGTTTGGGCTCCTGCTGCTGCTGCTGCCAACTCCAGGGTGTGATTCATCCAATTTTTGGGCTCCCGAAGCCAACTCCAGTGTCTCTTTAAAGTAATATTTGGGCTCCTGCTGCTGCTGCTGTCAACTCCTGCCAACTCCAGGGTGTGATTCATCCAATTTTTGGGCTCCTGAAGCCAACCCCAGGGTCTCTTTAAAGTAATGTTTGGGCTCCTGCTGCTGCTGCTGCCAACTCCAGGGTGTGATTCATCCAATTTTTGGGCTCCTGCTGCTGCCAACTCCAGTGTCTCTTTAAAGCAATGTTTGGGCTCCTGCCCCTCATAGTGATGCCACTTCAACTCTCTTGAATTCAATTGTGCCGCTCTGCGATTCTATTAGCGATGCCTCTGATCTGCATGTGATATTTCTTCAAAGTATTATTTAACTAACCCAGCACGCATCCTGTGCGTGTTACAGCAAGGCAGAATGGTTTACAACCCTATTGAGGCTCTAGGAGGCTCAGAAATAGCCGTTTTTAATAGCGATTCGTCGCGAATTTATTCGGGTCGAAACGATTTTTGTCGGAAAATTCGGCGAATCAGTCGAATCGAATTTTTCAAAAGTTGCTCATCTCTAATTCCATTCACAGGTCATAGTGTTTACAGCAAAGTATCTGTTGTAAAGCAATATCAATATCTCCTACTTGTTAAGACAGAAAGAAATGTAGCCTTGTTTGCGCAATAATTTTTTTGGAAGATGTTTTAAAATCAATAAAAATGGGTACTTTTGACTTCATGATGAGGTCCCATCATTTTGACAGTAATAAAGAAAATAATAAAAAAGACCACAACAACCAAAATTAGATAAAAAAAAGCCCACAATAACCAAAATTAGATTAATCTGTACAGATGTCGTTGCTTGAATAAGCTATTTAAAATCACCATAGTCCAAAGTCATGGTTCCAATCAAACAAGAGAAAAAACTTGTGCAATACCCACATTTCATCTGTGACCTCAGCTTCTTCTTTTAAGCTGTAGATGTTCATGGTGACCGGAATAGATTGTTAATAGGATGCAGGACAGTTTCTAGGCAAAAAAGTGCTCGGTGTGGGAAGGGGAAAAGATTCTGCCCCCTCCTTACCCATCCTATGGCTCTGCTTCTGTCCCATACAGGACATGCCATTGTGCCACTGTGCCTTTGCCATGGCAGCAGGAAGTGCCCTCCTCCAATATTAGGGGATGAAGGCCTGTGGTATGTCCTGCACCACTGATAGTGGTCCTGACTCATTTGCAGAAAACAGGATAAAGGGGCTAAAAGGTGCCCCCAATGGCCTTGGTGCCCAGGGCAATCGTCCTGCTCACCCTCCTCTAAAAACAGCCCTGATAAGATAATCCATTAAACAATGCCGAATGTAACTTTTAAGCTACTCTCTAGTATATCTCTCCATCCACTGGGACACCTTTTAATTTCTTTAACAAAGAATACTTGGAGGCAACATACATGTCAGACATCCTGTCACTGAGAAGACAAATCACTAAAAAGTTTGGTGAACTCCTCACCTCAATACACATTAAAGCACAACTTTTTTAATATACTGTACAATCTATTAGGTTTCAAAAGTAAAGAAATCCACTGGTACTCGTTTACTCAAATTTCACTGCAAACCAACATTTCGGGGCTGCACAGGGTCCATAAAAACGATAAACAGGATAAAGTTTTGGCGTTTATCCTGAGAACCATAAAAATATTCACGTAAAAGTGGTGATTGGCCAGGCATGCATATGTTTGCCCACCTGCCTCTGATTGGACATGGTGTGCTGTAACCGCCACTGGGCAGATATTTTGAAACATACAGGCCAACCCATAGTGGTCCCATTAGTTACACAGGTTGCTGCCTGGGGTGGCTGGAATGGTCCAGCCTAGAACCAACTCTCTTCACAGCAAGCAGATGCCACTCAAGTGGTATGTAATCAGAATCAGGTTTGATATATCAGAACTCTGGTCCACACTTGTGTAGTGAAATCTCTACTTATATTAGGTGGTCATGAGCACTAACAGGGTAAACCCACTTGTATACTTTTTGCCATGCTTCTGATTTGACAGATGTGAATTACTGTAAAATAACTGGGTCCTGGGATGCCCCAAAACGTTGGTTCACGATAACATAAAGAAAAGAAGTTGATGGGTGGCATTGGACATTACATGTTGGATACTATGTAGTCGATTCAGAGCCAGGTGAGACATCTCACTTTTTTAGGAGAGAAAACTGCTATTGGCTTTCATTTTCTACCTTGGGGCTGATTTTGAGCCAGGTGAAAATTTACACTAGGTAGACAGTGAAAGTCAATGGCAGTTTTCTCTCCTAATAAAGGAGTAAGTATTGTCACCTGCTCTGAAATGACCCCTTTGTCTTCTCTTTCTCCACTGTAGAACCACACAAACAATGCTGGGTAGATAAAGGAGTATGAATTTACAGCCTACTTAGTATAATAATTATTAAATTGGGTGGAACATAGAGATATTCTCCAGGTGAACTGCTTTTTATTTTCATTGTTTTTTTAAACAAATTAAAATAGGATCCTCTATGGTAATGAGCTCTCCCAAATGAGGGGGAGATCTCACCACAGTTTAGTAAATTGCCCCTTAAGGATCTAAATGATTCCATTCACAGTTCTGTTCATCATTAGTCATAACTCCTGCAGAGATGCCTGACTACAATTTATTGATTAATACGTGGGATATGTACATGTGTGGAGAACAGATGTGCGTAATATGTTTATGAGACATGTAGATACTTTTAATGTGCAGAAGTGTCCCAGCTGTTGAAATGTAGAAATTTAGAAGTAAGGCATTATTTAGCAATTATTTTCCAACATGTGACTGAACACTTTATATGCCACCAGCATCTGAAAGCACTTGGCTAATGTAAAAAGCTTTTTAAGGCTAATATTTTCTACACACCCCTGCGTACAATATTGCCAGCTTGTTGCTCCAGTGAGCTATACCACTAGTTACTCCTGTTCCCATTTCTGCCTTATGAAATCCCTGCCTTTGGCAACATTTTTACAGTTTTTTTTCCTGCTAGAGGGTGAAATGTTGATGTAAACAAAGTGGGCTCTAGCAGATCATGCTTTGCCTATGTATTTATGCTCACACTAAGTGAGCAGGTCGTGTGAAGACCGGCCCCATCAGCCAGGTAAAGACCCATGATGGGAGGGGTGCACAATAACAAAACATACAAGGGGCTTGCACATACAGAGAACAGAGAAGTGGGCCTGATTCTGTCCATTGAGGAATTCACTGGTTTGCTCCTCTGAAATAGAACTCCAGTTGCCCCTGCTCTCACTTTGCTTGGTGATAGGGTACCTGACATGGGCTAATAGGGATTATTGGGACTGCCATTTTTAAGATTTTTCAAAACGGTGCTGTCATTCGTGAGAGATCTTATTTTTAATCTATCCTTTTATTTTTTCCTATCTGAGCTCCCTAGTAGTGGGCATGTCCACTAGTTCTGCTGACGAGTCAAATGTCTTTTCTTATTAGCATATGGGCGGGCTAAAGCATCCCATGGGCTAATGCTATGCATGATCAGGCTGGCACACATTTCACTGGCGAGCCTGTGACTCCTGCTGCTGCTAGGCAGTGCCTGATGCCAGCCACAGCAGGAGTTTCTTCATCATTTAGAGGAAGGTTTTGGAGCTTTAAACAAACACACTGCCATCTGAATAACAGCTATTATTTTACTGAAACCACTACTGCTTCGCTTCCTAATGTAGAAATCCACCTACCCCTTCCCTAATAAGAACTACAAATCCTCATATATCCTCATATATTTATATATATTTGTCTACAACTAGACCCAAAAAATCTGGATGGTCACAAACCCAGGTTTTGATCTACTTTAAAGCAGGTCAAAACCATGGGAGACAGGCCACTGACCACTGGCCTTCCCAAAATCAGGATACCCCACTGTATGTAACCCCCCTGGTTGCTGCAAAATCCCCCTTTGCCCTGGCTCCCACAATGATGTAAACATTTCCAGCATCTCTGAGCTGAGGCACACTTCTGCTCTTTATAGCCTGGCTCTGTGTGGAGTTTGCGATGGGAGGGCGGAAAGGGTATGACTGAGGGATGGAGGAGGGCACTGAACTGCTTATGTAAATTGTGTGGTGGTCCAGGCTACACGGCAATGTTCAGCATTCATAGACCTTGGTGAGGCTGAGGAAGCATAGCTAAAAAAATGTCAGTTCAAGACAAAAAGTGAAAGTGAAACCCAGCTGACAGCTCCTCCTGTAAGGTTTCCTGCACACACTTGAAATTTAGGTGGAGAATGTCTTTAAGATGAGAAAACTGTCCATCTCCACCAGCACTTGTGACCGGGTCAAAAAAACGTCATAGTTGGAAGAACACAATAGGGTTGATTCATGGTTGGTGAACAAAAATGCAAACGATTTTATATGTGCCTAGGCGCATGATTCATGGCTGCGTGCGTACCTCGGGCGCATGTGTGAAGAGTGCTAAATGGCAAACGCTCGGAGGAAGCACAATTTGCTCCTTCAGCAAGGTAAATCTACTGTTGTAAAGTGCAAATGGTTCTGCCCTGTGCGCATTTGTCTGGCTAAGTGCTTACCTGCTCCTGCTGGTCCTCCATGTTTCTCCCCTTTCCTTTACTGTTTCTCCATAGCGATTTGATCTCTCCAGCTTCTGTGTTTCTGCGAAGCTCTATTCGCCATTTCGGCGTGTGTTCTCTGGATAACCTGTGCTCTCCATTTTTTGGGCTTTTATTTGGGGGACCTTCATTTTTGTGTTTTTTGAAAACTTTTTATTATTTTTTGTAGGAACCCAATCCAAAAAAAGGGTTCAATTCCTAAAAGGAACTTGCGGCTGACACTTTTATTGTTCATAAACGTGGCAGACGCTGCCGGCAGGTGTTTTTGAAATAAAATAAGCCTGTTACTGAATCAGCAGTTTCCTTCACTTATTTGCTGGAGGAAATTCACTCTTCAAATTGCCACATTTGCTGCCTTCTAAACTTACCATAGATCAGGCACCGGAGACAGTTTGGTGGACAAAAAGGAAGCAAATGGAATGTTTTAGGCGCAAAGGCAAACACTAGTGTGCAAATTGACTCTTAAATGAAAGCAAAGCCAAAAATTAGAAATAGGGAAATAATTATATTGACGGAGATAAGGCTGTGGCTGACCATCTGAATAGCTACTTTTGTTCGGTATTTTCAGATATATTCCCCAGCATCTAAAATTAATATATTTTAAATTTTTAGTCACTTATTAATTATTATTTCCCCCACCGGGCTGCAACTCTTTTCAGGACTCTAGGATACGGGCACCGCCATCTTGACTCAGAAGCATCACACATACTGAGGAGAGGAGAGTGGGATAAAGTACAGGGGGCGGGGTATAGCTGTGCTTTGCACAGACAGAGCAGAGCTGGGGTCAGGGAAAGGACAGCAATCCCAGAATGCGGAACGACACTTCCTGTTTGCAGACTGCTTGATGCGCCATGAGCCGCCATCTTGGATGTTTAAAGACTATATGCTCTTATTCAGGGTGAAGGTCTGCTTTAACCATTCCCTTTCAACTGGGGAGGTCCCAGATGATTGGAGAATGGCCAATGTCGTACCAATCCATAAGAAGGGGAGTAGAGAAGACTATAATTACAGACCAGTTAGTTTAACATCTATAGTGGTCAAACTAATGGAAAAAACAGATATTTTCCCATCTAAAAAATGAACAACCTGTCAGACCAATCTTACTGATTTCTTTGACAATGTCACTAAAGTATTAGATGAATGTGGATATAGTCTATCTGGAGTTTAGCAAAGCCTTTGACACTGTACCACATAGAGCTCATAGATAAGTTATTGATTATCCCTAAATAGTTCAGTAGCTTTCTATTCTTTTTAATATGTTTGTAAGTGACATAGGAGAAGGCTTGATAGGGAAAGTTTGCTGATGATACAAAGGTTAGTAATAGGGTGGCCCGCTGTGTAAAAATCCCAGGAGTCGCCTGCAAAACTCACCTTTAGCGGCATCTCCCACAGCAATGTACACAGCGGCCACTGCATCCACAACATTTCTTCACATAGGCTGGGGACAGACACGAGCACCAATCCAAAGGGCAATGGAGATGCTGCCGCTCTCACTCTCGATGGCTAAGCTCTGGTCTAAAAAGAGCCATATTGCCTATCATTAATATGCACGACATTTGGCACTGATTGGATGAGAGCATGCACATGCGGCATAGGGCTTAGCAAAGCTACATTTGTATGGCTGACCTACATATATAAACAATAAACCCTTCCCCCACTAACATGAGTTACCATAGGCTAAAAGAGATACCCTCCCCCCACTAACATTAGTTACCATAGGCTAAAAAAGATACCCTCCCCCCACTAAAATGAGTTACCATAGGCTAAAAGAGATACCCTCCCCCCACTAACATGAGTTACCATAGGCTAAAAAAGATACACTTTTGTCATCAAATTATTTGCAATAGGGGGCGTGGCCTGGCGCGGGTATGGAGTGGCAGCACTAGTGAGAGCTCCTGACCGCACCTGGGCTTTTTATTGCATTTATTAGGCAAGAGGACACCCTAAACCCCTGCAAATGCCCGGGAGAAAACACAAGAAGAGAGGGGGCGACAGGGGTGCGCCGCAGTTCGGCGGCGGCAGAGGCAAAAGACCGGCGGTGAGCTTACCCGGCATGGATGTCAGAAGGCGCGGAGAGGAGACGGCGTCAGCCTCGTTGTCGTCGGCCTCCTCATCGGGGAGTTCAGCCGGTGAGGAGGAGGGGCGGCCGGAATCGGGCTGTGCAGCGCGGGGAGCCGAGACGACGCGGAAGCCAGGCAGAGAAGCGGCCCCAGCCGGAGACCGCGTTGTGAAGGAGACGGCGGCGCCGGTCAAGATGGCGGACAGAGAGGACGAGCGGGGGAGTCCCCCCCCCCTCCCGGGCGGGCGAGCGGTGGTTCCGGGAGTGCCTGCGGGTACCGACGGTGTCGCGCTGGATGGGGGTCCCGGCCACAGTAGCGCTGGAGCGGAGCGCGGGACCGACGAAGACGCCGCTCGTTGTAGAGGTGAGAGCACCCGGAGGGAGCTGAGGCAAGATGGCGGCCCCACCAGAGTGGCGTGTGGCGCCGGGCAGACCCTGAGGAGCGACGGGAGGGGAGACATGACCCCTACACGGGAGGGGAGGAATGACTCACCACCCACCAACGTTACTGAGCACATAGCATATGTCAATGAGTCCCAGCACACACATTCCCATAAATGGCGGGAAGCAGCCAGCACCAAGCTAGGGAGGTTTGCGTTCCTCCCAGGGGCTGGGGACTCGGATGACCATGCAGCCCCCAAAGAATCTCAGGGGCCCCCTGGCTTCCTTGGTCAGCCACAGGCGGCTGCACTCCCCCAAAGACACAGAAGCCGCTCCAGGGCTAAAGAGGGGAGAGGCCCCAGACGCGAGCACGGGGCTGTTAATATTATGAGCGATGCACACACGGCTAGCCCCTCTTCTCCCCTACCTCCTTTAAACACCTCAGGGACCTGGTCAACTCCGGGAGACATATCCACCCTCAGTCCCCCGAAGATGATGGCGCTCTCACACCAAGAACCCTATGATCCCCTGGAGGGGTTCTCAGCATCAGAGGAGATTGCTCTTCCTCCCCCTGACACATCCCCAACGTGGTCCCCCCCAGAAAGCTCCAGAGGAGGCTCTAACGTCGTGTCACACGCCAGCAACATACATAGTGAAACCCTTTCTTTTTTGAGGTCCATCCCGACCAGGGCTGACTTTGAAGCACTCATATCTAAATATGAATCGGCCTATAAAAAGGATATCGCAGATGTGAGGGGCCAGATTCGGGCCCTTGACTCCAAGGTCGCATCCCATCAATCAGCTAATGAGGGAGCTATCGCTGACCTGGCGAAACGCGTTGAGGCACAGGATCTGCAGATTCTCCAGCTTCAACTACAACATGACGATCTGGAGAATAGACACCGGAGGAACAATCTGCGTCTTCGGGGCATCCCGGAAGCCTCCTCAGGCGAGGATGTTAAACAGATCATCACCACCATATTCAACAGGCTACTCGAGAGAGACACCAACACTCCGATTGAGATCGATAGAGCGCACAGGGCCCTGGGCCCCCGCAGCCCAGATCCGGCGCGCCCGAGGGATGTGGTATGCCGGATCCACTTTTACAAGATCAAGGAGGAGATAGCTAGAAGGGCCTGGAGACATGGGCCCGTGGACTTTGACGGGGCCAGCATTCAAATATTCCCGGACCTCTCCAGACGGACTTTACAAATGAGGAGATTGCTGCGACCAGTTTTGGAAGTTGTTAGGGGCGCTGGTGCATCGTACCGCTGGGGCTTCCCATTCCACCTAATCGTGTCCAAGAACCGGGAAACGTTCCTCCTCAAAACACACCACGATCTAGAGGGCCTTTTTTCCTTCTTGGGCTGCGATCCAATCCAGGCTCCAAACTGGCTTCTTCCTCATACAGAGCAAGTCCAGCTGCGGTCAAGAGGGGGACCCCCACGCAGATCCAGAATGTCCAGACCCCGAGTGAGACGCGAGGGTCGCCCCGGTCCCACGGACAGTGAACTTTGACCAGCTTCCCTTGGACCGCTCAGAAACTGTTGTGACTTTTTAGTTGAGAGTTTGTTACAATCCACTACCTGATCGGTCCTTTGGCCTTCAGATCCTCTTGCTCAGGTGAAAGCTTTGTTTATTACGTGCCCAGTTGGTCTTGAGACGTCCTCTCCTGACCCGTAGTTAGACACAACCCCCACCTAGGCCGTATCGACTCGCCTCCGACAGGGGGTGAGCCGATATTTTGAGCATTTGCTCACTAGAATTGTTCCCCCCGGCCCAGACGGGCAACTGTTCTGTTTTGTTGTAATTTACTGGTTACCCTTCCCCTCTAACCCCCCCCTTCCAATCCCCCCAACGTACCCCAACCCATACCTGCCTGGTTGCCCAGGGGCCCCCCTCTACCCCACTTACTCTGTTCCCCCCCCACTCACTCCCCTAGCAAGCCCATTGCTCGCCTACGAGCAGAGCACTCAAGCCCGTGATGGGTGAAGTGGTGATTAGCTCCCTCAATGTGAAGGGCCTTAATATCTCCGAAAAACGATCTAAAATTTTGTACGATCTGCACAAGCAGAAAGCCAAAATCATACTCCTCCAGGAAACCCACTTTAAGACGGACCATATTCCTAACATCCGGGACAGATACTATACGACGTGGCACCACTGCCCCAACCCGGAGGGGAAAACGAAGGGCGTATCAATAGCGATCCACAAATCGCTGCCCCACGAGATCCTGGATACTAAGTCCCACCCCCAGGGCAGATTCCTGTTTCTAAAAATTAGAATCTTTAACAAGATTTATACCATTGCTAATATATATGCCCCGAACACAGATCAGGTCCCATTTACCCTACGGACCCTTAGAGGGTTGGAGGAATTTGCGGAGGGGGTGATTATTGTTGGGGGGGACCTAAATGTCACCCTTAATCCCTCGTTGGATTCTTCCGCCGGGAGGGCTTCCGTGTCGCTGAGCAGAATTAACAACTTGAGGAAAGCGCTAGCTAACCTCCACTTAGTTGACGTGTGGAGGGTACTAAACGGCACGAGAAGGGATTACACCTTTTTTTCTCATCCAGCTGGATCCTATAGCAGGATTGACTACCTGTTCACTAGTCATCACGCGCTAGACTGGGACCCAAGGGCGTGGATTGGACCCATTCTGTGGTCCGACCACGCCCCGATCTTCATCTCGTTGTCCCTTCCCGGCCTCACCCCTATGCGTTGGTCGTGGAGACTTAATGATAATCTGCTCAGCGATGCGGCTTGTTCCTCTGAAGTGGAGCAAGCAATAGAGTCCTTTATGGAAGATCACAGGAATGACCCCACCCCTCTGCCTTTCCAGTGGGAAGCCCTGAAATGTGTTCTCAGGGGGGTGCTCATTAAGCAGGGATCCAGAATCAAGAGGGAAAGGACGGCCCTTATTGGGAAAACACTAAATGATATCCACACCCTGGAGTTGGAACACAAGAGCAAGCCAACCAATACTAAACTCCTGGAGCTTCAGGAAGCGAGGGAGCGGTTGCAGAAACTTTATAACCAATCCTATCTGGGCTATAGGGACAGGGGTAGAGCGCAGTTATACAGAATGGCAAATAAATGCGGTAGGCTGCTGGCTAGAACCCTCAACCCCCGGCCCACTGCCACATATGTGCCAGCGGTGAGGACAAACGACGGGGATTTGGCCCAGACCCCCTCAGAAATAGCTTCCACTTTCAGGGACTATTATAACTCCCTCTACAACATCCAAGACTCCCCAGGCTCCCCTCCTGCTGCGATAGAAGATTACATAGCTAACACCCCACTACCTCCAATCTCCTTAGAGGAAACGGAGCACTTGGAGAGACCGTTCTCCACCCTGGAGGTGGCTGAGGCAATAAAAGAATCCCCGATAGGCAAGTGCCCGGGCCCAGACGGCTATACCCCAAAATTTTATAAACACTTCGAGGCTCGCCTAACCCCGTTCTTAACAAGGGTTTTTAACTCCATAGGAGACAGCTGTCCCTTCCCTAAACAATCTCTGGAGGCCACGGTTTCGGTGATCCCCAAGCCGGGCAAAGATGGAACGATTTGCGGCAGTTATAGGCCGATATCGATAATTAACATAGACCTGAAATTATATGCAAAGACCATTGCCCTAAGGTTGCAGCCGTTGCTCCCGCACTGGATACATTTGGATCAGGTGGGATTCGTGCCGGGGAGGGAGGCCAGGGACAACACCAACAAACTGTTCACCCTGATCTCATATATATCTTCATCCAAGACCCCTGCGTGCCTCCTCGCCTGTGACGCGGAGAAGGCGTTCGACAGGGTGAAGTGGGAGTTCATGGCTGCCACGCTGAAGCAGGCTGGTGTTGGTCCTGGCCTCCTCTCTAAGATTATGGCCTTATACAGTAATCCCTCTGCTAGGGTCAGAGTAAACGGCCTTCTTTCAGACCCATTCCCTATCAGCAATGGCACGAGACAGGGCTGCCCCCTCTCCCCACTCCTTTACGTTTTGACAATGGAGCACCTGGCGATAGCCATACGCCAAAACCCGGATATTAGAGGCATTCAAATAGGGGAAGAACACCTTAAAACATCCCTGTTCGCTGACGACTTAATGCTACATGTCGCAGCCCCCCATATTTCTTTCCCAGTTCTTCTAAAAGAATTTGACCGCTTCGGCGCGGTAAGCAACTTTAAAATCAACTTCTCTAAAACTGAAGCGCTCAACCTCTCCCTGCCCCGCCAGGAAGTGAGCCAACTAGCAGTAAACTTCCCATTTAAATGGAAAACACAAGCCATCAAATACCTGGGCATCCACATACCAGCAGATCTGTCCAAGATCTACGAATTAAACTACGCCCCACTACTGGCCAAAATAGGCCTGGATCTGGAGGCTTACACTAAGCGCCCACTATCTTGGTTTGGTAGGGTCAACAGCCTAAAAATGGATATTCTTCCGAAGCTCCTTTATCTCTTCCAGACCGCCCCGATAGGCTTACCGAGTAGTTTTTTTAGAAAACTGAAGTCAATGTTCTCGAAGTTTGTCTGGGGCTCCTCTAAACCTAGGATAAGGCTGGCGACACTTTCCAGGGCCAGAGGGGAGGGCGGCATGGGACTGCCCGACCCGAAGACTTACCACGCAGCCGCGGTCCTTCAGAGAGTGGTAGACTGGACTCGGAGAGGGAAAGAGAAACTATGGGTTCAATTGGAAAAGTCGCTTTCCAGGTTTAACCCCTCCACTGTAGCCTGGGCGGCCCCTCTAACTAAGGCGCAAAAAAGTGCCTTACCCTTCCTGATGCAACAGTTCCTAGACATATGGGATCCCCTTCAAAATAAATACAAGCTAGTACGTAGGCCAGGCCCACTTACCCCGATCTTTGACAACCCAGCCTTCGAACCAGGATTAGCATCCAAAAGCTTTCTCATTTGGGAGGCCTCCGAGGAGCCCACTGTGAGTCTAGTGATGCAAAACGGGGCTATCCCCTCCCTGGAGGACCTGAGGGTTAGAGCAGGGAGTAAACATCTCTCATGGCTTCTACATAGACAACTCTACACCTTCCTATCTTCTAACGACATGGTGGGGAGGATAAGGCAACCTCCCACAGAATTGGAGTCCATGATCACACAGGAAGCCCCGCCAACCCACACTATCTCAGGGCTCTATAACCTCCTCATTAAATCGTACCACTCTGGGCCCCCGAAATTCATAAATAAATGGGAAAGGGAATTGGGTGTCGAGTTCTCAGAGGCCGACCTGAGGAAAATTTACGCCTGTACCCTCGGCTCCTCCATTGCTACTCCCACTAATGAGCGTAACTTCAAGATTCTAACCCGTTGGTACAGGTGCCCTGTAGACATCCACAGATTCGCAGAGGCCACCCCTAGCACATGTTGGAGATGTCAGAAAGAGGAGGGGACCATGACCCATATATGGTGGAGCTGCCCTGGGATTAAGGCTCTCTGGGACGAAATTTTCTTCATTTACGAACAGGTGTCGGGCACTCCCATCGCCAATACGCCCCAGTCCGCTCTATTGTCACTTACCCCTAACTCTGTGGCAAAATTCAGGAAAGACGTATTTCGTTTTTTCCTGGCCGCCATGAGAACTGTTATCCCTAGACACTGGAAGAAAACAGACCCCCCCACGTTGGCGGAATGGGTCCAGGAGCTGGAAGCGATCCGTTACCTGGAGAGCCTAAGTGCTAGCGATCCTACCTCTAGTAGGAGTCACATGATGGTCTGGGCGAGCTGGTTAGACTACCGCGACACACATCTGCCGGCCCTTCTGCAGGCTCATGAGTAGTGGCGGATTTGCTACAATGCAGAAGCTCTACTGCCACCCGTTAGGCTGGCCTAGTTCATCAGCAAGGAGGGGGGCCGGCCCAAAAGTATCTTTAGATGTAGAGACTGGATCCCCGATCCGCTGGTCCCCCGGTGGCAACCTTGGGGCCTGCACCCGACCGAGGCGAAGCCCGGCCCCCCCCCTCTGGGCCGGGCGTCTTCCCCCCGCTCTCAGGGTTCTCGGTCCCAGTTTGGGCGGGCGGCTGGGTGGCGGTGGGGCAGACGCTCTTCCCTTAGTTCTGTTCCTCCTTTGGTTCGGACGCGTTCTTATTTCGCCTACGAGGGGAAAACTTCCTTCCTGGCAAGTGTGGCTTCTGGGCGGCACATAGCGGGGAGGGGATCTGGCCTTAGTCTCCCTCTGACCAAATGGTCCAAATATGGAGTATAAATGCACTTAATGATTTTCCTCTAATGTCTGAATGTTGTACTATACCTTACTGTTTCGATATGTCTGTACAATGTCCCCAAACCTTCCCCCCCCCTCCCCCTCCCTTTTTGCCTTTTGTATCCTTCCCCTTCCCCATCCCCATCTGTTCTAATGTTTTATAACTGAAAATCAATAAAAATTTGATTACAAAAAAAAAAAAAAAAAAAATTATTTGCAATAGTTGGGTGAAGAAAATAAGAGCACAGAGCTCCAGTCCAAGAAGCCAACTCACCAGAGTGATGAAGGTAAGTATATTTTTGTTATTTAGTTATGGTAATATTATTTGTCAGTGGTAATTGGGAGGGTGGTTGTGGGAGTATGGGACTGCTTCTACCTCTATGATTATTTATAACCTTCACCCAACCAAGCCTCATTTAGCAAAGAAGCAAGTATTGCTGTGATGCCCAGCGGGACACCAGCCTTCTGTAAGCAGGCAACCCCCAATCTCCACCGCCGCTTCTGCCTATAGTCAAGCCCCCGTTTGCCGGGACGCTATGTACGCCTCACCGGACACGGTTGCCCCCAGGTCTTAATAGGCACAAAGGATGGCTGCTTACGGTGAAGGCCGTTGAACCACAAGGGTATCCCGAAGCCGAGCTCGTTCACAGGTAGTCAGTCCGGAGGGTGCGTCAGAGTACAGGGATGAGACAGGTGCGTAGTCAGGAGTAGCCAAAGGGTCAAGCCAGGAGGTCAGAGATCGCGGGGTATCCAGAGGGGCAGGCAGGTTCGTGGTCAGACAAAGCAGAGGTCGGTACAGGCAGCAGAGAGGAATGGTCGATCAAGCCGGGTTGGAATCAGATAACAACTAACAGAATCACACCCTAATCACAAGCGACTATCACGGGCACTGAGTGCTGGGCTGACTCCATATTTATTGGGGAATCGACCAATGGCCACCCGGGTGGGGAGTGTATGTGCTGATTGGTGCAACTTACAACACTGTGAGTGATTGGAGGCACTATCCAGGGGCTGGTCAGTCTTGGCTGCAAGGCGGATCAGCCCCTGATTCCCATCAGATGTGGAGGTCTCTGTGCTGCCTGCCACTCGCAGCACAGCGCCTCCTAGTGGCGAAATCTACAGACTGCGGGACGCGCGCCTGCACAGCTAGAGAGGGGTGAGGGAGGCTGCCAGAGTGACGCGCTGCGCTCCCAGCAGCAGGAGTGCTGCGTCGCCCTGCGGACGCTCGCCGCCGCCCCCCCTGGCAGAGGTAAGTTCCTTACAATTGCTCATTCTAACTATTCTATGTTTTTAACAACTGGCAGACAAAGGGGAATGGCTGGGCAAAAATTCTTGAATGACCCTAGTTCAGGCCCCAGTTTTGTTTTTCCACCAGGCCCCAAATGCCTTTAGCTACTCTTTTCCTTAAACTAGGCTTGATTTTAAAGCTTTGGACTGACTTAAAGGATGGCAGTGAGTATATTATAAAGTCATTCAAACAGAAAAATGTAAGATTTATTTGAATAAAATCTCGTAATGCTTTTGTTCACAAAAACCATCTGGATGTAAAAAGAGCAGCTTTCATTGGGAGCACAGTGCTGTATGATGAATGGGCTTCCCAGAAAAGAGCCCACATAAAATTAGTCACAAGTTGTATGAGTGAAAATGCTGAATTTCTTATAGTGCTCAATTGAGCGACGCTTGTGAAAGAATAGAAATCAACTTCCCAATCCATGATGTAACCTAGACATTGAAATAACATCTTTTCCCAAAACTGACCAGAAATCACTTGTCTATCTACTTGCAACAGCCACAACCCCCTAAATGTTTTCCTTTTTAGCATGGCCGGAGTAAGTGTGTTGGAGGTCCCAGATACAGTATTTTCTTTCCTTTAAAATTATAGTCCAGCCAAGTAACTGATTGGTGGTTGTCTGGCACCCGCCTACTTTCTGGAATGTCAGATTGAGTCCCTTGTGCAGGTGCGTGCTGCTTGGGAACTCCTGCTTTGCCATTCTGGGTGGGGGATAGTGTAGTCGCCCAGCTGGTCCAGCAGAAAACAGTTCCCTGCATTGAGCTGCCCGTGGCTGTGCTTGGTGGCTTATGTGCAGTGACAGTTCTGCACCCACCCATCACTGTAGCGTTGTTGACGGCAGCTTTGCTGCTCTAGACTCCGCTTCCTGCCCTGTTTGGCTGCAGGTTTGCAAAAACAAAGGCTTGCACAGGCACAGGGGCCCACTACTGCTGATAGCTTTGTTGCTGGCCCCGCGACCTGTCAGACCAAAGACTGAAAAGCCTACAGGACCAAACCATAACCCAAAGGTTGGTGGAGGCCCCCTTTGCAGGGCAAGTGGTGGAGGCCCCAGGGCTAGAGCCTCTTGTGCCCCTCTCATAATCTGGCCCTGCTTTTTAGTATTTCTCCCAATTTCCTGAATATTTATAGTTATTATTTACAGAGCTAAGAAAGCGAAGAACTGAAAGCTGACTCAACAATTAGAACCATGTGTCTACCCAAGAGTATCATAGAATAAAACAGTTTAGGAGATACTGATGTACAGAGTAAGGGATTCATTATAGAAAATAAAGGATGTTATACAAACACTAAAAACTGAGTAAAATGAAACATGTAAAAGATGAGATAATTACGAAAATATAAAACTCTGAAGCCAAGAGAGTGACTGTAATATACAAGAGGCTTCAATAATCTAAGGCCCTTATTTATGAAGGAATAGCGACAGGTAGCGACTGGTGAGCGGCCGGTAATGACGGGCCCCGCCACAAGAACCCACAATCACACATTTATCAAACCAATCCTGCTTAGCGACTGACAGAGCGCCATATAGCCACTCATTCATCATTATTCCAGCCTCAGCCCACAGCGCCAGCGTCCGACCTTGAACAGCGACAGGTATGACCTCTCGCTACCTGACGCTCTCCAATGCATTTCAATGGAACAATCTTTAAATATTAATAATTAATTGTTATTAATTTTTTTTTTTTTTATGTAAAAAATTCTGTGACCACTTCTGCCATTTTAGATAATTTTTTTAAGGGAAAAAAAATAAAAAAAATAAATTGTACAGAATTGATATTACAGGTCTGATATTAATGTATTCATATTACTAAATTATTTAAAAAACTTGTTTTTTTAGTTTCCAAAAATATGGTTGTTTTGGGGTTAAAAAACTACTTTTAACCCATCGCCGCCAGCGCTCTGGGGTTTAAACAAGCATTTTACAGCGCAAGAATTTTCTTAGCGTGATTTTTTAATGAATATGGTGGGAGCCGGTCGCTAGGGCCAGTCGCTATCATGCGCTCCCATACAGCGCGGAACCGGTCAAATAGCGACTCCTCACCCAATATTCAACATTACGGCAAACCGACTGAGTCGCTATCAACTACCGAACAACGGCCAAGCACAGCGACTACTAGCGGGCGCTCTGAAAATGCCGCTACAGTCGCTCAACTGTCGCTACCTGCCGCTATTAATGAATCGGCCTCTAAGTTAGTTAGAATTTAATCTGTTTTTTGTTGCTGATTGTTACACAATAGGTGTGATCCCTGTTATCTGTGTCCAAGGGGCTTAAAAGGGGTAACTAATACTTACAGCATAGAACAAGATGTTACGTGACATGGGGGTTGGTGAAGCCAGGTTGACTTGCAGTGCACATTGCGGTGGGAATTGCGACCTGCATCTCGGTGAGCTTTTTAGCTTTTAGACACAAAAATGCAAAAGAAATTTTTTTTCTACCTTTTTCCCCCCAAAATGACCTGTACCTGTAATGTGGCATTTTTACATAGGGCTAGTGTTTGCTCTACACAGGTTTATACGAAGAGAAGAAAGAAGAAAGTAGAGCAGAAAGTGAAAACCGACCAGTTTCCAAAAAAGAGAATTTCCCTTACATGCAGCCTTGCCAAAATGAGTATAGGTATTACATATTGTATAAAATACAACAAGTTTGTTTATACAAATAGTAAAATATCCAATATAGTATATAAAGGTCCCTATAAAACCATTCACAAAGTAAAGTGAGCTATAATGTCCCTTATAGTCCATCCAACTGAGTACATTTGGTGGTTCTGGGTGGACATGTGTCGCAGACAAGGCTTTTTCAACAATATTCCCTTAATTCTGGATCCAGTAAGCTGTGTATGAAATCAAATTGAGATCAAATTTAATAATAGAATGTCTTACATAAATCGCTCACCTGACAGTTGAAATGGTAACACAATTTCTGGCTACTGTTTCTCTCAGGAACAATCCTACTGTGAAGCACAAAAGCAAAGTTTTAAATGATAAGTGCTGAAATGTCAATATATTTGAATGACTTTATAGTCAATAAAGTATGTGTAGTTGCCTTGAGCACAGAATGGCTGCCAAGGTCTGCCCAGGGAGATGCAGATTAGGCTGTTCAGTCTGTGTCTGATACTGTGGCAATCACATAGGGCAAAGCACGAGCACCTACTGTACCTTGCTGCACCTTCCTTTGGGTTTAATCTGTCCTGAGGAAGACACTCTGCACTCCCACTTCCATTGCGTTCCGGAAGTATTTTGATGTGACTTTCACACATTGGACTTTAGCGGTGTCACTTCCTCTCTGGCTGGGTTACATCCTTGTGCACCGGCTCAGGGTGGTTTTTCTTGGGCCCTTATTTATGAAGGAATAGCGTCAGGTAGCGACTGGTGAGCGGCCGGTAATGACAGGCCCCGCCACGAGAATGCCGGCTCCCCACCACAATCACACATTTATCAAGCCAATCCTGCTTAGCGACTGAGATAGCGCCATATAGCGACTCATTCATCATTATTCCAGCCTCAGCCCACAGCGCCAGCGTCCGACCTTGAACAGCGACAGGTATGACCTCTCGCTACCTGGCGCGCTCCAATGCATTTCAATGGAACAATCTTTAAATATTAATAATTAATTGTTATTAATGTTTTTTTTTTTTTTTTTTAAATGTGAAAAATTCTGTGACCACTTCTGCCATTTTAGATAATTTTTTAAGGGAAAAAAAATAAAAAAAAAAATTGTACAGAATCGATATTACAGGTCTGATATTAATGTATTCATATTACTAAATTATTTAAAATACTTTTTTTTTTGGTTTCCAAAAATATGGTGGTTTGGGGGTTAAAAAACTACTTTTAACACATCGCCTCCAGCGCTCTGGGGTTTAAACATGCATTTCACAGCGCTTTAATTTTTTGAGCGTGATTTTTTGATGAATATGGTGGAAGCCGGTCGCTCTGACCAGTCGCTATCATGCGCACCCATACATCGCGGAACCTGTCAAATAGCGACTCGTAACCTTGTATTCAACATTACGCCACACCGACTGACTCGCTGTCAACAACCGAACAACGGCCAAGCACAGCGACTACTAGCGGACGCTGTGAAAATACCGCTACAGTCGCTCAACTGTCGCTACATGTCGCTATTAATAAATCAGCCTCATAGTGTATTATGTTGAATACCAAAAGATAACTGTTACAATGTAGTTTCTATTTGTTTATTTCAATAGTTTGTGCACCTGCCTGTCAATAGAGGTCCTCTGTTAGCTTACAGAAAGTAGTGCCTTTTCTTCACTGAAGCAGACAACCTAACTTGGCATGGCCACCTACTGTTGGAAAAAACATTTGATAATGATGACACACTAATAAATAGCATTCTGAAATGATCAGTATACAGGGCAAACGTGCATGTGCCCAAATCAAATACAATATACCCAAAAGTCTTTAGACTGTGGACGGAGAGTAATTTGCATGCTTGTGTCATGGTGTCCCATGGTGACCTTGTGCTGATGTTTTTAACTACAAAATTACTTTCCCAATTTATATTTTGCAAATATTCTTGAAGTACTGGTCTGTGTTTAGGATAAATAGTCAAAATGGTTTCAAAAACAACCACATGAATAAAGTGTAGGCCTGAATAAAGTTTCCTTATATTTGTTGTCACCAAATGCCCTTGATAATGTGTGCAGGCTTTTTTTTCTTTTGAGGTTTGTTGAATAAAAGTTTAATTGTGGTGCAATATACAACACAGCTGTATTTCATAGACAGACATCATTATGAACACAACAGTGCAGAAAATGAACTTGATGACTCACACTCACAATCTATACAATAGGCACATTTGCCATACAAAACAGCAGGTGGTTTCTTTTAACCGGATACATTTTCAGGCATAACAATAATTTAGACTTACTGCTTTAGGTTGAACAATAAAGCACGATAATATATACATCATGTTTTAGAAAAGGACATGAAAGCGTTACCTTTTTTCAATTCTCAAGTAAGAAAGCTATAATCCATTTGTCCATTTGTACAGATTCTACAAGCATTAAAACAGGGTTCACGACCTTTTTGGCTTTATTCTACATGCATATATTTCACAAATAATCTTAATAAAACAAAGTAACTATTTGCTTTTTCTTGTACTGGTTGGTTTTTGTTACACCAGTGAATTAAAATTTTGAACCTTGACTATGTTAGTCATTACTAGTGTTGGGCTTCGGATTTGGGTCAAAGGCAAATTTAAACAGAATTGTGCCAATTTGATTCAGTTAGACCAAAGCTGAATATTGGCAAAATTCATGTCCGATTCGACCAGCTCTGTACTTATGTCCCAAGTCTTTGAAAGTGAAAAATATAGCAGTAAACTTCACACTTATTCTAGAGGAACCCCTTTTTAACCAAATAATTTATTGTTGTAAATGGGGAGCGCACACTGGCTTACCCCCCTTATCCCTGGCGGCGTGCTTGCTCCCATCCCAGCCCATCTGAATGGCTGGGGCAGAAGTGCAAGCATGCCACTGGTGGTGCAGGGAATGCAGCAGTGCACGCTCCCCAATCATATATCGCATATATACAATTACTGAAAAGAGAACAAAGTGCACATTTTACTTGCAGAAAGAAAATGTATATGCTTTCATATTCATTCCTTTCCTAGGAGAATGACTAGATAGATGCAATAGTTTATATATTAGGATCTGTTATGCTGGGCATTGTGGTGGTGATCAACTGGTTATGTTACAGTAAGGCACTAGAATCTAAGCCAGCGGTACTCAACTGGTGGACCGGGGTCCGAATGCGGACTATGTCGGCAGATTTCTGGACCCCTGTCAGCCCTGCTCTCACTTGTTTCTGTGTTGCCGTGCTCAGCGCTGCCCCCTTTATTTGATTGGCGATGTAGTGCTTAGTCTCCCTGCCAGTGTCATGGCTCTGCTGCGTGGCACCTGGCATTGCAATCTGAAGTACTGGGAAGTGGCGGGAAGTGTCATTTCAAGGTGTACACAAACTTTGTTTCTCTGTCTTATTCACCCATCCAATCCTGGCCTGCTGCCTGAGCTCAGCCCCATCCATCCCAGCCCCACCATCTCTGCCCCGTCCATTCCTGTCCCCCCAGTGTTGCCCCATCCATCCCATCCCCATCCATCCCTGCCCTGCCTATTCCTATCCCCTCAGCTTTGCCTCATCCATTCCTGTCCCCTCAGCGTTGCCCCATCCATCCCATCCCCAGCCATCCCTGTCCCACCATCTCTGTCCCATCCATCCCAGCGTTTTTTAGCTTTGCCTGTGGAATCTATAGCCTCCCCCCCAGCGCCCTGTTTTCTAACTACCCCTTCGCCCACGACAACCCCGTTCCCGGACCTTCACCTCTCACCAGGTGCCTGTATATGGAACTTTACAAGAAGTGGTTGAATACCCCTGGTCTAAACAAATGATTTACACCTGTCATTTTAAACAGTTCCACTTCCACATTTCAGTAGATTCTGAATGCTGATGCTGGTGCATTATCCATTAACTGTAATGCAATAAAAGATAACCCATGACTAATAATAATAGTTCTGATGGTTACAAATTCACTCTTCATCAATGTAAAGTAAATGCAACATCTGAAATAATGCCTAAACCACAGCAAGACATCAGATGGACATGGATGAGAACATGCACATTACATAGTAAAATAAATATTTCCAATCAGGTTGTATTTTATTGAAACCTAAAATCTTTGAAGAAAACATTGCTGGATTAGTGAGTATTTGGTCTGAATTCTAATCCTTGCTATTAAACCTATCTGAGGTTTCTAAGAATCTCATCTACATGTTGGATTTGGCAGGCACAGAAATGTTACTTAGGCCCTTATTTATCAAGGGATAGCGCCAGGTAGTGTCTCACTAGCGCCAGGTAGCGCCAGCTATCGGCGGCTACCGACTCCAGAACGCCAGGCTGCGAACACAATCACGCATTTATCACGCTAAATGAGGCTAGCGCCGGCGAGAGCGTCAGCTAGCGCGGGATTCATCATGTTGCAGACTTCAGCGAACAGCGCCGCTGCTAATCCCATCACAGCGCCAGGTATGACCTCTCGCTACCTGGCGCTCTCCAATGCATTTCAATGGAGAAATCTTTAAATATTCATAATTAATTGATATTAATGTTTTTTTTTTTTTTTTTTTTTTAAATGTCAAAAATTCTGTGACCACTTCTGCAATGTTAGATATTTTTTTTAAGGTAATAAAAAAAAAAAAAAAAAAAAAAGATTTGTGCAGAATTGATATTACAGGTCTGATATTAATGTATTCATATTACCAAATGTTTATAAAAACATGTTTATTTTTTTTTAACAAAAATATGGTTGTTTGGGGGTTAAAAAACTACTTATAACCCATCGCCACCAGCGCTCTGGGGTTTAAACATGCATTTCACAGCGCAAGAATTTTTTGGGCGTGATTTGTTAATGAATATGCTGGGAGCCGTTCGCTATGGCCATTCGCTGTCATGCGCTCCCATACAGCGCGGAACCAGTCAAACAGCGACTCCTAACCCCGTATTCAACATTACCGCACACCGACTGAGTCGCTGTCAACAGCCGAACAACGGCCAAGCACAGCGAATACTAGCGGGCGCTGTGAAAATCACGCTACTGTCGCTCATCTGTCGCTACCTGGCGCTATTAATAAACCGGCCTCTCCGTAACTGACACAGTACTTACAAAACATTACCGGAAGAGGAATGTATCAATTTATTGAACTCAAACTAAAGTGAAAAATGACCATACTGTAGGTACACTTTCCCTGGGCATCCTGATCTGGGATGCCCATCGGAGTAAAATTCATTATGAAGGCCGAACATGCAGAATTCTTCCCAGTTTGCATTCCTGTGGACGAGGCCAATGCACCTGTACATTTACTACCAGTGACCAATTTGGTCAGTCATGTGAGATACACATGAGGCGCTGGAATGTGGACCTGGTCAGTATGCCTGCTTTAGGCTTTTTAAGTGGTATTAAGAAGACAGGCAACTCAAATCATGATGCTTGGGGAAATGTGTATGAGCAGACTGAATGAGTGCAGTAAATAACTGTAATTCTCCAACCAATCATCAGCCTTTTTGTTTAGCTGTCAACCCCCCGATCTAGATCATCATGTTCCCCACTCAACCTGGGAAGGTGCTATATGGCATTGCAGCACACCATTGCCTTCTAGGACTAATGGTGAGTTGACAGCTTAGGGCGCAAAGACTGATGTAAAGATGGGCAAACCAGACAGCCGAGAAAGTTCAGGGATAAGCCAATTAATACACAGATAGAAACTTCAGAAAGGGTAGAAACCAAGGAATATACCATTGATGACAGTAAGCTAGCCAAAGTCATAACAGGATGTCAGTCACCAAGCATCACACAGAGAGCTGTGACTAAATGGCTGCTGTAATCACAGCTAGAAAGACCTCTCAAAGTCCCTGTCCAGACACACACTAACTTCCTTCCACTTCATCCCCCTTGGGGTCAGTGTAGAATAAACCTTAATAAACATTTTTGCTTCAGTTTCTGTGCTTGGACTGAGCTGGGAAAGGCATGCCATGGTGCAGCTTTGCAAGTCATGAGCATGCTCTGCTGTGGCTTGCTCATGCTGAGAGCACCATGGGACAGAGTGACTGTTAGACCACTTTTTGTGTGGTCCTGGAGGAATGAAATTGAAAGGAGGGCAAAGTTTGGAGCTCTGCTCCAGATTTCACCATTCTTTGCAGGAAATAGAGGGGGGGCACACAGGACATACGTCAGATAAGCTACTTGCTCCCTTATTATTGCTGTTGGGTTTAAAGTCCCTGAAAAGTGGTGCAGCACAGCCAGGCTGAGGCCAATCCGCACACATTATGAGAGGGATGCTTGGGAGACCACAGGCTTTGTAAAATTACAGTGGTGCCTCATGATTTGCTGGGGGTGCAGCCAGAAGCCTATTGTGCTGCTAGCAATGTGTAGCTAGCCTGGGGACTTTGCCCATTAGGAGCATGGAAGAAAGCTGGTATTTAATTGGAGTTTGGTTGTTATACATCTTTATGACTGAAAAATATGGTAATAGTTAGGGATGAGCGAATCGATCCGGACAAACCCGGATTCGTTCCGAATTTCATGGAAAATTCGATTCTGAATGAATCCGAACTTCCCCGCGATTTGATCGATCGAAGTTTTCCTTTAAACTCCATTCATTTCAATGACAGGCATTCTAAGATGGTGGACGCACATGTCCAGACATGTACCCTGGGGCAAAGTATGATGGGACAGTCACATGCAGCCTATCAGCAGCCAGGAAGCTCGGTGACGTCACCGTGCTATATAAAGCCGTGGCCATCTTGCTTGTGCGCATTTCAGACTTGCATTCGTGAGACAGCGGTGGTTGCTGCAGACAGGGACAGACAGTTAGCGATAGGTAGGGAGAGTTACAGATAGGTAGGGAGATTTACAGATAGGTAGGGAGATTTAGAGAGGCAGACAGAGCCAGGGAAAGATAGTGGAAAACCGGAACAATCCAGGGACAGCATAAAAGTGACAGTGACAGGGTGATTTGCCTGATCAGTTTTCAATTCAATTTGATTTCTTTGTGCTGTAAACCGTAATCTGCCTTGCCACTGTGCATGCCATCTATGCAGTGCCTTATGTTACCCTATCTGTTACACACAAGCATTTAAATAACTGGATTAGTGTTAATATTTTTGGGTCTGCTTTAAATACACCAGGCCACTGTGCTTGCCATCTATACAGTGCCTTATGTAACCCTATCTGTTACACACAAGCATTTAAATAACTGGATTAGTGTTAATATTTTTGGGTCTGCTTTAAATACACCAGGCCACTGTGCTTGCCATCTATACAGTGCCTTATGTAACCCTATCTGTTACACACAAGCATTTAAATAACTGGATTAGTGTTAATATTTTTGGGTCTGCTTTAAATACAACAGGCCACTGTGCTTGCCATCTATGCAGTGCCTTGTGTAACCCTATCTGTTACACACAAACATTTAAATAACTGGATTAGTGTTAATATTTTTGGGTCTGCTTTAAATACACCAGGCCACTGTGCTTGTCATCTATGCAGTGCCTTATGTAACCCTATCTGTTACACACAAGCATTTAAATAACTGGATTAGTGTTAATATTTTTGGGTCTGCTTTAAATACACCAGGCCACTGTGCATGCCATCTATGCAGTGCCTTATGTAACCCTATCTGTTACACACAAGCATTTAAATAACTGGATTAGTGTTAATAATTTTGGGTCTGCTTTAAATACACCAGGCCACATGGGCATCCCAAACCTGCACTTAGCAGCCTATCGGTTATACTAAATAAGCGTTGTTCAGCCTCAGCTTTATTAAGTTATTGCATTTTGAATTGTTTTTTGTCTGCTTTAAATACACCAGGCCGCAGGGTATCCCAAACCACCACGTGGCACCCTATCGGTTATACTAAATAAGCGTCTACAACCTCAGCTTTATTAAGATATTGCATTTTGAATTGGTTTTGGTCTGCTTTAAATACACCAGGCCGCAGGGTATCCCAAACCACCACGTTGCACCCTATCTGTTATACTAAATAAGCGTTGTTCAGCATCAGCTTTATTAATCTATTGCATTTTGCATTGGTTTTTGTCCTGCTGTCAATACACCAGGCCGCAGGGTATCCCAAACCACCACGTGGCACCCTATCTGTTATACTTAATAAGTGTCTACAGCCTCAGCTTTATTAAGTTATTGCATTTTGAATTGGTTTTTGTCCTGCTGTCAATACACCAGGCCGCAGGGTATCCCAAACCACCACGTTGCACCTGTTATACTAAATAAGCGTTGTTCAGCATCTCATGCATTTTGAATTGGTTTTTGTCTGCTTTAAATACACCAGGCCGCAGGGTATCCCAAACCACCACGTGGCACCCTATCTGTTATACTAAATAAGCGTCTACAGCCTCAGCTTTATTAAGATATTGCATTTTGAATTGGTTTTGGTCTGCTTTAAATACACCAGGCCGCAGAGTATCCCAAACCACCACGTTGCACCCTATCTGTTATACTAAATAAGCGTTGTTCAGCATCAGCTTTATTAAGCTATTGCTTTTTGCATTGGTTTTTGTCCTGCTGTCAATACACCAGGCCGCAGGGTATCCCAAACCACCACGTTGCACCCTATCTGTTATACTAAATAAGCATTGTTCAGCATCTCATGCATTTTGAATTGGTTTTTGTCTGCTTTAAATACACCAGGCCGCAGGGTATCCCAAACCACCACGTTGCACCCTATCTGTTATACTAAATAAGCGTTGTTCAGCATCAGCTTTATTAAGCTATTGCATTTTGCATTGGTTTTTGTCCTGCTGTCAATACACCAGGCAGCAGGGTTTCCCAAACCACCACGTGGCACCCTATCTGTTATACTAAATAAGTGTCTACAGCCTCAGCTTTATTAAGTTATTGCATTTTGAATTGGTTTTTGTCCTGATGTCAATACACTAGGCCGCAGGGTATCCCAAACCACCACGTTGCACCCTATCTGTTATACTAAATAATCATTGTTCAGCATCAGCTTTATTAAGCTATTGCATTTTGAATTGGTTTTTGTCCTGCTGTCAATTCACCAGGCTGCAGGGTATCCCAAACCACCACGCTGCACCCTATCTGTTATACTAAATAGGCGTTGTTCAGCATCAGCTTTATTAAGCTATTGTATTTTGAATTGGTTTTTGTCCTGCTGTCAATACACCAGGCCGCAGGGTATCCCAAACCACCACGTTGCACCCTATCTGTTATACTAAATTAGTGTCTACAGCCTCAGCTTAATTAAGTTATTGCATTTGGAATTGTTTTTTGTCCTGCTGTCAATACACCAGGCCGCAGGGTATCCCAAACCACCACGTTGCACCCTGTTATACTAAATAAGCGTTGTTCAGCATCAGCTTTATTAAGCTATTGCATTTTGCATTGGTTTTTGTCCTGCTGTCAATACACCAGGCCGCAGGGTATCCCAAACCACCACGTGGCACCCTATCTGTTATACTAAATAAGCGTTGTTCAGCCTCAGCTTTATTAAGCTATTGCATTTTGCATAGGTTTTTGTCCTGCTGTCAATACACCAGGCCGCAGGGTATCCCAAACCACCACGTGGCACCCTATCTGTTATGCTAAATAAGCGTCTACAGCCTCAGCTTTATTAAGTTATTGCATTTTGAATTGGTTTTGGTCTGCTTTGAATACACCAGGCCGCAGGGTATCCCAAACCACCACGTTGCACCCTGTTATACTAAATAAGCGTTGTTCAGCATCAGCTTTATTAAGCTATTGCATTTTGCATTGGTTTTTGTCCTGCTGTCAATACACCAGGCCGCAGGGTATCCCAAACCACCACGTGGCACCCTATCTGTTATACTAAATTAGCGTTGTTCAGCATCAGCTTTATAAAGCTATTGCATTTTGCAATGGTTTTTGTCCTGCTGTCAATACACCAGGCCGCAGGGTATCCCAAACCACCACGTGGCACCCTATCTGTTATACTAAATTAGCGTTGTTCAGCATCAGCTTTATTAAGCTATTGCAGTTTGCATAGGTTTTTGTCCTGCTGGCAATACACCAGGCCGCAGGGTATCCCAAACCACCACGTGGCACCCTATCTGTTATACTTAATAAGCGTCTACAGCCTCAGCTTTATTAAGTTATTGCATTTTGAATTGTTTTGGTCTGCTTTAAATAAACCAGGCCGCAGGGTAACCCAAACCTGCACGTTGCACCCTATCTGTTATACTAAATAAGCGTTGTTCAGCATCAGCTTTATTAAGCTATTGCATTTTGAATTGGTTTTTGTCTGCTTTAAATACACGAGGCCGAAGGGTATCCCAAACCACCACGTGGCACCCTATCTGTTATACTAAATAAGCGTCTACAGCCTCAGCTTTATTAAGTTATTGCATTTTGAATTGGTTGTGGTCTGCTTTAAATACACCAGGCCGCAGGGTATCCCAAACCGCCACGTTGCACCCTATCTGTTATACTAAATTAGTGTCTACAGCCTCAGCTTTATTAAGTTATTGCATTTTGAACTGGTTTTTGTCCTGCTGTCAATACACCAGGCCGCAGGGTATCCCAAACCACCACATTGCACCCTATCTGTTATACTAAATAAGCGTCTACAGTCTCAGCTTTATTAAGCTATTGCATTTTGAATTGTTTTTTTTCCTGCTGTCAATACACCAGGCCGCAGGGTATCCCAAACCACCACGTTGCACCCTATCTGTTATACTAAATAAGCGTTGTTCAGCATCAGCTTTATTAAGCTATTGCATTTTGAATTGGTTTTTGTCCTGCTGCCAAAACACTAGGCTGCAGGGCATCCCAAACCTGCACTTAGCAGCCTATCTGTTATACGAAATACGCCTGTTCATCCTTCTTCAGCTGAATCAAACTATTGCATTTTGAATTGGTTTTTGGTCTGCTGCCAAAACACTAGGCCACAGGGTATCCCCAACCTGCACTTAGCAGCCTATCTGTTATACTAAATACGCTTGTTCATCCTTCCTCAGCTTAATCAAACTATTGCATTTTGAATTGGTTTTTGGTCTGCTGCCAAAACACTAGGCCGCAGGGTATCTCATATTGCCAATTTTCATAGTATCTGGTGCAGAAAAGCAGTTCCTCACTTTATTTAGCTTCTTCTTTTTAAAGTAAACACATTTTTTATCGTACCTATTGCGCATTTCAAATACATAAAAATGTCAGGCAGACAAGTGCAAGGATGTTCAAAGAGGAGTGGCAGAGGCCAAGATTCAGCAGGCAGAGGTCGCAGCAGACTAGGAGCGAGTGGCAGCAGGAGTCAAGGTGAGAGACCTGATCTGCCAGTATCTGCTAGCGGTCGTGTCTCCACCAGTAACGCATCTGCCGTGGTAGATTGGTTAACGCGCCCATCAACATCATCACAAGTTACATCTGAGACCCCCAGTCTAGGGTCGGTAGGTTCCTCTGACACAACCCTGAGTTGGCATGCCCCGAGAGCAGTCCCTGTCCTCCCATTGCCCCTGTCCTACGCCGTTCCCTCCCCCAGCGACGTATCCTATGCTTTGGGTTCAGCTCCACTCTTTAGTGAGGAGGACGATCAGATAGAGGACAGTCAGCAGCTACTGCCCAGCCAAGAAATGGAGGTGGCTTCTTTAGCTAGGCAGACAAATAGTGATGTGGACAGTGTCGTGGGTGTTGCAAGTGTTCCAGCTCCTGCGCCAGACACTGTTGAGGAAACCGAGAACATCAGTGACGTGCAGCCACAACTCGGTGATGATGATGAAGCCGATCGCACTTGGGAGCCGGGTGATGAAGGGGCTTCATCGTCATCATCAGGAGAAGAGTGGCGCAGTGTGCCCCGGAGTCAGCAGCTGAGGCAGCAAGGTGTTAGCAGCATGGTTGGCAGTCAGCATGGGGGCACAATTGTAAAGCCTGGAGCCAAACGGGGCCGGGGCCGGGGTAGAGCACCTGCTGCGCAGCAGGCTACCTTATCGGGAGGTAGTGGAGCAGGGGTTCCTGGAGTTGGCGACAGTAGCAGTGAATCAGTGAGGCCTGTTGGTGGGAAAAGTAGCTACTCGGCAGTGTGGCAGTTTTTCCTGAAGCATCCGCAGGAGGGTAACATGGCCACATGTAACATATGTAGGCAGAAGGTGAAGCGTGGCCAGGGCCCAAATGTTGGCACCACGGCCCTGCGTCAACATATGATGTGGCACCATAAAGCGACCTGGGAGAACTGAGGCTCCGAAGAGGGGGTCCAGCCTGCTTCCTCACCAAGTGGCACGCCGCTCCCAATTTCTGCCAGCCAAGGCTCCAGCACCTCAGCCGAAGGCAGCTGTGCGTCATACCCATCCTCTGTTGCTCCTGCTCCTCCTCCAGTTCATGCATCCCGCCAGCAATCCATCAGCGAAGCCATGTCCAAGAGACAGCAGTATGCGCCCACTCATCCTACGGCGCAGAAGCTGAATGTGCTCCTGTCCAAGTTGCTGGTGCTGCAGTCGCTCCCTTTTCAGGTGGTGGACTCTACACTTTTCAGAGAACTGATGGCTTGTGCCGAGCCCAGGTGGAGAGTCCCAAGCCGTCATTTCTTTGCCAAGAAGGCAGTACCAGCGCTGCACACTTTTGTTGAACAGAAGGTGGGCCAGTCCTTGAGCCTGTCGGTGTGTAGCAAAGTGCATGGCAGCACCGATGTCTGGAGCTGTAACTACGGTCAGGGACAGTACATGTCGTTTACGGCCCACTGGGTGAATGTGGTCCCTTTGAAGCAGCAACTTGGACAGGTCACGCCACTTCGGCCTCCGCGCTCCCTGCCTGTTGGGCCTGTGAAACCGTCCTCCGCCATCTCCTCACCCTCCACTGTAGGCTCAAGTCTCAGTGCCCCTCCAGTCTACCATGTGTGCAGGGCACGGAGGTGTCGCGCTGTGCTTCACATGGTTTGTCTTGGCAAATGGAGTCACACAGGGGAGGGACTGCTTAAATTTATTCATCAGGAAATCCAAACATGGCTTACTCCAAGAAAACTTAAAATGGGAATCATGATTACCGACAATGGGAAGAACATTTTGTCTGCCCTGTGCCAAGGAAGCCTGACCCATGCCCCCTGCATGGCTCACGTCTTCAATCTGGTTGTCAAGCGGTTTCTGAAGTGTTCCCCCCATCTGCAAGACATCCTAACAACTTCAAGGAAACTTTGCGCTTCAGCCACTCATACACTGCCAAACACACCCTTCTTGAGCTACAGCGTCAGAACAGTAGCCCCAAACATAGTCTGATTTGCGATGTTTCCACCCGTTGGAATTCCACCCTTCACATGTTGGAATGATTATATGAACAGAGAAAAGCCATCACGGATTTCCTGATGATCCAAGCGGATAGGGGGACTCCCCTGTGTAACTTCAATGTCAACCAGTGGCAGCTCATATGTGACACCTGCTGTTTGCTCAGGCCTTTTGAGGAAGCCACTTTGTCAGTCGGCAGGATTACGGGATGAACGATGTGATTCCACTGCTTCATGTACTACAGCACATGTTGGAAACCATGGATGGTCAGGGCACTGGAGACATGGCGTCTACATCTTACGGCCACATGAACCCCGTTGGAGCTGAACTGGAGGAGGAGGAGGAGGGGCACAGTGAAGCACAGTTTAGGCTTGGCGAAATGGCTGGTTTATCTAGTCAGCGGACAGGAGAGGAGGAGCAGGAGCAGCCAGAGGAGCTAGAGGGTTTTGAGGAAGGCGAGACAGAGGACCCGGACACACCGTGGCAGTATGCAGTGGAGATGGAGACAGGTAGTCCCTCCGAGTCACTTGCGCAAATGGCAGGAAGCATGCTCACGTGCTTGAGTAGTGACCCCAGAATTGTTTCCATTTGTCGGCGGGATGACTTCTGGCTGTCCACCTTATTGGACCCTTGCTTCCGGCACAAAATTGGGGCCTTTTTTAAACCCGCCGAGAGAGAGGACAAACTGAACTACTACAAAGACATTCTGCGTAGTCAGTTGGCCAATGCCTATCTGCGCCATGGTCCATACTCTCGCAGGTCTGACTCGGGGGGACCTCTGCGCTTACCTTCCACTGCCATGCCTGCTGGGGGGGGGGGGGGTTGGCAGGAGCAGCAGCAGCAGCTCCATCAGCAGCAGCCTCAGTCTTCAGTCGCTAATGAGTAGCTTTCTACACCCGCATAGTGAGGCTACTCATGAGCAGCAGGAAGACCTGGAGCAGGACCTCAACCAGCAGGTCATGTCATACCTTGACATGACCATGCCAACACACCTTGAGGATCCGCTGGACTTCTGGGCAGCCAAACTTGGCTTGTGGCCACAACTAGCAGAGTTTGCCCTGGAAAAGCTGTCCTGCCCGGCAAGTAGCGTGCCATCTGAGCGGGCGTTTAGTGCGGCGGGGGCCATAGTTACGGCGAGTATAACTCGTCTGTCAACTAAAAATGTGGAGAGACTCCCCTTTGTCAAAATGAATCAGGGGTGGATCATCCAGGATTTCCACCCACCAATGGCTGATGCATGCAACTAGATTCAGCATGGTGCCACGTTTTACACTTTCCAAATGGTGCAAAACATATTTATGTCTTTAGACCAATTTTTGGCCTCCTGCTGATGCCAACTTCAGGGTGTGCCTTTCAGCCAATTTTTGGCCTCCTGCTGCTGCTGCTGCTGCCAACTCCAGGGTGTCTTTCAAGCAATGTTTGGGCTCCTGCTTATGCTGCTGCCAACTCCAGGGTGTGCCTTCCAGCTCATGTTTGTGCTCCTGCCAACTTCAGGGTGCCTTCCAGCCAATTTCTGGGTTCCTGCTGCTGCTGCCAACTCCAGGGTGTGTCAGTCAATTTTTGGGCTCCTGCTGCTGCTGCCAACTCCAGGGTGTCTTTCGAGCAATGTTTTTGCTCCTGCTGCTGCTGCTTGCAACTCCAGGGTGTGATTCATCCAATTTTTAGGGGTCTCGGTAGTGATCAGAGCAGGGAGGGTGGCAGGCAGGGAGATCAGAGCCACCCTGCCTGCCACCCTCCCTGCTCCGATCGCTGCTGACAACTGACAGATCGGAGCCCGGGTGCCAGTAACCCGAGGAGCGGGATGACGTCATCAAGTGGGCGGAGTTAGGGGCGGGGCTAGGGGCGGGGCCAGCGCCGGCCAAAGAGGATGGTGATGGCCCGTTTCTGGGCCCTCACAAGCAGCGTGGAAAGAAGACCCGGGGAGAGCCATCACACTGCCAGGTGAGTAAATGTCATGTACTGTTTTTTTTTTTTTTTTCAGATGTCGGCGCCGGCGGGGGGGGGGGCTATTCCGGGCCCCCTCCTGAAGATCAGAGGCCTGGGGGCAGAAATCTAACAGCGGATTCTTGTACAGAATCGCTTACCCTTTCAAATGAGGGGTAAGGTAAGTCTGTATGTTTTTTACTTTTTGTTTTATGGGCCTCTAAAGTCAGCTACGTGACTCTCACGTAGCTGGCACTTAACGGTTGGAGAGGCAGCTACGTGAGAGTCACGTAGCTGGCACTAGAAGGGTTAAAGCAATGTTTGGGCTCCTGCTGCTGCTGCTGCTGCTTGCAGCTCCAGAGTGTGATTCATCCAATTTTTGGGCTCCTGCAGCCAACTCCAGTGTCTCTTTAAAGCAATGTTTGGGCTCCTGCTGCTGCTGCTGCTTGCAACTGCAGGGTGTGATTCATTCAATTTTTGGGCTCCTGCAGCCAACTCCAGTGTCTCTTTAAAGCAATGTTTGGGCTCCTGCTGCTGTTGCTCCTGCTGCTGCTGTTTGCAACTCCAGGGTGTGATTCATCCAATTTTTCGGCTCCTGCAGCCAACTCCAGTGTCTCTTTAAAGCAATGTTTGGGCTCCTGCTGCTGCGGCTCCTGCTGCTGCTTGCAACTCCAGGGTGTGATTCATCCAATGTTTGGGCTCCTGCAGCCAACTCCAGTGTCTCTTTAAAGCAATGTTTGGGTTCCTGCTGCTGCTTGCAACTCCAGGGTATGATTCATCCAATTTTTGGGCTCCTGCAGCCAACTCCAGTGTCTCTTTAAAGCAATGCTTGGGCTCCTGCTGCTGCTGCTTGCAACTCCAGGGTGTGATTCATCCAATTTTTGGGCTCCTGCAGCCAAATCCAGTGTCTCTTTAAAGCAATGTTTGGGCTCCTGCTCCTGCTGCTGCTGCTTGCAACTACAGGGTGTGATTCATCCAATTTTTGGGCTCCTGCTGCCAACTCCAGTATCTCTGTAAAGTAATGTTTGGGCTCCTGCTCCTGCTGCTGCTGCTTGCAACTCCAGGGTGTGATTCATCCAATTTTTGGGCTCCTGCAGCCAAATCCAGTGTCTCTTTAAAGCAATGTTTGGGCTCCTGCTGCTTGCAACTCCAGGGTGTGATTCAGCTAATTTTTGGGCTCCTGCTGCTGCCAGCTCCAGGGTGTGTTTTTCAGGCACTATAGGGGCCCCTCATAGTGATGGCATTGCAACTCTCTGCAATTGTGCTGCTCTGCGATTCTATTAGCGATGCCTTTGATCTGCATGTCCTAATTATTTACAGTATTATTTCACTAACCCAGCACGCATGCGTGTTACAGCAAGGCAGAATGGTTTACAACCCTATTGAGGCTCTAGGAGGCTCAGAAATAGCCGTTTTTAATAGCGATTCGTCGCGAATAAATTCGGGTCGAAGCGATTTTTGTCGGAAAATTCTGCGAATCAGTCGAATCGAATTTTTCAAAAGTTCGCTCATCTCTAGTAATAGTAGTACTGTAACTTCTCCAGGTTGCAATAGTAGCTGTTACAGAGTGAGGAATGTCTTCTACATTTAGGGTGGTTTCAGCAATTGTCATAACTTTCAGGTAGAACAACTTGAACGAACATCATAATTGTTTTTAAGGAAGAATAGATTGCATTTTGTAAAGTTTAGACAATAAAGATCTCAAATCAATATGAGCGGGGAATAGTGAGTAACCAAGTCAAGTCTCAAAAACACTGAATCCACTATTATACAGATCTATATCCTGCGCTATTCATTAAAGAGGAACTTCTGAGGCCCTGGAGTCTAAAAGACTCCTGGGCCATCCGAGTTCCAGTCCTTGGGGCTTCCCGAATTAGGATGCCCCACAGTGTGAAACCCTCCAGATACCCAGCTCACCCTCTTCCAAGCCCTTGTTGCGTCTCTGCTCTGCGGTTCACAGCAAGTGAATTAAGAATATGGGCCGTACTGCTGCACCAGCATGGGAGTAATGTGCTGTGAGAGGGGTAAAGTGAGTTCCTTTTTTTACTTTGATTAGTCTACAGATGTGCTTGCCCTCTGTCCAATATACACAACGCCTCTCCCATTTCTCCCCTCCGTGCTTAGCCTTAAATTAGATAAAATAAAATCGCCTGACTCCCAGTTGCATGGTGGATTCATAGCAGCTGCCACCAGGGAGACTGCCACTGAGATTGTGGATGACTATTAATCATTACTGCACATATTGGCTGACTAAGCAGTCAATCATGTTCAATTGCAGCAGCTTTGCCAGGGAGCGATTTTGGCTTACCGCAAAAGAGGGATGGCTGAGGGTGTGTGGTGGGGGGCAGCACAGAGCAGACTGAACCTCCACTTAAGGGGGGGGGGGTTGTTGTGACCTCTATGCATGATTTCAGCATGTGCCCATATTTTCTGAGAAGTACAATGACCACTTTTTTCCATTTGTTGATTTTTTGTTACATTTTTGTCAGAGGGATAAAGGCGTATTTGTGGATATCTTAAGCATGCCCAGTTTCTTGTCCTTTCATCTGTTTTCTTGCACTCATGCTGGAAAAATGTTTTGCTCTTCATTATGCTGCATTAGAAGAAACTGCTCACATGTGCTGGAGAACTCATAAACACATCATGAATGACAAACCTTAGTTACATGCAGCGATGTCTGAGTGTTTCAGGAGTTACACAAACTGGTAAGTAACACATCTACACATCTGTCAGTGTTTCTGTCTGAGTGTCATTGACTAATTTTTTCCATTGCCTGGAGCTGAAGTTTGGTCACTATCTTGCACTGTGGGTCTTGGTAATGGCCCAATAACCCATCTACTGGCTAATGCCATGCCAGGGCTCTTGCTTTGCATGATGACATCTACTGTGAAAAAAGAGCAATGCTAAAATCCAGAAAACTGAGAATATTCTGGACTACCTTCACCTTATTTATATATATATATATATATATATATATATATATATATATATTCATATATATATTATTGTAAACATTTGCATGTTAATGTATTATATGTTGGTGACTACAGATACAACATAGATATATCAGCATTGAAGGGCCACGTTGGAAACCATTTTTAAAACTCTTTACATAATGCCATGCGACCACAAAAAGATTTTTCTCTTGATGGCAGTGAATGATATATGATGCCTCTAGGATCGTGGACACTGTAAATAACATTGTTTCGCCTCTGAGCATAGCAGCCCTACCCTTAGCAACAGTTGCCTGTTCATAGCAAGTTGTGACTTTAAACAACCAGAGAAATGTAACTTAAATAACTCATAAAGGCAAAATCTAAAACTGAGTGGGACCTGCATGCGCCACTTATACAGAAGAAAGACCATTTACATTAAGTAATAAAATATTTTCTTCTGCAACATGTGGGGGCTGGAATTTTGCTGTGTTCATGATAATGGGATTTCATAAAGCAGTCAGAATTATAAGAGTGATCAAAAAGATTTCCAACTTTATATGGAGTATGCCTTCAGCCAAAGAGGTCTTCTAGCTGAAATAGACTTAGAGGCCGATTCATTAATAGCGCCAGGTAGCGACAGATGAGCGACTGTAGCAGTATTTTCACAGCGCCCGCTAGTAGTCGCTGTGCTTGGCCGTTGTTCGGTTATAGACAGCGACTTAGTCGGTGTGCGGTAATGTTGAATCGCTATTTGACAGGTTCCGCGCTGTATGGGAGCGCATGATAGCGAATGGCCATAGCGAACGGCTCCCACCATATTTATTAACAAATCACTCTCAAAAAATTCTCACGCTGTGAAATGCATGTTTAAACCCCAGAGCGCTGGCGGCGATGGGTTAAAAGTAGTTTTTTAACCCCCAAACAACCATATTTTTTGAAACCAAAAAAAACAAGTTTATAAAAACATTTTGTAATATGAATACATTAATATCAGACCTGTAATATCAATTCTGCACAAATTTTTTTTTAATTTTTTTTTTACCTTAAAAAAAATATCTAACATGGCAGAAGTGGTAACAGAAATTTTCACATAAAAAAAAAAAAAAAATGATTAACAATTAATTATGAATATTTAAAGATTGTTCCATTGAAATGCATTGGAGAGTGCCAGGTAGCGAGAGGTCATACCTGTCGCTGTTCAAGGTCGCTCGCTGGCGCTGTGGGGTGAGGCTGGAATAATGATGAATGATTCACTATCTGGCGCTCTCTCAGTCGCTAAGCAGGATCGGCTTGATAAATGTGTGATTGTGGTGGGGAGCCAGCGTTCTCGTGGCGGGGCCCGTCATTACCGTTCGCTCACCAGTGGCTACCTGGCGCTATCCCTTGTTAAATAAGGGCCATAGATATGATGACTATTTTGACTGCATCCATATCAGAGACTGTATAATAGGTGTTTCAATAACTTGGAACATTTTCTGACTGTTACCCTATAACTTTTGTGACAAAATTAGAGTCCAAAAGATTAGGAGCGACCAATTTTGATTGCCACTTACACGAAAAACTCAAACAAACTACTTCTGGAGAAGAAAAGAATAATAATTATTTTTTATTCCAGATACTAAATAAAAAAGAAAATGATCTTACCAATATGGTAGAGTCCATGATGTCTTCTTCTCTGGTAGATGTCTTCTTCTCTGAAAACCAAACCCCCGTATTGGTTAGAGAGGACACGGTCTAGGGGAGCTGGTAGATGCTAGATAGGTAAATGTGAAGGTATTAGTGTTTGATATTTAAACATCATTACACCTTGGGAATGACAAGTTTGCTGCTGAGCTCACAGAAGTGTAGGTAATCTGGCAGCAGTAGACTGGCACATGTGGCACATTCAGGGATCCTGAATGAAAACTAAAAGTTTCGGAAAAATGTGATGGAACTTGATTTTAGGCTTGAAATATCACCACACTTATAGCTATGTTGCTGTCTATATCATGTCATGTCCCCAAAATTTGAGAATTCCAAATTTGCTGTTACGCTCATAAAATGAAAATCTCTTGGCTGCAACAGGCCGAGCATGTGAAACACACTCCTCCAGAGTGAACTGCTTAATCTGTAAAAGAATCTTAAAGTTGACCAAAACCGTGATTTTTACTATCACTCATCTACACTTGAAATGTATGGAAAGTGGATTTTCCCTTTATATATATGCTAAAATAATACAAGTGTACTAAAGATAGCAGCACAGACAATAAAGTGCAAATACACAGGAGCAAACACAATGTCGCAGAAAAAATGTTACCAGTTGTAACCCAAACGTACTGTAGATCCAGACAGAGAGGGCCATAGGTAGCCAGGAGTCTCACCTGCCACATGTTTTGCAGCTGCTGGCACCTGCTTTCTCAGGACTTGGTTTATGGTTGGGATATATATTATATATATATATATATATATATATATTCTAAAAAATAAAAGATTTTTTAACATTTTTTTATGTTAGTTGTACTGTCTTAGATCAGGGGTAAGGTAAATCAAGTATATATTTTCTAAAGAAGACTAAAACCTGTTTCACCCTCCCCTAGACTATCACCTGTTCCAATGGTATCTCAATTTGGGAAGGATTCCCTGTATACTCACTTCAATTCACAGCACATGCACAGGTCTCTGGCAGCATCCCCCGTTTGCACGCTTGTGGGCAGGAGCGGGAATGTGGCAGGGTGTTGCAGAAAAGTTTGCCACAGCCATGGGGTGGAGATAAATCTACAGGGAAACCAGGACTGTGGGACATACTATATTGGGATGCCCCTAGGAAAATATCTTAATTCCATGATTATAATTTATAATTTCATTAAATATGATATTATATATAATTTCATTTATATGAGTGTTGGTCCCCAGACCCAGTCTTTAGACACACTATGTAAATGTTTTATTTTAAATACTGCTGAGGTAAGTTGTGCCATACTATTAGTATGACTTTTCTTAGTTGATGCATAAATATATATGCACTTGGATAACCATAGTAATTTTAGCTTACCATAATAAATATTTGTACGACACCTCAATGAACTTGTCAGGATACACATGTTAATCAAGTTACCAAAGAAGCATGTAAAATTTTAGATTTAAAAATGGTCAGATTAGTGATAAATTCCTGGACAATGTGGTGTTTTTTTAACTGTTGTACCCAATGACGTTGGCGGGTAGAGATGTAATTTAATATTCTCTAATTTATTTTCTGCTTTACTAAGGTTCTTCATTAATGGATACATACTTCACAGTAGATGGTAACACTAGTGCATATTACATTTCTCTATTCAGGTAAGAGGTTTAAATCCGTTCAAAGTCTAGACACTTGTGTCTTGTGCATTGCTTCTCTAATCTCTGAGCAAAGTATTCTAAGATCAAAATGCCTGACTCACAGACAGATACCTTTCACTGTTACTAGCTAAGTAAATGGTCTGAGAAGTTTTGCTGGGATAAGCTCAGGTTCAGTTCTAATGCATTTTACTAACGCATTTTGAAAATACAAATTCTGTATCTGAATACCATGTGTTCTTTAAAACATTGTGCTAATTTAAAAAAAAAGCCAGAGACCTCCTTTAGCCAATGAAAATATCCTTTAAGGAGGGACCTTAAACTATAGAGAAACATCTGTTTATCATGTTACCCTTTAACAAAATAGTGTATTTTTGGCATGAAATCGGTTCTGTATGGTACTGTACTGTAAAATATAAAATCTCCCCCATTTCCTTGGTAACCCCAGTTACTATAAGACATTATAACCTATACTCACCTGGTCAGTACTGGGCGTCCAATTATCTGCAAATCATTGTAATCATGCTGTTGTATCGGCATCTGCAGTGCTGGACAAGCTGTTGCAGTGATTGGGTGGCTAAGGTGACATTTATGGTCCAAGCAGTGCTAGGGCCTCTGCCACTAGGAATACAGCACATCATTGCCTCTGGCAGGAGAAAGGATTTATTTGGTGGACTAGATGAGTACATCTTTGAATTTATTATAGTAATCAGGGAGGATGTCTTTGGTCAGGGTGGGCGGAGGGGGTCAGAGGGCACCTGAGACCCCAAGTGAAGCGGGGTTGGGGGCAGGGGCACTGGAAGAGGGAGATGAACCCCCCCCCCATTGTAAGCGTCCCCGGGTTCTGGTTGTGGGGTAGACACTGGCTGCTCCCGCTTGCTGTAGCGGGGCCAAGTGGAGAATTTGCTTGTTCTCCCCAGAGCTGGGGAGGGAGCAAGGCATGTGGGGGGTGCTGGAGACAGACAAAATGAGGGAGGTGGAAAGCAGAGAGGAGCTGCAGTTTGGCACAGAAGGGAATAAGCGCCGGAAGAAAGAGGCAGTGGTAGAGGGCAGAGACTACGCTATCGGAATTGCGCTAATAGGAGGAGGAAGAAACGCAACAGAGCTGCCAACCTTAGTCCCTACAGTAGGTCCGGGCAGGGGCAGGAAAGGTCCCGCTTCTGATGCTTGAGCAGCTGTGCCCCTGGGTGGAATCCCCCCCCCCACAGTACCCACAGACTGTCGGGCCCCCTAGGCTACCCTGAACCCCGGCTGGAGAGGGATTCTAAGCTAGTCCCTGTACCTCGACACCTGGTGAGAGAGTTGTTTTTTTTGTCAGGGCCCCAACAACCAGCCCCTGGGAGGAAAGGAGGCCTAATGTCAGCCACGCAGAGGGAACCACCATGAATTCCTGCTTGGCCTCAACCTCAGGTGTTACGGTAGTCTGGAGAAAAGTACCATGGGGCTGCGAGGAAGAACCCCAAGGTGAAAGACTCCCTCTTGGGACTGGACTGATCCTATGTACCCCCGCGCTATACTCCTTGATTATTTGCTTGTGTACCCTGAGGGGTGTGGTGTCTTATATGTACACCCGAAAAGCCTGCGGGTATTATTTACGGTGAAAGGAACCGGACTGTATTGGAATTTAATAAAATTATTCAAGTTTGTAAGTACCTGTGTCTCATTTGGCCCTGGATGAAGGGGCTAGTGTTGGTTAATCACTTTAGTGGTGTGACAGTTTTCTCCAGGATTTGACAATGAATGCGGGGGCCAGAACCTGATGCACCAGCACCTGCAGTGCCAGCACCATGGCAGGTATACCCAGAGCTGATTGCATTCCCCAAAATTTGATAGCAGTAATATGACTCTCTTTGACTCGGCTAAGAGTAAGGGGGTGGTAAGGGCCTATCAGCTGGAAAACAGCTAACAAGTGGAGATGGCCCTGAATGCTCTGGACGTGAACGTGAGGCATATGGTGTATATGTGGCGATGCCGGAGGGAGATACCTTGGAAAAAGTGTTTCAACTGCTGTATGAAATATATAGTGAAACAGCCCCACTGTATACACTGCAGAAAAAGTTTGTGGACCCTCTGCGATAGGCGAGTCCATACCAGAGTATGCCACTGCATTACAGGACTTGCTGGTAGCGATCCAGAAGAAGGAATCTGCGGCCAGCGTGACAATGTCCAATACCAACCACTGGCTTTAAAACCAATTTGTTTTGGTGCTGCGCAGCCTGTTTGTCAAGAACGTCCTACGGGAGAAATTGGAAGGGCGACCAGAGACCGCTTTTTTACAGTTGCGCCCAAAGTAGCGGCCACCTCCAAGGAGCAGTGTTTGTCTGACTGGGGGCGCCGATTTCCCTGCAAGCCCTTATAGGGAACTAGTAGGGGGGTAAAGACATTGGGATTGATACCAGTTTTCAGGTTCATACCGTGGACCAACAGTTCTCTGAAGAAAACTCAGGTACCGTGGCTCATCCTGATGGTCGCTAACCATTTGTCCGTGCCAGTGTTGGGGGTAGCTTGGCTCAAGAGTCAAGAGATGGGGAGTCAAACTCTTCCCACTACGGGAATCATTGTGGTATGACCCAGCCATCCTCCGGATATCCCGATTATCTTGCAGATAACCTAAATCCCAGATTTGGATGCAGAGTGGATTTGAGGGCTGGGGCAACGGTATTGGCACCTCATTCCTCGGCAATCCCCCAATGACCTGCCCTCTGGCCCATATGTCAGGTGTGCCATGCCATACAGGCAAAAATTACTCAGAGCTTCTGTGGGGTGCATGTAGCTCAGGTGCTCTCGACAGGCTGGGACACAAAGGCCCTTGTACGGCTACTTAATCCCTTGGAATGCATTGGTCAGCTACAAATCATCTCTTGGTGTGTGGTTTTCTGCATGGGGAGAAGGGGCGGGTTGATGAACAGTCCCCTGGCAGGCTTAGTACCATGGAGCACCAGGAAGAACGCAATGACCACCAGAGATGCTAACCCCCTGCCACAGATAATGGTTTTGGGCCAGGATCAGTACTATTCATCCTTAGACCTAGCAATTGGCTACTGACAATTTAGCTGGGGTCACCAACGAAAAACGCACTCATTACCCCAATGGGTTTGCATAATTTAATACCCTACCCTTCGGGATAATGAACGTCCCTGTCACGTTTCAAAAGCTTATGGAACTATGTTTAAGCAATTTGAATTTTGATTGTGTCTTTTTTGTGTCATATGTGATATTATAGTAATCTCTGTGACGTTTGAACAACATGTTACATATCTTTGAACCATTTTCACCAGGTTAGCTTAATTCAACCTCAAAAGTATCATCTCCTAAAGATAAAAAATAAGCATCTAGGGTATATCGTGTTCCCAGAGGGGGTGCTACACAACCCTGACAAAGTTCAGGCCATCCTTGGCTGGAAAACAACAAATACCATCACTGAGGTGCAGGCATTCTTGGTTCTTATGGGATATTATCAAAGGTTTATCCATCATTTTGCCCAGAAGTCTAGCCCATTGTTTAATTTACTGAAGGGTCACGGAGTGGTGAAGGGTCAGGTCCCCATTTCCTGGTCTTAGTGGCAACAGAGTCCTTTGAAGATCTCAAGCCCTGCATGGCTTTGGCTCCCATACTAGCCTTAGCTGATTTCAAACATCCGCTCAAGTTCTAAGCCGTAGAGGGAGAAACAGAGGATAATCTCAGTAGGGGTCTGCAAGAAACCAAACGTAACCCAGCCTCCTACAGCTCCTGCTGGCTGGAATTGCTTGCATTAGTTACCGAGAAATGCAACTATTATCTGATGTGCCTACCCTTCATAGTCATAAATGACAACAACCCACGGAGCTACCCACAGACCAGCAGACTCAGGGCCCTGGAGCAGCGTTAGGTGGCCCAATTAGTCACTTTTGATTTCCAGCACATATGGCAGCTAATTGAATCACTGATGTTCTTTCCTGAACCTCTGCCGGACCTCCCATTGGAGACCCTGACCTAGATCTAGACATAGAATTACCCAATTGGGTGGAGTAAGGTAGAAGGCAGGGGGGTCCAATGGATCTGGTCAAGCAAACGACAGTACAAATGTTACAGATGTTTTGTGGCCACACTGTTTGGGGAGACCAACAAGAAACCCTGATCCTGCTTTAGCACTCCTCAGTTCCGCCCTCACAACAGGACAGTTCCCCCCTCAGGGCGAAAGAGACGGTTGGCCCGCAGAAACTTGTAAGTTACTCAGTGGGACAAGTTACATCTCCGGGGGGGGGGGTGGAGTTTGAGTTAATCCAGCAGCTGTGCTCACTCTACGGTATCCAAAGGTCCAGGTCCCCCCCCCCCCCCCCCCCGCCTGTGAGCGATTTAGTTGCACACTTCTCCAGTTGTTAAGGATGTCGGAACAAAAGGAAAAGGAGAACTGGCTGGAAGTCATTCCAGAATTATTGTGGATGTACAACCATATGATTCTCTCCAGCACCAGGGACTATCCCCATCATCTGCTGTCTGGAATGCCAGATTCTGGTCCCCTGACTTGTAGAGAGATTTGGGCTCCTCAGACTTGGGTCTACTGTCACCACTTCTTCTGATAAACAGATACGAGAAGAATGTCAGCTGGTTCTGCCCCCAGAAGTCTTTCCCTACCCCTTCTCCAATCCTCCTCCCATGGGCATCGGGAGTTGGTGCGGGTTAAAGGAGCCCATCGACACTCTAAATTAGGGGGGTCTGTGGGATGATTCCATGTACATAGTCTTAAGCAATATGGGATGAAATAGGCACACATTTAAGAAATTGAGCAGCAGGATGGACAGGGCTCCCCCTGGGGGCTCCATCGCAACTTGCTAAAATCTGTTTGTAGGCCCCAGGATTTGTGTGCCCCTGGGCTTACCCAGTCCTGGGAAGGTGGGGCCATTGCCTGAGTGGGCCCTATCTCGTAAGGAACCGGTAGTCACAGGAGCTCCTTGCAGCTTGGCCTGAACCACACAAAGGACCTCCCTGTTATGGAAATGAGAATTTTCTCTTCCATTTAAACAGAAAGAATTTACTTATGTTGTACCTATTAATGACGGCTAGGTTAAATTTTTGGATTAAGCATTACTGTTTAAGAAACGGTTTTAGGTTAATTTGTGTTCTTTCCCAGCAGGGAGGGGAAGTGTGGCCCCCAGATATCTTGAGCCGCACAGGAACGAGGACCGTTATTCACCTACACGTCATGTTGCTAATGGTGGAGAACCACCCTTATAATGGTGGGATAGAATTTGGAAGGGGAAAAAAATTCTTTGGTAAGATCAGACAGATGAGTCAGAGGGCCCCGGAACCCCATGGGGGGGGGGGGGGTTGGCGTGGTTGACAGGGGGACTGGAGGATGGAGAAGACCCGCCATTGTGAGAGTCTGGAACACTGGTCGCTGGGAAGACACTGGCCACTCCCAATGGCCAGGTAGCGGGGATGGCCAGTTGGAGAATTAGCTTGGTCTGCTGGGGCTGGGGAGGGAGCGAGGTAGGTGGGCAGTGCTGGAGGCATGGACAAGGGAGATGGGCAGGGGCAGTTTGAAATAGGAAAGGAGATGGGGGGTTGCAGTGTGGTGCAGAAGGGAATAAGCGCCAGAAGAGGGAGGCAGTGGTCCGCGGTCGAGCTAACTCCGGCGAAAACAAGCTGAGAGGGGGAGGAAGTAATGCAACAGACCTACCAACCTGGTTAATAACACCTAAGATTGTGTAAGCAGCTGTAAAAACTTGAAGGGATTGTCAAGACAAAAATATAAAACAGACACTACTTACATTTTGTGCAGTGCAGCTCCACCACTCAGACCCGCTGGTCTACCGAGATTGGAGATTGTGCGCCCTGTCGGTCCTCTCCAGTGCAAGATGGCAGCCATAGACATGTCTGGCTTACGCCCCGCAGCATGCTCACTCCATTCATTATGATGGAGGGAGCAGCAGCGAGACAGGGTCATACAAAAAAATACCCTCATTGCAATAACTGGAGTGACTGTACGGCGAAGTTACACCCGACAAGTCCATGGCCTCCATATTGGCCCGTAGCGGATCAACGAAGCAGGCAGTGGAGCTGCAGTGGACAAAAGGTGATTAGCAACAGCTTTTATTTTTGAATGAACAATCCCTTTAAATTTTATTTGAAATTTACTTAGAAATTTGTCACTTTACTTTAGTGAATGTTTTAGGTACAAATCATATTCTACCTTGATTAATTTGCTAAATCACACCTCTTTTAAATCGTGCCTTATTTCGAAATAAAACAAGAAATAGTCTGTATTTTCATTATATATTTTAAGGCAAGTTTACTGAAACAATGCCCAAGTCTTTTTTCTTAGCTAATTTTCTTAGCAACAATGGGGCTGATCTAGGTACACTGCATAAAGTAAAACAGTTGTCAATGGCAACTGATCTTTTCCCACATGGTACAATGGTTGCTATGGCTTACACCTCCATCTTTTCACAAGCCTTTTTGTTTTATAGCAATGAGAAATCAGTCACGGTACATGGAAATAATGACTTAAGCAAAAGCAATGTTATTGTACACTTGTCAGCAGGAATCTGACTCTCATCCAAATGCCCGGGCTAACGTAAACAATGTTCCCATAGGTAAGCTTACCAGAAGCAAAAGTTTTGCATTGTATCTTTTAAGGTGTCCGTTAAGCAATAAACTGTAATTTGTAAAGCATGTCTAATCTTCCCTTGGAACAGTTTAGCATGATAATGTGAGTTAGTGTGAGGAGCTGACAGTTTGACAAAGTGGTTTTAGTTGATGAGCTGTCTAATTGTATAGAGCAAGCAATTGTTTAATCCATACGCTTAGAGGTGATTGAGTGCAATATGCTTTTACTAACTACAGACATAGATTAGTGTCCTTCTTGGCACACTGTGAGAGGACACCTGTATGACAAATTAGTGGAAATAATTTTTTTAAAGGAGGAAAAATAAAGAGCATTATTCCGTAAAATGAATCTTGAAATAGTACTGATAGATTTCCTTAAATCCCATCTGAATAAATAATTCAGTTGCCAAATTGATATTTTTTTAATGTGCAGATTTTTGGAATTGGAACGGTACTAACTTGAAAAAGATTTTTCTTCTCATACTTCACTACATTGGGTGTCATGCTAATTATTTGGTAAAGCAAGTTTACCTTTGGGTGTGACTAAAACTTAAATCTGAGTGAGCGTTTTTTTTTACATTTACACATAAAAAACGTTTTTTGTTCTAATTCTTGCACCTGTGGTGGGGCATTTTTCCAGCTGTGATTGCTCATTGTTTCCAGTGATGTAAATATATTATCAGAAGTTTGGAAACAACTGCATATAGGCTATGCAGAAATATGTAGTGAAATAATAAACCTTCCCCCATAGGTTGCTTTTGTTTTCAAAATTTCAAAAAGATTATCTTTTTCTCCAGATAAAGGTCCTCACAGCAAGGTGGGCAGTGGTGGAATCCTCCCTCTGCATTGAGCAATACTACTGGAGGAGCATCAGGTTGGTTGGCATAGCAGTAGCACACAGAGCATAAGCCACAGGGAAATGCCAAGCTGGGCAGTGTCAAAGCAGCTGCAGCCAGGGAATTCACTCGCTGCTGGGACCAGATAAGGTTTTTTTTTTAACGGCCAAAACATAATTAGCTTTGGTGGGGGGCAGAACTGGATTTTTAGTAAACACCATTAAAGTTTTTTTAAGGACTGACCTGAAGAAGGGCTTGTCTCGAAAGCTTGTTAACAGAAACAATCACACTTCTGGAATAAAATCAGGGTCTAGAGCCCCTGATTAGCATCTACTACCTGGTATATGTTACTTTGTTCTTTAAGTTAATCATGAATTGTTATTGTTGCTGCATACCAGCCCCTATGCCCTTCAGTACAGGGTTGGTGCTCTTCATAAGGACCCATGCCAATGGCCACTGGCCTCCTCTACAACCTCTGTTGTACAGAAGTCTCTGTCCAAGTCTAAGCCCTCTTTCTTTTTTAGATTTCATTTAAAGTAAACCTGAGCTCTGCAGGACTCAAGATGATTGATACATGCGTGCTCCATCAGTTCTTATTAGCTGCTAATTTATTTAAACCAGACCAACTCCCTTACAAAAAACAGTGCTCATATGCTCATATACATCCAGACTGCTGCACATAAAAATTCATTAACTTTTTTGTAACTCCTTTTGTGGCTGATTTTCCCTCCTCAATGGTGTACTATGGAGCTGCCAGTGGCCTGCAAAGAGGAAGTGCTGCTGAGTTTCCGGCCTCTGTGTAATGTAGGTTATGTCAATTAACTCCAGGCAGCAGAACAGCTGGGAAAGGAAGCCATCAAGTTCTCAAAGATGGCCCCGACTAGGTGAAAATTGGTGAAGCAACGTTTCAGTTTTGAGTGGGTGTAGGAGCAAATGTAAGTTCTGAAAATGATTCAGTATCATGCATGTACATGGGGCAAGGGAGTTATTGTTTTGAACTGTGTCAGATTGTTGGTTCGGTTCAAAATCTGACACCAAGATAGTTGGAGGCTTCAGTTTATGGGGCAGCAGATATGCCCCTTTTGGAATCAATAGGCTGGTCTGAATAGATGGAGAAGCCAGGAAACCTATGCAAATATAGGGGAGAGGGGTCTCATTTAATCAACAAAAACAGAAATATTAACTGTGCAATAGGTGGTTAATGTATATCTTTAAGGGACAGAGAAGGTTTAAACAAACTAGAAAAATGTAGCATCCAACCCCAGTGGAGATAGCAACAACACCCTAGAGGGTTTTTTATGTTGTGGGGAAGCGCTAGAGTACATAAACAGAGCAGCAGCTGGATTTGAGGGGCTAGCTCAAATAGTAAAAACAAAGGTTAAAGAAAGTTGACAAAGTAGATGGAAAAAACTTTGAACTTCAGTCGCGCTGCAATGAATAAATGTTTCTTAATTGTCATAGAGGATTCTAACCACAAATATATGTATTAGGGTGATCTCTAGGAGTCCTCTAAATTTAAATTATTAGCTGTATCGGCAGATGAATCTGTCTTAGCAGCCCTGATAGGATCAGAAACAATAGAGTATCCTCATATATATGATAAATATTGCTGAGGACGTCAAAGGACGAAACGCGTGTTGTTCTACAGAAACACCAGGAAACGTGGATGTGGTGGAGACTCTCTCCCTCCTCTCAAAGACTGGAAACAAATTGGACATTTAACCGCAACAGCTACGGCAACTAACTACTTCGTCTACCTTCTTGGTTGCTTTTATTTTTGTTTTTATTTTGTTATCATATTAAAAGAGTTTACATACTGAAAGAGTATAACCTCCTGACTTCATCGGGATACACGGCGAGCAGCGCGCACACCCGATAACAAGCTTCAGGTCCATCTTCAGAAGTGGTTAACTCTCAAGGGCCCAGGTCAGGTTTTTTAACCCCCGGGCCACGGCTGTAAGTGCCCCATTCTTTTTAATCTTTGGCAACTTACACTAGACCTAGGAATGCAATATTGATCATATATATAAAAGGATACTCTCTATTGTTTCTGATCCTATCAGGGCTGCTAAGACATATTAATCTGCCAATACAGCCAATAATTGAAATTTAGAGGACTCCTAGAGATCACCCTAATATTACATATATTTGTGGTTAGAATCCTCTATGACAATTAAGAAACATTTATTCATTGCAGCGCGACTGAAGTTCAAAGTTTTTTCCATCTACTTTGTCAACTTTCTTTAACCCTAGATGGTTTGTATATGGTTAAAGCGAACCAACAGCCTGGCACAGTTGGAAGTGAAAACTTCCCAAAACTCCCTTGCCCCATCTGCATGCATGATACTGAATCATTGTCAGCACTTACATTTGCTCCTGCATATACTCAAAGCTGAAACCCAACCCCACTGATTTTTCCTGGTCACGACCATCTTGCAGGACCCGGGATGCTTTCTTTCCATTTGCTGTAGCCTGGGTTTACATGACATAACCCACAATGCAAACCAGCAGGAAACCCAGCAGTACTTCCTCTTTGCAGCCTACATGCAGCTCCATGCCATTAAAGGGGGGAGGGGCACCACATCAGGAGTTACTAAAGGTAAATTAATTTTTATGTGCAGCAATCTGAATTTCCCTCGGAAGGGGTGCATAGGGACACTGTTTCTTCTAAGTGTGTTTATTTTAAGAATAATTTGGCGACGCTGAATATGGCAAAACCACAAAGAAAATTATTACTTAGACCTATGTTGGGCTAACATCTAAACTGCCATGTTGGCAGCCCTGAAATGAGACAATGCTTCTGTAATGCCCAGCTTATCCCCACCATAAGTTCAGGTGCCAACCTCCAATCTAACACCACTGCCTTCACCTATAGACAAGCCCCCATTTGCCAGGAGACATTATACGCCTGCCCGAACACAGTTGCCCCCAGGACTTAAGGGCGCAAAGGATGGCATCTGAGGCCGCAAAGGCTGATGTACAGCAGGGCAAAACTAACTGTATACAGGGGAAGTCAGAGATAGCTGGGTCTGCAACAGATTATCAGTCCTACCAGTGTCTTGACAAAAGGAGAAAACAAAGCCGAAGTCCAGGGAAAGCCAAAGGTCAAAGCCGTAAATCAGAGGGTCACAGTATCCAAAGGGTCAGGCAAAAACGTAGTCGAGATGCAAACGAATCTGGACAGCAGGAAGTAAACTAACAGCATAACATACCAAGTTAGATGCTATCATAGGCAGTGTGTGCTGAGGCCTGGACAGCTTTATGTGGCTGCTGACCAATGGGAGGTTGGAAGGCCGGGGCTGCACAGCAGTTGCTTAATTGACACTCTACTCCCAGTGATCCAGACAGAACCTCTGAGTTAACCCTTTAGCTGACCACAGCGAGCTGCAATACGCCGCTGCAAGGCATATGAGGAACGGGCCCCTAGACATGTTACTCTGTGTTTCCGCAATCATGTTTTAATACTCTGACGAGTGCGGACAGGTAAACGCTTGGCTCTAACAGCTTCAAATCTCTGTAAGGAAAGTTCAGGTAAGTAAAAGGGTTACAAAAAATTATTCCCTCTGTTGGGCCATTACACAGTTAGTTATAGTAGGTAAAATTACTATTTATCTATTGTAACAAAAACAATGTAAACCAATTTGAAGATCTTTAAATCTGGCGGACTCTATAACCTATAGGTATTTTGTATGTGAAGGAATGGTTTGAGGATTTGACCCAGGTCAGATGGATTTTTTGCAAGCAGATTGTAACTGTTTATCTTGATGCCTGTTTAGATGGGTGAAATAATCCACTTAATCCCTATGATGAACTATCAAAGGAATCCTTTGGACCTCTTATAAGGTCACTTTTTAAGTTTAATGGACCATTAAACTCTCACAGCAGACCATGCATTTACTTTTCAATAGTGGGGATTTATTTAGTAGCAATATAATTTGGTTCAAACTAGATTAGCTAATTAAATATATTTTACAAAGCTGCATTAGACTGTAAGGAATGCATTTTGCAATGTTAGCAATTAGTAATTAATACCAAGACCATATTGTAATGTGACCCCATCATGAAAGTTACAGAGCTGCCCGCGGAGGTGATATCAGTTCAATTAAATTCAGTTTTCTCAGATTTTTAGGCAACCTTTTTAATTGGGTTGACACTAATCTTTTCCCACCAGTAACCCCCACTCACTAAAAATATATGTTCTTTGGCTCTAAACCCTCCCTCCTTTTTTCAACAACCTTTAAGAAGCTAGCAGCAGAGGAGGTGACCAATTGCCAAAGCATGTGTGCCCAGCACTCTAGCTGGTCAGAGGTTCAACAATAAATTCCTTTAACACTATTTACACTTTCATGCTAAAACATTCATTTACACATAAAATCATCATAAGATGCATTAGTTACATAATTACATAGTTAATACGGTTGAAATAAGACATATGTCCAACCAAGGGTGTTGGGGTAGGGGAAGTTATTTTTAATTTAATTTAATTTTTTCTTTACTGATAACAGCTAATAGTAACTGTTAATGTTATTTTCTTCTAAATAAGCATCTAATTCTTTTTTGAAGCTGTCAGCGGTTGATGCTGTAACAAGCTTCTATGGGAGGCTATTCTACAGATTTATAATTCTTATGGTAAAGAATGATTGTTGCCTCTGAAGACTGAATTTCTTTTTTTCCAGTCAGAGGGAATGCCCCCTTGCCTTTAGATAGGATTCTACCTGAAATAGTGTTTACCCATATTTTTTGTATTGGCCATTTTTACATTTATACAAGTTAATCATGTCCCCCCTCAGTCGTCTCCTCTCAAGACTAAACAGATTTAATTGTAATCTTTCCTCATAACTAAGATCTTTCATTCCTCTTATTAGTTTGGTGGCTCTCCTCTGCACCCTTTCCATAGTCAAAGCGTCCTTTCTATGAAAGGGTGCCCAGAACTGGACGGCATATTCCAGGTGAGGGCGCACCAAAATTACATCCCTATCCCATGATTCCGAGCCTCTATTGATGCATGATAATATCTTGGTGGCCTTGGAAGCAGCTGCTTGGCATTGCATGCTAATTTTTAACCTGTGGTCTACCAGTACCCCCAGATCCTTCTCATCAAGTGATTCTCCCAGTTTTACTCCCAGAGGATATATGTGGTCTTCAGGTTGTTAGACCCCAAGTGCATGACATTACATTTCTCCACATTGAACTTCATTTGCCAAGTGGATGCCCAGACACTCAAAGTGTCCAAGTCAGCCTGAAGCTTGTGAACATCTTCCATAGACTGCACTGTGCTACATATCTTTGTGTCATCTGCAAAAATAGAGACAGTGCTTCTAATCCTATCTTCTATGTCGTTTATAAACAAGTTGAATAAAAGTGGGCCCAGCACTGAACCCTGGGGTACGCCACTTACAACCAGTAACCTTTCAGAGTAGGTATCATTACCACAACTCTCTGCACACAATCCTTTAGCCAGTTTTCAATCCAGTTATAAGCTGTATTTTCTAATCCTGAAGATCTCAATCTCCCTAATAAGCATCTATGGGGGACAGTGTCAAATGCTTTTGCAAAATCCAGAAAAACTATGTCTACAGCCGCTCTGTCCAGGCTTCTACTCACATCTTCATAGCAGCCAATCAGGTTAGTCTGGCAGTTTCTGTCCTTAGTAAAACCGTGCTGGTTGACACTTATAATATCATGGATAGTTACATATTCGTGTATGTAGTCCCTTAACAGCCCCTCAAGCAATTTTCCCACAATGGATGTTGAACTTATCGGTCTGTAATTGCCCGGAGAAGACCTAGAGCCCTTTTTAAAAATGGGCACCACATTTGCCCTGCGCCAATCTCTTGGCAATATACCAGCATTGCTTAAGAGGAGATTATTTTAAATACATTTTATAAATTAAATCATCGCTGATGTGTTTCGCCTCCTCTTTGGCAGGAGCTGTAAAACATATAAAAAAAATCATATATACCTAAAAGCAAAACGTTGTCACTTTTCTTATTATTCTATTATTATAGAATATGGTATTTGATGTAATGTTTCCTTGAGTGATGAATTTAGATAGATTTTACAAAGACTGCCTCTCTAGAGTTTGCTTCCTTTACATGATACTAGAGAAAGTAATGCGGGCAATGAAGACTTGCTTTTATAACACACCTACTTGCTAATACATTATTGTCCATTTTTTTGCAAATGTAAGTGTATAGTACACTTACATTAAATGTTGCATACCTTGACATACTACTATTTGCTAATTGATCCCTTATCAAATGCTGATTTATGAATCTTTTTTTGGAATAAAGGCCCCTATAATAAACTTAAAATGAAAGATATATACTTTAAGTCTATGATTATTTAAGTATCCTCAATTAAAAAACAATGGACCTGCCAGGGCATCTGTGCCCTCCCATAAAACAAATATAAAACTGCAGGTTTTCAAATAAAGCAGTAGTTTTATTTCAGCATCAAAAGCATTGCCCGATTTGGTTTCCTTCTGCTCCATTCTAGCAGGTGAATCAAAGAAAACTCAAACAAGGTTGGTAATGAGTTCCATGCTAGCCTCTATGGACTTAGACCTTTCCAGATTCCATATTCTACTTTAAAATGAACGTTACACTTGTGTGTGTGGTTAGAATTTAAGGCCTCAATGTGTATGTAGCCTTGAAAGATATATTCTTACAGGTAACCACCTCATAAAATAGTTTTCTAAAGACATATATCAAAAGAGTCTTTGAAAATCAGTAGGAGGGCCCACATGTGCTAGTCATCTGCTGCTAATAGGCTTTTATGTGAACTGCGTAGTTATACGCATTACCAGGAGAAGGCTGAAGATTTATACTCTGCAGGTAGTGCGCCTGATTCTCACAAGTACCTGTTTGGAAGGGGCGATTATTAGTTTGACATCAGGGTATGCTTTAAATGAAATGTTGAAAGCAATACACCTAGATGGCAATAATCACCCTAAGGTTTTTTTCCTTCAAAGTCCCAGAAACATTAATAATAGTAACGTGCAAGGGTGTATGAAGTTTTTCATGAAGTGACGAAATTCTGCACACTTTAACTCTCTTTTGCGCTTTATCATTTTCAAGTTTAAAAAGGGTGCAGAGTTTTAAAGGTTTGTTGGTAGACCCACATAGAATGAATTCTTTAAATTTGAAAAGCAATGTAAAGGTGTGAACAAAGAATGAATGTTACAAAATAATATAGAATTTGTAGGAAGTGAAGCAAATTGTGCCCTATTTTTTCAAAGCCATCACACTCCAAGGTTTTATTTAATTTACAAACTTCTGGACCTTACCTGGAGAACCTCTTCCCTCAGTTGCTGCAATCAAGTGTATACACACGTGGAGGCTGATTTATTATTAGCGTATCGCCATGTGAGCGTCTGTATAGCGACGTTGCAAGTGGGTGTCGGGCGTTGTGACCTAGCGTAGTATCCTGGCCAGCATTGATGAATGTGATGAAAGTCTGTTTCTGAACACATATACACCAGTAACAAAGCGAAAACACATGGAGTGACATTGTTTTCACATAGTGTGACAATGACACTTTAGTGCCAGACCTGCACAATTTTGCATAAAAATATAAACACAAAAAAAATATATAAAAGTGTTTGTGTTTGCAGGCCAGGAGAGGTCACACAATGATTTGAGCAAAAAAAATATACATTTTAATTGCCCAACACGCTATTTAAACACAACCAATTGAAACCCCATTGAAATGTATGGCAGAGCAACACTAAGCGAAAGGTAATACATGGCGCTCCTGAACCTAGAGCACTGGCACTATACACTGAGCTGCCTCTAGTAATACATGTGATGCTACATGGCGCTGTTAGAGGCGCTCACCAGATCCGCTTTCTTAAATGTGGTTTAACATACAGCGCCCAGCGTTCACCAGACGCTACCTGCTGCTACGTAGCATTACCTGGCGCTAGCCTTTCTTAAATAACCCTCCCTTAAATAATAGGAAAGTGGGATTGACCAGGGCAGCAGCTCTTTTTAAAAGAAGACCAACAATGACAGTGGTTGATGATGAAGATGGTGCTAAGTCACCTTCACATGGATCAGAAATTGTAGCTTTGACTTTATGTTTAGTATAAGAGGGACGCTGTGTCATTTGCTCTGCTTTACATATAGTACAGTCTCTCTTTATTAGTCCCTGTTTGTCTCAGGCCCTGTCTCCAGCACATTGATCAGTGCAGTGTATGTATTGGGTAAGCTGTACAACAACATGGCTGTGGCTTGACTGTCTGTCTGATATTCTCACCAACTGAGTTGTGCAATCACATCCAGCATGGCATTCATATGCTCCTGCATGCACTGCTCTCTGCTGAACCTCAGCAGAAACAACTTGCTGTTTAAACTGGAACTCTCATGCAGCGTTTTCAGTACATCTCACATGCCTTTTGCTGTATCAGGAATGAGCTGATCATCTTCTTCTAGTAAGCTTATGGTGGCCAGTGATTTTTCCTGTCCCAGTCCTGATTATTGTCCTGTGGCCTCTTTGTAGTGATAACCTCCCGCAAGTCATCTCTGGGTAATATCATTTCCACTTTAAACTTCCATAGATGATAACTGTCATTGTTCAGCTTGGCCACTGAGAGTTTAATCTCTGAGCTGCTGGCCACTCTCCCTCCTTTATATATAAGATCTTGTACTTGTATACTGGGGATGTCTCTGTGGAAGCTTCTTTAGGTCAATCTCTGCATTGGCTGTGCTGTCTCCTATCTACCTACCTGCCTACTGACCCACCTACCTGCCCACTTACCTAACCTACTTAGGTACCTGCCCACTCACCTACCTAACTAGGCCCTGGAGCAGCAGTAAAAGCCAACAGCTCTAGAGCAAAGGCGGAATTGTTGGACCCTGGAGCAGAGGCACAGTCACCCACCCACCTAACTGCCTGCCCACTCACCCATCTACCTACTTACCTACCCACCCACCTACCGCCCTTGCCACCTACATACTCTCTCACCTATCTACCTGACTTCTTGTCTACCTAACCAACCTACCTCCCAACTTCCTACCTACTCACCTACCTACCCAACTAACTACCCACCTAACTACATTTCTACCCAAACACTACATACATGCCCAGTCTCTTACATACCTACCCACTTGCCTATCTTTCTGCATGCTAATTCACCTACCGACCCATCAATCTACCTGCCTACCCACACCTCTGCATGCCTAATCTACACAAACAGCATGCACAGCACAAGACTCTCATGTTGTTCAACTGCCCCAAAGGAAAAAACAAGGACTAAATCTCTCACTGGATAGCCCAATGTCCAATGACACTGTTGTGCTCTTGGAGACGTTGTGGAGCATCACATGAACTATGGCACACCTGTCTCATGACACCGCTGTGATATTGGAGATGATGCGGTGCGTCACAGGAACAAAGGCACGCTTCCCTCCATTGCAGTTAATGAAGAGGGACGTGTCATAGTTCAATAGCAAAGCGGTGTCATGAGAAGCTGCGGCGGAGGAGAAAGGAGTGGCGCGTGGTATGGCTCTGACATCGGGCTATCCGGTAAGTTTGAAAGCACTGATAGCAGTGATAGCAGTGATGCGGAGGAAAGAAAGGTGAGTATAGCGTTTTTTTATTTTGTGACTTTAAAGGAAAATACTGTATTTGGGGCCTCCACCAGATTTGTGCCCAGGGACCTTCACCACACTTAACCCAGCCCTGCTAGTATACCCATTCTGAATGAAAAAAAGCCCTCAATACATACTGTTTTTTCTAATACAAAATACAGATATTGACAAGGTCTGTAGGTACGCTGAGATACAGAGCTGATATTAGCCATATTAGCCTGCTATACACCCCACCACTTTCCTCTGTATGTATGATTCTCAGCAGTGCATTGGCCCGTGCTGGTGCGAGTAATAGAAGGCCAACATCACACAGCACAAACTCAAATTGCCACCTTTCTAGTTGGACATAATGTACAAATTATCCTTAGTTGAACAAGAACCTCTCTTTTTCTCTGTGGCATATAATTTTCAAAATAATTTTTGCCTTACAATAAACACTTCTCAAAAAACATTGTTTTGCCTTTCAAAAACAGTTCTTTTCATTTGCCATCCAACCACATTTCCAATCGGATCTATTGAGGATTCATCATTGTATAACTCCTAAATACCTGAAGGTGTATAGGCGCATCATTCTGTTTCAGTTATAGAGAGCTGTGGTTGGCTGCACTTTAATCCAGGTAGGGGATTTTAGATAAAATTAGTACAATATTGTGCTCGAGATATGTGTATATAAACAACATAAGGAGATGGTGCACAAGAGAGGAAGAGGGTAGAGGTACAAGGCCCACAACTTTGTTTAAAAATAGACTGACCAAGACATTTGATGGATAGGGAGGCCAAGACCTCTTCCCTTGTGTTCAGTCATATGCCATCCTTGTACTCCCAGAGAGCTCAGCAGGGAACCTGCAGTAAAATTTTCAAAGACACAAAGATGTCATCTACAGGACCACAAAATCAACTTAATTGCAAACAGATCTCCTACACATTTCTCTCAGGGGTGATGGTGTGATGTTGTGTGACCCAGATTGTCCATGTATTCTTGAACAGAAACGTAATGTCTAGGTTCTGGAAGAATGACAGAGCCATCCACACAGATGGTAGGTACATCTTACTTTGTAAAATGACTCAGGCCTGTGACTCCTCATGCCATAAAAGTAATGATGGAAAAGCACATCTACTTCTTAATTGCCCAGTTTTCTTCCACATAATTTAGCCTTTCTCTTACTTGCACTATTTTTACTATGTTTCGATAAGCCTGTTGCAAAAATGTCAAATCAGCTAGGTTTATAGCAAATGTATGCCCTTAAAAGCCATGTTTTTGATAAAACTTTGCAGTTAGTGATAAGCTAAACAGTCCTAAATTCACTAAGATGTTGTTAAGAAGAATAGTTTCCACTATTCGGTACCTTTGCATGCTGAATGCCATTAAACCGGACCAACGCCCTTTATTACTTTAATGGGTGTTGGTCTCTCTCTCTGCTGATAGGAAGAACCTCGGGGGGGGGCGGCATCTAGAATGCTGGAGCCCCCTCGCACTTAACTGCACAGATCACTCGCACTCGTAATACTCACCTTCATTACGAGCCATGGCCGGGAAAGGAGTCCCGCGAATGGCTGCCGGTGCGAGGGGGCTCCAGCGTTCCAGCAGTTAGGTGCGAGGCGGCTCTAGCATTCTGGATGCCCCCCCCCCCCGAGGTTCTTCCTATCAGCAGAGAGAGGGACCAACACCCGTCTTTTAAACTATTATAGGGAGCCTTGGTACCCCTTACCAGTTCACAAGAAGGGTCACAGTAAATGTGAAACACAACTCCACACCCTCATTTAAAAAAAACATAATTTTCATAAAAAGATAAAAACTATGTTTAGCTTAATTCACTCACAACCAGTGTCTACCTCGTGGAACAGCCTGTTGCTTGAACACTTATCCCTGTCCAGTGGCTTACTTATCCCCCGGTGCTTTTGGGGTTGATTGGTCCGGTGTTTCCACCTCAGGACACTGGGCCCCCACTTTTATATCAGGAGTCCCAACACAGGAATTATGTTATTGCTTTGGGAAGATGCTTTTATACCTCGGAGGCTCAGCTTTTTCGGCTTTTTCGTTTCCCTAGCATCACAATGATTCAAAGTGATTTAATAGATGAATCATTACCTACATTTTTCCATTTAATTTACAGACTTCATATCAGGCTGGATCTCTCTTAGCAGATTGGTCAGGTACATTTACCAAGAAACAGTAGGTGATAGTTTATAATTTAGACCATTCTATCTGCCCAGGATGAAATACAGATGACCTGCAAGTTGGGGTTTGATACAGATGAGCTAGTGTGGCTCTGGGGACAGTATAAATAAGGGATAGGTCACAGTCACAGTGTAGGCCCCCTATCATGGATAGGTGGCAGGATGCTGTACCCATTAGATGAATCAGGGTCAGAATGTGTTACATGTGACCATGGCAAACAGTTTTACGGACCCCACAAAGAAAAAAGCCAAGCCCAAACCTCAATGGTAGCGCCACCCATGTCGCTGCCTGAAATGTTTGCAGGATGCTGAGAGGGGTGGCAGAACTGCCCTGCGTCCTGTGCAGTGCATTAGTTCCACCCTGTGTTCTGCATAGTGCAGAGGGGGAACAATAAACAGCTAAGCTTGACACTGCCCGGGGGACCGTGGGGTGGCCTCTACATGGTCGGGTAAGGAGCATTTTCTGGGAGCTCCTGCATGTCTGTGATTTGCCTTAGCACCCTTGGGCTAGTGAGGCACCCTAAGCCCAAACCAAACAGCCATGGGGTCTTCTAGGAAGAAGAGGATTGCGAAACCCACCTGTCCGGAGTCTTCAGTGAAGACCCAGTGCTTCTTTAAGACTAGGGTAAGCAGCGACAGGCAAAATGGTGCTGGCCAAGGAGGATGAGCAGCCCCTGGTGAGGTGGACACATCGGTGGCTGGGCCAAGAAAGCACTAACAGGTACAGAGTGGAGGCTGCGCTGGAGAGGACATCATCCCCTCCCCTCCAGGAAATACACAGCAGGTGGCGGCAGTGGTGGACTGGGGATCTGGAGGTGCCAGCGGACTCCCTGCCTCCCAGTGCACATGACAAAAGTGCAGGTAGGCCGATGACAGCTGTGTAAGATGCTCACATCCCCTTTTGGCTGTGCTCAAGGATGCAAGTGATGCCGTGCGCAGCCTATGTGTGCGGCTTGGGATTCCATTCAGCTTCTTCAACCGCACATTGGAGAAACTGATTGGACGAGCCCTTGCGCACCTTTGGACTAAGGAGAGGCGCGTATAGTCATTGTACAGTGGGGTACCCCAAGCCAGGTTGGCCCAGAGGGATGGATAGTGAAAAAAGGACAAAAAAGAGTCACGGGGGAGGGGGCATAGATTAAAGGGCAAAAAGGGAGTCACTGGGGGATGGGGCAATGAAATAAAAAATGGCAAAATGAGAGTTGGGGGCATAAGGTAAATAAAAAGGCAAAAAGGGAGTCAGGGGGTGGGGGTATGAGAAAGATAAAAAGGAATTCAACTAAGAGTACAACAATTTTCTTATTACTATGATACGTACCAGCATAGTCCAGGGTGCTTCAGTCAGCCATAATGCCTTTATCAGCACAGGAGTACTGAAGTAGATAGCAGCAAAACACTATGGTGAATAAGGGCAGGTAAGCATCAACCTAAAGTGCATTCTTATTTGAATAAAAGCATTGCAATCGCTGAAAGCATTGACACTAATCAAAAGAATTGCAATAGCAATATAGTTCCAGCTTACCTGGTACCACTGATTCATCTTTCTTTCCGTAAAAGAAATGGACAAGTTAGGTGAATATTTTTGATGCAGGGTGTATATGTAACCATTTGCTATCTAGCATATTTATGGCATTTGTTTAGCTGTAGGCAAACATTTAGAACCGTGCAGTATATTGTTTGCATGAACTGTTCCATATGGAAACAGCAACTGTTTTGTATGAATGAATGTAAGCCTTATACAGTACGACTAACAACCTTTATGTTTGTATGTCAAATTCTGTTCTGATTCACAGCTGAGTTCCTGTTTGTGTTTCCACAAAGGTATACTGTATTATAAATGTCCATTTACTAAAGAAACTTGTCATTTACTTTTTAATTAAATTTAACTTCAAACAGTCAAACCAGATTTATTTTTAATTTTGCAGCTTTTTGTCACCCAATTTTGTGTATGAATTCTCATATACCGTAGTAAGGAAAATGACGATCTCTGCTTTCAGAATGGCAAAAATGGTAATTTAGGCCTTTATTTATGATGTGGCCATTTAGCATCCTTCTCGTGGCCATAGCAACCAGTTTCGGAGCACCGGCATTTTTGTCTGGACTACAATAGCACTAGAAGTTGCAGCGCCAAACGCTAACTAATTTGCTTTGATTGTTGCTCTAGGTATTGTGTCAGCTCCTGTTGGACATGACTGCTGATTATCCCTGCGCCAGTGAGCGCTACTTTGTACTGCCGTTTTTTGGTCGCTGCACTGCGTATTTATGATTTTTTCCTCCTTGAAAAAGACTGGCTGTATATTTCAAGTGCTAGTTAGTGCTGGAACAAGTCATATGTATTCAAACCAAGCTATGCTGATTTTTCATCTATGGGGCCTACATTTTCTGGAAAGCAACCTGTTCGTCAGAGGTTCTATGTATTACTTTGTTAAAGTCTAATGCTGGTTTCAGCCAAACTTTACTAATGATCTGTTTTGTAGCTGTAAAAATAAAAGGTATTAATCTACATTCATGTGAGCACAGACCATACATTTTTTAACATAGTAGTGCATCCCATTGATTCTTTCTAACCCACAGACCCAATAATGAATATATCAAGTAATAGACCTGGATCCACAACCTCTAGGGTAATCCCAAAATGTGTAAAGTATTGTTCCTGAACCTCCATAGCCTCTAAAACTAATCAGACAATTAGTCAGGGCTATTATGAGCTATTTTATCTGGCATCAGATACCATCTAAATAGTATAATTTGTAGGAAGTCAATCTTAACTCACCCAGCACCTCCTTTTTCTCCTCCTCAATATCTCAGATGGGCATATTAAATAAGATTTATTCTTACCTGCTATAGGAACTGGGAGTCATTACCCCTGCTGGAAGATGGGTACTGTATGTGCAGTTTAGGTGCCAAAGGGAATCATGGGTGACCCTTTGTCCCCTAATAACTGTAGCAACTAACACAAGGGGTAGGAATAGAAGGATTTACTTGTTATTGTCCTTTTTAATGTGAACCTCCAGTTTCAAATGACTTATTGAGCAAAGGTACATACTGGGGCTGTGATCCTGTTCTGCCCTTGCCACCCATGTGACTGCCAGTGGCCAAACAAGATGGACAAGCAGGAAAACTTGATCGTCAGCAGTCACATAGGCCGATAGAGAGGCTGCTAACAGTGATGTAGTCGGCTGTAGTACCTTTGCTTGACACCGGGCTTCCTTTTTTTGCTATTTAGCAATTTCCAATCATAATTTGTCCTTGCATCAACATACATACAACATATATATCTGACCAGCACAACCATTCCAGTGCACTTTACAGAACATACATTCTCTACTGAATTGCTGGCACAAGCTACCGGTAGTAGTTGTGACCCACACTTTGGGTTCCAACAACCTTTTAGCTGGTATATTTATGGAAAGTTATGGATTACTAGATGCATCTTTCTAGTACTCCGTCCTTAACAGAAATCCAAACCTGTATATAAACCTGTATGTATTTAAAATGTTACTCTATTATTTTATAACCTCCAGATCTTTTAACTAATGCTTGTGACAAGAACAATTTTTTTAATAATAATAATTATTTGCAGAATTTCAACGCAGGAAAACATCATAGTAGTAGCTGTACATTTATACAACCTAATTAAAAAATGTTCAAATGTTCTAGATGTGGGTTGTTGGAATAAAAACACTGGTGTAAAGATGTGAAGACCACTTATTCTTGGTAATAGGCTAAAAAATCTATATCAGACTACGCTGCCTTTGCCACCACAGTCTGTGGCAGTTGTTAAAATAAAACAGATTTTGTTTTAATGAATAGGCAAATTTATTTCAGCAGAAAGAGGCTGTGTTCTCTGAAATTATCCTTTATTATTCAAAGGTTCCCAAGAAATGGCAAATACAAGCAAGAAGGTTCCGATCATGTAATAACAATTGTGAGTAATTAAAGAAACCAGATTAAATGATCTCAGGGATAAAATACCAATTCCATCCAATGCAGTGGCAATGAGCCCTTACAAGTTTTGCAGCAACTTCAGACTTATGTGTCTGTGTTACAAAATTTCTTTCAGCACTGGACAAGTTGACATGGCAATCTTTTCCATTCCCCTCCACAAGGTTACATCATATTACATTGTTTTCCAATACTCTATTGGAGTAAGTGCTGGACTGTGACACGGCTAAGACATTACAACTGTTGTTTTGAAGCCATGCATGACTTTATGCTTGGGATAGTTGTCTTTCTGGAAGACATATCTCGCTTAGCTCAGGTATTTCCATGGATTTTGTTACCTTCATGCTGTGCTTATTATGATGTGCAGTGTTTTTGTCTACCCAGTATACAGAAACAATGGCGTATGGGGTCACATAAAACTAAATCAATATCTGAAACCTCCGCCAGGCCCCATGACACAGCCAAACAACCTGGTTATCCATATGAAAGACAGATTATTACATTTTGAGGACCCTGTGGCACCATAAATGGCTGCTATGGAGAGAGGCTTGCAATCTGCCCTTTTCCTCCTCTCTCACTGCCCCTTATATCCCTTCAATTACCTTGCTATGGCTGCTGTATATGCAGGGAATCTATATAGGGGGATTCAGGCAATGCTGATTGCCTTGCCATGTCATAATAACCTGGGTACCATGGGTTAGTAGCAATGATTGCAAGGAAGTAATGGCAGTGATGTGCATAGCTCTCTCACCTCATCCTAATTATGCTGGACATCTCTACTCCCTTATATCCATATTTGGTGCTCTCTACAGTCACTAATCTTACCCCTTTTCCCCCACCTGCTGGGTGTTCCCCACAGTCAAGCAGTCAACACCAGCCCCCCCTCTTTCCTTAGTGCTACCTGCAATTATTGTTTAATATGCCAGCACCTCCCCATGTTTTGGGTGCTCCCAGCAGACTCTGCTACCTCCAACGCAAGGACTCATCCCCTCCCTAATTCCACCTTGCTAGTGCTCCCTGCCCCTCCCTCTCCGTCTCAGCCCTCTCTTACCCCTCATATTGTTGGGTGCTCTCACTCGATGCCCCAATCCACTTTACCCCTTCAGTTCCTGAGTGCTCCTATGGCATCCTGCCTCCTTCCCCTCAGTGTCCAAGCCTTCATTACCTGCAGAAAGTTGCTGGCAGCCTGCCTCGTGTGGTTTCCTGACCTCCAACAGAAAATCCAGGGCTGGTAATTCTTCAATATTAATTCCCATTTTCTACCTCCCTTGCTCCCAAGTGGCTAGAAGGTAATTTCATCCAGCCCCAACCTTACAAGCTGATATTCATTCACCCAGACTAGAAGCTACACCAAGTGAGGCCCTGGAATGGCAGCCTGGAAATGCAGTTTTTGAGTCAGGAAATCCCTACCTAAGACTTGGCTTCATTATACACCTGAAAGTTGGTCTACTTATGCACTTACCTTACCATTTTGTATCTCTGTTTTACTCTCCCTCCCATAAGCACTTTACAGATCCCCATCAGGTAAAAAAAAACCTTGTGTATATAGTATATACTTGGTGACAATAAATCTTATTCTGATCAATTCAAAACTCCCATGATGCACCCCTCCACTGAAGTGGTAATGTCAAACACAAATTTGACAGTTGCTAAATAATTTCACCAGAGTAATAAAATCATGATATAGAACCTGCCCGCAGATCAGAATTTTCAAAATGTTTAAACTAATTTTAGGTAGTGCTTAAAAATAAAATTATTTTTGAAAATAGAAATAGAAAAGGGAAATGTAACTAGACTGCCCTTATCAGTTCTGAGATTTTGTTTTTATCTATATAAAGCAGATGCTGTGCTTAGCCAAAACACACAGCCCACACTTCATTTTTAATATAACTTGCTACTTAAAGACATAACTTGTTACTAAATGAAGAAGAATCACACATCTGCCTGAGTAATATTAAGAACGATAAAGCATCTGGCCTATGACTATGGCCTTTGTGTGCTAGTGTACAGATGGTGCATTTATGAAACATGAAAGGCTAAGAACCTAAAGACCAGTATTGTTTTTTGTACATAATGTACAGCCATTCTAGACAGTTATGGGTCATAATATGTAATAGACAATATTTGTAAAATTATGAATTTTACTCATCAATTTGCCCTACTATAGGCTTAGCTACTATGATATGGACATTCAGTTCATAACTAAATTGTTGCTGAGAAATTAGCTAAAAAGTGTATGGTATAAGAGACTAGGGGTTTAGGATATGTGAGCAGCTGTCACTGCCTTAAAGTAGACCAAAAGTCAAAAAAGGAAGTTTAGTAAATTGCTCCCCCCCCTCTGGCAAAAAATATTTGAGAGGGCTTAACTCCATGCAGATGTTCTGGAATAACAGGCCAATTATTTGCTATAGGACAGCATGTGAGTGGCCATCTTGCCACACACATAAGCATGATGGGAGAGCTGTGCCAGTAGCCAACAGATTATATGTTATATAAACACACACACCGAATGATCAGCTTCTAGAGAGATTCTGTGTGTGAAGGAAACCTGCAACAATGTTTCTTTATCACTGTTCACTGCAGACTCTGGATTTACCGCACATCATTCAGTAAGTGTAAACATATGTATTTTCTAAAATGATACATTTCTTTCAGCTGTGCAGCAGAACAATGAGTCATCACAGCTGATGGCTTTCTACTAGAAAAAAAGGAGGATTGTACTGATATGTGAGGCAATTTTGACTGTGGGATTGAGTTTTTATATAAACTGGACACATGTATGTGGCAAGATGGCCGCTGCCATGCAGTTATGTAGCATTCCATGACATGCATCTGCATGGAGTTAAACCCTCTCAAAAAGTTTATTTCACCGATTACCAGAGAGCTTTAGGGGTGCAATTTACTGAATTTGTTTTTTTTACTTTTGTTCTACTTTAAGAACATGACTGGTGGTGCCCAAACTCCTCCCACTTTAATTGGGTAACAAGACTCACAATCTCCAGTGGCATTAAAAACACAGTGGCATAGCACAGAGCTTGGGTTTGGGGGTGGATGAAAGTTGTCCCAAACACAGTGTGAGCAGGGATCTGAGAAGAGGTGGTCTGCAGTTTTTCTGAACATTAATTAAATAAATAATTAAAAGGGATATTGGGACATATTTGAAAAATAAAGGTAAAAATATTAAAGCAGAAGTCTAGTCTAAAAGTGAATATATTGGTAAAGGTGCCAATAAAATGCTTCCCTTTCCTGACATGCAGCAGGTTGCAGCGGCATGCAGGCCTGTGTGTTGAAAATACACCATGCTTCTAGTATGGGCTCTGGTACTGACAGTGCACTCCATGGCTGGCTTCTGTGTGCTCCTCTGTTTCCAGTCATAAGGAAACAGGCTCCCTGAATAACATTCTGGAGTTACCCTCAAAAGCACACTGGGATCTTCTCAATAGCCCAGTCAGCATTAGGACTGACAATATAAGAACTTCTCAACATATGGAGCTGTGTGGGATCAAGCATATTGGTTAAAAGGATTACTAAGTGTAAAATTAAAGCAAGGTTTCCTTATCTATCATGTAGCGGATTCATCCTGGAGTGTTGCTGCATAAAGCTGCTGAAGCTGAAGCTGAGATCTCACCTCTGATTTTATTTTTCCATGAATGCCAACTATTTTAGCACTTAAAATAGCCCTAGTTCCAGTGCTCTTGCATCAGACTGTGTGGAATACATCATTGCCTGTGTCCGTAGAGAGGGATCTAAAAACAGTGACTAGAAACTCAAATAAAAGCAGGCAGAAAGAAGAACAAGAACACCACTTGCTTTAGAAACTAAAATGTAACATTATGGCTGACTGCAGCAACAAAGCTCAGCACAGCAGACTGCCAGATATCAGCTGGGAGATAAGACATGTGTTCTTTCATTTTACACCCAGTCTGGACAGATTCTTTAAGTACAGTATGTCTTGTTTTTCCAGGATTATATATCTTAATGTGACATGATAAATCTACACAGCAAGTTGAATTTAAGACAGGTTGAATCTCATAAAAGGTAAAACAGTAAGGATTAGGAACGATTACCCCTACCTCATTGTACAATGTTTCCTGAATGCTCGGCTCTATTGATGATACTGAAAACTTAGCCTGCTGCTTAGCAGTAAAGCATAGTGTCAGATGTGACAGAATGTCAGAGAGAATCAAAGACAAATGCAATGCAAAAATCTTTGGAAAGAATTAAAAAATGAAAGTGGTAGTCTTGCCAAAAATTAACCAATCCTCCTCCCTCCCCTGCCCAGGTGTTGAGAAGAAAATGCAACTTATGGCTCTGGGATGGTACAAGCATATTTCTGAATGGAAATGGAAGGGATATGAATTACTAAACAGCACAACTTTTTTTTTATTTTCATATTCACAATAATCATCAATGAAATTCCAATTAGAACACATTAGAACTGTCCCACTGAGTTTATGTTGCGAACGTGCTGAAAACTTAATGGGGTAGTACAGAAACTCTGCAAAAACCTCTCCAAAATGTTATTCTGCACCTCCTGGTTACTCCACAGGAGAGATAGCAAGTGGTCTTGGAAGAATGAAACACACTTTACAGTTGGAGTTGTTTTTATATACACCTTCTAGACACAGCTGAGTACACATCCAGACTAAGAAAACACTTACAGATGACTTCTATGTGCTGCCAGTATAATGAGAGCACTAGAAAAGTCCTGACAAATAAATTAACTGACCATGTGTGCAATCATCTATGCTCAGCATATAGCTCCGGCGCTCTAGGCTCAGGTGCGCCATGTAGCGTCACATGTATTACCAGAGGCGGCTCAGCATATAGCTCCGGCGCTCTAGGCTCAGGCGCGCCATGTAGCGTCACATGTATTACCAGAGGCGGCTCAGCATATAGCTCCGGCGCTCTAGGCTCAGGCGCGCCATGTAGCGTCACATGTATTACCAGAGGTGGCTCAGCATATAGCGTCGGCGCTCTAGGTTCAAGAACGCCACATATTACCTGTCGCTCTCCCATTTATTTCAATGGGCTTCCATTTGTTTGTGTTTAAATAGCGTGTTGGCGCTCTATGATACAGTGTCCAGCTTTAGAGCGCCGACGCTGTGTGTGTAGTTTTTTCTTAAGTATGGTGTGGAGCACCAAGTGCCAGACGCACTGAGCTGGCGCTACCTCTCACTCCCTGCAGCGCTGTACTGTTTTTACAGCGCCCAACACACATCACATTTAATGCCGGACAGGTTACTACAGCGACTGCAACGCTAGGTTACAGCGCCCGATACCTGCTTACAGCGTCTACTAGCGGTCGCTCTAAGCGCCGCTATACAGACGCTCATCTGGCAATATGTGGCGCTAGTAGTGAATTAGCCTCCACAACTAAATAGCACTCACCTGTGCGGTGCTGGTTTCCCAATTCCCCGTACTGGAGCAGTGGTGTGCTGCAACACTCCTGGCTTTCGAGCTGACTTCCGAGCTGAATTTTTAGTCAGCTTATCAGTTACTTTGCAATGAATGGTTGACTAAGCAGTCATTCCCAGTCAGCTCGTCAGCTGTTAATTCTGGATCGGCAAAGGATCGTGTAAACAGGTGAGGTGCTTTTTATTCAATGCCCAAATTGTACTCTGGGCCATGGGTGGGTGGGAGGTGTGGGGTTTTCCAGGCTGCATATATAGCTATGTTACTCATCGTTTGTCCCCTGCAGTAGCTTCTTACTACCATGGCCCATCAAAATACACCTGATCTCGAGCCCTCAGTAAAACTTACCAGCCACCAAGATTAGGTCCCACAATGTCCTGCCGTGCCCCTGCAGCCTCCTACAGAGGGAGTGCTTAGGGGTCTCCAAACTTTCCTACCTTGAAATCCACATCCAGAGCTGAGCAATGGTCAACAACTGTTGACTGAATGCAACCTATAACAAACCTAAGTGCCTCTCAGCAAGTTCCAGGGACCCATTCACTTGCCCAGATATGCCCTTGGTAAGCAGCAAACGTACCTGCCTAACTCTTCTTTTATCCAAATTAGCCCACAAACCATACAGCAAAGCCTCCCAAGCTACAGGTTGGGGATCCCTGACACCCTCCCCGTTGCCGTACATAAAGCTGGGTAAACAGTGTCCACCTATATGCTTGCAAATGATGGAAGAGCTCCAAAGGAATCTCCGCTTGTGTGCATGCTGAAGGAAACAATCACTGGAAGAAACTACTGTAGGGCACAAAAGGTGAGTGTCAACTGTTTATTAGTTTTATCTGGACAATGTCGCTAACCTAAAATATTGGAGTCAGGTTTAGGTAATAAAGTCTGACAGTGTTTTGGTTAGTTATTCTTGTGAAAATTGGGTAAAAAAAAAAAAAAAATTTCTTGGTAGCTAAAGTGCAGCTGTATTCATAACTTTAAAAAAGTATACTTGGCAACAACCTCCATACTGGATCTAGGTTTTGTACTTTAAAACCTACCTTTTCTGAATGGATGTCTATATTCCTCTGTTACACACCCCTGTCACAGTGGCCACAGCTATACTTGGCACCCACCAACCCCAAGGATTTGGAATGCCATTAGTGAAATATCTGTTGTGAAGATTGTTCACACATAATTATATACTGCCAACAATATATATTATGTGATTATTCCCGTGATGCATTTCATGCCAAAATATATTCACATAAAACCCTTCAAAATCAAAAAACGTGAATTGTTAAAAGCAGGGAAAACAATCCCAACAAGTTGCATTCAAAATACGTCCTTTATCTTTTGCCAAAATGTGAATTAGCTATAAAAAGCAGGGCCAACAGATAAAATAAAAAAACAAAGCCTAAAGCTCAGTACGTCCCTCATTTATATAACCTGTAATTTGGAACAGTTAACATAATGAGACTTTAACTGTAATTTGGTCATAACCCAGCAGGAAACGTAAATTATTGCCCTGTGACAGTAGAAGCACATTTCTGAATGGAAATAAAAGGGTGGTGTTTGACTGGTATTATTAAGTAGCATAACTCTGTAATAGTTATTACATTATGTGTAAAAATGTAAGTGTTGCTCTACAATAATCACAAATGTAATTCCAGATTGACCAACTGCCCCACAGAGTGAATTGCCTAAAAACTCAACTTGTTGCTGCTATGCTTCCACAATGTTATTCTGCACCTCCTGGTTACTCCGCAGGAGAGATAGCAAGTGGTCTTGGAAGAACGAAACATACTTTACAGTTGGGAGTTGTTACACTGTTTTTATATACACCTTCTAGACACAGCTGAGTACACATCCAGACTAAGAAAACACCTACAAACAGATGACTTATATGTGCTGCTAGTAAAATGAGAGCACTAGAAAAGACCCTACAAATACATTACCGTAACTCACCATGAACGCAAGCATGTATACAAGAAAAATGTTAAATAAATCAATGTCTAAACATGAAATGCAAAACATGTTATATAATTGTTAAAGTCAAACTTTATTAAAGCCTCGTAAAATATGATTGAATGTATAAAGTTCATTTGATGAGAAGAGGCCATCCAAAAATAAGTGCTTTTACTAAAACTAATTTTGGTCATTTATTGTTAGTGTTTTTTTCAGTTTGGGCTAAAGTTAAATTTAAACAACATTTGCAATCAAAACTGAATTTTGGCAATATTTAGGTAAATCTTTTAACTTAATGCCAGTAATTAATCTTTAGCTAATTTCTGATACATAAAGTCTGTGCTCTCCAAAGGCACTCAGTACATTTCAGTATTCCAATCAGCAACCATACAGTACCCCATTAGAAAACTCCTGCATTTTACCAGTAGAACTGTCTAATCAAGGGGCAGGGCATTATGTTTTATTTTTAAAAGATGAAAACTAATTTTATCACCGAATTGTGGACTGAGTGAAAAAAAATCTTACGGCCTTTACAAACTTGGCCTCTCTACGAAAGTCCCAAATAATTTGAATAACCCCCCTAGTTATGCCTTGTCAGACAGCTGCTTTATTCTATGTTAATCATTCGTGTTGATATTTGGATTCAGGTTAAAGATAAATTCACCCATCATTTTATTAGTTTGGTTCAATCAGAACAAAATATTAGAAAAATAAGTGGTCGAACTGCACCAGAATAGAACTAAGCCGTATTTAAAGTCCCTGTCCAGACACACACTAACTTTCTTCCTCCCGTATTCCCCAAGGTAACAGTGTAACAAGAGACGTATCAAAGCATCCCAAAATCTCACAATATATGTAATTATTTAATTAATCTAAGGAAATCTACTTTCTTCACTTCAATTTCTGGGCATGACTAAGCTGGGAATAGAGTGCCATGGTGCAGCATTATGAGTCACGAGAATGCTCTGCTGTGGCCATGTTTGTGCTGAGGACCCTGCTACAGCTTCTGCAGGCATTTCAGAAAACAGAGGAGAGGCACAATTTAATGACAAAAGAAATGTGTGACAAGTTTTTGCATTCACTCTATGGCTGCTGTTCATGTGACTACAAGTTCTGATTGAAAACCTGTGGGAGAATGCAAACGTGGTAAGTAGAGGGCTGCCTACCTGCAGATTTGATTAGTGGAGATGTACAAAATGATATTGCAAACTGGGGTACCACTATGCTGTGGGGATCAAAAGAAGTAAAATGTATTTTTGGCTTTACTTGTTTTTGTAAAGAGGGTCACATTTCATTATACCCAGTCTAAAAGACTCTAGAACAGGGTGATTCCGTTTTCTTATGGAGAATCCCAATTTGCCCAGACAGGATGTTCAGTGACTGAAACTTGTGGGCAATCCACAAATGCACTGGGAGATTGAGGAACGAGGTGAGTTTACAGGAGAATTGGGGGCTTTGGAAAAAAAATGGGTGATTCGCACTTCTCTGAGTAAAACTTGACTTTTAATCCATAAATTAAAAACATTTCCATGATAATACCACGCCAACCTTAAAGTGGCGGGGTGCCCCACCTAAGTGGACCAACACCCAGGATAGTCAAAATCCTGGGTGTTGGTCCACTTTAAAAGCAATAATAGAAAAAGTCCTGGTGCACATGGGTGAATGGTCACTAATGTGTTTCGGATGCCCAGTCCTTCATCATAGTAACCTAGACAAATATCATTCACGTTTATATAGAAAAAGTTATAAGTAAATGTTACCATAATTGGAGTTGTTCCTGCCTCAGTGTTTGCGGTGAAGTTGCGGGCCTGGGACAGCCGCAGTAGGTACGCTGCATGTGAGTGTAATCTAATCAGGGGAGTCAAAGCTCCCCATTGGTCCACTGATGGTTGCCAAGCAACCCAGGAGAAGCCAAATATAAGCGCTCACCACCGCTAAGAATGAAGATCGAGGCGGGAGCGCTCCAGGAGGACTGACAGCTGTAATACCGGAGCGCTCCTCGTCATATAGAACTGGGGGCTTTCACAATGTGGGGCATCCTGGTTTGGGATTAAACCCCTCAAATTAAGGTACTCCGCATTGATGCCCCTGCTGCTATGAGCTTTGGTTCTCTTTAAAACAATAACATGAAAGTTGAAAGTGACAGACATTTTTGTGTTGGTTTAAAGGATACAGCTTGGTGATTTCACATGTGATCAACATATACAATAAAATGATATGAGCATTATTAGAATGTTACATTCACAGAGAACAGTTGTACATTGGCAGGCTCCTAGCATAAGGACTCGTCCAAAAATGCCATGTATGGCTCCCCAGATGTGCTTTCTTAAAAAACTGAAAGTGATAATCATCTCTTTTCATATCTTTGAATTAGGCATGATATCATTTAATCAAGTAACAGGCTCTGCAAGAGATCAGCAAGCATCATTAGACAACGTACACTGTAAAATACAGTTCCCCACATGTAGTCAATATATCACTTTAAGTATTGTGGGCTACTCCTGTTTACCATCTCTTCCGTAGCCATGTGGAATCCTCATCATCTCTAATCCTTGTCTATAGCATTTCCAAAGTATTTTACAAGCTCAGAGTGAATGACTTTAATGCTTTGCAGCAGCTGAGCTAGTAGCACATGATATCTTAAATGTAACAATCAAAGGAGCATGTGAGATCGTGGAATTTCCGCTGACTTGCAGATGTGCAGTGCCCAGCTCCAATAGATCCAATACCTGCTTTAAACAAAAGCAGCTCTGGGATAATAACATCTTACTGCCATGTGTCAACACTCAAAAGCATTTGGGGAGACAAGAGGTAAGGGGTTCTGAGATGGGGATTTAATATGTTTTATATTCCTTGGTATCATGTCCACAACCATTTCGTTATTTCTATTTTCTTCAAAAGAAATCTACAGTATGCATGTAATAAATTTAATGCACTTGTGTAATTCCGAGCAGCTTGACATCATAATGATCAATATTTAACAAGAACACTAGATCCCAGGTTTTATAACTTCTTAGTTTAGTATATTATTTTCTGAAAAAAAAGAAATAATAGCAAAAACTTGCTCAATTAAAATCAGATTTAATGTACAAAAATGTAAGATTACAAACTCAATGATTACATTAGTTATGACATTTGGGATTGGTGTTTTTTCCGATTTAAAGTTGAACCATTAAAGCCATGTTTGAGAAAAAGGAAAATGCATGACATCATTTGAGAATTGTGTCATGATTTGTTATGTAAGAGGTAATTCATTAATGTGGACCTAAACTCTGGCAATATGCCAAGGAGGGGGTCAAGGTCCATAAGGATCCTAACCCAACTTGTCCTGTTGGCTATTTTTAGGAAATACCCCCTAAGAATGATGGATCTTTGTGGCTTCAATGCAGGGCAGTTTTTAGGTGACATTGCTCTAACTTCAGAAAAAAAAATTTCCCCATCCTATGGGGCTGTCCCATATTGGTATGTGCCATGTTGTGCTTCTTCCTTAGCAGCAGGCCAGCAGGCAGCCCCCTTCTCATTACTGAGCCTGTGTCAGAACACCGGGTGTGAACCCTGATTGCGGAGACTGCAACTCGGCTCACCTCTCGACCGGGAAGCCTGGAGTCTAAGGACCAACCTGGTATTCACTAGAGCCTCTGATGGTGAGGATAGGCTGGGCTGCAGGAAGGCCCCAGGTCAGGCAACCTAGGAGTGGGTTTTGCAGAATTCCTGGTAGGAGACAGACCAGAGCTGATCTGGGAGTGTGAGGCTGACTGAAGTCGTGGGCTGGCAGATCTGGATCAAAGTCGAGAAACAAGCAGGCAGGCAGAACAGGATCGTGGTCACAAAACAAAGCCGAAGTCGTCAGGAAAGCAGGATAGTAGTCAGAAGCAAGCCGGGTCGGTACACAGGAAGGAATCACAGGAACTCAGGAGCATGCAGGGAAAAGACCAACTGGCAATTGAGGACAGGCCTTGCCTGTTTTTATAGGCCCCTGCACATGCTCAGTAGAGAGGACTCACAGGCGGCCTCTGCTGGTCAACAGGAGGAACAGTCCTGGTTCTCCGACATAAGCGAACAGGCGCCCTCTGCTGGACTACAAGGGGAACAGTCCTGGTTCTCCGACATAAGCGAACAGGTGCCCTCTGCTGGACTACAGAGGGAACAGTCCTGGTTCTTTGACAGCCTGATATGAGGGAAGAGAGGCATGGTGTATTGCTGGCACCACTAATGATGGTCCTGACCCATCTATAGGATGGCTGGGATAAAAGCGTCCCCAAATGCACAATGATCTTGGTCGCCACCCTGCTTGTCGGGCCCCTAGAAAAAAAATCTGCTTCTATGTCCAATCAGGGAACTTGTTCCACACGATCAAGTGCAGGAGAATGAACTGAAGATCATTGATAACAGAAGCTGAAGAGGGATGGGCTGCCACTGATAAGGGCCTGTGGTGGGGGTTTACTGCTGCTGATGGGGGCCTGTGGTGGGGGCTTTACTATGAGACCCCATCAGGGCTATGGACGCTCCTGACGCGTAGACTTGTGGGCCTACTTCGGGCCACCCCATAGTTACATGCAAATAATACAAGCTTATTCTTATGTATCCTTATGTAATCCTATTCTTATGTATACAGATATGTTGGCAATCTTTATTGTTTGTGAGTGGATTATCTGTGCTCTCCTGCCACTAAACAGCTACTGAAGCTTTAGAGAGTGGACCAATCACTTTCTAGGCTTGCCTTAGATAATAAAACCTACCACTTGGGCTATAATATTTTGCATGCCCCACTGTGTGCAAACCTGCCAATTGCCATAAAAACACACCTTTCCAGCAACACCCGGCACATTTGTGGACCACAGACACATTCCTCATATCTCTGGTGCCCAGCCATTCAGATAGCCTGGGGGCAAATCGATGATGTGGACATTCCCCTTTTTCTAAATCGTGCTCTGTTTCCATATAGAGCTGTATGCAGTGTATTAATATACAAGGGACACTTCACTGATTGGATGTGAGCATGTGACATAAAGGTGAATTCTGATGACAGTCGGTGGAGATGCACACACAGGATGCCCCAGGTGTTGTGAAAACCCTAGTGATTTGTCCACTTTAATAGTCAGATTAAGGGAAGCAAACCCACCATATTCTATGGCAGCAAATGACAGCCAATCATGTGACCACTGGCAACCATTCAGGTTTGATGTGCAAGCTCACGTACTAAATTGGGCACCAACAGTCATGTGGTTGGAAATCATACAATGAATAAGGCAGTGGTAAGCATTGGCTGACTTGACTTCCTCTTTAATAGACAGTGTGTTGGGGCTATCAGCACCACATGGACACCAAGGGCAGGGATCACTGCTGGGGATGGAAGCTCCTAAAGGGCTCCTGATTTAATGGCCTCAGTAGAGAACTCCTGGTACTCTGGGGGCCAGTCCGGGTCTGCAGAGTGCCTAAAATTTCTAATAGAAACCCATACACAGAGGCTTGTAACAACTGTCCCAAACCCATCTGTACCCCACCTTAGGAAGTGGCCGGATTAGTGGGCCACAGAATGCGTGGGGTTCAATCTTCTGTTTTTGGAGGCAGTGGGGTCACCATCCTTTTTGGGCATCACATTTAGGTGAAATCTTTTCTTAATGATTTGTTTACACTTGAAATATATTGGATAATTTTGCACATATTGCCTCAGCACTTTATCTTAGCACTTGAGCACTTTGCTTAATTGATTGTGAAATCATGTATGCAAAAAAAATATATATTTTTAGATGTTATTTATTAGTTCGTAGATAGGATTATCAGTTTTTTTTATGACATGATGCGTGTAATTTTAAATCAATAAATGTATTGTGGATGATTTTGGTTTGATTGAGTTCATTTCAAGGGCACTTTTGGTGCTGTGGGTTTAAGCTAACCCTTTTTGCGGCAGCTAGAGCCGCAACTTGGCATAATTGTTTGGAGTTGAATCTTGGGGGGCTACATAGCCCATAGCACATAGCCCTGTTGCATCAATTAATTAATTATTTGCGGATTGGTGATGCACTTATCTGTTGCTTTTGGTGTTTTTGTATGATTACTATGTTGAGTTCTATATACATATGATAAGTAGGGCAATAAATGCATTCATGTGGCCATAGCGGCAGTTTGCAGGATCACATATTAGTATGGGAAGGGGGGGGATTTCACTTGCAATAAATGCATTTGAACAGCCCTGTCATTTCTGTGTTACCACGTTTATTCTGAATCATAGCACTTAGGTTTCCACTTATTGTACATTAAGTATAGTGTTTCTTCTAAAGTCACTTCAAGGAGATTTGCCTCACAAATGTTGTGCTCTTGGACAAATAATCAGTTTACATCAAGCGCATGGCTGAATGGTGAAACGTTCTTTTTTGTGCCTCCTGTGACTTCCTTTCCTTTTTATATTATGGCCTTGATTTACTAAATCAATGTCAGGATGTGCTTGTCTGCCATAGGACATGCAGCAGGTCTAGTATTAATAAATTGACCATTGTTTTGGACCTCACTTAATAAACTGAATAGTGTATACACTCACAGGCTTGGTGTATTTTGTTTTAGGTGTGCAGATTATTTGCAGTCTTTTAAGGAGCAAATATCTTTAGCATTCTACGCTACTCCTCTTTGTGTAAGTAGCTAGCTTTGCTCCTGGTAACATGATCAGAGCGCATGAATGTGGGTGACTCACCTAACATTCAGCCAATCCATGCATTCCGCTATGGCTGTTCAGCCAATGAGCTGAAGCACGGCATCAGTTGTAATCAGTTGGGGGCATCAGTTGGAGGGGAAGTGGGACAAGTGGGGCATCCCTATTCTGGAACACAGAGCCGTGTCGGTCAGTCAGTATGCCAGCGTCTGGGGGATTCTTCTTACAGTTAATTTTGGTCTGCTTTGTTTTTGTGTTTTTTGTTTTGGTTGTTTTGTTTTTTGCTGCTGTAACCCCATTTGTTTTCATTTTGTTATGACTAAAAACAAATTGTTTTTTAGTGTAATTTTTTTGGGAAAACAGCACTGTGTCCTAAAAAGTGTGGTCCTACTGTGCACCTTGCATATACAATTTACAAATAATTGTTGGGCCCCCTTGTCCAATAAACATAAAAAACAAGGAATGGTCACATCTTATGGGGAGGTGGCCTGGTCCTCCTGGTTTGGTGGCTTTATTGCCTCTAGTAGGGCCAGCATCCTCTCCATTTGGTTGTGATGGCCACTGGCCAATCAGAACCTCTAAATTTGTCTTTTTAATTTAAATTTAAGTCTTTGCTGCTCAGCCACCTCTGCAGCCAGGTTCTGATGGATCTGTGTGCATGTTCGCTGCACAGTTTTATAATACTGCATTGTGTTTCTGCGGAACGAGGAGCTGTTGGCTTGCCAGTCTGCCTCCATCATCTGGACCCTGCGTGCTATTGAAAGTTGGCGTCATGCTGCTGGGCATGAATGGTTTGCTCTTGGCCATTCAGTGGAAGTGGAGGATGTGGAATCTTGGCCATGTTCCGGGGGGGTTAGAAATGTGAGGCGGCACGCATTCTGGCGGCTGGCACTAGGTGGGGGTGTCATCAGCAAAATGGGTGATTGCTGTGACAGGGTATTGGGCTGCTGCAGCTGCTGTACCTGGGACTCTTCCATCTTCTGTATATCATCTATGATTGGTGGTGTCTGTGTAGATAAAGGCCAACATTATGGTTCGCTTGATCCAAAGTTTGTACCCAGCACATAGCTTACTTCATTTAATTAGCCTGCTCCTACATATCCCCCATGTCCCCTCCCATCAGCACATTTATCTCATTTAATGGTTGCGTCCCATCACTCGTGGTTGGAATTTGTGCACATCCAGTTGGTGGCCTAGGTACAGTTGGTACTGGAGTTACAGTTGGTGCCGGAGGTAGAGGCATGGCTGACGGCTGGCTGGGGGTTGCAATGGAAGGTAGAAACAAAATAAGCTTTACACATTACTTAACTGCACTCCTTAAGCTTTGGAACACAGGGTACAAGTTGGACACTACAGCTAAATGTGTCCACCACACATTTAGAACCATTTACAATGGCTGATCTGGAGTGCAATTGTAGGTAGACACATCTGGCCCTGGATTTGCAAATATGTGCGTCCCAGCAAATCATTTACTGTTGGTACTTGCTTGTGACCGCTCATGTTTGGCAGAAATGTGGTGTGTGACTCCCCCCCCCCAAATCAGCAGTTGTCTACAAACTCTTACCACTGGTGGACATGTGATGCAGCTCAGTTTCGATTGTGGCCAACACCACCTGGAAGGTGTCGGGGTGCTGCATCCCATATACCCGCTGCTAATGCTCAAGCTAAGCTAAAACTTTGGATGCAGAGCGGGACAGTTGGCTGCATAGCTGATCGTAATTGTCAGAAACCCCATCAAGTAGTGCCACCAACTGTGCCTCATTTAAGTGCCCACTCAACTTTCCACGCCTCCATGCTGGATGCTATGTGTGGTAACAGCTGCTCCCTGCTTACTGGGCAGAAGAGGGTAGGACGACACACTGTGGCCCCTCCCATGCCCAGGAGGGGTGGTGCATACACTGACATGGGAACGGGATACCCAGGCAGTCACTCTGCTGCTCCGCATTGGGCTCCTGTGATTGGAGCATAGGGGGTGTACGGCGCGAACCCTGTGGTTGGCTCTCCAGCTGCTGCCTGACCACACTGCTGAGGGGGACCTGGTCAGAGTGAGTTGTGTGCCTGTCTGCAAGGGAGTGTCTGCGCCCAGAGTGGAGTTTGTGCTGGGGCTGTGTAGCCTTGCCTGGGTGCTGACTTTCCCTTTCAGCCATGCCTGGCTTCTGATGTGGGGGGGGTGCAATGGCGCCTAGTCTCGGAGCATCCTCCTCCACACATAGGATGTGTTTGAAGTAAGCACTGCTGTCAAACTACAGGTGTAAGCCGTGTACCGGTGTGGGCTCCCCAGGATACAGCGAAGCCACGTGCGGGAAAAGCGACATTGATATCAGCGTTGGTATATCATACTTTTACTGAAATAGTGTATCAAACCCAACTCAAAAATAGCCAAATGGGATAAACAATAAAACTTGGTTACACACACTCAGCTTGGGCTGAGAACCTCTGTGCTACACAGCCAGATGACCCTGATTGGATGTTACAGGAAGGCCTGGTAATTCACCTACTAGTGGGTACACTAAAATGTCCTACATTACCTGTTAATACCCTAATGCTGGAACAAATGTTTGGTGTGTGCTCACTGAGGGGTCATCGGTGGTACAGCACAGCAGCTTACAATCCTGTAACCTTAAAATGCAAGAAAAACAACTCCCATCCCCATCACTAGCGCAGAACCCAAAAGAACAATGTTGCTCCCGAATGCGAGTGTTCCACTGACCAAGGATGGAAATGAGGCGCAGTTGTCAGTTCTCACAGGCAAAATGTTCCGTTCAGTTCAGAAATCCAGGCAGCAAAACAGGGAAAAGGAAATCTCTTTGGGCCTATGTAAATCCTATCTAACTAACTAATAGGCCTAGTCTCAGTTAATAGTTAATAGTTAATCTCAGTTAATAACTAATAGGCCTAGTACAGTTAAGCATTAGTGATGAGCGAGTAGTATTCGACCGAGCCGGTATTCGATCGAATACTACGCTGTTCGTCATACTCGATTTTGATCGAGTACAGCGGCGATGGCGCACTCACAATTCGTTTCCCCTCCCACCTTCCCTGGCACGTTTTTTACACCAATCACCATGCAGGGGGGGTGGGACAGGTCCTGGGAGGACGCTGGCATCGCGAAAACGGCGTCTACACGCATTGGCTGGAAAAACCATGTGACCTCGAATATACAAAACTCAGCACTTCCTCTTCGTCAGCATTAGCAGCTTGAACTTAGTGAGGGACAGACGCTCACAGCAGGGAAAGACAGGCTGTCGCTGGCAGGGCCCCAGAAGCTCGGGATATCGCTTTTACCACCATCTATACCAGCTACCAGAAGACAAGAGAGTCATTAAGAGCCCTTATTAGGGCTACTACGCTGAACGGTATATGGCTCATATGTAGGCAGGCAGGGCCCCAGAAGCTCAGAATATAGCTTTTACCACCATATATACCAGCTACCAGAAGACAAGAGAGTCCTTAAGAGCCCTTATTAGGGCTACTACGCTGAACAGTATATAGCTCATTTTCTATGTAGTCAGGCAGGGCCCCAGAAGCTCAGAATATACCTTTTACCACCATATATACCAGCTACCAGAAGACAAGAGAGTCCTTAAGAGCCCTTATTAGGGCTACTACGCTGAACAGTATATAGCTCATTTTCTATGTAGTCAGGCAGGGCCCCAGAAGCTCAGAATATACCTTTTACCACCATATATACCAGCTACCAGAAGACAAGAGAGTCCTTAAGAGCCCTTATTAGGGCTACTATGCTGAACAGTATATAGCTCATTTTCTATGTAGTCAGGCAGGGCCCCAGAAGCTCAGAATATACCTTTTACCACCATATATACCAGCTACCAGAAGACAAGAGAGTCCTTAATCCCTTATTAGTGCTGCTATGTTGAACAGTATATAGCTCATTTTCTATGTAGTCAGGCAGGGCCCCAGAAGCTCAGAATATACCTTTTACCACCATATATACCAGCTACCAGAAGACAAGAGAGTCCTTAAGAGCCCTTATTAGGGCTACTATGCTGAACAGTATATAGCTCATTTTCTATGTAGTCAGGCAGGGCCCCAGAAGCTCAGAATATACCTTTTACCACCATATATACCAGCTACCAGAAGACAAGAGAGTCCTTAAGAGCCCTTATTAGGGCTACTATGCTGAACAGTATATAGCTCATTTTCTATGTAGTCAGGCAGGGCCCCAGAAGCTCAGAATATACCTTTTACCACCATATATACCAGCTACCAGAAGACAAGAGAGTCCTTAATCCCTTATTAGTGCTGCTATGTTGAACAGTATATAGCTCATATCCTATGTAGTCAGGCAGGGCCCCAGAAGCTCAGAATATACCTTTTACCACCATATATACCAGCTACCAGAAGACAAGAGAGTCCTTAAGAGCCCTTATTAGGGCTACTATGCTGAACAGTATATAGCTCATTTTCTATGTAGTCAGGCAGGGCCCCAGAAGCTCAGAATATACCTTTTACCACCATATATACCAGCTACCAGAAGACAAGAGAGTCCTTAATCCCTTATTAGTGCTGCTATGTTGAACAGTATATAGTTCATTTTCTATGTAGTCAGGCAGGGCCCCAGAAGCTCAGAATATACCTTTTACCACCATATATACCAGCTACCAGAAGACAAGAGAGTCCTTAAGAGCCCTTATTAGGGCTGCTACGTTGAACAGTATATAGCTCATATCCTATGTAGTCAGGCAGGGCCCCAGAAGCTCAGAATATAGCTTTTACCACCATATATACCAGCTACCAGAAGACAAGAGAGTCCTTAAGAGCCCTTATTAGTGCTGCTACGTTGAACAGTATATAGCTCATATCCTATGTAGTCAGGCAGGGCCCCAGAAGCTCAGAATATAGCTTTTACCACCATATATACCAGCTACCAGAAGACAAGAGAGTCCTTAAGAGCCCTTATTAGTGCTGCTACGTTGAACAGTATATAGCTCATATCCTATGTAGTCAGGCAGGGCCCCAGAAGCTCAGAATATACCTTTTACCACCATATATACCAGCTACCAGAAGACAAGAGAGTCCTTAAGAGCCCTTATTAGGGCTGCTACGTTGAACAGTATATAGCTCATATCCTATGTAGTCAGGCAGGGCCCCAGAAGCTCAGAATATACCTTTTACCACCATATATACCAGCTACCAGAAGACAAGAGAGTCCTTAAGAGCCCTTATTAGGGCTACTACGCTGAACAGTATATAGCTCATATTCTATGTAGTCAGGCAGGGCCCCAGAAGCTCAGAATATAGCTTTTACCACCATATATACCAGCTACCAGAAGACAAGAGAGTCCTTAAGAGCCCTTATTAGTGCTGCTACGTTGAACAGTATATAGCTCATATCCTATGTAGTCAGGCAGGGCCCCAGAAGCTCAGAATATAGCTTTTACCACCATATATACCAGCTACCAGAAGACAAGAGAGTCCTTAAGAGCCCTTATTAGTGCTGCTACGTTGAACAGTATATAGCTCATATCCTATGTAGTCAGGCAGGGCCCCAGAAGCTCAGAATATAGCTTTTACCACCATATATACCAGCTACCAGAAGACAAGAGAGTCCTTAAGAGCCCTTATTAGGGCTGCTACGTTGAACAGTATATAGCTCATATCCTATGTAGTCAGGCAGGGCCCCAGAAGCTCGGAATATAGCTTTTACCACCATATATACCAGCTACCAGAAGACAAGAGAGTCCTTAAGAGCCCTTATTAGGGCTACTACGCTGAACAGTATATAGCTCATATTCTATGTAGTCAGGCAGGGCCCCAGAAGCTCAGAATATAGCTTTTACCACCATATATACCAGCTACCAGAAGACAAGAGAGTCCTTAAGAGCCCTTATTAGTGCTGCTACGTTGAACAGTATATAGCTCATATCCTATGTAGTCAGGCAGGGCCCCAGAAGCTCAGAATATAGCTTTTACCACCATATATACCAGCTACCAGAAGACAAGAGAGTCCTTAAGAGCCCTTATTAGTGCTGCTACGTTGAACAGTATATAGCTCATATCCTATGTAGTCAGGCAGGGCCCCAGAAGCTCAGAATATAGCTTTTACCACCATATATACCAGCTACCAGAAGACAAGAGAGTCCTTAAGAGCCCTTATTAGTGCTGCTACGTTGAACAGTATATAGCTCATATCCTATGTAGTCAGGCAGGGCCCCAGAAGCTCAGAATATAGCTTTTACCACCATATATACCAGCTACCAGAAGACAAGAGAGTCCTTAAGAGCCCTTATTAGTGCTGCTACGTTGAACAGTATATAGCTCATATCCTATGTAGTCAGGCAGGGCCCCAGAAGCTCAGAATATAGCTTTTACCACCATATATACCAGCTACCAGAAGACAAGAGAGTCCTTAAGAGCCCTTATTAGGGCTGCTACGTTGAACAGTATATAGCTCATATCCTATGTAGTCAGGCAGGGCTCCAGAAGCTCAGAATATAGCTTTTACCACCATATATACCAGCTACCAGAAGACAAGAGAGTCCTTAAGAGCCCTTATTAGGGCTACTACGCTGAACAGTATATAGCTCATATTCTATGTAGTCAGGCAGGGCCCCAGAAGCTCAGAATATAGCTTTTACCACCATATATACCAGCTACCAGAAGACAAGAGAGTCCTTAAGAGCCCTTATTAGTGCTGCTACGTTGAACAGTATATAGCTCATATCCTATGTAGTCAGGCAGGGCCCCAGAAGCTCAGAATATAGCTTTTACCACCATATATACCAGCTACCAGAAGACAAGAGAGTCCTTAAGAGCCCTTATTAGTGCTGCTACGTTGAACAGTATATAGCTCATATCCTATGTAGTCAGGCAGGGCCCCAGAAGCTCAGAATATACCTTTTACCACCATATATACCAGCTACCAGAAGACAAGAGAGTCCTTAAGAGCCCTTATTAGGGCTGCTACGTTGAACAGTATATAGCTCATATCCTATGTAGTCAGGCAGGGCCCCAGAAGCTCAGAATATAGCTTTTACCACCATATATACCAGCTACCAGAAGACAAGAGAGTCATTAAGAGCCCTTATTAGGGCTACTATGCTGAACAGTATATAGCTCATTCTAGCTATATACACACTGCACACAACGGCTGCTTTAGTGAGGGGTAGCTGCTGCTGCTGGAATAGGGACAGAAAGACTTCAGTGGTGTATTACCACCTATATACAAAACTATATACACTCTGCTCAAAACGGCTGCTTTAGTGAGGGGTAGCTGCTGATGCTGGAATAGGGACAGAAAGACTTCAGTGGTGTATTAGCACCTATATACAAAACTATATACACTCTGCTCAAAACGGCTGCTTTAGTGAGGGGTAGCTGCTGATGCTGGAATAGGGACAGAAAGACTTCAGTGGTGTATTAGCACCTATATACAAAACTATATTTTGCACTACTGTTTTGTGTCCTCTGTGCCAACAAAACCTTGTTATATACCCGGTGCGTATAGGCACCATTTCACCTTCTGGCAGTATACGGCTGTATAGCCAGGTGTTTTTCTTAAAAATATTTTTATATTTGGCACTACTGTTTTGTGTCCTCTTTACCAACAAAACCTTGTTATATACCCGGTGCGTATATAGGCACCATTTCACCTTCTGGCAGTATACGGCTGTATAGCCAGGTGTTTTTCTTAAAAATATATTTATATTTGGCACTACTGTTTTGTGTCCTCTTTACCAACAAAACCTTGTTATATACCCGGTGCGTATATAGGCACCATTTCACCTTCTGGCAGTATACGGCTGTATAGCCAGGTGTTTTTCTTAAGAATATTTTTATATTTGGCACTACTGTTTTGTGTCCTCTTTACCAACAAAACCTTGTTATATACCCGGTGCGTATATAGGCACCATTTCACCTTCTGGCAGTATACGGCTGTATAGCCAGGTGTTCTTAAAAATATATTTATATTTGGCACTACTGTTTTGTGTCCTCTGTGCCAACAAAACACTGTTTTATACACGGTGCGTATAGGCACCATTTCACCTTCTGGCAGTATACGGCTGTATAGCCAGGTGTTCTTCTTAAAAATATTTTTATATTTGGCATAACGCGTGGCCAAAAAAGTAAAACGTCTGAAATGCGGAGGGCTAGCGCAAAGGGACGTGGACGAGGACGGGGGCGCGGAAATGCTGGTGGGGGCACAAACCGCGTTGAAGCCAGTGGGGATACAATGCGTGCTGGTGAGGGGCAGCCAGCATTACGCTCATCCAGCTTCCCTGCCTTTATGGGACAGTTATGCGGGGGGCGGAGTACACCTCTGTTAAGGCCTGAGCAGCGTGAACAGGTGGTGCAATGGATGGCCGATAACGCTTCCAGTCACTTGTCCACCACCCAGTCATCCACACAGTCTCACTCTGACCCTCCTTCCTCCCAACCTGGCCAACAGAGTCAGCCCAACCTTGACCCCTCCCAGGACCTCTTTTCGGGTCCTTTTCCAGATGTGCTGCAAGAATCCCAGGAGCTAGCAGAGGAATTTGTTTGTAGTGATGCACAAACACTTGAGTATCCGCCATCTGCTAGTGATGTGGACCCGGAACCAGCATCTGCTATCATGAGCGATGATGATGAGACGCAGTTGCCATCAAGGGAGGCTGTTGGAATGTCCAGTGGGCAGGAGGAGGAGCAGAGAGAGGAAGTGGAAGAGGAGGTGGTGGACGACGAAATGACCGACCCCACTTGGACAGGGGTGATGTCCAGCGGGGAAAGCAGTGGAGATGCGGTCTGCGCATCACCGAATAAGGCAGCAAGAGGCAGAGGACAGTCCAGAGGCAGAGGACAGTCCAGACAGAGAAGGCAGGCCACAGCCAGCAGGGCCGAAGCTCTTCCCGGCAGCAGGCAGTCGCGCGAAGCTCCCCCATCGAGGCCTCGTACTTCTGTGGTGTGGAGATTTTTTAATGTTTGCGCGGATGACAAACTGAGCGCGGTTTGCGCAATCTGCCACTCAAAACTGAGTAGGGGCTCTGAGAAGAGCAATCTGACCACCTCAGGCATGCGCCGTCACTTGGAATTCAAGCACTGGGCTGAGTGGGAGAGAGCAAACGCAATACAACCTGCGCCCCGTCTTGCTGCCACTGCCTCTTCCCCTTTGTTGTGTGCTGCCACTGCGGTCCAGACCTCCAGCCAGGACACCTCCACATCTGCCTCTGCCTCGGCTACTTTGGGGCCTTCTCCTTCAGCCCCCCCTTCCCCCGCATCTTCGTCTGCACCTTCCATCTCCTCGTCCCATCAACTGTCCATCTCGCAGGCGTTCAACCGCAGGCGGAAGTACGCCTCCAGTCACCCCCAAGCCCAAGCCTTAACCTGCCTCATCTCCAAACTGCTGGCCCTGGAGATGTTGCCGTTTAGGCTTGTGGAGACGCAGGCCTTCCGCGACCTGATGGCGGCTGCCGCACCTCGCTATTCCGTCCCTAGCCGCCACTATTTTTCCCGGAGTGGCGTCCCCGCCCTGCACCAGCACGTGTCGCGTAACATCAGGCGGGCCCTGAGGTACGCAGTCAGCGCAAAGGTCCACTTGACCACCGACTCGTGGACAAGCGCTTGCGGCCAAGGACGCTACATCTCTTTGACGGCACACTGGGTGAATGTTGTGGAAGCGGGGACGGGGTCGCAAACAGGGACGGCCTACATACCACCCCCGCCCAAGATTGCCAGCACGGGTTCTGATAGACCCCCCTCCTCTTCCTCCTCCTCCTCCTCCTCCTCCTCTGCCTTAACATCGCCCTCAGCCCCTAGCTGGAAGCGTTGCAGCACTGGCGCGGGGAGACGTCAGCAGGCGGTGCTTAAGCTCATCAGCTTGGGCGACAGGAAGCACAGCGCCGCAGAGGTGAGGCACGCCATATTGCAGCAGACAGAGACGTGGCTGTCGCCGCTGCAGCTAGGACCAGGCATGGTCGTGTGCGATAACGGCCGTAACCTGGTGGCGGCTCTGGAGCTTGCAGAACTCAATCACGTACCATGCCTGGCCCACGTTTTTAATTTGGTAGTACAAAAGTTTCTAAAGACTTACCCCAACCTGGCAGAGCTACTGGTCAAAGTGCGGCGCTTGTGCGCTCACTTTCGGAAGTCAACTGTAGCTGCTGCTAGCTTAAAAAAAATCCAGCAACGCCTCCATTTGCCTCAACATCGGCTGTTGTGCGACCTGCCCACTCGCTGGAATTCCACCTATTGCATGTTGGCCAGGGTGTGTGAGCAGCAGAAAGCATTGATGGAGTACCAGATGATGCATCCACGCGTGCCTCCAACTCAGCTCCCTCAGTTTGCCAACCACGAGTGGCCATGGATGGCAGACATATGCGATGTATTGCGTATCTTTGAGGAGTCCACTAAGAAGGTCAGCAGCGAGGACGCTATAGTGAGCGTAACCATCCCGCTCCTATGCGTCCTTAAAGAATCGCTCATCGCAATAAGGGAGAACGCATTGCACACAGAGGAGACGGGGGTAGGAGGAGATGCAACGCAGGTAGACAGTCAGACCACACTTTTGTCTGCTGCTCGGTGGCAGTTGCAGGAGGAGGAGGATGAGGAGGAGGAGGACAACGTGGAGGTGGCTGTGGAAGAGGATGCTGGCGGCGAGGGTAGCAGTCAGGCTGTGTGCGTCCCATTGGTTCAGCGCGGATGGGGCGGAGAGGAGGAGGAAGAGGAGGAAATGGAAAATGATCCTTCTGGTGGGGGCAGTGAGGTCATGCCTACTCAGAGTCTGGCACACATGGCTGACTTCATGCTGGGCTTCTTTTCCCGGGACATACGTGTTGTCCGGATATTGGAGAACAAACTATACTGGGTCTTCGCACTCCTGGACCCCCGGTATAAAGATAACTTCTCCTCTTTTATTCCGGTAGAGGAGAGGACGAATCGATTACTGGAATACCAGAGGGAACTCTTGCAGAACATGATGCAGATTTTCCCACCCAGCATCGCTGGCGGCAGAGAGGAGAGTGTCTCCCAGAGTCTGACAACATCGATCAGGCCCACAGCCACCAGGGGAACACTCTCCAAGGTGTGGGACACGTTCATGTCACCCCCTCGTGCAACTTCCATCACTGCGGGGCCCGCTATCAGCAGGAGGGACAAGTATCGGCGGATGTTGCGGGACTACCTGGCAGACCACACCCCTGTCCTCCCCGATCCCTCAGCGACCTACACTTACTGGGTCTCCAAGTTGGACACGTGGCTGGAACTGTCCCTGTACGCCTTGGAGGTGCTTGCCTGCCCTGCCGCCAGCGTGCTATCAGAAAGGGTGTTCAGCGCAGCCGGGGGCATTATAACCGATAAGCGCAGCCGCCTGTCAACCGACAGTGCCGACAGGCTGACGCTAATCAAAATGAACAGCAAGTGGATTGACCCGGACTTTGCTTGTACAACAGTGGAAAGCAGCCAAGAGTGAAGTGCCATCTGTATGAAGTGCTATTTCCTCCTCCTCCTCCTCCTCCTCCTCCTCCTTAACCGCCGTAGAATTGCTGTATTAATAAAAAAAAATTATGGCTCACCTCTTGGGCTTAATACAATCAATTTTTAAGAGGTCTCAGCTCTTGGGCCTCCACACAATTTTTAAGAGGTCTCAGCTCGTGGGACTCCACACAATTTTTAAGAGGTCTCAGCTCGCGGGACTCCACACAATGTTTGAGAGGTCTCAGCTCTTGGGCCTCCACACAATTTTTAAAAGGTCTCAGCTCTTGGGACTCCACACAATGTTTGAGAGGTCTCAGCTCTTGGGCCTCCACACAATTTTTAAAAGGTCTCAGCTCTTGGGCCTCCACACAATTTTTAAAAGGTCTCAGCTCTTGGGCCTCCACACAATTTTTAAAAGGTCTCAGCTCTTGGGCCTCCCCTACTGCTGGGGTGACACACTGTAACAAACCTCCTCCTGTAAGCTTCCCCTACTGCTGGGGTGAAACACTGTAACAAACCTCCTCCTGTAAGCTTCCCTGACTGCAGGGGTGCCACACTGTAACAAACCTCCTCCTGTAAGCTTCCCTGACTGCTGGGGTGACACACTGTAACAAACCTCCTCCTGTAAGCTTCCCTGACTGCTGGGGTGACACACTGTAACAAACCTCCTCCTGTAAGCTTCCCTGACTGCAGGGGTGACACACTGTAACAAACCTCCTCCTGTAAGCTTCCCTTACTGCTGGGGTAACCCACTGTAACAAACCTCCTCCTGTAAGCTTCCCTGACTGCTGGGGTGACACACTGTAACAAACCTCCTCCTGTAAGCTTCCCTTACTGCTGGGGTGCCACACTGTAACAAACCTCCTCCTGTAAGCTTCCCTGACTGCTGGGGTGACACACTGTAACAAACCTCCTCCTGTAAGCTTCCCCTACTGCTGGGGTAACACACTGTAACAAACCTCCTCCTGTAAGCTTCCCTGACTGCTGGGGTGACACACTGTAACAAACCTCCTCCTGTAAGCTTCCCTTACTGCTGGGGTAACACACTGTAACAAACCTCCTCCTGTAAGCTTCCCTGACTGCTGGGGTGACACACTGTAACAAACCTCCTCCTGTAAGCTTCCCTTACTGCTGGGGTGCCACACTGTAACAAACCTCCTCCTGTAAGCTTCCCTGACTGCTGGGGTGACACACTGTAACAAACCTCCTCCTGTAAGCTTCCCCTACTGCTGGGGTAACACACTGTAACAAACCTCCTCCTGTAAGCTTCCCTGACTGCTGGGGTGACACACTGTAACAAACCTCCTCCTGTAAGCTTCCCTTACTGCTGGGGTGCCACACTGTAACAAACCTCCTCCTGTAAGCTTCCCTGACTGCTGGGGTGACACACTGTAACAAACCTCCTCCTGTAAGCTTCCCCTACTGCTGGGGTAACACACTGTAACAAACCTCCTCCTTTAAGCTTCCCTTACTGCTGGGGTGACACAATGACACAAGAGGACATGTCTGACCACATCTCACACACACACACACACAATGACAATTAGGGGTGGGGTCTATTTATTTTCCCCCTTGCCTATGCCATCTGTGGTTGTCATTAGGCAACGTGATTTTAAGGGGTGCAGAATTTTGTTCTTCTTTTTTGTACAGTTTGGCTTGGGGTCCATGGCAATGTAGAGGAAAGAAGGTTTCCTTGTCTTGTCTCACTTTACGTAGAAGTAATATTGTGTTTGGAGTGTATTGTTGAGAGGCTGTGATAGTGGCGTAATAGTGCGACTTGGGCGCGTTATATGCACCCAGACATGCTTCCCCTGCTGTCCCAGTTGCATTCCAGCAGTGTTGGCATCATTTTCTGATGTTTCAGGGTGGACTTGGTGACCTCCAAGTGGTCGAATTGAGATTTCCAAGTGTCGAGCATTTTTTTCCCATAGACTATAATGGGATTCGATATTCGGTCGAGTAGTCGAGTAACGCGGTCTATTCGAATCGAAATTCGAAATTTCGAATATTTCACTACTCGCTCATCTCTATTAAGCATGCATGCTGTATGATTACTGACCAGTGGTATTTTTAGGCTGGGCCGCAGCAAGTCTCTCTCACATCCATAAAGAACAGCCGGCTGGCTCCAAAGCTCTCGGTAGCTGAACTTGAGAGATCCTCCTTTATATACCACGTCTGATCTCCGCACAGCACGCAGGACTCCCTCACAAAGCCTTCTGCTGTCTTTCAAGATGGATGTCACTTCACTTCCTTGTTCTTGTTCCACACACACCAGCAGAGTCATTTCCTCCCTGATTGTAACTCAGTGTGGGGGGAACCCCTTGTGGCAAACAGCAGCACAACAGTCTCCAAATAATGACATTGGCTTTACCCTCTTACACAGGTGTAAGGTGTGTTCTTTTATACAGAAGTGGGTGGGTTCTTTCACTCCAATCAAGACTTTATTTAACAGGCGCACAGGCATTTGCAACTTAGAGGCTATGAATGAACAGGAGTACATTATGCTCGCAAGTACATATGCTATGCCATGCTTTGTGTACGCCTGTCTTTACACGAGGTTAATGGGCGGACAGGTTGCAGAGTGTCTGCCGGAACAAAATTCATGAACATGAAGCTGTGTGGTTTGTTACAGCAAACATACATGCTTAATACAGGGGGAAGAATAAAAAGTTGGGGGGGGGGAGAGGTGTCGCCAAACACTTGGGGGAAGCAGGTAACAACAAGGAGGGAGAAGGAGAGTCATACTGGGGACACAAACTACATGGAATGCCCCAAAGTAACCAGAAAGAACAAGGAGAAAGAAGTTGAGTGACTGTGGAGACACACACTACATGAGAAGCCCCCAAATGAAACAGAAGAACAAGGAGGAAGAAGGTGAGTCACACTGCAAGGACATATACTACATAGGATGCCCCCAAAGGAAATAAAAGAAAAAGGAAATAAAAGAACAAGGAGCAAGAATATGAGTCATGCTGCGGGGATGCTCACAAACAATAGCTACAATTTTCCTTTATAGTGGTTCCAGCAACCACCCAATTTGCCCCAAAAAGTGCTGCACCCTGTCCACCACAATTACTCAATCAAATTCAATATATCTCATATGTCATGAATTCCTCTTTATTAGATTCCCCATTTAAAATTACACACAAACATCTAATAAAAAATATATCCAAGGCAATTCATTAAGAAGGGCATCCCACACTGACCCACAATCCCATCATATTTCTTCATTAAAGTGTGCTAAACAGCTAAATATAAAACACCAAACTTATAAATTATAAATCTTCCCCAATTAATCAACTATAAAGTGCCAGATTCGATTATAAAGTGCAAACAGTGCATAAATGTGCTATATATACCATGTGCAATCTCTATGCAAATAAAATTTATAGGAAAAATATGGCAATAGAGGCAAAGTTCAAAGTGGTCCCAATCAAATTGTATACAAAGGACACATCACCTAATAATACTGGGCCCCCAGGATGTCTCCCACATAGCAAAGCCAAGGAATGGGCCCCCACGCGTTCCGTAGTCCGACCCTCGACTACTTGCTCACAAACAAGAGATGCTTCAAACGTGTTCAGCACTGGAAAAAGACAACTACCCCTAGAGCAGCGATAACAAATGACTTTGTAGGCAATATACTGCTGGAAACAGGTGAACTCGCCTTAGGATGTTATTTCATGGGGCAAATACAGAATTGCTCAGCTCAAAAGAAAGCTTACGCAAAACAGTTACGCTTGTGTACGCCCGGCCGTGAAAATCTCAGACGCAGCTGGGAATAAAATGAGCGACAGGCCGAGCAATTACGGCAAGTCTGGGAATCGGCCTTATTGAATACAATGGGAGGTTTATGAAACAGGTTCTACATTTGGTGTGATTTTTTGAAACGTAATGCTATGTTTAAGTTATATCATCTCATAACACAGTGTGCGAACATTTTTGTTAAACTTTGGAAGAGAAAAAATAATTTCAATAATGTTAACACTGGAGATGAGCAAACTTTAAAAAAATTTTGTTAAGCCTTACCGCTAATAATAATCAGCCTAATTAATAGAGGGTGTTTTGCAAGCATTTGGCAGTGCCTGGAGCAAGCAGAGGGGGCATGGCCCAGATGTGGGAAGTTTAGCAGCCCTTCCTTCCTTTTCTACGCTGCAAATCAGAGTGCATGGTCCTCTCTTGTCCCTCCTTTTGCCCCCCCCCCCATGAGTTCTTACACTGAGCCATAAATGAGGCCAGCAGTCTATTCAAACCTGGTGCCGCTGAGCCCACTGTTGCTGTCTGGACCAACCGGGGGACCCCTGAACCCAGGATAGCCCCGGAATAACTCCCCCAGAGTCTAGGGAGGACCATGTGTCTCCACCTCCTTTCAAATTTATTCCCGGGGGAGAGCTGTACTCACAAGAGGGCATAAGCTACCTCATCCTGTGTTTCTATTACATAATGCCCAATGCACAATGTCAGGATCGATCCTAACCCTCCTAATCTGCTTTCAGGACAAGAACTGCACAGGGGTCCAAGTATTTCTTCCCGTGGATGTCCATTACCCACCCCCAGTACCATCCTATGAGCCAAGGACTTCTGCCAGGTGAGTGACCCGTGAAGAGAGGAGGAGACCTACCAGCTCAAATCCCCATGTCCTATCTAATCCACCCTTATTTCTGCTTCCCTTAGGGGTGTGACACCGCATCAACTCTTTGGGGCTGCTCAGCATCAGGCAAACACCCCCCACCCAGATCCAGCTATTAAACTGAATCACTGATCCATGTTCTCCCCCCCCCCTCGCCCACTGCTGCTCTTTTTGGGCAACTCCGTTGGTCCCTGTTATCTCTCCCTGCTTTCACTACATTTCACTCCCCGTTTCCATCCTCCATTTATCCCAAATAAACAGAAATGTTTTGTACAGCATGAAAGGTGGGCACAGACATTGTTGCTAGGGGCAGGGGGACAAAACACACAGCAGCTCCACCAACAGCAGAATCAGCAGTCTCTCTGAGCCCCTAAGGCCTGTAAAAGCCAGTGGAGCCTCAGTCTCATTAGGGCCCTAAAGGCCTGTGGAAGTCAGTGGAGGGGGTAGCAGCTGCCTCATAGATTCTCCAAAGGCATGAAACCCAGTGGAGGGGAGTAGCATCAGTCTTACTGAGCCCCTAAAGGCCTGTGAAAGTCAGTGGAGTTTGGTAACAGCAACTGACATTTCTCTGAGTCCCTAAGGCCATTGACAGCCAGTGGAGGAGGGTAACAGCAGCAGTCTTTTAGAGTGCCTGAGGCCTGTAACAGCCAGGGGAAGTGGGCAACATCAGCAGCAGTCTCTCTGAGTCCCTAAGGCCTGTGAAAGCCAGTGGAGGTTGTAACAGCAACAGACGTTTCTCTGAGTATCTAACGCCTGTGAAAGCCAGTGGAGGGGGGTGTCAGGGAACCGCGGGTCACGTGATCCCACTATCAACCAGGGACCTCCGGACCCACTGACCGCGTTCCCAAAAAACCCTTGCTATCAGGAATACCAGGCCCGAAGCCTGCAGACACACAGATTCTTGGCTTAAGGCAAACAGATCGCTCAAGTTAAATATAAGTTTTAATGCTATAAGCCCACTAGGCAGTGAACATTTGGTTATGATGGATTAGGAAATAATACAAATGCTGTTCTGAGTGGGTTACCGTTTACAGTGAGTTATGCAGAGAAACAATAGTCAGTTACCTTAATATGTAGTTTGCAGAGTAGTAGTGATGAAGAGCTCCCACAAGAGGTAAGTGGCAAGCTGGGTGGATGGACACCTCCGGCGCGCAGGAATCGTGACCTCTCCAGGAGTGACGACAGCCTGGCCCAGGGTCATCCTTAACCGGGAGAAATAAAGGGGAACTCCAGACTTGTATATGTGAGTTTTCCGCACTTAAGCTGGATCGTTCCTTCACAGGGGGTAAATGCACTAGTAGTCTCTGTGAGTCCCTAAAGCCTGTGAAAGCCAGTGGAAGGGGGTAACCGCAGGAGTAGTCTCTTCTATGGCCTGCGTACACCAGTGTAAGTTTAAAGCTAAAGAGTCCCTAAGGCCTGTGAATGCCACTGTAGGTGGGTAGCAGGAGCATCAGCAGTCTCTCAGAGTCCCTGAGACCTGTGACACCCAGTGGAGGGGGGTAGTGTCAGTCTCATTGAGCCCCTAAAGGCCTGTGCAAGGAGGGTGTTAACAGCAGCAGCAGTCTCTCTGAGTCTGCAAGGCCTGTGAAAGCCAGTGGATAGGTGAACAGCAGCAGTAGTCTCTCTGAGCCCCTAAGGTTTGTGAAAGCAAGTGGAGGTGGGTAACAACAGCCTCATAGAGTCCCTGAGGGCTGTGACAGCCAGTGGAAGGGTAGCATCAGTCACATAGAGTTCCTAAAGGCCTGTGACAGCCAGTCTCATACAGTGAAACACAGTCAGGAGGCTAACAGCAGCAGAGATCTCTCTGAGCCCCTAAGGTCTGTAAAAGCCAGTGTTGGTGGGTAGCAAGAGTTTCAGCAGTCTCTCTGAGTTCCTAAGGCTTATGACAGCCAGTGGAGGGTGGTAACATCAGTCTTGTAAAGTCCCTAAGGCCAGTGAAAGCCAGTAGGGGGCGTTAAGAGCAGCACCAGTCTGATTGTGCCCCTAAAAGCCTGTGAAAGCCAGCAGAGGGGGTAACAGCAGCAGTAGCCTCTCTGATTATGTAAGACCTATGAAAGCCAGTGAAGGGTGTTAACAACAGTAGCAGCCTCATAGAGTCCCTAAGGCCTGTGAAAGCCATTGTAGATGGAGGTGGGTAACAGCAATCTTATACAGTCCCCACGGCCTGTGAAAGCCAGTGGTGGGTGTTAACAGCAGCAACAGCAGCCTTATAGACCTGTACAATCTAGTGGAGGGTGTTAAAAGCAGAAGCAGTCTTATTGAGCCCCTAAAAGCCCGTGAAAGCCAGTGGAGGGAGGTACCAGCAACAGCAGCAGCCTCATAAGGTCAGTGAAACCCAGTGGAGGGGGTTAGCAGCAGCCTTAACAGCAACTGGTAACAGCAACAGCAGCAGCCTCATAGACCTGTAAAAGCAAGTGTAGGTTAGCAGGAACATCAGCAGTCTCTAGGGCCTGTGAAAGCCAGTTAAGAGTGATAACAGCAGTAGTCTTATTGTGCCCCTAAATGTCTGTAAATGCCAGTGTAGGGGTAACAGCAGCAGCCTGTGACAGACAGTTTGGGTGGGTAGCAGCAGCTCCAGCAGCAGTCTCTGATGGTGCACCCATCCTTGGGGACCAATGCTCTAGCCATTAGCATGACAGCATGGACAGAACGTCACATGCTGTCAAGGGACAGTGGGGACTCCTGATATGCCACTACTTGGTGGTTTAGCTGCTGCTGGGTGGTGGCATTGGTATGATGCTGGCCGCCTTGCTCAGTGGGTGGGTGCAGCTAATTAGAAACTCCAGGCTTAAATTGCATGGCTGCTGTTGCCCCTACCCCTCTAGCAGTGGTGGGAGTGGAGAGTGAGTTCTCATGTTCCACCATGATAACCTCTTAGCGAAAGTGCTGGATAATGTTTGTAGGCCTCAAACAAGCGACTACAGAGTAACTCACAATAGTACACTATTTTTGCATCCCTTTAGGAATGTGTACCACATTTTGCTGTGGAACCAAGGGTCTACCAATGACGCCAGCCAGTAGTCATCCCCCATGCAAATAATTTTAATGCGGATTTCACTGCTTAAGCACGCCAGCAGGCATGCAGCTGTTTGCACGAGGGACTCTAAGTGCATGTCCTCCCCACACTCCACTGAATTCTGCCAAGGAGGAAATGGGCTCCTCCTTATCCTAATCCAATTCAATTCAATTTATTGTTCGCCAAGTACATCGTGACATGAACAAGGAATTCTTTTTGGCATATACACAGTGCAAAAAACAGTTAACAGTTAATTACAGTTACAGTAACATAGGAAGGGGAACATAGAAACAGAGATACAGATACTCTTCCAAAGTGCCAATGATACCGACTTGAGCCTGGGCATATGATGCCTGGCTATTGTTGAGTATGTGGACAGCCAAAGGAAAGAAACCCTTCCTAGACCTAGAAGTCCTGCAGGCTGGTACCGCAAGACGCCGCCCAGATGGTAAGTGCTGGAATAGGGCGTGTCCAGGGTGGGAGGGATCCCAAAGTATCTTTTTTGCCCGAAGTCTTGATTCTGCGTTTGTGCAGTTCCTGCAGGGATGGTAAGGGGGCTCCAATTATTCTTTCTGCTGTCTTTATTGTTCTTTGGAGTCTGCACTTGTCCCTTTTTGTAGATCCCTCGAACCAGACAGAGAATGAAAAACATAGTATGGAACCAATGACAGCATTGAAGAAGAGCACTAGCAACCTTTTCGACAGACCAGCCTTCTTCAGTTGGCTCTGGAAAAACAGTCTCTGGTGAACTTTCCGCAGTAGAGCCATGGTGTTCCTTTCCCAGCTGAGGTTGCTGGAGATGGTCACACCCAGACATTTCGTCTCACTTTCTCTTTTGATTTCCACCCCCTTGATGGACAGGGGTGACAAGGGTGCCGGATTCTTCCTGAAGTCCACTACCATCTCTAGGGTTTTTGAAAGGTTTATAACCAGGTTGTGTCTAGTGCACCAACTGACAAGCTCCTCCACTGTTCCTCGGTAGGTATCCTCTTTGCCATTCTTGACCAGACCTATGACAGTTGTGTCATCGGCAAACTTCACAATTCTCAGAGTTGGCCAAGGAGGTGCAGTCGTTGGTGTAAATGGAGAACAGGAGAGGTGACAGAACGCAGCCTTGAGGGGCACCGGTGTTAGTGTGCCTGACACTGGACCGCACTGGACCAAGTCTAACTATTTGGGATCGCTCTTTTAAAAAGCTTCCTGTCATTTGCCCCCATTCTAGCGCCACACTTATCAAATCTCTTCAACGCTCTATGTGCAGAAACCTCGCTCAGCCCTAGTTCACTACTGGCGGACATCTGCATGATCCCTAAACCAGATAAGGACAGTTTGCTTATTCCGAACTACAGGCCAATATCCCTAATCAATATTGACGTGAAGCTACTGGCCAAGGTCTTGGATGAACACGTTCGTGGCAGAACTTATACATGGGGATCAGGTGGGATTTGTGCCATCCCGGCAGGCAGGAGATAATGTCAGGAGGGTCGCGCATCTGGTCCACCACGCCCACTCCAGGGGCATCCCGGCCTTCCTGCTTTCCCTAGACATACAGAAGGCATTGATTCCCTGTCTTGGGACTATCTATTGTGGGTACTTCGGAAGTGGGGGTTTGGCCAACGGTTCTTGGAGTGGGTCGGCGATCTCTATGCATCCCCAGCAGCCAGAGTGCGGTACCTGGGTTTTACCTCAGGAACTTTTAGTATCTCAAGGGGAACCCGGCAGGGATGCCCCTTATCCCCGCTCCTCTTTATCCTGGCCATGGAGCCGTTGGGAATAGCAATACGAAACTCCTCTAATGTTAAGGGATTAGAGGTAGCGGGTGTACATCATAAAACCATGTTCTTCGCTGACGACGCATTGATCGCCATCTCCCAACCGGTCACATCACTCCCAAACCTGTACAAAATTCTAAATCAGTTTGCCCAGGTCTCGGGTTTGACGATAAACAACGAGAAATCGAAGGCACTGAACGTGTCCCTGACGGTTGAAGTGGTGGACCAGATCAAGGCCAGTTTCCCCTTTCGATGGTCATCGGAACCACTCCCATATTTGGGGGTGCGCATCTCCGTCAAGTACACAGACTTGTATGAGGCTAACTATCCCTCTCTATTCAAATCCCTAACCCACTTATTAGAAACCTGGAAATCATATCCAATTTCCTGGATAGGCCGCATTAACGCAGTCAAGATGTCAATACTACCGAAATTGCTATATTTTTTCAGTGTTGCCCACGAGAATTCCGCTATACATGCTCCGGGTGATGCAGAGGAGGATCCTGACGTTCATATGGTCCAGGGGGCGCCCAAGGGTTTCCAAACGCACTATGCTAGCACAAAGAGCTCAGGGAGGGTTAGGGGTGCCAGATATCTTCAAATATTACAAGGCTGCGCAGATCGCTCAACTGGTTCCCATGCACTCTGCCCTTAATCCCCCAGTGTGGGTATTTTTGGAACTCCCTAATTGCGCACCAGTACCCATCGATAGCCTGCTCTGGCTGGACCCGAGACTCAGACCCAAGACACTGAGCCCCGTAGTGAAGCATTCCCTCACTGTGTGGGACTCGGTCAGGTACTCTGCTGCCTTGATCTCCCCCCACACCCCCCTGGCACATTTGTGGGATAACCCAAGCTTTCCTCCAGGTGAACAAAACAGAATGGCCTTTAGATGGTGGCAAAACAGGGGCATAAACAAAATAGCAGACTTGCTCACAAGGGAGGGCCTTCCAAGATTTGCAAGGAAAATATGATATCCCCCATAAGGAATACTTCCGCTACATTCAATTAAGGCACTGGATTCTGCCCCTGACAAAACTGAGCCCTTCCTTTCGGATTAGGACCTCCTTCGAGGAAATGTGCGCCAACAACCCTTTTCAAAGGGGATCAATATCCTCAATCTACTTGGCACTAAATGATATTAAACCAGATTCCCATGGCTACGTGGGGAGCTGGGAAAAGGACCTAGGTCCCTGTCCGGGGAAGAGGGGGTGGGCTGTGATATGGTCACATGTCTCTAAATGTTCCGTGAATGTTCTGACAGTTGAAACAGCCTACAAGGTAATGCTCCGCTGGTACCTGGTGCCGGGTCGCCTGAGCAGGATGTTTCCGGGGCAATCTAGCTCATGCTTTAGAGGCTGTAGTGTGGAGGGGGACTTCTTACACACATGGTGGACCTGTCCCATGTTGGCCCGGTTCTGGAGCCAGGTGTACAGGATGGCCAACGAGGTCTTTCAAACCAGTATGAGAAGAGACCCATGGGTTGCCCTCCTGCACTGCAAGCCCCGGGAGCTGACTAACAAGCAACACAGACTCTTTGTATATCTGCTGCTAGCGGCTAAGCAGACTATAGCTAAAGCCTGGAAAATACAATTTACCCCAATCTCAGAGAAGTCGGCCAGGATGAATGGGTTTCTTACTAACGAGAGGTTGTCCAGCATCCTGGCCGACTCTCAAGATAAATTCATTTCCATATGGGAGCCCTGGATAAGGTTTACGTGGTCTGGGGAACCTCCGCGGGTATTATAAGGATTGTTACCCAATAACCAGATGAGCGGCTGGTGGAACACGGGAGCAACCTAACCTAACCTACCCTCCCTTCCCTCCCTCCCCTCCATCCCTGACACCCCCCTCCCCCCCCACCTTGAACCCCCTAGTCCGGTTCCCCTCTTCTCCCCCTTTTTTCCTCTTATAACACCAAGGATTTAAAAGTTTTCAACGATATTTCTATGCCTACAAATTTGGAAATGTTCAATAGCATAAACCACGCCTCATCCCATCTGGCACTTGGTCCGGGGGATGGCGGATGTGCCGGTGGCAGTGCGTGCTGTGGGTGCTGATGGCTCCCGGGGCCCGCACTGTCCCTGACATGGGTCGGGGAAGATTGCTGTTTAAAACTTGTTGCCTTTCACTTGCTCCATCCTTATCTAAAGTACTTTGTAGTATGTTAATCAGGTACGGGTAAGGCGCATTTCTATGTATGACAGATTGCAATCTTTTACCCCCCCTGCATGGGATGGTTATATTGACTGTATGCCTTCCAAGCGTGTACTGTTACTGAACTCTGAATAAAAAATATTGGAAAAAAAAAAGCTTCCTGTCCACGCACAGATGTTATGAGTGCGTGGCTTTCCCCATCCATATCCAGTGATGAGGGTTAGTTACAACTGAAGCTGATATGACCTGACAAGATTGAGCATATATAATTTTGTTTTGTTTGTATGATTAAACATAGAATTTGCTATGTTCATATAGAAACTGTAGACATAAGTGAGTGACAACCTTGTAAAGCCATACTCTGTAAACAGGATATGCATCCTATAGAGAATGTGCATATGTGTTAGAAGGGAGGGGGTGAAGCCTGTAATTAAACAAAACCAAAAGTCCAAATAAGATTTTTGTTTTAGTTATGTCCCTAGGGGCTAACCCAAATTTAAATGCTCCTTCACTGAACCAAAAGTATGTTTAGGTTTTTGGTTCTCTTTAAAGATGAACAAAACCCAGGATTTCACTATCCTGAGATTGTCCAAAAACTTACCTTTCGTTCGTTCCCATGTTGCATGCACAGGCCTCTCAGCCAATTAGTGGCTTGCATTCCATTCAGATTTAAAAAGATGAATGAAACACACACTGCTGGCTGCACCGCCAGACTAAATTTATAGCAGGGATGCGGCACTGGATCTGTGGAAAGAGTTTTTCGGGCAAACCCAGAGGATTCACATATCCCAATTTTGTGAAAAGTGTTAGGTGTAAGGTATTAGGTGCATGTATGTCTATGTTGAAAACATGGGAAGGTATGGTTCATAAAGAGTTGGTTTTAATCAGGCCAGGGGACATAAGAGTTAATAACTCTCCCTGCAATTAAACATCAGCTACTCCATAAAGTCACATACTTCTGAAACAAACATTTGGGATAGGCTGCTGAAAAGAATCAGACACAGCAATATTGAAGACCTTTAATCTAGATAACATAAGAGAGAGTCACTGGATTGGGGACTAAGAAGAATGAAACACAAGAAAAAATATCTTTGAAAATTCAGGCTCAGTAAATACATGTATCCTTATTACACCTCATTCGAACCACCACCTCATTCAATCCAAGATCACAATCCAGCAACACATAAAACTGATGAGGTAATGAAAGCCTAAAAAGGCTTCCCCCAAAACTGTATTGTGAAGTTTGTGGAGTTGTGGGGGGATGGTATAGGAAATACTCAGCCCTTTAAGTGATCTATGACAAGCTGCAAAGTCTGTGGGGAGAATGAGGTCATGATAACCAAAATGTCACCCTAAGTTTCATGAGATTATGAGTTGGTTACGAAATCACACCCACATTTAATATCTGTTGATAAAGCCATATAGTTTCACCTGCAATAAACTTCCAAGAGTGGAGGTTTTCTGGGGGGTTGGGGGAAATGCCACACTGATTAAGGGGATTGGGGAAATACCACACTGCCTATATGGGGAATGGGATGGGGGATGCCACACTGCCTATGGGAATGGAAGGGGCGATGCAACACTGCCTATGGGAATGGGAGGGGAAATGCCACACTGCCTATGGGAATGAAATGGGGGGAATGCCACACTGCCTATGGGGAATGGGATTGGGGGAATGCCACACTGCCCATGAGAAATGGGATGGAGGAATTCCACACTGCCCATTGGGAATGGGATGGAGGAATGTCACACTGCCCATGGGGAATGTGATGGGGGAATGCCACACTACCCATGGGAAATGGGATGGGGGAATGCCACACTGCCCATGAGGAATGGGATGGGGGAATGCCACACTGCCGACGGGGAATGGGAGGGAGGATGCCACACTGTCTGTAATGGGGTGTTTAAGCACAACATTTGGTTTAGAATATTTTTTTCTTATTTTCCTCCTCCAAATCCTGGGTGTGTCTTATGGACAGGTGCGTCTTATAGGGCGAAGAATATGGTATCTATGTTAAACTTCATTTGCCATTTAACTGCCCATGCTTCCAATTTATCTAAATCTGTTTGTAGCTGCCTGCTGTCCTCTTTTGTGTTAATTACTTTACACAGCCTAGCATCATCTGTAAAGATTGAGACTTTACTGTTTAATCCATACCCATGTCATTATATATATATATATATATATATATATATATATATATGAGAATTTGGCCCAGAACTCACCCTTGTGGTACTCTGCTAGTAATGGTGACCCAATCTGTTATGTAACATTGAAAACCACCCTCTGCTTCCGATCATTAACCCAATTTCTCACCTATGTGCACATGTTCCACCAGTCCAAGCATTCTCCTCTTTTGTACCAGTCTTTTATGTGGCAAAGTATCAAATGCTTTAGAAAAGTCAAGATATACAATATCCAATGACTCCCCCTTATCCAATCTTGAACTTTCCTCCTCATAAAAGCTTTTGGATTAGGTTTGTCTGGCAGGAGCGATTCCTCATAAATCCATGCTAATATGGAGTAATAGGGTCATTTTCACCAAGATACTTCAGGATAACATCCCTTAACCCTTTAAGTACCAGCCTACCTGCAGCTTTTGTCACCCTCTGTTGTCAGACCATGTTTAACTATTTTGCGCTACACATGTTCAACTGTGATTTTTGAAAGGATTTCCAGGGATTTCCCAGGAAAATTATATAGTGTTTTTTTCAGCAGAGTCTGGGCTTCAACATGAAATGTCTTATTAGGCCTTATTAGTGTATTCTCAATACTTTTCGGTGAAATATGTGCAAAAAAAAAAAATTTTTGTCAATAAAATCTTATTGCACGTGAAACCCCAATTTCTTCCGGTTACAGCGGTACCACATATGTATTGGTAGACACCCTTTCCTGCCCAGAAGACGGCCCCAAACTGAAACAGAGCTTTAGGAGATTTTCAGATAAAATACAACTGTGATATGCGCTATGCACATCTTGCAGTTTTTCCAGAAAAACAACCCTTTACATTTGAAATACCCCCCACAAACTATATATTCTCTGGAAGTACATGTCTCAAGCTTTCTAGGCGTACCAAGCTTGTTTATGTGGGCTTCGTTTTCTGGAAGTAATCCCTCAATGTATTCTTTGGTTGCACAAAGTTTCCCTAAAAAAGAATAAAAAGGAAGAATCAAGCCACATTTTCCTAAAAAAAAATATATGCAAACAAGAAAAAACAAGTAAAATCTCAAAAAGCAACATGCCCCGAACAGAACGGTACGCAACATGCATAGGTACTGTCAAGGGAAGAGTTAGCAAACACCACAAAGTAAAGCGTGCGCATAACAGTAATTTTACTTGAAAATTTCTGCTCTGCAGACAAAGTGCGCACCTTGCAATTTTTCAACCAAAACAACCCTTTACATTTGGAATATCCTTGATAAACCATATATTCCCTGAAAGTACACATGTTAAGCTTTCTAAGAGTACCCAGCTTGTTGTAGTGGGCTCACCTTTCTGGAAGTAATCCCTCGAAGCATTCTTAGGTTGCACAGGGTTTCCCTAAAAAAAAATGAATAAAAAAACTGAATAAATAACATGTTTTCCTAAAATATCAATATGCAAACAAGATAAAACAAGCTAAATCTGAAAGCGCAAGGTCCCCCGAGCAGAAAAATACCCAACATTCATAGGTACTATTAACGCTTTTAATTGCCAGCCTACTTGAAGTTTTGTCACCCTCTGTTGACAGGTCATTTTTCCCCATTCTGCGCCATGTTTAACCATGATTTTTGCCGAAATTTCCAGGAAAATTATAGATATATATTTTGCAGCAGAGTTTAGGCTTTAACATGAAATGTCTTGTTTGTAATTTTTCTACAGTTTTTTTTAATATTTTTGTGTAAAAAAACAAAAAAATAAATATTTTTTAGACAATTGTCTCCTTTATTTTAAATAAAACATTTACTTTATTAGAGAAAACCATATTGCATGTGAAATCCCCATTTCTCCCGATTACAACGGTACCACATATGTATCGGTAGCCCCCGTTCCTGCCCAGGAGACCCCCCAAACTGAAAATAGCACTTTATAACATTTACAAATAAAATACAACTACTATCCACACTATAAACATAAGGGGTTAATTAAAAAAAATGACATAGGGTCCTCCTGGGGGGGACCCATTTTTTGGGGAGTTTTAAGGGTTAAAAACCCTTAAAACTCGGAGCCCCCCCCCCCAGTGAGGAGGAGATCCTTTTTGTTTTTTTACAGTTAGCAGTGGCCGCTGCCGAAGGGGGGGTCGCTATTCCAGGGGCTCTCCTGGAGCCATTCGAGCCCCCACGGGTGATCGGATGGCACCAAATTAAAGAGGAGACCCGGCTGGATCGATAGAGGGGTCAGGTTAGTATTTTTTTAATTTTTTTTTTAACTAGCCAGGGGAGAAAGTCAAGCACGTAACACCTACGTGCTTGGCACTTAACGCCTAGACATGCAAGCACGTAGGTGTTACGTGCTTGGCACTTAAAGGGTTAAGAATCCCTCAAACAGCTTGCCCACCACAAATGTTAAACTTACCGGTCTGCAGTTCCCAGGTTCCCCCTTAGACCCCTTTTTGAATATTGGCATCACATTTGCTAAGCACCAGTTCCTAGGAACAATTATTACATCTACAAATATTAGAAATAATGGCTTGTCTATTACTGTATATAACTCCCTTAAAACACGAGGATGTATGTCATCTGGTCTCAGTGATTTATCGAGTTTTATCTGCTTGAGACGGCTCTGCACTTCTTCCTTGGTTAGACCAGTGACATTTAACGGAGGGTTTGGGTTTTGGGTCACATTCTTTTGTGAATATGGAAGCAAAGAAGGTGTTTAGTAAATCTGCTTTCCCCTCATTACCCTCTCTAGGTGTCCCCTCCTTGCTTGTCAGGGTTCCCACACCCCCAGGTTTGTATCTTTTACTGTTTATGTAGCTAAAGAACATTTTGGGGTTAGTTTTACTCTCTTTGTAGATCTGTTTTTCTGTCGCCAGCCTTTCTGCCCTTATCTGTTACATCCATGCTTTCCATGCTTTTGTTTTTCCCAGTCAATAAAGTCTGGGGCATCTCTAAGCTGGTCAAACTTTCTTTTTTAAATTCCCTGTTTTTGTGGCACCCTAGTGACTGCTAAGCGAAAATTGATGATAATATGATCACTGTTTCCAAAGTGTCCCCCAACCTGTACCTTTGTTATTTTATCTGATACATTGGTTAGTATTAAGTCTAATATGGCTCCCCCCTTGTTGGAGCGTGTAATTCTTGAGAAAGGTAGCTATCTTTTGTTTTAGACAAAAAAAACTTTTACCTTTTGAGATGTGCAGCTTTCAGCGTCCCAGTCTATATCTGGGTAGGTAAAGTCCCCCATAATAACTAGCTCATTTAGTTTAGCGGCTATATCTATTTACCTTAGAATCACATTTTTTTTTGTGGATTCCGATATATCTGGAAGCTTGTAGCAAAGCCCCATCAGTATTTTTTTTTTTGTTTCTCCCTCCCTGCCAAAGAACTTTTAGCCCACTGTGAAGTCGGCCCAGTTCTCTAAGAACCCAAAACCTTCCTTCTATCTCCAATTTTTGAGCAACCTGTTTACCCCCCTAATCTCCCGCTGCCTCTCTGGTGTGGCACTTGGTACTGGTAGTATTTCTGAGAATACTACAGTTGAGGTCCTTGCCTTAAGCTTACGGCCTAAGTCCCTGAAATCGGACCTTCCACCTACTTCTTCCTTTGTTATGTCCTGTCTGTTCCCCTACCAGCCCTGTCTTGCCTGCCCTGTTCTCCCATTTTCCTTCCCTACTGGAGCAGACAGTGATGTTGTCTTGCTGCAGCTGTGCCACCCCTGAGCTAACATCCTCCTCATCTGCCAAGCGGCAAACTTTTTGGGGGTGTATATATATATATTCGTTTTTTTATTTCACCATTGTATGCTTAAGTGAACCACACGAGTGAACCACACTTAAGTAAATTGAATTACGTTTGTGTGCTATCTCGATTACTCAACATTTCTTACATTCTGCATTCTGCTACTGTTGCCTGTTCTATATTTTCTCAGTCTGCTGGCTGCCCTGACCTGGCTTTGAGGGCAATGCCAGTCAGCTGTACGATTGCGCATCACACCTTGGTAGGAATGTGAACCTGAGGGTCATCTGTCACCCCCATCATAGATTCTGACATATACCAGTAACATTCCAACACTGAAGATTAATTCCTAGTTCCTGCGAAACCAAATATGTTAATAGAGAATACATGGTATCTTTACATTTTCTTTATATATTTAGAAGGACAAAATGTAATTTCTCAAGGGCAAGCAATACACATAAAGTGGTTGATTATTTGAAATAGCATCCAGAACTCACATGCTTAGAGGTCAAAGCTGTATTATTCCTTAGCATATTATTTGCATTGTTATAGACTAACAAAGACTTGGTGAATTTTCTCAAACAACCTCGTCTAAAGAGCCTCCAGGCATGGTGATAAGTGACAAGTTTTCCATACAACACAATGGAGATGTTTATATTTAATTGAACATACATCTAGGTTTCCATTATATGCTATTGTACAATATATATATTGACTTATCCTTTAGTGTAAACAGGGTTAAACACTGATTTCCACACGAAAGGTACATGTGTGCCTTGTTGAAAGACAGCGAACACTACTATTCCAGTACAAACAGTGAAATAATGCAATCAATGGGCACAGTACAGGTAATGAGAATAATTGAAACTCTGAACTAAAACATCCTTAAGCTATAAAAAGCTTGGTGAGAACCGTTTTATATAACCCCTTGACAACAAATCAACTTCCACAACATAAACAATGAATTTCTTTTGCCTATTTAGAAAGCAGCATGGCCCTCCACCACCGTGTTTTGTAGTTCACTCAGCCATCTCCAGCCCTACTGTTCCATGATTGCCAAGAGTGAAGGCAGCACTCAACAGCTTCTGGTGGTACCTTTTTTCAGGTCACATGGGCGTCTCTAGCCTATAGAGAGGCTTGCTGGATTGGTGTATCGTTGGAATGATTTTCTAATTCAGCCAACTTAGTTTACAATAAAGGTTAAAAATAAGCATAAAGCTTGGCTAATGCATGGACAGCATGAACCAATTCTTCTTCCTAGAAATATAGTAGAATATAAATGGTATATCCAAATCTATTTTTGTAATTTAGAATGGTTGGATGCACATTTTTGTAGTCTAGGATCCCATTGTGGGGATTTGGCCTCACTTTCATACTGTCATCAACAGACAGGAAATTACAGGTCAAATCAGAGCCTGGTGAGAAATCGCACTTCTTTTTTTAGGAGAGAAAACTGCCATTGACTTTCATTGTCTACTTTGGGGCTGATTCAGAGCCAGGCAAAAATGTACACCCGGTAGACAATAAAAGTAAATGGCAGTTTTCTCTCCTATAAAAAAGAAGTGAGAATTCTCACCTGGCTCTGAATCGACCCCATAGTGGCCAGACCTTAGACCTTAAGGTCCACTGTGGATAAAAATAGGGAAAAAAACAGGTTTATGTGAGCGTGCATGTAAGTGACAGGCAGCATAGTTTTACTAAGGACAGAAGCTGTTAGACTAACCTGATTTACTTCTATAAAGGGGTGAGTAGATGCCTGGATAAAGGGCCAGCTGTAGATATAGGGCCTGATTTATTAAGCAGCGTGACATGGTGCACCACATGAACGTGTACAAAAAAAAAGAGAGTACACAAATCCTAAAGGGCCCACAGCACTTAACCCTGTTAGCTTGCAACCATTCCTATAATCAGTATTTAAATCTGGTTAAAAACTGCCACCCCTCCTCTGTATCTTTTGATTCTGTGCAAGCACATGGGGTGGAGGGTCTTAAGCTGTATGGGTGGGGGGCTTTCGACCCTTCCTCTCCATGTGCTGCACTCGAGGTTATAGGGCAACCTCTGATAAGCTGCTCCCAATTTATTTAATTTTGTATTGTACAGTATGTCCCAATGTGGGCTCTCATAGATAAGAGTTAGGACTGCACCTACACTGAGGCACCTTGGCGTTTGGTGGTGCAGCTTTAGAATACATCTGCAGATGTGTGATAACCAAGACCTCTGTTTTTAACCAGATTTAGAGACAGATTATAAGACTGGTTGCACACTAACAGGGTTGAGTGCTGTGGCCCCTTTAAGATTTGTGTATTATAATTGCCCTGCTCACGTGCACCTCCCAGGTTAGTTATAAATCGGTCTGAACAGCTGCCACCCCTCCTTTGTATATGTGGAGGCTGATTCATTACTAACGCCAGGTATCTGCAGATGAGCGCCTGTATAGCGTCGCTTAGAGAGACCGCTAGTAGACGCTGTAAGCGCTCTAAATATCGTCGCTATAGCATAGAGCGCCAGACGCTGTGTGATTAAAGTCTGTTTTTGAACACATATCCACCAGTAACAAAGACAAAAAAACACATGAAATTACATTGATGTAACATTGTGACATTAATACTTTAATGCCAGACCTGTAATGACAATTCTGCATAAAAATATAAAAAATCAAAAAAGTTTTCAAAAATGACTTTTTCTAGGCCAGGAGAAGTGACGCAATTATTTGAGAGAAAAAAAAAATAAAACCCTGTTAAATCAGAAAAAAAGTCGAAAACAACGTCCATTGAAATGTATGGGAGAGCGACAGGTAGCGACAGGTAATACCTGGCGCTCTGGAAGCTAGACCGCCAGCGCTATACACTGAGCCGCCTGCAATGATGAATCGTACGCTACATGGCGTTGTTAGAGTCGCTCACCAGAATCGCCTTCATAAATGTGGTATTGCCTACAGCGCCCAGCGTTCACCAGATGCTACCTGCCACTACGAGGCACTACCTGGAGCCAGGGACGGGCTGGCCATAGGGCATACCGGGCAAAATCCCTGTAGGCCGGCACCAGGAAAGGCCGCTGTTCCCCCCCCGCTGCGGCCGCTCTCACACCCAAGAACACACACAGGAGCACGCACACACACACTAACTTACTCACCGGCACTTCCTAGTTGTTGCGCGATGGTCCAATAAAAACAATGGACGCTGGCCATATGGGTCCCGCCCACTGACGCCGGTAAGCATGAGTGTATGTGTGAGTGAGTGTGTGTGAGCAGCCGCAGAGGGAACAGCAGTGAGGGCAGACTGGCCGCCCACCGGGAACCAGTGTAAGTGTGTGGGCAGCTGGGGAGGGGGCTGGCTGCACTGAAGGATGCTCCCACCCACTGGCTGCACTGAGGGATGCCCCCACCCACTGGCTGCACTGAGGGATGCCCACACCCTCTGAGGGATGCCCCACCCACTGGCTGCTCTGAGGGATGCCCCCACCCACTGGCTGCACTGAGGGATGCCCCCACCCACTGGCTGAACTGAGGGATGCCCCACCCACTGGCTGCACTGAGGGATGCCCCCACCCACTGGCTGCACTGAGGGATGCCCCACCCACTGGCTGCACTGAGGGATGCCCCACCCACTGGCTGCACTGAGGGATGCCCCCACCCACTGGCTGAACTGAGGGATGCCCCACCCACTGGCTGCACTGAGGGATGCCCCCACCCACTGGCTGAACTGAGGGATGCCCCACCCACTGGCTGCACTGAGGGATGCCCCCACCCACTGGCTGCACTGAGGGATGCCCCACCCACTGGCTGCACTGAGGGATGCCCCACCCACTGGCTGCACTGAGGGATGCCCCCACCCACTGGCTGCACTGAGGGATGCACCCACCCACTGGCTGCACTGAGGGATGCCCCCACCCACTGGCTGTACTGAGGGATGCCCCCAGTGGCTGTACAGAGGGATGCCCCCAATTGCTGCACTGAGGGATGCCCCCAATGGCTAGGGATGCCCCCAGTGGCTGTAATGGGAGATGCCGCGACATACCTCTGTGGGCTTCCCCTCACTCGCTGTAATGAGAGATGCTGCCCACAGCCTTTAATGGAGTGATCCTGTATGCTGTCTGTAACGGGGGGATTTTATCACACCATTTGGTTCAGAATATTTTTTTTTTCCTCTAATCCCTGGGTGCATGTTGTGGAACGAAAAAGAAGGTGTATATATAGTGACGTTAACATACTATACTGGGCCAGAAGCACTACAGCAGGGCCGAAATGTCCCAAAAAGTCCCGGGCTGTTTTTTAGCCCCAGTCCGCTCTCCCTTGATGAATAACCCCCATAGTGTAGCTATAGATATAGTTTGTAAAAAAATATAGACTATAAACCTCAGATAAGCATAAGTCTCCGGATTTTATGGAGTTAATAGAGTAACCTGTTGGGTATGACGCCCAGGGCAGGAGAATTATTCTAATTGACTACAGGAGGTTTGGTTAGCGCATGACTGATGGGAGTTTCCCCTAAAGGAACAGATAAAAGGTTTTTACTCATTTACTCCATTAGATGTCATGATTAAGGACCTACTGTCCGAAACGCGTTGGCGTTTGGGACCATCTTGTACATATTTACTACTTTGTGACCTGTTGGATTACTGATTTTAATTGAAGAAAATAAAAGCAGAAGATTTTACAACATTTGCTGGCTGGCTCAATACTTCTTACTATAGATATAGTGACTAACTGCTTCACTGTTACTTGCGGGCATTTGCTGCTTTTGCTGTATCTCGTAAACAAAATGTGCGATGTTTGCCCGACTATGCCCGTGTTTCCTGTATCTTCCTGTACTTCTAGGTCACCATAGTTGGGAGATTGCTAGCGAAAACTTGTTCAGTTCTCCAGCTTTTAGTGAAGATACTCATTAGAATCAATGTTTTTTTTTCTAATAGAGTTTTTAAATTTTCAAAACCAAATCTGCAGCAGCATCTCACCAGCTCGCTTCGCCAGTTCACTAGTAAATCACTTTTCCAGTCTGTAAAGTGCAAAAGCCAGAAACTGGCAGCAATAGTCTATGTTCGCCGCTACAAATATAGCTCTGTTTGCTACAAATATACCTAAAGAATGAAGATAGAAGGAACTAAAGAGAACCTGATAGCATCACAAATCAGTCCCATAGTGTTAGTGAATTTTCAAAGGCGTGTGGCACTGTTACTGATACAATCGATGAGGAAACTGAGGTCTTCAGGGTTGGAAAATACAGTTTGTTACTGGAAGTGTGTTTTGGTTAGAAATGTCCACATAGGTTTAAGTGGTGTACCCTGGGGTTCAGTGCTCTACCCACTCATTTTTAATTTGCTTATGAATGACATGGAAGAGAGAATTTATTTGCACTATTGCTATTTTTGCAGATGACACAAAGATATGTAGCAGTCTATTGAAGATGTTCACAAACTTCAAGCTGACTTGGACACTTTGGGCATCCACTTTGCAAATGATGCACTTGGGAGAATCACTTATTAAGAAGGATTTAGATGCACTAGTAAATAAACTCATAAAGAATTTGTAGAAAATGTCTACTCTGTGGGAGAAAATTGACTTATTTGTTAGCAATTTCAAAATGTAACTGGCTGATATGCAAAATGCAACTGGAGAAACACACAGAGCTGGAAGGAGTTGTTTAACCAGACCAATGAGTTTCGCTAAGCTAAAATAGACTCCACGGTTGCCCATAAGGTGGTTGGTCCTCTTTAAAACTTTTACAGCTTTTTTATTTTAGTATTTAATTTAGAATGAGAATGTCACCTGTATTTTTTATCAAAACATCAGACTTGATTTCCTTGTTATGAAAACGATTTCCAGCTACTAGTACATTTCCCAACAATATTAATGCTGTCACTTGATCCGTGTACAAATAGGGAAGCCATAGTATCGCACAACATGGCATCATTACCTTGATTGCATGAAAACAGTCATTAGAGGGTTTGAGCTTGGCATTGTTTGTTTTAGTATTAGGCCTTTGTGTTCCTATAAACAGTCATTGTTATTGGGCAGAACAGTTGTAATAGGAGTAGTGGCATGTATAAAGCATTAACATTATGTGCTAATCAGAGATCATGGCAATTTAAAATATTGATTTGACACAATGTAAAATGTCAATAGCTCAGCAGGAAGCATTTTGCGGCTACAAACACATTGGTTACTAGATTTCAGAATAAATACAACATGCATCCTGGTGCCCAGTATCAGCGTGAGCAATGCTGAAAATATCACTACGGCATGTTTATTTACAGCTTTGCAAACAGCCTCATGCAGGAAACCGTAAATGTTCAGGTTATTTATGTGCTCTGTGTATTTACATTTTTCTAGAAATTAAAAGGTCTATTGCAAAATTGCCTAATAATAAAATTCTATTTAGACATGCTGGCTAGTGAGAGGATGAGTTACCTATACCCAACAACCCAGCAAAAAAAAAAAATCATTCCTCTACTAGTAGGATAAAAGCCAGGGGAGATCTGCTCACCTCTAACTTCCTGTCTCCTGAGCTAACCTGTTGGGAGCAGTAGCATTAATCTGTCCAAAGCATTGCATGATGGTACAAGTATTGAGAAGATCCAGCACAGCCAGACCCTGCAGTGAAGAAAACGTTAAAACGTAGCTTTTACTATTGTTAGTTAAAATCAGTAAATAAAGCGCTTACATGGTCCCAAGGTTCCATTTGCCATACCCCACAACTGCAACGTGTTTCGGGGGGTCCCCCTTTGTCAAGCAGTGGTACAAGTATGTACACACATTAGAATTGCAATAGCAATAAGCTATTATTGCAACACAGACTAGTTTAGGGGACAGGCTATTAGATATGAACAATTCTCCCCTATAAAAGCATTTAAAAGCTGTCATGTCTGATTCATCCTCCTTGCTGTAAATGTAAGAAACTTGCAGAGTGTATACATGACTCCTTCTCTTGTTATCTGGGTTATTTATGTGATTTTTTTTTATTATTGGACCATTTTTTTTAAGTTAGTGAATCAGTGGGGGTTATTTAAGAAGGGATAGCGCCAGGTAGTGCTTCGTAGCAGCAGGCAGCGTCTGGTGAACGCCGGGCGCTGTACGCAATACCACATTTATTAAAGCGAATCTGGTGAGCGACTCTAACAGCGTCATGTAGCGTCACATGTATTATTACAGATGGCTCAGGGTATAGCTGCTGGTGCTCTAGGCTGAGGAGCTCTAGGCTGTCGCTCAGTGTCGCTTTCCCATACATTTCAATGGGGCTTCATTAGTTGTGTATAAATAGGGTGCTGAAATCATTGTGTGACCTCTCCTGGCTGCAAACAAACACTTTTATAAATTTTTGGGACTTTTTATATTTTTATGTAGAATTGTCATTACAGGTCTGGCACTAAAGCATTATTGTCACAGTGTTAAAACAATGTCATTCCATGTGTTTTCGCTTTGTTACTGGTGGATATGTCTTCAAAAACTTTAATCACACAGCGTCTGGTGCTCTATGCTACAGCGCCCAGCTTTAGAGCGCCGACGCGCTGTGTGTCTAGTGTTTTAAAAAAATATCTATTTCTTATTCTACACCCTAAGTAGGGAGTATTGGCAGGGGCTTTGGCCAAATGTATTTCACAAGTTCTGTGGGTTTTGATCTGCTTTAAATTAGGGGCCAACTTGGTGCCGCATGCACTGAAGCAAACTGTCATCCTAATTTTTTCTGTTCAGGTCAGATTCACTTTAATTTAGAACTAGAATACACAGAATCAATAATTAAATGATTTTGATCATTTAAATGAAACAGACCTGTCCAAGGTTGACAGCCCTTGTACCCGACAGCAGCCCCCCGCAGGCTAGCTCTCATGGAGAGTAAGTAATGTTTGTTTGTTTTTTTTTATAAAACTGGACAGTTCCTTTCTTAAAGTTGTGCAAAACACAAGGGTGCACATTTATTATAGCCTACACTGGGCAAACCGGTAGAAAAATGTATGCAGCTGTCCTGAGCAATCAATTCAAGCAGTGGTAAATACTTAAAGATAAAAGTTGATTGGTTGCTTGAAGCATCTGCTCTAGTTTTGCTCCAAGTTCTTATTTTCAAAGAAGCCTGCATGATTTGAACCTGCATACTGTGCATAAGTCATATATATTGCCCTTGTGACCTTTGTAAGGTTAATGTAGTCACACCTCTCACAATTTATGATGCCATATTTATAACTTTCTTCCTGTAGAAAGATGCCACTCTCCGAACATAACTCTATTCCACCTGCTGCAAAACATTTTCACATGTTCTTCAAAAACATAAAGATTTGCAGTGATTGTTTCTGAAAGACAGTAAAAGTACAACTGAAAGCTATTAAAATAAAGGATGTTCGCCTTACCTCCCCTGTAGCTGATTCGGCCACGCCTGCAGCTTTACAATATACCCATTAAAGAGATCTGATCTGGCCTGGCCTTCAGGCGACCGGTTAGGTGCTTTCACCATGCATCGAAGTGGCTTGTGATACATAATGCACTCCATGGGTGCCAGCATGGATATGAATGGCATCATGTGAAACAATGAAGGAGCAATGGTTTCCTATCGCATTAATGTTGTATCAGCTCATGTGTCTGCCTAGACCTGTACTACTCTCTATGTCAGGAGTCCCCAACCTGTAGCTTGGGAGCCACTTGTGGCTTGTGGATCCACTCTGTGTGGCTCGCCAGCTGTCTGCTAGAAGTGCAAGGTTTATGCATCTGTGTCATTCATTGGGTTAATGCCCTGTTCCAGCACTATGCTTGTTTTCCCAGCTTCCCTGTGTGGAGTCTGGGCTTTGATTCTGATTCCATTTAACTTCTTTGGGGACTGAGGGATCTTTTTTTGTGGGTAAAGTATTTTATGTACCAAAAGGATCCAATACACATTACATAGTTAAGGTATTTTTAATTTTAATAAATTATCTAGTGGCTTCCTGTTCTATTATGATCATATGACTATAATCTACCAATCTTCTACAATTATGTTGAATATGGCTCCTGACCATCTCTCAATGCTGAATGTGTCTCTCATGTTAAGAAAGGTTGGGGATTCTTACTCTATGTTATCGATTGAGCTCACTAGACCTTCACTATCAATTGGAGTTTGCCCGGCTCTGACCTTTGATATTGTTTTGACCTTGTGCCTCCACTGCTACTGCTATTTCTTACCCTGGCTTGCCTTTAACCTTTAGAGAAATCATTCTAGAACCTGTGGTTGCCAGACCCATTCTGACTTCTCCTTTAATATGGCTTCTGTCCTTCAGCTTTGTGACAACATGCCCCTGGTACTGGGTTACTACATGAACTCCAGGTGCATGGTCCGAGTTGTCTTGCAGCTATGGCCCAACCATCAGAGATTTAAAGACTTAAGGTAAAGAGCCACCGTCTGCCTCTTGTAGACTTTGGGCTCTGAGTATAGTTCTAGATAATTTTAGCTCCATCCAAGATTATGTTCTTCACTTGCATGTCTTGCTTCATACATGCTGCTTAAACTGGTGCAATAAATAAATCAAGTAATAATAAAAAGAATCTGAAAGAAGAGCGACTTTACATAAAGAACCTTAAAGTCACAGCTGGCTGGGGAGGGGGCATCCAGAATGCTGGAGCCCCCCCCCCCCAAAATGCCCGTAACTCTTATCTCAGTACTCCGCTGGGAATCCACCACCACACAATTGGCTGCCGGAACTCGTGTGGGCAGGACATCCTGGCAGCCAGAACAATGGCTGTGCTTGTTGCCCACAGGATCGCTGCACTGGATTTCCAGTGGAGGACTGAGGCTAAGGTAATCTATACGGCGTTCTGGGGAGCTATGTGCGGTGGGGGCACCAACATTCTGGATGCTCCCCCAGCATATCTTATAGTGGAGGGGACCAAAACCCGCGCTGCATTGGTGTTGGTCTGCTTTAAGCTGGCAAGATGGTCACTGAAGAGAGCCTTCCACCCAGTTGCAGCAAAAAATGTCTGAAAATGCCAAACTGTAATAATTGCTATTATTTTCTAGAAGAAGGTAAATACTAGACTTCCAGTATCTAGCTATATTTTTGTAAATGGACACATTTAGCATCAGAGAACACGTTGGAAGATTACAAAAGAATGTTATTATTAATAAAAACTCATAAATTTCCTATTGGAAAAAACTCAGAATCTTTCAACTTGCTGGAAGAAGAGACTGCATAAAACATCATTTCCTAAACGTTGGCCATTTTATCCTCCTTACAGTGATTTAAACTTGAATTTCTGCTCATGTTTTCAGCACAGGAAATTAATTTTTTTACATTGACAATGATCAGAGAAAGGTAAAGAATAAGCAAAAATTGCAGAAGGATTTCATAAATCCTGCATCTATATGTTAAAATTAAACAGATGTTATTTGATTGCCCTTAAATCTGAGCCATATAGTTCCCCACTACAAATTATGTATGATGATGTTTTAGATTAAATAGATTGATTTAAATAACTTGATTGTTTGCAGATCAAAGGGATTATTACTGACAGTATCTCAATGTCCTCATGCTATTTGCCGAGGTAGTTTAGCAAACAACTTTAATTCGTTTGTACATTGAAACATATGAGTAATCCTGTTATAATAAAAACATTATTACAGTTACTATGAATGTTGTCATTTCTTTTCTGAGTGACGTAATTAATATAAAATATAATAGAATAACTTTATGCGTTAAGCACACAAGGAATTCTTTTCAGCAGTCTACACCATTCCAATACAAAGTAATACATAAGAGAATACATAAGACCAGAATGACATGATCAAAACGGTTTATCCATTGCAGAAAAGCTAAGCTATGCAACAAATGTATGGAGTCTCAACAGCAAAGGCCAGCATAGGTCATCTGACGGGATTGGCCAGGAACAGAATCCATTGAGTAAATAGATGGCTGACGGATAGAAGGAGCTCATGGATCTAGTGGTCCTACATGGTGGCTAACGGAACGTGAATAGGGCAGATATGATATTCCTTTTATGTGCCATGATACTCAAAGCATACAGGTCAGGTAGGTTGCCCTATATACTTCAAATTCCACAAACCCTAAATTGATGTAGCTGATCAGATTTGGATTAGGATTGCATTTGACCCAAACCTTGCCAGTTCATTTAAGTTCGATTTTAAATAAATTTTGGTGGAATTTGGCATTCCCTCTAAAAAAATATATCATTATAAAAAAGCCCCTTTAGCTTTTCATCCATAGATAATAGTAAAGGTCTGCTTTATAGCACCCTGAAGTATTTTGGAGTGAAAGTAGAATATCATTTTCAGTCTGGTGAAAAGATTTGTACTTGGTGAAGCCAGTGTGACTTCCGGTGTGGATTGCAACCTGCATCCCGCTGAGCTTTTTAGTCATAACACACAAAAAAGTGCAAAAAAAATAACCGATACATGTGATGGCGCATTATTTATTCAGTAATGTAAGGCTATGGGCTATGCTAAAGATTTAACCATTTTTTCTCTGCATGGGGTTCTGTTGTTTCATATAACATAACATAAATACCAATAACTCAATGGAAAAATGATCTTCCTACCCTAAATGCCCCATTACATGTCATTTTGGGGGAAGGGTAGAAAAAACAAATATTTAGCATGACCCCCAATGTTAGATCATGACGTCAATAATCTTAGGATAAAGGATAAGTCCACTCTAGATAGAAGTTTTGACAGTGTATATTTTTTTGTGCCCAAATGATGAGCTTGGGGTGCTGAGCTGATCAAGTATTTTTTCCCTATCTTAGCAAATGTGTGTTTTATGGAAGCAGTTTTCACTGTCTGCAATCTGTTGCTATTGGCAACATATAGCCAAAAAGATAGAAGAGAATCCTGTACACACAGAACACGGCTGCTATGGCCGCAGAGCTCACTCAACCTTACACATGCCCAGCAGAAGTTTTCTGTACAATATGTTGCTAATGGCAATGTACACCAAGAATGCACTTGGTATACATTGCCAATAGAAACAGATGAAAATCGCTTAGAAAACATTAAAAAATCTTCAAGACATCATTTTGCCACAAAAAAAAAATACATTCTGAAAAAAGTCTAATACTTTTATTTTATAAGTAACATTTTTTATTTCTCTTTTTATTGTGTTGCCAGTCACAGTGAAATAATTTTGAATGAAAGAGGTTACTAAAGTTTACAATAAACTTTTCTCTATAAAATACAAACCTCTTGAATATATACAGACACTTTACAATATGTAAAAGGGGCATTCCACTGTCATGCTAAAAATGTTTAATACGAAAATATTGTTCTGTTATTAATACGTTTTTTTTTTGCAAATCAATTATTTGGCTAAAGGGGATCCTCGACTTTCGTTATTAAATGTCTGATGTTCATGTTTGGAGACCTTCTAATTCATTTTGGGGCATTTGGTTGCTATGCACCATACAAATTTCCCCCCTATAGTCCTGCCAAACATGAATGTTTCAAAATTCAGCCGAACTGCATCAGAAGATGAAAGAGGCATCTCTCTCTCTCTCTCTATATATATATATATATATATATATATATAGAGAGAGAGAGAGAGAGAGAGGGGGGGGTTGTTGCCCTTGCCCTAATTTGGTGCAGGGCTGCCTTTTAGTTGTTGCAGGGGGGGCATCCAAATTGCTGCAGCCCCACCCTGCGCATAGAACTCCACAAATTCCACTTTCACTTACTTTCATTGTGGTCCCCCAGGAAAGTCCTGCCCTATGATTGGCCGCTCAGCTGTCACGTGGGTCATGTGTCAGCCGGCCGACAGAAAATCGGAGGTGATACTGTACCATGCGACCACATGTGGGGCCAGATTTCAGCAGGGGACTGTGGCGGAAGTAAGTTAAAGTGGAGTTTGTGGGGCTCTATTCGCGGGTGGACTCTAGTAAGTGGTGAAGTATAGTAGAACCACTGCCTTAGCTCCATTCATATATATATCAACCAATTAATTTAGCTCCATTCCACTGTACCTTGATCAGAGCCAATTCATATATTGTGGCCTAATCTGTGCCAGAATCCAACCCTGAGATCTATTCATATATAGCACAGCACAACCTGTAGCTATTACCCCAGATTCTTACTGTTGCAATGTAATGTTAGTGGAAAGGCAGGAGCGGCAGGAACATCATTCCTCTGATGTGATGCCAGAGCTGTAATGCAATCAAGCCTGAAGCCGCTGGGGATCTTCAAGAAAGCTTCCCAGCAGGGTCTGAGCAACAGGCCAGTTCAGCGGAGGAGGATGCAAGTAGGAGTTAAAAGTTAGTTTTTATTTTCTAATATTCCTAGACGAGTTCAAAGGATACAGGTTTGGCAAGTCACGAGCCCAGCATGTGACCAGTGGCCTGTCAAAACCCTGGCCTGATTACTCGTACCCCTTTTCTGGGCACAGAGGATGTAAAAGAGCCCGGTGCCCATCTTCATAGCCCTGGTGTTCTTCCAGAGGTGGCACTTGCACCAGACCTGTTCCAAAGGGACACATTTGTGACAGCTTAACAAGTCTTGAGGTTAATTTTTGATAGTGACAACATTGGTTCCACATCATACAATGTTGCTTTCAAAAATTGATCCAGCAATTTGTTAAGCTGTCACAATTGAAATGTCCCAAATATGTCCCTCTGAAAAAATGATCAGCATATACCATGGGTGGAGACCCCGGGGGGGGGGGGGGGGATGCAAATTTTATGCAAGCAAGCAAAAAAGGGTTTTAAAAAGGGTTGAATAGTTTGAGTAATCACTATTAGCAGCGTGCCAGAACCGAGAATCTGGTATAAAATATAATTTATATAATATATGTGTATATATATATATATATATATATATATAATATTTATTAAAATGTTTGAGGCAATGTTTTTGCTATAAAATGATTATTTATTAATTATGAGGCAGGTGATATATATGATATAAAGTGCCATCGGCTGTTATAGCATACAGGTGAATTGTTGTCGCTTCTCCAGTGCTGCTCCTCTCTGTCAATTTCTTCACTGGTTACAGATTTCTCAGAGTTCAGTTCAAACTTTTAATACTAACCCACAAAGCTCTTTCCAACCAGTCCCCCTCCCTATATTTCATCTACAAACCAGCGATACCAACCCAAACGTAACCTCCGCTCTGCCTCTGACATCCTCCTGTCTTCCCCCTTGGTCACCTCCTAGCACTCCCAAATTCAAGACTTTTCCCGTTCCTCACCACTTCTCCATGCCTTTAAAGTGCCCTCAAAACTCACCTCTATAATCAAGCATATAATCTGGTTTACGCATAACTTTCACATGGTACATACTGCAAAACTCAGCTCTACCACTTGTGATCTCGCCCTTTTTGTCTCCACCCCTATCCCTTACACTGTAAGCTTACAAGGACAGGGCACTCTTTCCTATTGTCTCCTGTTCCCACATTTGGTCTGAACTCCGTAGCATCTAGTTTGTAATGCCCCCTGTACAGTATGTTTTACCTTGTCTGTAATTATACCATGTGCATTGTTATGGAAGATGATGGTGTTATATAAATAAATACATAAATAATAATCATTTAAATTTGGGGGTCAATGCTTGGCATACTTTAGTTTTGACCTATACTTTACTTACACTTAATTTATACTTTACTTACTAATTTGACTTTTGTTCAGTTATTTATGATTCCTTGGAAGCATCCCTAGTTGTGATTCCTCCATAATTGGCAGGTGATTAGTTAGCCATTGCTATGCCCCCCCAAGAAATCATAAATGCCAGACCAAATGTCAGATAGGACTTCTGACCTGGTTTAAATATATGTAGTAGTGGTTATGGAGTACAATCATAAAAGAAACAGAGAGGCAGAATAAAGTAGGAGTAAGAGATGTCACACCTATGAGGGTGTACTTTTTAATAAATGCCCTTTGGTCTACTTTTTGCCTCTGCTTTATTTCAGTGAATAATTCAGACTTGTCTTATTTGACTGGGAAGTAAAGAATAGTGTGGATTTTTGTCATCATAAAATATGTCTACTTGGAAAAATTGCTAGGATTTCAAACAACTCACAAAAGTTACCTAGAACATTGGGGGTCGTGTATATTATTTGGTTAAGCAAGGTGCACTTTAAGTTTGCCTTGTGAGGAAGTGCCGTTTGAGTCTCAGTGAGTTTTTTCTTTTTAACGCACAAGAACGTGTTATAAAACTCGGAGGAATGAAATTGAAAAGAGGGTAAATTTGGAGTCCTTCTACAGCTTCTACTGTCGCTGCAGGAAATTAAGGAGAGGCACATGGAAACGGCATCAGCTGACCTGTTTGCTGCCTGATTTTTCTGATGAGTTTACAGTCCCTCTAAGGGACACAAAACCAAAAGCTTTGTCCGGTGTATCCATAAAAATTAACTTTTATTGTGATCCAATAAAATCAGCTTACATCCATAAGTGTGTGGATGGCCCGAGCCCCAGAGACAGAAAACTTATGTGACGCGTTTCAGGCCCGGGTGGGCCCTTAGTCATAGCTCTAAGGGACACAGAGTGATGTAAATGCTTGAGAAGGATCCACAACATCACTGCAAAATTTGACATGATGAAACGCTAAAAACTGGATTATCAGCTTTGCTCTCTAAAACTGCACTCAGATGCATTTTCATATTGAATTTATTAGTGATTTAGGAAATGTACAAACTGATATAAAAGAAAAATGATAACTTGCTAAACACAGGAATCAATATGAATGTAAGATTACATTTCCAATACTCCGAGGTGATGATTTCCTGCACAAAAAGGAAGAATAATGCATATATTATTTTCAACTAACATATCTGGTTTTTTTTTTTTGCCTTCAATACCAGATGTATCCAGTCCTGCTGTTAGCAATTTAGAGGAAACATTTAATATCATTTGACAAGTGAAAAATTGCAAACATTTTAGTATAATGAAATTGTAGCAACTAGATAATAGACGCGTTAGAAGGACTACTTACTGGCTTTCCAATACATAATCAATTTCCCATCAGCTATTGACAACAAACAATGCACCGTTTCTAAGCCCTCTGATTTTCCATCTTTGGATACACTAATGCATTAAGCGTTAGTTGAAAAACACATTATTCCCTGACATAGACATACCCACTAGTCATACCGTTCCTGAGCCAGAGACAGCATGAAGCCATCTTGAAAGCTGCCCAAGAATTCTCAAGTGCTCTGGGAACAGAGCTAAGCTAATGTTAAGCAGCTGTGCAATAAACAATACAGTCACCCAAATGCCCCACTTGGCTGAATGAGATTTAAGGCATAGCCACAACTAGAAGCACAAACGCAATAGTGCAAAAACACAAAAATAAAGCACACCATACTACAAGGTTTGTAAATGCTGCAATTACTTATGCTTAAGTAATGATGGTTTATTTGATTAGGAAGATCAGAGAGTAATACTGATCTGCAAAAACATCTATTGAGATGAGCTCACAAAATACAAGCAGGGTTGATTCTTGTACATTTTTCCCGAATTTCTAAAAATCATATTAGTATTTCATGCTTAAAATAAAAGCTCAACTCTAGCCCCATTTTAGTTAGAATTAGAGTAGGAAGAGCAAAAAGGACCCGAAGGCAATGATAAGGAAGCAAGCCTGATGCCTGGTCCCATGAGCCTCTCATCCATTTCCTGCAGATTCATGTAAGAAGTCGTAGCAGCTTCAAAAGTTTGTTCTCCTTTCCAATACATTCCTCCAGGAACAGGCAAAAAAGTGGTCAAACAGATGTTCTATCCCTTGATGCGCTCAGCATGAGTGAGCACGGCAGGGCACAGCTGTCTCTGACCACAGCAGAGCGCATTCAAGACGCATAAAGCTGTGCCATGGTATGGGCTTCCCAGCTCAGCCATGGCCCAGAATTTAAATCGAAGAAACTGTCTCTGCTATTCCAAGGGGGATATGGTGGAAGGAAGTTAGTATGTGCCTGGAGAGGGACTTTAAAGATAATTTTATTGTCTGCCTAAATTGGTTTATTTTCACTTTATTTCTGAAGTGGCCTGAGATGGGAAGGCTAATTTATTCTGAAAGGTGCGAATGGCACCTGACTGCCCTGTTCGGCAACGCCCGCACCACAACGTTTGGCTTCAGGCCAGGCAGTGTTCGCAACTCATGGCTTTTATATGCCTATGCGCTAGCGACACCTAACACCGGCCAGGACATGACAGCTTTCTCACGGCCCAAATCACAAGTTTGCAGTGCAACACAAAAATTCCAAAAATGTATCCAAAAATAATCCCAACCAGCCCAGGGATCCCAGTAAAAAGTGCCATTGACGTCTCATTGAAAGTCTCAGACTTTTATCTCATAAAGTGAATATGCAAAAAAAGAGGACTGGGAGCAAAATCTAGCAAAAAGCCAACAAAGCCCCTTATTCATGAAGGGATAGCGTCAGGTAGTGGCTGGTTAATGAGAGGTAGTGACAGGTAGCGACTGGTGAGCGCCGGACACGGCACGCAATTACACATTTATCAAGCAGAATCAGTTGAGCGACTGGGATAGCGCCATGTAGCATCTGATTCATCATTTTTACAGCCTCAGTGAACAGCGCCAGCGTTCAGCCTTGCACAGCGCCAGGTATGACCTCTCACTACCTGACGCTCTCCCATACATTTCAATGGACGATCCTTTCCATCTCTTTAAACTGTGTTTTTTTTTTTTTTTTAAAATCTCAAATAATTCTGTGACCTCTCCTGGCATTGAAAAAGCAGTTTTTTCACATTTTTTTTATTTTTTAAATATTTCTTCAGAAATGACATTACAGGTTTGGCATTAAAGTGTTCATGTTACAATGTTGCTACAATGTAATTCCATATGTTTTCGCTTTGTTACTAGTTGATAGATGCTTGAAAAACAGACTTTAAACACACCGCCTCCTGCGCTCTGGCCTTCAAACAAGTATTTTTCAGCTCCAGAGATTTGTGAGGCTGTTTTTTTGCTGAATATGGTGTGAGTCGGTCGCTATGAGCAATCGCTAACATGCGCTCCCATACAGCGCTGTACTGGTCAAATAGCGACTCCTCTCAATGTATTCAACATTACTGAACAGCGACTGAGTCGCTATAAAGTGGCGACTCACGGCCGAGCACTGCGACTACTAGCGGGCGCGCTGAAAATGCCTGCTCATCTGTCGCTACCTGGCGTTAGTGATGAATCAGCCTGCCCGAGTCACTCACTAGCTCACCTGTTGTGTGTTAAAGGCAACATAAGCCTAAAACAAATTTTACCTTGTAAACTCTGTTGTAAGCTGTTAACTGAACAATTTTCTGAGAAAGATCAGCTGGTTTGTTTAAGAAAAGTACATGCTATTTATAGAAAGTATTTATAGAAACTGTTGAGTGGTGATTTCATTTTATCTGAAAAGAAAGGCAGAAATAGTAACTAAGCGGGTTATTTAACAACAGATAGTGGCAGGTAGTGCTTCGTAGTGGCAGGTAGCTTCTGGTGAACGCTGGGCGCTGTACGCAAAACCACATTTAAGAAAGCGAATCTGGTGAGCAGCTCTAACAGCACCATGTAGCGTCACATTTTTAAATCCAGGCGGCTCAGCGTATAGCGCCGGCGCTCTATGGCTCAGGAGCACCATGTAGTACCTGTGGCTCTGTAGCGCTCTCCCATACATTTTAATGGGCTTTTATTTTCGGTTGTGTATAAATAGCGTGTTTGCCATTTTTTTTTTTGCTCAAATCATTGTGTGACCTCTCCTGGCTGCAAACAAACACTTTTAGAAACTTTTTTGACTTTTTAGATTTTTATGCAGAATTGTCATTACAGGTTTGGCACTAAAGCGTTAATGTCACAGTGTTAAAACAATGTCATTCCATGTGTTTTCGCATTGTTACTGGTGGATATGTGTTTTAAAACAGACTTTAATCACACAGCGTCTCTATGCTACAGTGCCCAGCTTTAGAGCGCCGCTGCTGTGTGTGTGTAGTGCTTTGTTAAATATGGTGTGGAGCGCCTAGTGCCGGACCCACTGAGCCAGCACCACCTCTCGCTCGCTTCACCTCTATACTGTTGTTACAGCGCCCACCACACATCACATTCATCAATGCCTGCCAGGTTACTAGAGCGACTGAGACGCTCTGTTACAGCGCCCGATACCCGCTTACAGCGTCTGCTAGTGGTCGTTCTAAGCGCTGCTATACAGTAGCTCATCTGGCAATACGTGGAATTAGTAGTGAATCAGCCTCCATTTAACAACAAGACCTACATTAAACCACCTTATTCACAACAAAGAGCAACAAAAAAAGTATTTTTAGTTTCTAACAGGATCAGTGCTAAAAGGACCTTTTTCTGGATGCCATTTTTTGCCTAACCCTCACCAATCACCAAGCAAATCAGTTCACAAATAGCCTGATTGATTCTAATAAAATGAAGCATTGGGATCCTTTAGTTATGGAGCCTTGTTTAACCCTTTCGCTGCCAGCCTACCTGGAGTTTTTGTCACACTCTGTTACCAGACCATTTTGCACTATTTTGCGCTCCCCATGTTCAAATGTGATTTTTGAATGGATTTCCAGGGATTTCCCAGGAAAAGGATATATCGTTTTTTTCAGCAGAGTCTGAGCTTTAACATGAAATGTCTTGTTTGTCATTTTTTAGGTGTATTCTCAATATTTTTTGGCGAAATATGTGCAAAAAAATAAAAAAAAATCTATTTTTTACAATTTGTAGTGTTTTTTTGTAATAAAAATGTAAGTTTGTCAATAAAATCTTATTGCGTGTGAAATCCCAATTTCTCACAGTTACAGCGGTACCACATATGTATAGGTAGACATGCTATGCGCACCTTGCAGTTTTTTCCAGAAAAACAACCCTTTACATTTGAAATACCCCCAACAAACTATATATTCTCTGGAAGTACACACCTCAGGCTTTCTATTTGTACCAGGCTTGTTGATGTGGCCACAGTTTTCTAGAAGTAATTCCTCAATGTATTCTTTGGTTGCAAAGAGTTTCCCTAAAAAAAGGATAAAAAAGCAGAATCAAAGCCACATTTTCCTAAAAAAACTATATACAAACAAGAAAAAACAAGTATAATCTGAAAAAGCAACATCCCCCAAACAGAACGATACCCAACATGCATAGTTACTGTCAAGGGAAGAGTTGTCAAACACCCCAAAGTAAAGCATGTGCGTAACGGTAATTTTACTTGAAAATTTCAGCTCTGCAGACAAAGTGCGCACCTTGCGACTTTTCAACCAAAACAACCCTTTACATTTGGAATATCCCCCATAAACCATATATTCCCTGAAAGTATACATGTTAAGCTTTCTAAGTGTACCCAGCTTGTTGTAGTGGGCTCATCTTTCTGGAATTAATCCCTCAAAGAACTCTTTGGTTGCGCAGGGTTTCCCTAAAAAATGTATAAAAAAGCTGAATAAAAAACACCTTTTCCTAAAATATAAATATGCAAACCAGAAAAAACAGGCTAAGTCTGAAAGCGCAAGGTCCCCCGAGCAGAACAATACCCAACATGCAGAGGTACTATTAACCCTTTTAATTGCCAGCCTACTTGAGATTTTGTCACCCTCTGTTGACAGGTCATTTTTCCCCATTTTGCGCCATGTTTTGCGACATTTTTGCTGGAATTTTCAGGAAAATTATATATATATTTTTTGCAGCAGAGTTTAGGCTTTAACATGAAATGTCTTGTTTGTAAATGTTATTTATTATTAATTGTATTTATTATTAAGTAAAAAAAAAAAAATAAAATAAAAATTTTTTTTAGAAAATTGCCTCCTTTATTTTAAATAAAAAATGTATTTGATTAGGGAAAACCATATTGCATGTGAAAGCCCCATTTCTACCGATTAGAACGGTACCACATATTTATCGGTAGCCCCCTGTTCCTGCCCAGGAGACCCCCCTAACTGAAACAAGTCATTTTTAACATTTACAAATAAAATACAACTACCATCCACACTACAAAGGGTTAAATCGAGAACAAAAAATGACATAGGGTCCCCCCTCCCGGGAGGGGGGGGGGCATTTTTGGGGGGGATTTTTAAGGGTTAAAAACCCTTAAAAATCCAAAAGAATTGACATGGGGTCCCCCTTACCCAAAGTAACCAGCCTGGGACCAGCTATGCAGGGCTTGTAGGAACAGGGCACAGGGGGTCAGCTTTTGTGGCCCCTGGCCCTGCAGGCTACAAGCCCGCATAGCCCGTGGGCTCGGGCTCTTCTGCTCCCCCCTGGGCTTTGAGGAGGCAGGTAATGGGGGTGCCAGGGGTTAATGGCAAATCACCGGCTAGCGCAGGTGACTTGCCATCCCCCCAGCCTTGAGAACTGGTATAGGGGTCTCACGGACCCCTTACCAGTTCACAAGGGGTTAAATGTAAAAAAAACACACCACACAGAGAAAAAATATTTTATTATTATTTTTTTACTTTTTTTTAATACTTACCTCCCATCCATACTGGAGCACTCTGTCCCTCGGCGATCACTGGCTTCTGCTCACTTGCTAGAAGCCTTTTATAGCTGCTGGATGGCAGAACACAAAAGGGTTAATTAAAAAAAAAATGACATAGGGTCCCCCCTCCCAGGGTTAAAAACCCTTAAAAATCCCCCCAAAAAATGACGTAGGGTCCCCCCTACCCAGCATTACCGACCTGGGCCAGCTATGGGGGCTTGTAGAACAGGGCGCAGGGGCCAGCGTTGGTGGCCCCTGGCCCTGCAGGCTACTAGCCCACATAGCTACTAAGTGGCCCAGGCCCTTCTGCCCCCCCCTGGCCACTGGGGAGGCAGGTAATGGGGGGCTGGGGGTTAATGGCAAGTCACCCACTAGCCGCAGGTGACTTGCCAGACCCAGAGCCTTGTGAACTGGTATAAGAGGTCTCATGGACCCCTTACCAGTTCACAAAGGGTTAACTGTGACAAAAAAAAACACCACACAATAAAAATATTTTATTAAAAAAAAAAAAATTTTACTGTACTTACCTCCGATTGTAAGCTCTTGTCCTGCGCCGCTCTGATGACAGATGCCGGTGATCGGCATCCAGAGAAGGGGGAGGCAGGAGATCAGAGGATCTCCTGCCACCTCCTTCCCCGGCACCGATCACCGGCATCTGACAGCTGAGAAGGCTGAAGCCTGAGATCGGGGCCGGGATGACGAGGGGTAAATGCCAGGCACGTAAATTTTACGTGGCTGGCACTTAAGTGACGAAGAGGCAACCACGTAAATTTTACGTGGCTGGCATTTAAAGGGTTAAGAAGTGTCAGCACCACACAGCCCCACATATTTGTCCTCAGCAGCATTCAGCACCTGGCTTAAGAAATAAAAAAATGGCAGCGCTGGCAGCTAGTATCTTAATTAACACTAGCCCTAAAAATGATGCAGTGCCGGGTCCTCTGGTTGAAGCGGCACCAGATTAAACCTGGCCCTGTAGCTCATGATCCCATAGAGCACAGTGGGCAGAACTGAATTGAACTGTTTAATGCTTATAATTAAAGCGGACCAAAACCCACATTTTTAACTAGCATTCCTTGAAAGAGCACCTTTTGGCAATTCTCACTGCTCCTGCCTCACTCTAATCCCAGATAATGGCGCCTGTTTTAGCTGTAAAGCTCCGCCTCCTCCATTCATTGCCATGTTGTGTGTGGCAATGATGTCATTGCCACAACTATGCAATAACTGATTACCTGCCATCTCAAAGGAAGGGACAGCAAGGCCAAATCAAAAAGCAAAAATGGCCATTTCTAGTTCTACACCATAAGGAGGGAGCATCAGCAGGGGGCTTTGGACAAATGTATTTTACAAGTTCAATGGGTTTTGGTCAGCTTTAATATTAAACACATTACTGCATTGGGACTTGTCAGTAACTGAAAAGGCAAGTCCCCCCAAAATTAATTTTTTGGGGGTTATATAAATTGATTTTACTGGCCTTCTTTTTCTTAATAATGTGTAATGTGGACACCAACAACTCAAATGCATCCGAAATGCACTGTAATTTTTGTCCCCTTAGTCCCCAGCTGGGAATTTCTATAACTGTGATGATGAAACGCTGACCAGCGCCAGAAAAATACAGCACCAAAGATTTCAAGGTGGAAAAAAATACCATTTTGTGAGTACTCACCTGTAAAATGGTTACGAGTATGTCACACCCCCCACTTCCCGATATTCATGACACTTGGGAACCCAGCCTGTAGAGGGCGATCTTGCAGAGATGACATGGAAAAAGGAGCCCCTCCTGGTCCATAAGTACTGGGTTCCTCCCACTATTCCTCAGTCTTTATAAAAAGCAGTGAAGAACCAGGAAGAGCAAATTATATTCGATAATTGAAAAATAGTTTGAAAATAATAATCACCATATAAAGGATCCCTTAGAACATAAAAGGGCGGGGGAAGTGGAGTGTGTGACATACTCGTAATAACCATTTTACAGGTGAGTACTCACAAAATAGTATTATTCCTAGTATGTCACACACCCCACTTCCAAATATTCATGACACTTGGGACATCCAATAGCAGTGTCTATAATGGGTGGGGATCCCCAAGGAATAATGCATAACTTAAATTACTGCAGCTTGCAGAATTTTGCGGCCAAAAGCAGCATCCGCTGAGGCCCGCACATCAACCTTGTAAAACTTAGAAAAAGTATGCACAGAAGACCAAGTCGCAGCCTTGCAAACCTGTTCAACAGAAGCCTGGTGCTGAAAAGCCCAGGAAGCTCCAATAGCACGAGTAGAATGAGCGGTGACACGAAAAGGGGGAACCTTCCCTTTAGCCAAATAGGCCCCAATGATGGCCTGACGTATCCACTTACTAAGGGAAGATTTGGCAGGAGCAAAACCCTTCTTGGGCCCAGAAGGCACAACAAAAAAGACATCCGTCTTGCGGAAGGCCGAAGTAGTAACTAAATAATACGTAACACAACGAACTACATCCAAAGAATGTAAGACCCTTTCCTTGTCAATACTAGGTTTAGGACACAAGGAAGGAAGAACTATATCCTGACTTAGGTGAAAAGCAGACCCACCTTAGGAAGGAAATCCGGTTTAAAACGGAAAACAACCTTATCTTGATGCCTCTCAAAATAAGGGGCAAGAATAGACAAAGCCGCCAGTTCAGAAACTCGGCGGACAGAAGTAATAGCAACCAAAAAGGCAACCTTCTGAGTAAGAATAGGAAGAGGAGCAAAGGCTCAAAGGGAGCAGCCTGCATAGCTGAAAGCACTAGGTTAAGGTTCCAAACAGGAAGTATAGGCTTTCTGGGAGGCCGCACATGCGCAACTCCTTGGAAAAAAGTCTTAACCAAAGGATGAAGAGCAAACGACCCTTGAAAGAAAATAGCCAAGGCAGAGACTGCCCTTTCAAAGTACTAATCTGGAATCCCATATCCAGACCTCGGTGCAGATATTCCAGAAATACTCTACAGGGCAAAGCCCTGGATTCACACCAATCAATATAGGACCTCCAAGTCCTGTAATAAATGACAGAGGAAGACTTCTTCCTAGCTCTAATAAGAGTCTGAATAACCACATCAGAAAGACATTCTTCTTTCAAGATGGACTTCTTTCAAGACTTCAGCAGTCATGCCATCAAAGCCAGCATTTGTAAATTGGGGTAACAAAGTTGACCCTGAGTGATGAGATCTGGAAGAAGAGGCAGATGGAAACGATCCACTGCCAGCCTTACGACGTCTGCATATCACAGACGTCTTGGCCACCTTGGCGCCACCAGAATTGCTGGCGCCTCCTCCAGTGCTAACTTGCGCACCACCTTGGTGATCATGGAGAATGGGGGAAACAGATATAGGAACCCCAGATCCTTCCAGGCCAGAGACATGGCATCCACTGCCACTGCCAGAGGATCCTGGGATAGAGACACAAAAGCTGGCAGCTTGTGATTGTGGCGAGAAGCAAACAGGTCCAACTGTGGAGTCCCCCGCTTGTGACAGAGGAACTGAAAGACCCTTGGATTGAGAGACCATTCTCCCTGGCGAGAACATCCCCTGCTCAGGGAGTCTGCCTCCACATTCTCTATCCCCGGAATGTAAACTGCTGATATGCAGGGAACATTGATATCTGCCCACTGAAGGATCAGAGACACTTCCCGGAGGGCACCCCAACTGCGAGTCCCTCCCTGGTGATTGATGTATGCAACAGCTGTTCGGTTGTCAGACCAAATCTGAACTGGCAGACCCTGTAAGAAATGGGTCAGTCGAAGTAGAACAAGACGTATGGCCTGAAGCTCTAATACATTGATTGGAGAATGAGCCTCCTGAGGCCCCCACAATCCTTGGAACTGATGCTTCTTCCAGAAGCCCCCCCCAGCCCACCAGGCTGGCATCCGTGGTAACCAGTTCCCAACACGGAGTCAAAAATGACTTGCCCTTCTGGAGGTTGAGTGATATTAACCACCACTGAAGGGACTGCAAAACGTGGGGAGACAATAGACAAGTCTGATTCAATGATAGTGGGCACCTGTCCCACCTTGCCAAGAGGAAGAGCTGAAGCGTCCTTATGTGAAACGGGGCAAACGGGACTGCCTCGAATGCAGCTACCATCAATCCCACTAGTCTCATCCCTAGACGGATAGACTGACGAGGGTTGGACAAGAATAGACGAATCAAGTCCTGAATCAGAACCATTTTGGACTGAGGAAGAAAAACCTTGGCCTGAAATGTATCCAGAATCAGGCCCAGGAAGGGAGAGAGGATTTGGGGTAACTTATTACCATCCGAACCTCTCTAGCGTAGAGATCACTGTCCTGGTGTCCAACTCTGATTGTTCGAGGGAGGAGGCCGCGATAAGAAGATCGTCCAGAAAAGGCACAATGCGGATGCCCTGGACCCTGAATATAGCCATCACTCCTGCCAGCATCTTGGTAAAGACTCTTGGGGCCGAGGTAAGGCCGAATGGCAGGGCCACAAATTGATCATGCTGGTCTTCTGTCGAGAACCTGAGAAATCTCTGGTGACCCGGAAAAATAGGAATGTGCAAATAAGCATCCTTGATGTCTATGGATGTCATGAAGTCCCCCTGACGGGGAGCATCGATCGTTGATTGCAGAGACTCCATGCGGAATTTTCTGAAACGGATAAATTGATTGAGTCTCCTTAGGTCAAGGATAGGCCGAACAGAGCCGTCCTTCTTGGGTACCGTGAATAGGTTGGAGTAAAACCCCAAACCCCTTTCCGCTGGAGGCACTAGGCGGATGACAGCCATGTTTAACAGATTCGCTACTGCTGCCCGCAGTCCCTGCGCAATTGCCGGATCTGACGGCATCCGGGACATGAAAAATCTGGGAGGAGGCCGGAACTCGAATTCCAGTTTGTAACCGGAAGAGACTACTTCCAGAACCCAATTGTCTGATACCTCCTGACCCCAGACCTGGAGGAAGAACCGCAGCCGTCCCCCCACCCGTAAGGGTGAGGGCGTCCCCTCATTGTTGAGCAGGCTTAGTGGCAGATTTGGTTTTGGACCCCCAATTCTGACTTGGACGGCCACGTCCCTTTCCTCTATTCCATGCATTCCCTCTAGGGGCTGAAAAGGCCGATTCTCTACCGGATCTAGACCCCCAAAAGGAAGGGTTAAAAGAGGCCACTTCACGAAAGGAACAACGTTGTTTCTTACGCTAAGGTAATTTACCTCCTTTAGTGACAGAATCCAATTTTTCTCCAAAGAGGCGCAATCCCACAAAAGGGAGCGCTGTAAGCAATTTCTTGGCTACAATATCAGCTGCCCACTGCCGCAACCATACTGACCGCTGAATGGCGATTAACAAGGCAGAGGTTCTGCTGCACATGAGTATCATCTAAGGCAGAAAGTACAAAAGATGCAAACATCTCACATCGCTTAAGAGCGTACTCATCAGAGGCCGGATCAAGCCCTGAGTAATTCATTAGGTCTCTCACAACAGACCTAATAGCCACTGTCATGAGTGCAGAAGCACCAACAGGCAGCAAGGCCGAGCCCACACTGGAAAAAGCGTGGCACACCATTTGATCAATACGCTTATCCTCTCCATCTTTAAGTGTAGTGGAGTCAGGAGAATGCAACACAGAAGAATTGGATAAATTAAGCACAGGGGCATCCACCACAGGTGGTGATGACCAACGCTTAACAGTATCAGCTGGGAAGGGATATTTCTTGTCCCAGCCCAAGGGAAGGCCAGGAAGCCGCGCAGGCTTCTCCCATTCTTTAAGAATAATTTCATCAAAATGCTTTTGATTTGGAAATTCTAAACGAGTTTTAGAGACTCCAAAGAATTCCCCTTTTTGAGGAGGGACTACTTCAGGAGGAGTGATAACCAAAACCTCAAATAACTGAGCAAGAGCCTTAGGGGTATCCACAACACTAGCTTCACCCTGCTCAATCACAGTACCAACAAATTGCTGTTCATCAGAAACATCTGAATCCTCATATAATTCTCCTTCTCCTAACTGAGAAGGATCAGACCAATAAAGCATTTCACAATTATCCAACTCACTTACCGGAACGGCCTGAGTCAAATGTTTCCTTTTAGCTGAGGCCTTCTTGGCCACAGAGCTAGACATTAATTTTTCAAGATGAGCCAATCTGGCACATAAATCAGAATGCGACTCACCACCCATGACAATATCACTGGGGGTACGGACAAGACATGGCGGAGTAGGAGATAAGGCAGAAGCCGCAGATGCCGAAGCCTGGACCCCAGTTTGCTGCATAATAGTTAATTGAGCACAAGGGACGCAAAGAATTGCGTTATCCCCAACAAGGGATGCCCCACATCCAAAACATTGCCGAGTCTGCCGAGGGAACTGCATGCCCGTTGTTCTGAGATGCCTCCATATGGTGTTTAGTATTATACTAAAATTGATTATAGTCGCCAAGTATATATGGGATTTACGCAATTGCTACCCGGGATGCCCCTTTAAATAGTCCCAAGTGGGAGGATATTAACACAAATGGACCCCCAAATAAGGCTTTAAGGGCTAAAGACCAGGAGAAACCCCTTCAAAATAAAGAGTTTCCACCTACAAGAAAACAAACAGTCACCAATGCACACAATACAATAAATGACAAAGCATGAAAAAAATGGCAGAAACTCCCTTCAGCAAGCTGAGGGGTACTCACAGGACCTTTAAATATGGAACGCTTCACGAATTTGCGTGTCATGCTTGCGCAGGGGCGCTGCCAAAGCAAGCACAATGAGGGAAGACCATAGGGAAACAGCAGGAGCCAGGCAGACAAAGAGAGCACCCAGGTGCTCTTGAGAATGAAATGATTGCTGTGTGCCTAAGCCCCGCCCACTCCCAGAATCACATGACCAAGAATGGAGGGAAATTCAAATCTGAACATAGCCAGAAAACAAAGAGCTTTAAAAGGTAAGCAAAAGAATGCTGCCTAGACAGAAATAGGAAAATCTAAATAAGACATATCCTATTAAATAGTATAGTAAACATACATAATAATATATATGTAATAAAGATTTCTTTTATATATCTTTTTTTTTATTTATTTTTTTTTCATTATTAGCCAATTAGTTAGCCAATTAGTTAGCATTATGCGCAGCGATTGCTATCGCCAATATGGTCCACAGCACAGTGCCAAATAAGACCAAAATGCTGGCGCTCCGAAGATGGCGCTATAGCCACAAAAAAGATACTAAATGGCGTACATCATAAATAAAGCCCTTACTTTCAGTAGAGCATATACACAGTTAATAAGAGACACAATGCTTTACACCAACTATAGCACACATCTGGGCACACAATATTTAAATGCATGTGTATGTAATTCTTTCCATGTCTTTCCACAGAAGAGCATGGCAACCAGACACTTAGCCGTATTAAAAAATATTTAGAACGCCTTCAGATCATGCCTGTGGTTGGCATGTCATACCGTGCAGTGTGATTCATCTTCTTGATGTCCACTTTATTTATCTATTAAGCATCGGAGGAGATAGTGCAGATGAATTGTGTGTGCTTTTCAATGTCCATCAGTTGTAACAAAGGATATGTACAAGTTGTTTTCTCTTTGTCTTAAGATCACCTGATATCAATTAGAGTTCCTTTAGTTCTCTGCAGATTTACTGCACTGTAATAAGGTCTTGAAAATATGAAAGCAGAGAAGCAATATTTCAAATCTGAGTATAAAAAGCAACAATAAAAATGTATATTTATAACCTGAAAAGTATGATTTCATCTTGGAGAATTACCAAAGTAATAGCAGCAATAAGCATGATTTCAGTTTTACCATATTGTATTTATTAAACACTTCAGGAGACTTGAGAATAAATCAAATAACAAGATCATTTTTGGATACATGCACATATATTTTAAAATATGTGGGTAGCTATCACAACTGGTTATCATCATTTAGCCATCTGATTCAAAGTGTTTTCAATAAGAATTCAACATGTCCAGCCTTTTCTCATACTCGGCTGCCTGTCCTTTGCTTTATGACTTCTATAAATTACTTAGCATTATACTGGAATATTTTTATAGGGAAATTTTACAAAAGAGAAATACATCTTGTTTTTGTCAAGTAAGAAAGTATATATCGTGATGGGATTACCTAACAATGGGATCAAAGGAGGGAAAATGCAAAATAGTGAAACAATAATAAATTTGGGTCATGCTAAATATTTAACAAGAGACCTCCACTGGCACTCAACACTTAGCATTTGCATATTAAGAATTCCTTTCTAGGCTCATAAAACCAGTTCCCTATTGGGATATGGAGCTTTACTTTATTCACTTCATTCAACCATTTTCACTGGATAAATGCTAGGGCCCAAGTTTGTAACCTAATATGAGACCAACTGCGGGCATTTCATTCTGTGGTAGACATGGAAAATGGAAATAGAACCCAGATTTTGCTAAATGTCATTTAGGAGAAATGTGGAACAAACGCGCATTATAGACAAAGTGGTTTCCTTTTTCATTTGTAGGATGTCATTCTTTTATAGGACGCATATGCTTATGCCTATGTACCTTATCTGGCCTTTTTAGAGTTACGAGAAATCACATAAACATCATACCTCCATAAGTGCTGGCATACATTGTGTTCGCTGACATATATTGGTCCACTCAGACACACACCCAGTACAATGCTACTATAAATATTATCCTTAAAAAGAAATGAAAAATATATGCTGAAATATTAATAAACTCTCAAAAAGATGGCAAGGACCTAGCCGCCTAAGGAAACCCAACCTCAATTCCAAACTAGTCACTATCCCATGAAGCCATGCCCATTGTTTTTCATCAGGCAACAGAGATTCTCCAAGCAAATGGAGCCAAACCCAGGACTGAGAGATACCGGATCAACTCTGCACATTCGGCTAGAAGGTTTAGTAACACCCTATTAATCTGATGGGTACTCTGATGATTAGAAGGGAAGGGGATCACTGCGGTTCATGTTATTTTTATCTGGAACATCGGTGAAATTAAAATATCTGGCTCACTATCTGAAAATAATTCTTGAACTAAAAATGTTTGGAATAGTTGTGTCTTCTTTGTCCTATGCTTTTTAATTCTACTGACATATTGACCTTAGACACTGAAGCTAACAGTTGGCGTTTGCAATGGCCATGCAGGCATTGCTGTTGGCTAGTTTGGGTCAAAGCAGCTGGCCTTGGAATCTAAGAGATTCCACAGCTGATCGCTTGCCTTCCCCTAGAGTTTCCCAAATCAGGATGTCCTTCTTTGTGCCGGGTGCCGCAAAACTCACCTATTCTGGTGACTCCCTCAGTGCTCTAAACATGCCGGGCATCTTTAGGCTGTGCACGAACTTTCGTCCCCAGCTATTGAGATAGGCTGGGAGTGGGAGTGAACCCGCTGCTAGGGATGCAGCCACTTTTCCTTCCGATTGCCGTAAACAGAGATGTTTGTCGAACATTAAATATGCACAGGAAGAGGCTCTGATTGGATGAGAGCCTTTGCATGCACATGGAAAGGTGAGTTTGGGTGATCTGTGGGGTTTTACACAGCGGGCATCCCAATCTGGAACAAAACCCATTAAGTCAAAATCCCAGGTTTTGTTCTGCTTTAATGACAGATTCAAAAGGTTATCAATTAGAAAATTCTCTAAATTCCAATGATGGAACAGGAAGACTTGGAGCCTGTGAATACATCAGCAACCTCCTTGCTTTTTAACTTCTTTATCAGTTTTACTAGTTTACACATTTGCTGCCAGCCAGGAGCCAGAAGCTAAATCTTTATGATTTAGGAAAAGTGAGACACTCTCACCTGTTATCCTGTCTGTGGAGACAGGATACTACAGCGACCACAATGCTAGGTTACAACACCCGACACCCGCTTACAGCGTCTACTAGTGGTCACTCTAAGCGCCGCTCTACAGACGCTCATCTGGCAATACATGGCGCTAGTAGTAAATCAGCCTCTAAGTAATTCGGCAGGTGACTCTCATTGTTTTCAATGGGTAACGCTGTTGCATCCCCTGCATCCCCGGTGTCTTGCATGCACTCCTGCCCTAGCCATTCATTGACTCCCCATTAAAGTCAACGAGAGCGGTTTGCCAAAAGAGATAAAAAGAGCAAACGGCTTTCATTGGCTGAGCACCTGTGCATACACCCTGGAATGTTGGAAGATGTGAGTTGTTTAGGGCATTTTGGGGGGTTTCACACAGCGATTCCCTCTCGGGATGCCCCCAGGGAACGGAACAAAACTCAGGAAGGTGAAATCTCGAGTTTTGTTCCACCTAAATGCCTTCCAAAGTCCACTGTGATTACCCTTATTGGAGTGCAGTAAATTGAGCCTACCTTGAATCCCACACATATGAGGTACCAAGTAGGCCCCATTGGAATAAAAAGGTTGTTCTGATTTTTCTGGTACCAGTTGGAACATTTACTCAGGGTGGGGGCATCAAAGCATCAAAGCAGAAAAATAACTATGCTTTAGAGGATTTTTTTTAATGCATGTTATTCTTTCACAGTAGCAGGTACTTCCAGCATGTTCTATTTCCTCCCACAAACCCAAACATCGAATAAAGATTAAATTGTGATCATCCCCAGGGATTAGGGAAAAGATTGTATATATATATATATATATATATATATATATATATTAATTAAACAGCTATATACAGGGTGGAGATAAAAACAGAGCTAGAAGAGACTGGAAGTGGAAATAAATACTAATAAAGACATTTGGGAGAAGCAATGGGAATGGGTCAAAGTAGAGGTAACAAACCAGATGCCCCTTTATCAAGTGCACAATGTAGTGACTAGTTTTCAGGCATTACATTCCCCTTCACATGGTTGGATGACTTATTAACTTGAATGAATTAATGATTACTTAATTATTACTTCACTTAATGGAAGGGGATTAAGTACTCACCGATGGCAGCTACATTCACCCAGGCGAAGTAGAGGCATTCCACGCAATGCGTTGGTGTGGCTAGGTCTTGATGGGATTTGGTCTTCATTAATACATGAGGTAATCTTGTACAGTTCTCTGAAACTATTATGCCCTCTATTCACTTTGCATCACTTGTGTGATTTGTTTACATTATAGCACTTGCACTTTATATTGTGACTTCCAATATATTTAGCTACATTGAGTTGCACAGCACTTGCACTTTAGAGATTGGTTGTTGTTTCTTTGTATTTTTGCCCAGTTTGTTTATGTACTTTCTCTCTTTTTGGTCACATCTATACCCCTTACACCAGTAATGAGAGCCTATTGATTTAGGCCCTTATTCATCAAGCGATAGCGCCAGGTAGTGTCTGATGAGCGCCAGGTAGCGGCAGCTAACGGCGACTACCGACTCAAGTACGCCCGGCGGCGGTCACAATGACGCATTTATCAAGCAAAATGAGGCTAGCGCCGGCGAGAGCGACGGCTAGCGCGGCATTCATCATGAAGCCGCCTGGACCGAACAGCGCCGCTGCAAATTCCCTCACAGCGCCAGGTATGAGCTGTCGCTCCCTGGCGATGTCCAATGCATTTCAATGGAGCAATCTATAATTATTCATAATTAATTGGTAATAATTTTTTTTTTTTTTTTTTTAATGTCAAAAAATCGGAGAACACTTCTGCAATGTTAGGATTTTTTTTTAAGTCAAAAAAAAAAAAAAAAAAAAAATGTGCAGAATTGATCTAACAGGTATGAGATTAATGTATTCATATTACAAAATGATTCTAAAAACATGTATAATGTTACATTCAAAAAATATGGTTGTTTAGGGGTTAAAAACTAGTTAATACAGATCGCCGCCAGCGCTCTGGGGTTTAAACAAGGAATGGACAGCGACAGCACATTCGGAGCGTGATTTGTTGATGAATATGAAGCTAGCCTTTCGCTCTGGCCATTCGTTGTCAGGTGCTCACATACAACGCTGGACCTGTGAAACAGCGACCCCCCAGCCCGTATTCAACATTACCGCACACCGACTGAGTCGCTGTCATCAAGCTAATGCCGGCCAAGCACAGCGAATACTGGCTGGCGCTGAAAAAATCACGCTACAGTCGCTCATCTGTCGCTACCTGGCGCTATTGATGAATCGGCCTCTTAGTCTTTTTGGAATCATACACTGTAATAGCCCAATTACAATTCCCACCATTGTTTTTGTCTTATGTGTTTTTTTAAACTTGTCTTTGGTGTTTGATTTTATTATTCAATAAACATAAAGTAATTCATACTTGTTGCGTGAGTGGCAATATTTTGTGGGGTTTGCTTGTGGGCTAACCTGAGAGCCCGCTATACCCTTGTTATCAAATATGAATACAAGACTTAATACTGTTACATTTATAGGATCTGATTTATCAAGCACTTACCGTCATTGGTATAAAAATGCACAGCACATGTAAATCAGTGTACATCGGCGCAACACTTGTCAGTATGCATGTTTTTATTGCTACCAGGCTCTTAATTCCCACAGGACATAATGGAAAAGTTACACAGCATATTATTTTACCTGTTTTGTATTTTCTTTTTATTTCTCCAAGGCTTTGAGAACATGTGTACAATAATATGTGCACTAGAGCATATTTTGATTTTTCATAAACTCACTTTGATTTTTTTAAACTTCTCTGTAATTGTTTTCTTTAATCACAATTATGCTTGGCCCATGTGTTGCATACATAACTTTATTTTAGTCTTTAAGTGGTTTGTTTTTAACTTAAAAGTATGGGCTATGTGTTCCTGGTTATGCCACATGCTGGCACAGTGATAAATATAGGTAATAATACATAGGCGCACAATGGCGTAGTCTATGCAGTAACAGTTTAATAAGGCAGCTTACTACTAGTTAGCAGCACTACGCGGGGGGAGGGGGGTTAGACTATGGTGCATCTAATTTTGAAAGTCAGCTTGCCTACCAAAGTGAGCCCGGTGCTACTAAAAAAGGTGCATCAAAAGTAAATTAGGCCATGGAGTATAATCCATACCAGCAAGGGGGTCTATTCAAAGTCAGGTTAGAATTCTCACTTCTTTTTTAGTAGAGAAAACTGCCATTGACTTTCATTGTCTACCGGGTGCAAATTTCCACATGGCTCTGAATAGACAATGAAAGTCAATGGCATTTTTCTCTACTAGAAAGGAGTGAGTTTTCTCACCAGGCTCTGAATCGACCCCAATGTTGTTTTCCGTACTGGTTATCAGAGATGATACAGGTTTAACTACCAATATTTACAGAAAACAGACCAATGCGAATAATGTCCAATGCAGAATATGTGTTCATCCCCATTACCAGCAACATTTTTAAATGTACTGGTTAACAGAGGAGATACCGGTCTAACGGCCAATATTTACAGAAAACATACCCATGTGATTAATGTCCTTCTTAGGACAAGTTTTCATTATCAAATCAGAAATCATTTTTGCTCCGGAAAAATTGCAGCACAGTCGGCAAAAAAGCAACAGACGAAATGTATGAATTGAGATTTTTCCAAAATGCATGTGTTATGCACCTTAGCCCATCCATGTGTGTGATGTATGGATGTAGAAAGGATCCAGACCACTGAAGTGACCTTGTAAAACAAGGATTTTGCATAACAGAGCACAAAAGCGTCATAAGCTCTTTTTTCATATCCAGAATCACACTTACCTTGGCAGGTCACTGAGCAAGTGGTTAGAGTACTTAGTGACTGTATCCATCAAATGAATTATCTCTTTGAACACAGTTAATAATAATCTTTTATGTTTTTATCCATAAACACATCTTCTAAACACTCCATCAGTACTACAATAATTATAATAATAATATTAATAATCTTTATTTATATAGCACCAACATATTCTGCAGTGCTTTACAATCTGAGGGTTCACGTACAAACAGAATAATAAATGAAAAACACCCAGATTGGTGCCCGGCTTCCCAGTGCCATGACAACTGCTGCATTATCCTGCACTTTTGAATAATGCTGACAGCTAGAAACAGCCTGTAATATGGGTCTGCCTTCGGATGGGGCTGTAATAGAAAGGACTGCCTATCTACAATGTTGATTGGTTTAAAAAATCCCTCCTAAAAGTTTTAAAAATCCCTCCTTCCCTCCTAAAAAAAAATTCACTCACCAGGCTCTGAATTGACTCCACTGTCATGCTAACTAGGACTGCCTTGTATAAATTGTTAAAACTGTTTAAAACTGTTTCTAAATAGGCTACACCAGGGTGCACTTATATTTCCAGCCTATAAGTATCACTATTCCAGCAGGTTGAGTAGCCAGGTGCACACAACTCACACACTTGCAGAGAAAAAATGTACTTTTTGGTTAAAACATGCTACATATGTGACAAACATAATGATGATTAAGCCTTTAAGTGCCAGCCTACCTAAAGTTTTTGTCACCCTCTGTTGCCAGACTATTTTTCACCATTTTGCGCTACCTTCAACTGTGATTTTTGAAGGGATTTCACAGGAAAATGTATATATTGATTTTTTTCAATATATACTCTGGGCTTTAACATAAAATGTCTTGTTTTAATTTTTTAAGTGAATTCTCAATATTTTTGTATTATTTTATTTGTAATAAAATGTAAGTTTTTCAATAAAAAAATGTAAAAGCCCCATTTCTCCTGGTTACAACGGTACCACATGTGTATTGGTAGACACCCTTTCCTGCCCAGGAGACTCCCCCAAACTGCAACAGCGCTTTAGGATATATTCAGATAAAATACAACTGCTATGCGCGCCTTGCAGTTTTTTAAGAAAAACCACCCTTTACATTTGAAATACCCCCCACAAACGATATATTCTCTGGAATATCTGAAAAAGCAACATCCCCCGAACAGATCAATACCCAACATGCATAGGTGCTGTCAAGGATAGAGTTGTCAATCACCCCAAAGTAAAGCATGCACGTAAGGGTAATTTTACTTGAGAATTTCAGCTCTGCAGACAAACCGGAACCATTGTAAAACACGGGTCACACGAATTAAATTCGATTACGATTGTAAAAGTGCGAAATAAATTAGTGGATCGAAAAATTTACTACTGCATTTTGCAATTCGAAAATGTTACTACTGATTCAGGTGGACTTGATGAGCCACACACATGATATAAATTAGTGTTTCACTCTAGTTTTTTGATGCAGCTTTCAGCAGGAGAAAACTCATTTTGCTCTTTCTCACAATGGAGCTCTTCTACTTTTTTTGCATTGACTGAACATATTGCAGATGATGTGGCGCAGAGAAGGTGCAGACTACCCATTCCCAAGTATTTTCGTACACGTTTGGATGTGGATCAGCTGCCAGATCAAGCACTTTTCCAGCTTACTAGGCTAAATCGTGCTGCTTTGGAAGACCTCTATAGCCTTGTGCATCCATATTTGGCACCATTAACTGGTAGAGAACATGCAATATCTGGAATGACGAATCTGATAGTTTGTTTGCAATTTCTGGCCAATGGCTCATTTCAGCGCCTGGGCGGTGTGGCGGTTGGCACGTCCCAAAATTCTGTATGACGTGCTGTAGATACATTTTTAAAGGCAATGCGTGCCATTTTGCCACGGTATGTGCATTTACCCTCCTCACCCCAGGAATAGACTGTAGTAAAACGGGGTTTTTATCGCATTGCTGGCATGCCACATGTCATGGGAGCTGTGGATTGCACCCATGTTTGCTTTATCCCACCCAGTGTGGATGAATATATCTACCGCAATCGCAAGATGGAACATTCATTGAATGTACAGATGATTGCTGGTCCAGATCTCAAAATACTTAGCTTTGAGGCTGGTTTTCCCGGATCATGCCATGATGCCACATTCTGCGAAATTCATCAATTTTTCAACTATTTGAGGAGGGACATTTATCTGGTGGATGGTTTCTTGGCAAGTGTTTAAACATTATTGCCTAACTTTCTGCAGAGTGCTTGTGATATATTGGAAAGCTCCAACCTTTTAACCCCTTGCTAGCCTCACCCTTATAGGAACTTAGAATCTGCAACTGATGTTAATGTCCCAAAGTATGCTGTTCCTTGATGTTATTGCACAAAGGTTTGAGTATGCAAGTGTAACATTTTGCCCATGTTTTTGCTTATTTGTTGACTGCCATGGGCTTGGCAATTTAGACAAAAGCATTATTGCTGACGTGCTCTTACAGAACTCCAAAAACCACCACCTTTGCTCCCGAAATTGTTAAAACTCCATGGCTACTTGTTTCCTTGCCTTTGGCTGAATATTATTTTACATGCCCTGCTATATGAAACAACCCAGGTTGCCTAGTATACTCGCCAACTGTCACACTTCAAGGATGCACAAGCAGGGGACACTCCTTGCTAAAACTTTAGCAGGGTATGCCCTGGCACCAGTCATTTGTAAATGTCTGGAGGAGACACACTCCCTGTTCCAGCCTAGCATGGATGTATCCACTGGCTTGTTGTAGCAAACTCAGGTATACTATGCTCAACTGGACTGTAGCTGAGTCCTAAAACAACCCTAGACCAGTTTGCATCTGGACCATTTATACGGCCATAAGAACAAAGGAAGGTACATGGGAGTGGTCGACCTTTGGGTTTTTACACTGCGGGGCACCAAAACCCAGAATAGTCAGAATCCTGGGTTTTGGTCCACGTTATAGTGTAAGCATAAGAATGGCGTACCATGAGGCTAAAGCTAGCAAAGAGCTGCTCCCTGCACCCAAGGACATGTGGTGCTATGTGAGCAAGCTTTGTATAGAAAACAATGGACACATTTCTGCATTAAAGGAAACATTTTTAATACAGGTCCCTGGCAATCCAACCAAACTCTCGCAAAAAAACAACATACATGCCCCTTACAAATACTACTGTTTAATTAGTACTTCCACTACAGCATACATTGCCTCTTTATTACATGTATCTACAATGTTAGCCATGTACATACAGCTACACAGGCAACTTAAAAAGTTGAAAAAAATATGCATTTACATTTACCCGTTAAAAAGCAACACCATGCAACAGTCAGAAAACAATACTAAACAAAAGAAAAAAAAATTGAGTACATTTTCCAATAATTTTCGCTTGCGACAGCCTTTTTACAAGCATTTTGCAAATTAAGAGCGATTCGAAAATTTTACGATCGCATTTTCAAGTGCACGTTTTTAATTCAACCCCTTTTCTGAATCACTCGAAAAAGTTAAAAATGTACGCATGCGATTTTTCAAGTGACATGAATTTATTTCTACCTTTGTTGAATCAAGCCCAAAGTGCTCACCTTGCAATTTTTCAGCCAGAACAGCCCTTACATTTGGAATACCCCCCACGAACTATATATTCCCTGAAAGTAACTTAAGCTTTATAGGCGTACCCAGCTTGTTGTAGTGGGCTGATTTTTCTGGAAGTAATCCCTTGAAGAATTCTTTGGTTGCACAGGGTTTCTCTAAAAAAATGCATTAAAAAGCAGAATAAAAAACATTTTCCTAAAATATAAAGCAGAACAATACCCAACATGCACCTTTAACCCTTTTAACTGCCAGCCTACTTGAGATTTTGTTACCCTCTGTTGACAGGTAATTTTTCACCATTTAACCGTGATTTTTGCAGGAATTTCAAGGAAAATTATTTTTTTATTTTAAAAAATTCTCTCATTTATTTTAAATAAAACATTTATTTTAGTAAAGAAACCCATATTGCAAGTGAAAGCCCCTTTTCTGCCGATTGCAACGGTACCGCATATATATCAATAGCCCCCAGTTCCTGTCCAGGAGACCCCCCCCCCAAAACTGAAAAGAGCACTTTATAACATTTACAAATAGAATATAACTATCATCCACGCTATAAACGATTAAATAAAAAAAAATGGTGTGGGGGGGGACCTTTTGTTAAGGAATTTCAAGGGTTAAAAACCCTTAAAAATCCCCCCTAAAAATGGTGTGAGGTCCCACCTATCCAGCATAACCAGCCCGAGGATAAGGGGCAACCACTGGGCTTGCGGGGCAGAGGAAACAAATGATTAGGTGAAGGGGCCACTGGCATTAGAGGCTTGGGCAGGGCAGGTACTGGCATTCCTACCTCGGGCGAACCAAAATCAGGCACTTTACCTCGGGCGAATCAAACTCAGTCTCTTCTACCCCAGGCAAACCAAACTCAGACACAACCTTGGGGACAGACTCTACTACGGATTCAGACTCAAACTTGACCACAGGATCAAACTCTGCATTTGGCTCAAACATGACAGAGGGCTCAGACTCGACAGTGGACTCAGGCTCGACAGACAGGCAGAAAGACAGAAATACATTGGGTGAGGCTCACAGACACAGGCTCACAGACAGGTAGAGGGTCAGTGTTAGAGACAGGCTTGGAAGCTCACAGAGAGGTTCACTGACCGGTTGAATCACTGCGGTTACAGGTTCGGACTGAGTTTTTTGGGTCAATGAATAGGGTGATGAGAAACAGCGGACTGAAGTACCCCAATGTACTGGACAGTGTAACAGATGGATGGCTGTCATCCTCTGTATCTGATATATTAATCCAGGGATCTGACTGTTATCCTTTACATCAGACACAGAGGCAATAGGCTCAACTGGGGTTTCTAATTTCTGGGCTGGTAAAGCTGCAGTCAGATTGAGGTCAGCAAACACTTTCTCAGAAATACACAAATAGGATGTAACTATGAATTCAACAAGATTTTCACGGAGGTGTTTGCTTTGTTTCAGCCATGCTTCAGCCCAGAAAAAGAGATTATCTTCAAAAAGAAAATAAGCCACCTGACGACTCCAGTTTGTCATGGGTGACTGCTGCATGTAAGGCTCCTGCACTAACTTCAAGACAGCCCGGATAGACTGGGGATAGGTTGCCACGGTGATAGCGAGGACAAACATATACTCGTCTGGGGAGAGGGAGCTGTGGAACTATCAGAGTCTGTAGCAACAAATACACTAGCAGACATCCTGTGGCTTAGACTAGATCTGTGTTCACCAGGAATCCCGGTATGGATAGGTTGCATCATTCTGTCATGCCTAGGCAAATTAAGTCACCGGACATCCCGGTAGGCCTGGGGATCTGGCAGTGTGGCAGTCTGGGCATGGATATGGGACAGCGTAACATAGTTTTCTTGAAACATAGTTGACGGAGGATACCAAAGAGGCAAGCCGCCAACTACCCGGGGCATGGGAGGTCTGGTACTCGGAGAGCCCATAACCAACCCAGTTCTGCAGCAGCGCTCGTTAAGGTGGCAGTCCTTTGGTGGTTGCAGACTTGCAAAGGGGAAAACAAAGGGCAGACATACACAAGACAAGAATGCACAATGAAGGGTCCCAGTGCAGACAATGACAGCACCAGACCCCGGTGCACACAATGGCAGAACCGGGCCCTGTTGCAGAAAATGGCAGAATCGGGCCCCAGTGCAGACTATGGCAGAACCGGGCCCAAGAGCAGACAATTGCAGAACCATACCCCAGAGCAGACAATGGCAGATCCAAGCCCCTTAGCAGACAATGGCGGAACTGCGCCCCATTGCAGACGAAGGAGCACCTGGGCCCAAGTGCAAACTAAAGTGGATCTGCGCCCTCTGGTGTAGGAAAAGGAAGGCTGTGGGCACATTGCAGACAACAGCATGGACAGTGAAGGACCAGCACAGACAGCACAGACAATGGAAGCATTGTAGGTAGAACAGATAATTCAGTCAACGGAAGGGCCATGGGCTCAGCACAGATGATACAGACAATGGAAGGGCCACAGGCGATGTCGATGGACTGGTTGTGGGCCCAGCACAGACATCATGGACAATAACACAAACCAAGACACGAACAATGAAGGGTCATAGGTCCAGCAAGGACAAGAAGGTCATAAGCCCAAATTCGAGATTTAAAAAGGCCCTAGGGCCAAAAAAAAATACCAGAAGGCCCATGGGACCCACAAGGACATGGCGGTTTAGAGGATTAAAGAGCATGGCTAGACTACAGGAAGACAATGCAATGATCCAACACAGCGGCAGGGCCAGGCACATGCATTTATAGGAATCATCACATCTCCCACACCCCTACAGCACACAGCAACACCACCATAGCAGATAGCACAGTGGCTAGAGCAGCCAAATCTGAGTGATGACACACAGTGGATCACCGGTTCAAGGCCCACACAAGATGTTGCTCAGGTGTACAAAGTGACATGTGCAGATGGAGTACCACCAACTAACCCACTCACTAAGGCCTGGGACAGTTGGCAGAGAAACCACTGGGATAATGGGAGTTGCGTAGAGGAGGATACCAACAGATGACAATTCACATAGGGTGTAGAATGAACAGGAAAGTAAATAATGTATTTTTGTAACTATGATAAAAAGTACACATCTCACATAATACTTGTATTAAACTGGATGTCCAGTCTTTAAGTGGCAGCATGTTTAATGTTTTCAATGAAAAATAAATGCAGGAGTGGAAATCGTTTTTTGTAAATATATTTATATTTTTTAAAGAGCTTGCACCTCCCTGAGCCAAGCAATCTGGCCATTAGACATAGGGGCTGGTAGCCCAGGGCTCTAAGTCTAAACAACCTAACTCTGGTCCATCCTCCTTCTATCTCGGAGAAATGCTGGCTGAGAATACCGCCATGTTACTATCTACACTGCTGTTGGAGAGGGGCATGGAATGGGATTTCTTGGGGCATCCCTCTCCATGCCTCTCCCTTTCAGTGACATAAGAGTCACATTGGGGAATTCCCCAGTGAAGAGTCTCTGCCTCTAACGTATAAAAGCCTCCCTCCCTGGCAGCTAGCGTTACTAGAAGTTATACAATTACAGCAGCCTATGGGAAATCCAAACACATAAAAAAATCCCAAATGTGTTTGATTGCTACTATAATTTATGTCCAGAATCAAATATCTACCCCATTTTAAAAGATTTGCACCTCACCTTATACTCCTTTCTGAGTATAGGTGCACTTTAAGGACAACTATCATCTTTCTTATCTTCTGCCGACAGGGGCGGGAATATTTTCTATACACAGACTCCTCCACCTAACCCGCAGTGGGTGTTACAGATTGATATCAGCTAGAGTAACATACCATGTAGTGTACAATGTAACAGCCACGCTAAAAGCTGCTTAAATTTTCTGCTGGTTAGCGTAGTATGTGTCATGAATCCACAGCCTCACGGAAAAGGAGAAAGATGGTAGTTTTCTTTACTCCCTCTTGTAACACACAATACATATTATCCATGACCACCTGACTTTTATTAGCTCAAAGAGGACGTCCAAGCATTTTGTAACACCCCACCCTCCCCCACCCTCCTCTATGCTAAACCCCATTTGGGAAATAAAAAAAAACTGCTCACTATGGGGCAAACAGCGTTCACAGAAGCTGAATCAAGGGTCTTGAGTGACAGATCAGTTACCCAATCTGTGTAGCATTGGGACTGTACTGGTCTGGCATAAGTCCAGTCAGTCAACTCCACAAATGCCATGCAGAGCCGTGCTCCCTGGCAGGGTTTAAGGGAGGATTGCAGCTATCAGCTGAGATGTTTTTAACAGCCAATTTGGGTTTAGCACAGATGGAGGGAGGGGTGGCTTTATAGCTACAAAAAGCTTGGACTTTGAAACAAACCACTTCAAATGCCCTATGTTCCCTTGCTCACCTCATTTTATTAACTTGTTATTTAACACCATTAAAGTCACAGTAAAAGTTTCAGCACTGTAAACTCCAGAGCCTCTGTGGCTGCCTTAGTGCCAATCATGACTGACTGCAGGGGGTCATCCCATGAGTTTCTATCACTAATATGTGTTCTGTCCTCAGGTTTTCAGCACTGCTGCCTCCCACATTCATTGGCAGCATTGCAAGGCCGCTCAGGAGCACTCTGCATTGACTGCTGTTGACATAGTAGCCTAGTAGCCAACAGAGCAAAAACCGGGGAAACATAAATTGAGTTGTGGGCCGGCAGGTAAGTGCAGTTGCAGTTGCAGTCTGGACTGCCCCTTTAAGGAACATCATGTGTCTATATATACTACGCTGGTCTTCTTGTGAAGCAGGTTGGCCCTCTCATGTTCTGATATGTGTAATAGCAGTTTGCATTGCTAATGGCATATTGGTTACTTTTATTTAAAGGTGTCTCCTCTAAGACTGGCAGAATTGTGCTCAATTTGTTCAAATGGCATATGGCAATTCTTGTCACCGTACTATTATAATGGGTTCTATCCCTTCTAGAGGAACACATTGTGGGTATAGGGCCCTGCTGCTGCATCCCATTGTCAGGCACCATGCTGGCCTGGTGCTTCTAGGTGACCTCAAACATCTCCACATCCCCAGCGCACCACCTGGGACCTGTGCTCTAAGTAGGACAAACCATTACAAGCTATTGTCAAGGGAGCAAATATAAGACAGAAACATTTACTTTAGTTAAGGAATACTCCATCTAAACGCTATCTTTGGCCAAATCCTCGAAATATACAATGTATTGGTGCTCAGGCAAAAACACAATTTAAAATGTAATATTGTTGAATTGTTTCATAACTTCCTCAAAAACCATAATTCATAAGTACAAAACAGAAATGTTGCTGTGTCTGCTCACATTTCAGGAAGCAATGTGTAGATATACATTCTTATGCAAACACAAAAATATTGTTTCTTAGTCTTGCTCGGCCAAATGTTTTCTGGCTCCTAGTTTTGTAGACTTTAGTTCAAACGGGATACTCATCGTACATTTATAACGGCCTGAAAACAATAAATCTATGACCTAACTAGGGTTTTTTCCCCTACTAATGCCCTGATGGCTTTTGACTGATTTTTGGCCGGAGACTCACTTGTCATTGGCATCCTTTTGGCATAGTTATGGCTACCATATTAAAACAATCGTGTACCTGAAAGCAGATGTGGCATGTTTTGTCCAATAAAAGGCAAGTGAAAAAAAAGCATAGCTCCTCGTTTTAATCCCACAGCTCACATAACTTGATATACTTTTCCATGTGTTTCTTCCAACAAATGAACAGCAATAATTTATAAATCTGTTTCTGGCCTTTTACTGGCAGAACAAAACAAACATAAAACACTTATAAGTTTCTTATAAGCCAATAAAATTATTATTGAAACAATAAAAAAGAGAAAAGTGAGAGAAGGATATTACCCACTGGCTCCGATTGGATTACTTTCTTTCTTCTGTGTATTTTACAACTAAATACAGAATCTATCCAATCTAGACTACTAAAAATAAGTTACATTTATAGTGAAATATATACAACAGAGGAGGAAATATTCAATTTGATTAATTAGACATAAAAAAGCAACATAAATAGTTTAGATGTGAAAAGCATACAGAAGCTCATAACAGGGTTCATAAATTATAATGGCTTATTACTATAAAAACTGTTTGCTTTATGATAAGATAACATATTAATTAATAACATTTAATGGATCCACATAATGGCATCCATAATTGCAGTTAGAGATGAGCGAACTTTTGAAAAATTCGATTCGACTGATTCGCCGAATTTTCCGACAAAAATCGTTTCGACCCGAATAAATTCGCGACGAATCGCTATTAAAAACGGCTATTTCTGAGCCTCCTACAGCCTCAATAGGGTTGTAAACCATTCAGCCTTGCTGTAACACGCACAGGATGCGTGCTGGGTTTGTTAAATAATACTTTGAAGAAATATCACATGCAGATCAGAGGCATCGCTAATAGAATCGCAGAGCGGCACAATTGCAGAGAGTTGAAGTGGCATCACTATGAGGGGCAGAAGGAGCCCAAATATACACTGGAGTTGGCCTCAGGAGCCCAAAAATTGGATGAATCACACCCTGGAGTTGGCAGGAGTTGACAGTAGCAGCAGCAGGAGCCCAAATATACACTGGAGTTGGCTTCAGGAGCCCAAAAATTGGATGAATCACACCCTGGAGTTGGCAGAAGTTGACAGTAGCAGCAGCAGGAGCCCAAATATACACTGGAGTTGGCTTCAGGAGCCCAAAAATTGGATGAATCACACCCTGGAGTTGGCAGGAGTTGACAGTAGCAGCAGCAGGAGCCCAAATATACACTGGAGTTGGCCTCAGGAGCCCAAAAATTGGATGAATCACACCCTGGAGTTGGCAGGAGTTGACAGTAGCAGCAGCAGGAGCCCAAATATACACTGGAGTTGGCCTCAGGAGCCCAAAAATTGGATGAATCACACCCTGGAGTTGGCAGGAGTTGACAGTAGCAGCAGCAGGAGCCCAAATATACACTGGAGTTGGCTTCAGGAGCCCAAAAATTGGATGAATCACACCCTGGAGTTGGCAGGAGTTGACAGTAGCAGCAGCAGGAGCCCAAATATACACTGGAGTTGGCCTCAGGAGCCCAAAAATTGGATGAATCACACCCTGGAGTTGGCAGGAGTTGACAGTAGCAGCAGCAGGAGCCCAAATATACACTGGAGTTGGCTTCAGGAGCCCAAAAATTGGATGAATCACACCCTGGAGTTGGCAGAAGTTGACAGTAGCAGCAGCAGGAGCCCAAATATACACTGGAGTTGGCCTCAGGAGCCCAAAAATTGGATGAATCACACCCTGGAGTTGGCAGAAGTTGGCAGCAGCAGCAGCAGGAGCCCAAATATACACTGGAGTTGGCTTCAGGAGCCCAAAAATTGGATGAATCACACCCTGGAGTTGGCAGAAGTTGGCAGCAGCAGCAGCAGGAGCCCAAATATACACTGGAGTTGGCTTCAGGAGCCCAAAAATTGGATGAATCACACCCTGGAGTTGGCAGGAGTTGACAGTAGCAGCAGCAGGAGCCCAAATATACACTGGAGTTGGCTTCAGGAGCCCAAAAATTGGATGAATCACACCCTGGAGTTGGCAGAAGTTGACAGTAGCAGCAGCAGGAGCCCAAATATACACTGGAGTTGGCCTCAGGAGCCCAAAAATTGGATGAATCACACCCTGGAGTTGGCAGAAGTTGGCAGCAGCAGCAGCAGGAGCCCAAATATACACTGGAGTTGGCTTCAGGAGCCCAAAAATTGGATGAATCACACCCTGGAGTTGGCAGAAGTTGGCAGCAGCAGCAGCAGGAGCCCAAATATACACTGGAGTTGGCTTCAGGAGCCCAAAAATTGGATGAATCACACCCTGGAGTTGGCAGAAGTTGGCAGCAGCAGCAGCAGGAGCCCAAATATACACTGGAGTTGGCTTCAGGAGCCCAAAAATTGGATGAATCACACCCTGGAGTTGGCAGGAGTTGACAGTAGCAGCAGCAGGAGCCCAAATATACACTGGAGTTGGCTTCAGGAGCCCAAAAATTGGATGAATCACACCCTGGAGTTGGCAGAAGTTGACAGTAGCAGCAGCAGGAGCCCAAATATACACTGGAGTTGGCCTCAGGAGCCCAAAAATTGGATGAATCACACCCTAGAGTTGGCAGAAGTTGGCAGCAGCAGCAGCAGGAGCCCAAATATACACTGGAGTTGGCTTCAGGAGCCCAAAAATTGGATGAATCACACCCTGGAGTTGGCAGAAGTTGGCAGCAGCAGCAGCAGGAGCCCAAATATACACTGGAGTTGGCTTCAGGAGCCCAAAAATTGGATGAATCACACCCTGGAGTTGGCAGGAGTTGACAGTAGCAGCAGCAGGAGCCCAAATATACACTGGAGTTGGCTTCAGGAGCCCAAAAATTGGATGAATCACACCCTGGAGTTGGCAGGAGTTGACAGTAGCAGCAGCAGGAGCCCAAATATACACTGGAGTTGGCCTCAGGAGCCCAAAAATTGGATGAATCACACCCTGGAGTTGGCAGGAGTTGACAGTAGCAGCAGCAGGAGCCCAAATATACACTGGAGTTGGCTTCAGGAGCCCAAAAATTGGATGAATCACACCCTGGAGTTGGCAGAAGTTGGCAGCAGCAGCAGCAGGAGCCCAAACATTACTTTAAACAGACCCTGGGGTTGGCCTCAGGAGCCCAAAAATTGGATGAATCACACCCTGTGGAGAGTCATGTGGAGAAAAAGTAGCTTAGTTAGTAATATCTACATAAAATTATGAATAAACAAATGCAAAAGTTTGCCAAAGTGAAGTTTTGTTTGAGGGTGTGTTTCCACCTTTTAATTAAATCAGAAACAAGAAGGTGTCATTGCCTCTGACTAATTAGCCCTCAAAAATTCTTGGAATTTTTAATCTGGAATCATGTCTGATCCGTCTTATCCGAAGAATATTAATAAAAAGTAAGAGTAACGTAAAGGATTTTTTATCAATACTTACTTGTGGTCCGATGCGGAGGAATGTCTGTAACTTGAGAGCAGCGCCTTAAATCTGTTTTGCACGATCCATCTTTCTTGGTCTGGCCCCGTCATCAATCTACTGGAATACATCAGGCATTGTTGGGAGGAAAGCTTGGCTGATCCATGCGCCATTCATTTCCACGCAGGGCAGTCTCTGGAAAAAAAAAGTCTGTATAAACCAGGGTCTTTTTCATATAAAAACAAATGGTTATTCTTGCTTTTCAACCATATGTTCCACAGCTTTACCAGTCATTGTGTCAGCCAATGAAGCAACTTTGTCTGGAAGTGCTGCAAAAGCAGTCCACTGCATCACAAGTGGCATCTGACACCCCCAGTCAACTGTCTGCCTGTTATGCTTTGGGTTCAGCTCCACTATCCATTGATCTGATATCCAAGATCTGATAATCATAAAATTCAGCAGCTACTGCCCAGCCAAGAAGTGGAGGAGACACTCGCCTCTTCTTCCACTATCCGGCAACTAGTGATGAGGAGAGTGTCGTGGGAGGAGGTGTTGCAAGCCGAGGTAGTGGAAGAGGGTCCCTGGAGTCTGCGGCGGTGGCGGCGGCAGCAGCAGCGAATTATTGCGGACTGTTGGTAGGAAAAATCAGCTACTCAGCGATGTGGCAGTGTTCCATGCAGCATCCTGTGGAGAAAAAGTAGGTTAGTTAGTGTATATACATAAAATTATGAATAGACAAATGCAATAGTATTGCGAAAGTGAAGTTTTGTTTGAGGGTGTGTTTCCACCTTGCAATTAAATCAGAAACAACTAGCTATCATTTGCCTCTGAATAATTAGCCCTCAAAAATTCTTGGAATTTTTAATCTTGATGTCTGAGGGATTTCTCCTCTCAGACAGCGTCACCATAAGTCCAGCCTGCTGCATTACCCAGTGGTGGACCTTTCAGAGAACTGATGGCTTGTGCCGAGCCGAGGTGGAGAGTCACATGGCATGGTTGTTGAACAGAAGGTGGGCCAGTCCTTTAGCCTGTCAGTGTGTACCAAAGTGCACAGTGTTGTCTACGCCTGGAGCTGTAACTATAGACTCATGGTGGACAATATATATCCTTTTAGGCCCCCTTGGTGATTGTTGTTTCACGCTGTTCTTCACATGGTTTTCCTTGACCATCAGAGTCACACATGGGAGGAACTACTAAAAATGAGAACTCAATCCATGAAAGCATTGCTTAATCCACGAAAACTGCAAATTTGGACCCATGGTGACTGACACTTGGAAGAACATCTTGTTTGCGCTGCGACAAGGAAGCCAGAGTCATGCGTCCTGACATGGCACACGTGTTCAGTCTAGTTTTGAAGTCTTGCCCCCATCTGAAAGACATCCGAACAACAGGAAAGAAAGTTAGCATGCACTTCTGGCACTCCTACACCACCAAGCACAACCTTATTGAGCCTCAGCGTCACAAAGGTGTACCCCACCATAGTCTGATTTGCGATGTTTCCACCCGTTGGAATTCCACCCTCCATATGCAGGATCCACTATAGCAGTGGTCCCCAACCCTGTCCTCAAGGCCCACCAACAGGCCAGGCTTTGCAGATCTCCACAAAGATGCTCAGGTGGAGTAATTAGTGCAGCTGCAGAGCAATAGAGCTGGCTATTTGGAGATCCAAAAAACATGACATGTTGGTGGGCCTTGAGGACAGGGTTGAGGACCACTGCACTATAGGAACAGAGAAAAGCCATCACGGATTTCTGGATGATCCAAACGGATAGGGGGACACCCCTGTGTAAATTCAATGTAAACCATTGGCAGCTCATACGTGACACCGACCGTTTGTTTAGGCCCTTTGAGGAAGCTACATTATTAGTCAGTTGCCAGGACTATGAGATGAACGATGAGATTCCACTGCTTCATGTACTACAACACATGTTGGAAAGCATGGCTGGTCAGGGCACTGGAGACATGGCACATACATTTCACAGCCACATGAAGCCTGTGGGGGCTGAAGTGGAGGAGGAGGAGGGGGTGGGGCACAGCAAACCACAGTTTAGGTTTCACAAAATGACCATTTTATCTAGTCATCTGACAGGAGAGGAGGTGCAGCCACAGGAGCTAGAGGGTTGTGAGTAAGGCGAGACAGAGGACCCAGACACACCATGGCAGTTTACAGTGGAGATGGAGACAGGTAGTCCCTCCGAGTCACTTGCACAAATGGCACGATGCATGCTCACATGCATGCGTACTAGTGAGCGCAGAATTGTCTCCATTTGTCAGCGGGAAGACTTCTGGCTCTCCAACTTATTGGACCCTCGCTTCCGGCACAAAATGGGGGCATTTTTTACGCCCACTGAGAGGGAGGAAAAACTGACCTACTACAGAGACATCCCACGTAGTCAGTTGGGCGATGTCTATTTGCGCCATGGCCCATACTCCCGCAGGTCTGACTCTAGGGGAACTTTGCGATCACCTTCCACTGCCATGGCTGCTGGGGGGGTGGAAGGAGCAGCAGCAGCTCCATCAGCAGCAACCTCAGTCTTCAGTCGCTAGTGAGTAGCTTTCTACACCCGCATAGTGAGTCTACTCATGAGAAGCAGGAAGACCTGGAGCTGGACCTCAAACAGCAGGTCATGTCATACCTTGACATGACCATGCCAACACACCTTCAAGATCCACTGGATTTGCTGGGAAGCCAAACTTGACTTGTGCCCGCAACTAGCAGAGTTTGCCCTGGAAAAGCTGTACTGGCCGGACAGTAGTTGATTTAGATGGCAACTGGGCTGCTCTATATAACGAAGCAAAATGGCAAATTTACCTCACTATATAAGCTATTGCCCCTCAGATTTACACAGGGGCTGCTCTATATTATGCTGCAAAATGGCAAATTAACCTCACAATATAAGCCATTGCAGCTCTATATAAATAAAAATAAATAAATAAAAAAAGGGCCTGTAGAAGCTTATTTAGTATAACAGATAGGGTGACATGTGCTGGTTTGGGATGCCCATATGGGCTAGTGTTTTGGCAGCAGTACAAAAACCAATGCAAAATGCAATAGCTTAATAAAGCTGATGCTGATCAACGCTTATTTAGTATAACAGATGGGGTGCAACATGCAGGTTTGGGATGCCCTGCGGCCTGGTGTATTTAAAGCAGACCAAAACCAATTCAAAATGCAATAACTTAATAAAGCTGAGGCTGTAGATGCTTATTTAGTATAAACAGGTAGGGTGCAAGGTGCAGCTTTGGGGTGCCCTGCGGCCTGGTTAAATGAAAGCAGTCAAAAAGGAAGTGCAAACTGAAGTAGCTTAATGAAGCTGATGCTGATCAACGCTTATGTTGTATACCAGATAGGGTGCAAGGTGCAGCATTGGGGTGCCCTGCGGCCTGGTTTATTAAAATCAGTCAAAAACAAGTGCAAACTGAAGTAGCCTGATCAACGCTTATGTTGTATAACAGATAGGTTTAAAATAGCATGTGCCTTGGGATGCCCGTGTGGCCTGTTATATTTCAAGCTGAACAAAAAGTAACAATAATCCAAGTATGAGACATCATTTTGACCTTCTTCACAGCGCCATACTTTGAAAAAAAAAAATTAATTTCATGCCGATCAATCCAAAGGTCAATGCCCCTAACAAAAATAGTGTTCGGCATAAGTTTTCCTTCTGGAAGGACGTAACCTTTAGTTTACATGGTTGGGGTAGGTTATCTTACAAATTGGGATACCCCAGGCAGCAGTGTCATTGAAAGAGACAGATTGTAATGCAGGCCATACGCAAGCAGAGAAACTCAGGCTGCAACAGGCCTATTTAGTTTACATGGTTGGGGTAGGTTATCTTACAAATTGGGATACCCCACTGTATATGAAACCGAATATAAATGCACACCCAAAAGTGGACACTCAGCCTCCAAGAGGCCTGCTTAGTTTAAATAAGAGAGCTGCTTAGTATGGTAGGTAGGTTATGTTATGTTACAGAATGGGATGCCCCAAAGCTGACTTGAGATCAGTATATATGCACACAGCAGCAGTGTGTTAGCAGGCTCATACAGGCCAAATTTCTTTAAATAACTGTGCAGCTTACAGTAAATGCAGAGGCTAATGGTATGTTACAGAATGGGATGCCCCAAGCAGACTTGAGATCAGTATATATGCACACAGCAGCAGTGTGTTAGCAGGCTCATACAGGCCAAATTTCTTTAAATAACTGTGCAGCTTACAGTAAATGCAGAGGCTAATGGTATGTTACAGAATGGGATGCCCCAAGCAGACTTGAGATCAGTATATATGCACACAGCAGCAGTGTGTTAGCAGGCTCATACAGGCCAAATTTCTTTAAATAAATGTGCAGCTTACAGTAAATGCAGAGGCTAATGGTATGTTACAGAATGGGATGCCCCAAGCAGACTTGAGATCAGTATATATGCACACAGCAGCAGTGTGTTAGCAGGCTCATACAGGCCAAATTTCTTTAAATAACTGTGCAGCTTACAGTAAATGCAGAGGCTAATGGTATGTTACAGAATGGGATGCCCCAAGCAGACTTGAGATCAGTATATATGCACACAGCAGCAGTGTGTTAGCAGGCTCATACAGGCCAAATTTCTTTAAATAACTGTGCAGCTTACAGTAAATGCAGAGGCTAATGGTATGTTACAGAATGGGATGCCCCAAGCAGACTTGAGATCAGTATATATGCACACAGCAGCAGTGTGTTAGCAGGCTCATACAGGCCAAATTTCTTTAAATAAATGTGCAGCTTACAGTAAATGCAGAGGCTAATGGTATGTTACAGAATGGGATGCCCCAAGCAGACTTGAGATCAGTATATATGCACACAGCAGCAGTGTGTTAGCAGGCTCATACAGGCCAAATTTCTTTAAATAACTGTGCAGCTTACAGTAAATGCAGAGGCTAATGGTATGTTACAGAATGGGATGCCCCAAGCAGACTTGAGATCAGTATATATGCACACAGCAGCAGTGTGTTAGCAGGCTCATACAGGCCAAATTTCTTTAAATAACTGTGCAGCTTACAGTAAATGCAGAGGCTAATGGTATGTTACAGAATGGGATGCCCCAAGCAGACTTGAGATCAGTATATATGCACACAGCAGCAGTGTGTTAGCAGGCTCATACAGGCCAAATTTCTTTAAATAACTGTGCAGCTTACAGTAAATGCAGAGGCTAATGGTATGTTACAGAATGGGATGCCCCAAGCAGACTTGAGATCAGTATATATGCACACAGCAGCAGTGTGTTAGCAGGCTCATACAGGCCAAATTTCTTTAAATAAATGTGCAGCTTACAGTAAATGCAGAGGCTAATGGTATGTTACAGAATGGGATGCCCCAAAGCTGACTTGAGATCAGTATATATGCACACAGCAGCAGTGTGTTAGCAGGCTCATACAGGCCAAATTTCTTTAAATAACTGTGCAGCTTACAGTTAATGCAGAGGCTAATGGTATGTTACAGAATGGGATGCCCCAAGCAGACTTGAGATCAGTATATATGCACACAGCAGCAGTGTGTTAGCAGGCTCATACAGGCCAAATTTCTTTAAATAACTGTGCAGCTTACAGTAAATGCAGAGGCTAATGGTATGTTACAGAATGGGATGCCCCAAGCAGACTTGAGATCAGTATATATGCACACAGCAGCAGTGTGTTAGCAGGCTCATACAGGCCAAATTTCTTTAAATAAATGTGCAGCTTACAGTAAATGCAGAGGCTAATGGTATGTTACAGAATGGGATGTCCCAAAAACCAGAGAGCACCTGGCAGGCAGCAGTAAGACTATGCACAGCAAAAGTGTCTTTATCATGCCTAATTTCAATTAGAATAGGTGCAAATGGTTAGGTTCTTAAATAAAGGCTGGTGTAGTCACAGAATGGGATGCCCTAAAAACCAGCAGTAAGTACACCTGGCAGGGACAAGTAGTGCTATGCCCAGCAAAAGTGTCTTTATCAGGCCTGATTTCTATGAGAATAAGTGCAAATGTTTATTATGCTATTAAATAGAGGCTGCTTTAGTCACAGAATGGGATGCCAGTGGCACAAAAACCAGAGAGCATGCACAGCAAAAGTGTCTTTATCACTCAGGCCTGATTTCTATGAGAATAAGTGCAAATGTTTATTATGCTATTAAATAGAGGCTGCTTTAGTCACAGAATGGGATGCCAGTGGCACAAAAACCAGAGAGCATGCACAGCAAAAGTGTCTTTATCACTCAGGCCTGATTTCTATGAGAATAAGTGCAAATGTTTATTATGCTATTAAATAGAGGCTGCTTTAGTCACAGAATGGGATGCCAGTGGCACAAAAACCAGAGAGCATGCACAGCAAAAGTGTCTTTATCACTCAGGCCTGATTTCTATGAGAATAAGTGCAAATGTTTATTATGCTATTAAATAGAGGCTGCTTTAGTCACAGAATGGGATGCCGGGGCCACAAAAACCAGAGAGCATGCACAGCAAAAGTGTCTTTATCAGGCCTGATTTCTATGAGAATAAGTGCAAATGTTTATTATGCTATTAAATAGAGGCTGCTTTAGTCACAGAATGGGATGCCAGTGGCACAAAAACCAGAGAGCATGCACAGCAAAAGTGTCTTTATCACTCAGGCCTGATTTCTATGAGAATAAGTGCAAATGTTTATTATGCTATTAAATAGAGGCTGCTTTAGTCACAGAATGGGATGCCGGGGCCACAAAAACCAGAGAGCATGCACAGCAAAAGTGTCTTTATCACTCAGGCCTGATTTCTATGAGAATAAGTGCAAATGTTTATTATGCTATTAAATAGAGGCTGCTTTAGTCACAGAATGGGATGCCGGGGCCACAAAAACCAGAGAGCATGCACAGCAAAAGTGTCTTTATCACTCAGGCCTGATTTCTATGAGAATAAGTGCAAATGTTTATTATGCTATTAAATAGAGGCTGCTTTAGTCACAGAATGGGATGCCGGGGCCACAAAAACCAGAGAGCATGCACAGCAAAAGTGTCTTTATCACTCAGGCCTGATTTCTATGAGAATAAGTGCAAATGTTTATTATGCTATTAAATAGAGGCTGCTTTAGTCACAGAATGGGATGCCGGGGCCACAAAAACCAGAGAGCATGCACAGCAAAAGTGTCTTTATCACTCAGGCCTGATTTCTATGAGAATAAGTGCAAATGTTTATTATGCTATTAAATAGAGGCTGCTTTAGTCACAGAATGGGATGCCGGGGCCACAAAAACCAGAGAGCATGCACAGCAAAAGTGTCTTTATCACTCAGGCCTGATTTCTATGAGAATAAGTGCAAATGTTTATTATGCTATTAAATAGAGGCTGCTTTAGTCACAGAATGGGATGCCGGTGGCACAAAAACCAGAGAGCATGCACAGCAAAAGTGTCTTTATCACTCAGGCCTGATTTCTATGAGAATAAGTGCAAATGTTTATTATGCTATTAAATAGAGGCTGCTTTAGTCACAGAATGGGATGCCGGGGCCACAAAAACCAGAGAGCATGCACAGCAAAAGTGTCTTTATCACTCAGGCCTGATTTCTATGAGAATAAGTGCAAATGTTTATTATGCTATTAAATAGAGGCTGCTTTAGTCACAGAATGGGATGCCGGGGCCACAAAAACCAGAGAGCATGCACAGCAAAAGTGTCTTTATCACTCAGGCCTGATTTCTATGAGAATAAGTGCAAATGTTTATTATGCTATTAAATAGAGGCTGCTTTAGTCACAGAATGGGATGCCGGGGCCACAAAAGCCAGAGAGCATGCACAGCAAAAGTGTCTTTATCACTCAGGCCTGATTTCTATGAGAATAAGTGCAAATGTTTATTATGCTATTAAATAGAGGCTGCTTTAGTCACAGAATGGGATGCCGGTGGCACAAAAACCAGAGAGCATGCACAGCAAAAGTGTCTTTATCACTCAGGCCTGATTTCTATGAGAATAAGTGCAAATGTTTATTATGCTATTAAATAGAGGCTGCTTTAGTCACAGAATGGGATGCCGGGGCCACAAAAACCAGAGAGCATGCACAGCAAAAGTGTCTTTATCACTCAGGCCTGATTTCTATGAGAATAAGTGCAAATGTTTATTATGCTATTAAATAGAGGCTGCTTTAGTCACAGAATGGGATGCCAGTGGCACAAAAACCAGAGAGCATGCACAGCAAAAGTGTCTTTATCACTCAGGCCTGATTTCTATGAGAATAAGTGCAAATGTTTATTATGCTATTAAATAGAGGCTGCTTTAGTCACAGAATGGGATGCCAGTGGCACAAAAACCAGAGAGCATGCACAGCAAAAGTGTCTTTATCACTCAGGCCTGATTTCTATGAGAATAAGTGCAAATGTTTATTATGCTATTAAATAGAGGCTGCTTTAGTCACAGAATGGGATGCCGGGGCCACAAAAACCAGAGAGCATGCACAGCAAAAGTGTCTTTATCACTCAGGCCTGATTTCTATGAGAATAAGTGCAAATGTTTATTATGCTATTAAATAGAGGCTGCTTTAGTCACAGAATGGGATGCCAGTGGCACAAAAACCAGAGAGCATGCACAGCAAAAGTGTCTTTATCAGGCCTGATTTCTATGAGAATAAGTGCAAATGTTTATTATGCTATTAAATAGAGGCTGCTTTAGTCACAGAATGGGATGCCAGTGGCACAAAAACCAGAGAGCATGCACAGCAAAAGTGTCTTTATCAGGCCTGATTTCTATGAGAATAAGTGCAAATGTTTATTATGCTATTAAATAGAGGCTGCTTTAGTCACAGAATGGGATGCCGGTGGCACAAAAACCAGAGAGCATGCACAGCAAAAGTGTCTTTATCACTCAGGCCTGATTTCTATGAGAATAAGTGCAAATGTTTATTATGCTATTAAATAGAGGCTGCTTTAGTCACAGAATGGGATGCCGGGGCCACAAAAACCAGAGAGCATGCACAGCAAAAGTGTCTTTATCACTCAGGCCTGATTTCTATGAGAATAAGTGCAAATGTTTATTATGCTATTAAATAGAGGCTGCTTTAGTCACAGAATGGGATGCCGGTGGCACAAAAACCAGAGAGCATGCACAGCAAAAGTGTCTTTATCACTCAGGCCTGATTTCTATGAGAATAAGTGCAAATGTTTATTATGCTATTAAATAGAGGCTGCTTTAGTCACAGAATGGGATGCCGGGGCCACAAAAACCAGAGAGCATGCACAGCAAAAGTGTCTTTATCAGGCCTGATTTCTATGAGAATAAGTGCAAATGTTTATTATGCTATTAAATAGAGGCTGCTTTAGTCACAGAATGGGATGCCGGGGCCACAAAAACCAGAGAGCATGCACAGCAAAAGTGTCTTTATCACTCAGGCCTGATTTCTATGAGAATAAGTGCAAATGTTTATTATGCTATTAAATAGAGGCTGCTTTAGTCACAGAATGGGATGCCGGGGCCACAAAAACCAGAGAGCATGCACAGCAAAAGTGTCTTTATCACTCAGGCCTGATTTCTATGAGAATAAGTGCAAATGTTTATTATGCTATTAAATAGAGGCTGCTTTAGTCACAGAATGGGATGCCGGGGCCACAAAAACCAGAGAGCATGCACAGCAAAAGTGTCTTTATCACTCAGGCCTGATTTCTATGAGAATAAGTGCAAATGTTTATTATGCTATTAAATAGAGGCTGCTTTAGTCACAGAATGGGATGCCGGTGGCACAAAAACCAGAGAGCATGCACAGCAAAAGTGTCTTTATCACTCAGGCCTGATTTCTATGAGAATAAGTGCAAATGTTTATTATGCTATTAAATAGAGGCTGCTTTAGTCACAGAATGGGATGCCGGGGCCACAAAAACCAGAGAGCATGCACAGCAAAAGTGTCTTTATCACTCAGGCCTGATTTCTATGAGAATAAGTGCAAATGTTTATTATGCTATTAAATAGAGGCTGCTTTAGTCACAGAATGGGATGCCAGTGGCACAAAAACCAGAGAGCATGCACAGCAAAAGTGTCTTTATCACTCAGGCCTGATTTCTATGAGAATAAGTGCAAATGTTTATTATGCTATTAAATAGAGGCTGCTTTAGTCACAGAATGGGATGCCAGTGGCACAAAAACCAGAGAGCATGCACAGCAAAAGTGTCTTTATCACTCAGGCCTGATTTCTATGAGAATAAGTGCAAATGTTTATTATGCTATTAAATAGAGGCTGCTTTAGTCACAGAATGGGATGCCGGGGCCACAAAAACCAGAGAGCATGCACAGCAAAAGTGTCTTTATCAGGCCTGATTTCTATGAGAATAAGTGCAAATGTTTATTATGCTATTAAATAGAGGCTGCTTTAGTCACAGAATGGGATGCCAGTGGCACAAAAACCAGAGAGCATGCACAGCAAAAGTGTCTTTATCAGGCCTGATTTCTATGAGAATAAGTGCAAATGTTTATTATGCTATTAAATAGAGGCTGCTTTAGTCACAGAATGGGATGCCGGGGCCACAAAAACCAGAGAGCATGCACAGCAAAAGTGTCTTTATCACTCAGGCCTGATTTCTATGAGAATAAGTGCAAATGTTTATTATGCTATTAAATAGAGGCTGCTTTAGTCACAGAATGGGATGCCGGGGCCACAAAAACCAGAGAGCATGCACAGCAAAAGTGTCTTTATCACTCAGGCCTGATTTCTATGAGAATAAGTGCAAATGTTTATTATGCTATTAAATAGAGGCTGCTTTAGTCACAGAATGGGATGCCGGGGCCACAAAAACCAGAGAGCATGCACAGCAAAAGTGTCTTTATCACTCAGGCCTGATTTCTATGAGAATAAGTGCAAATGTTTATTATGCTATTAAATAGAGGCTGCTTTAGTCACAGAATGGGATGCCAGTGGCACAAAAACCAGAGAGCATGCACAGCAAAAGTGTCTTTATCACTCAGGCCTGATTTCTATGAGAATAAGTGCAAATGTTTATTATGCTATTAAATAGAGGCTGCTTTAGTCACAGAATGGGATGCCAGTGGCACAAAAACCAGAGAGCATGCACAGCAAAAGTGTCTTTATCACTCAGGCCTGATTTCTATGAGAATAAGTGCAAATGTTTATTATGCTATTAAATAGAGGCTGCTTTAGTCACAGAATGGGATGCCGGGGCCACAAAAACCAGAGAGCATGCACAGCAAAAGTGTCTTTATCACTCAGGCCTGATTTCTATGAGAATAAGTGCAAATGTTTATTATGCTATTAAATAGAGGCTGCTTTAGTCACAGAATGGGATGCCAGTGGCACAAAAACCAGAGAGCATGCACAGCAAAAGTGTCTTTATCACTCAGGCCTGATTTCTATGAGAATAAGTGCAAATGTTTATTATGCTATTAAATAGAGGCTGCTTTAGTCACAGAATGGGATGCCAGTGGCACAAAAACCAGAGAGCATGCACAGCAAAAGTGTCTTTATCACTCAGGCCTGATTTCTATGAGAATAAGTGCAAATGTTTATTATGCTATTAAATAGAGGCTGCTTTAGTCACAGAATGGGATGCCAGTGGCACAAAAACCAGAGAGCATGCACAGCAAAAGTGTCTTTATCAGGCCTGATTTCTATGAGAATAAGTGCAAATGTTTATTATGCTATTAAATAGAGGCTGCTTTAGTCACAGAATGGGATGCCAGTGGCACAAAAAGCAGAGAGCATGCACAGCAAAAGTGTCTTTATCAGGCCTGATTTCTATGAGAATAAGTGCAAATGTTTATTATGCTATTAAATAGAGGCTGCTTTAGTCACAGAATGGGATGCCAGTGGCACAAAAAGCAGAGAGCATGCACAGCAAAAGTGTCTTTATCAGGCCTGATTTCTATGAGAATAAGTGCAAATGTTTATTATGCTATTAAATAGAGGCTGCTTTAGTCACAGAATGGGATGCCTCACAGCAGACTTAAGATCAGTTCAGTATATATGCACAGTTAGTTACTATAAGCAGCCTGAAAACGCTAACAAAGGCTGGATGAAAAAAAAAAAAACTCCCTGTCAGCCAGCTCCGTTTTTCCTACCTTTCCCTGGCTTTCTGTCTGTCTCCTGTCTGTCTCCTGCCTGTCTCCAGCCTGTCCCTGTCTGTCCCTGTCTGTCCCAGCCTGTCTAACTGCCTCAGCTACACAGCGTTCTGTCTGTCTGTCACGAATGCAATAGAGAAATGAGGAAAAGCAAGATGGCCGCCGTTAAATACCGCTGTGTGACGTCACCGGGCTTGCTGGCTGCTGATAGGCTGCATGTGACTGCCCCAGCTTGCACTGGCGCGGGATACATGTCCAGACATGTCCCGTCCGCCATCTTAGAATGCCTGTAATGTAAATGAATGGATGTTAAAGGAAAACTTCGAGTGATCGAATCGCGGGGAAATTCGGATTCGATCCGAATCGAATTTTTCCTGAAATTCGGATCGAATCCGGGTTCGTCCGGATCGATTCGCTCATCCCTAATTGCAGTTAGCAATTTTTGGAGATTCCAAAAATCCAGCCTCCACTTTTGGATTTCTGTAAATTTACTGCATTAACCAATTTTAGAGAGGTATTACTAAAGTGTGGACAATCTTGTCATGCTGGAGTTGGAATGTCCACCTTTTTGAAAATCTTTCCACCCCATTTTGGAAAACATTTCACCCTTAAGACCCATTTGGCTGTTTTTTGTTTACCAAGGTGGAAAAGTTCTTTAGTGGGGAGGAGCAAATAGCTCCTCCAGGCTTATACTTGCACTAGAGGTTTGTACTCCAGTTATGGTTGCTAACAATAAGTTATAAGACCTATCCTACATTAAAAACAATGTGGCGCTGTAAATATGCTGTTATACAGAGCAGTAAGGTAGTTCGGAAGTTAAAGTGGACCAGTCAAAAAACCGAGGCTTAGTAAATTGGTTCCCTAAAGCCTCTCTGTGGCAATCAGTGACTTCAATCTTATTGAGAGAGATTAACACCATGCAGATGTTTGGAATAGCAGGCAGATTCTGCACTCTTAAACATGCATGGCAGCAGCCATCTTGCTAGACACATAAAGAAGCTGATTCTAAAAAAATCAGCTCTGTAAAATAATTTCTTATTTCTAGCTCTGTAAAATAATTTCTTATTTCTAGCCAGAAGTAGTAAGCCTTCAGCTGTAATGACTCTTTGAATCTTTAAATACATTGCATGCATTGTATCCCCCTGACTGAGTGCTTTTGCGGCAGCCACTGCCATAGAGATGCATTGTGATGGCTCCCCTCACACAGATTGCTTTTGCTACATTGGCTGTTTATTCAGTGTCTGCGATGTTGAAACAGTTCAGGCAAGCTTCTCCTCAATATCTCTCTCAATTGCTGCTGACACAGCACCCCCCCTAATTCTCATATGTAAGCGGGACTATCAGGTGTGTGTCAAGAATTCTTTTGTTGACAGGTCTGCTTTAAGGACAGAGGGAACATTTACTTCATGTAAGCAGTAGCTCAACTGGGCAAGTCGGATTAATGTTACCTGTGGGCTGGTGGTACAAAATGAATACCCCAGAAAAGCTGCTCCCCCTGGGTCAATTGCAAAAAAAATGTTATGTTAGCTAAATGATCCAAAAATAGAAATCTACATAAATTTGCTAGCTAGCAAGGAGGGGTTACTTATACACCCTGTATAAAAAAATCGAATTAAGTCTGTTTCCTTCTACTGGAAGGAACAAGATTCAGGGCTAACAGGTTTTGATCAAACCATTCTTCTTTTATGAGGGGTGTAGGGAACCCCCTGGCCGGGATGCCCTCTGGGATACCCCCATTGTGGGAAGGGGGAGTCTCTGGCCTACACCCCATGGTCTCTTGGTGAGTGCTGGAAAGGAGACATGGGAGAGGATTGGTACTCACTCAGATCCAGAGCAGACATTAAAGATAGAACACACAGTGGCTTTAGGACCTCGTTAACAGAATGCCCCTCTGTACTATGGCCACTTAATTCTGGTACACTGATTGGTCCCTAGCACACATACTCGCTTCCTCACAGGACCCACCTCCAAACTTGCCATCTGCCCAGTCCAGTTCTCCAGGAGTTCCCATCCAATGGCGTCTTCTCAACCTCTGGTTTCCCAACAATGACCGTGGCCCATTTACAAGGGGAAACCCCATACATGGAGGTCAAAGGCTACAGGAAAGTGCTCCAGGGGGGACTCAACCCCTTAGAGGCAGGCAGGCAGGCAGACAGGCACGCAACCATTACCCAATGTCTCTGTTAATGTCTTACACAGCAAGCCATTCCCCTAACTCTAGGAAGCCTTTTTAACAGAGATGGCGGTTAAGCTATCATCCTATTAAAGGGGGCGGGGTCAAAATGGTCTGTGTAGATATTAGAGTGCTTAATAATTCTGCTCCCATCAGGCTGGCTCAGGGGACAGGCTTTGGGATTAAGCAGATCACCCCAGTAAAAGTGAAATGGAACGCTGAATAACCTGTTACCGCAGGGTCTTATTCCTGAAGAAGAAAAACCACAAGTTTGATGGGATTTTTTTTTAAATAAAAAAGTTTCAATTCACACCCAAATATAAACCCAAAGTTAATCCTACTTCACAAAATAAACAGCATGACACTCACTGTTTCTACTGAGGTAGATATATATATTTTTTCAATTTATACATGTTTAAAGAACAGCACCCTATGGGATATTTAAACACTAAATTGCCCCGCCCCACACAGTTTTTTAAAGTTTCATATTCTAATCTCAAAGTGAATTCCAGTGGCTCCCCTTCATTAAAGCCCCCTAATTTTTGTCTGCATCATGATTACTGACTGTTCTTTCTTTTCTGTTTCAATAATGTTGAGTAGTGCTGGGCTGCCGTACCCAATTGGCACCATGTACAATTTACCAAACAAGCCAGGATTGGTTGGGGGCTGGGACATCACCCCTAGACATATTACATATTTCTATGCTCACAGGTAATTATGAGTAGCATGTTGTTATTATATGTGCACATTGGTGCTCCACAATGTCTATTTGAATATTATTGGTTGTACTGTTTGTGTCGATCTATGTAAAATGATACACCTGATGTCTGATTTGATGGTCTGTGGTGTAATTCTGTACGACTAGCACATGTTTACTACTTCTGTGTAATATGATCACATACTCAGAACCTTAGTAAAACAGACCTACTGTGCTGGAGTGGCCTCGACAATAGTTCCTTAGAGAGGTATTTTTATCATTTATATACAGTATTGCTTCTTTCAGTACTTCTGCTAAGGCTAGTATTGGTAATAGTCAATGTAGCGATAACCCTTATCGCCGGAGGGCTTCACCGCCCGAGACGTCCTTTTCCCAATCGTAAGAGGTGCTGCTGGAATTCCAGAGTCGTCCGTGAGGAAAGAGGAACAGCCCTTACAAGGGCTAGTGAATTGTAATATAGCGTTTCCCCCAATAAGAGACAGAACTCAGTATTGAGGGTGAAGATGAACTGAACTTTATTAGTGCCACACTGGGCCTTATATACACAAGTCTCCATTGCATGACACACACACCGACCAATAGCAGCAGGGCACACAATCCCTCAACTCTGCCGGTGACGCAATCAGCAATACAATAGACGTCTGTAATACACTCAATCAGAACAATGCCATTGTCTGTGACGTAATCAATCAATACAATGGCAGTCAGAACAATGAATAACGTAATCAATCAATACACTGGCAGTCTGTAACATGCTTAAGAAAAGGAAAGTAATGAACCTGTGTAAAGTCCAAAGGGGCAGAGAGTCTGTCACAATGCCCCCTTTTTGTGGAACACCCGGCAGACCTGGATTGACCCTGTTCGGGTTAACGTGGGGCTGTCCGGACTCTTGTTATGTGCAGAGTTCTGTTTGCCGGGATAATCCATCTGCATTACCGTTTTGTCTACCGGGCCTGTATACGCACACACACACATACAGTTGTACTCACAGGGTGCTGGTCTTGTCTTTTCCCCCCAATAAGAGACAGAACTCAGTATTGAGGGTGAAGATGATACACACACACACACACACACACACACACACACACACACAGTTGTACTCACAGGGTGCTGGTCTTGTACACACATACAGTTGTACTCACAGGGTGCTGGTCTTGTACACACACATGTACTCACAGGGTGCTGGTCTTGTACACACACATGTACTCACAGGGTGCTGGGTTGCGAGTCGCCGATCTTCCCTTCGCTTACTGGCCTCTGCCTCCGCTGCGGCGAAGACTTGGTCGATCAGTTTTTGTAATGGATTCGGCCATAGACCGACAATCTGTTCCGAACCGCTTGAACGAGAGCAGCGTCTTCATCGATCTCTATATTGGTTTCGGTCCTCACTGCTGCACGATCCATTTCGATCAGCTTGGCTATCAGTTCCTGACGTGGGCGGTTGCTAGCTGACCTTCCCCGGCTCTCGAGTAGATCCTTCAGGGTCAGCCTTTTCAACTTGTCATACTGACTCTCCATCAGGGTAGCACTCTCTCTGGGTACAAAGGACCATCCGACCGCTTGCCACCAATTGTAGCGATAACCCTTATCGCCGGAGGGCTTCACCGCCCGAGATGTCCTTTTCCCAATCGTAAGAGGTGCTGCTGGAATTCCAGAGTCGTCCGTGAGGAAACAGGAACAGCCCTTACAAGGGCTAGTGAATTGTAATATAGCGTTTCCCCCAATAAGAGACAGAACTCAGTATTGAGGGTGAAGATGAACTGAACTTTATTAGTGCCACACTGGGCCTTATATACACAAGTCTCCATTGCATGACACACACACCGACCAATAGCAGCAGGGCACACAATCCCTCAACTCTGCCGGTGACGCAATCAGCAATACAATAGACGTCTGTAATACACTCAATCAGAACAATGCCATTATCTGTGACGTAATCAATCAATACAATGGCAGTCAGAACAATGAATAACGTAATCAATCAATACACTGGCAGTCTGTAACATGCTTAAGAAAAGGAAAGTAATGAACCTGTGTAAAGTCCAGAGGGGCAGAGAGTCTGTCACAGTCAATACTAATTATTCTTCCATGTTTGCATTTTGGTGTTCTGCGCACCAATGGGCTTACAGTAATAGAGCAACATATGTTGGATTTTGATATCCATGGTTGGCTTGTACACTTTTGCATATTATTTGGCAATATAGAGTTTTTTACCGGTATAAATGATGTGTCTGCATTGCATTTCTCCACTTATTATATATTGTTTAGTCAAGTCCCATGTTCATAAATGGAGAAGTCTTTCTCCCCTATCAGCAATGAATGAATTTACACAGGGCATGGAATATAAATCTAACAGCTTTAGAAGGTGAAAATATCATACCTAATATTACATTGGTGAGCACCCATTATTCCTGCTTATTCTTAGTGAAAAGGTTCTAATGCAGATGCAGTGCTGTTGAAAGACAGCTGGTAAAAATATAGGAAGCCATTAAAAGCCGGCTGTGATATTTAAGATGGTTGGGCTCTAATGGCATTTTTTCACTTCTGAGAGAGGCAACCGGTGATAGAGTTTGGATCCATAGAAATATATTGCATGCAGTTACCTTTAGTTATTTTGCAGCTTTCCACAGACCTGTCTACTTAAGACAATTGAGTTATTTCTTTCATTTAGCCTCATGCACTTAGCTGGAGAAGCTTTTCTGGTAGGTTCAATTAAATCTTGGGTTTCACTCCCCACCTGCCATGCCAGGATCAGTTTTCAGAATCAGTTATATCTAACTATCATTTTAAATGGTCAATTTCTATACTGCAACAAACACAGAACCACCAGTGAAAATTACTTCTTTAGATTTGACAGTGATTTAGACACAGTCAGTGAACATCATGTGGGGAACAAAGTTTGGGCTTGTAGAACTCCAATGACATCTAAATCAATAGAATTAGGTTGATGGCTGTTATTTTAACTTTCTGCTTCTGTTTTATTGTCTCTTGGATTTTGGCTCTCAGTTTTCCTCTTCTGAGGCATACAATCTGCACCAAATGTTTCACATTACTCAGTGTGAAAAACCTCCTATTCTTTCAGATTTTTTACAAGTTCATACATCCGTAGAAACCTGATATTTCATATTTCATTCTGCTTTGTGGATGTCATTGTGAGGGATGCTGGTTCACATGCAACAGGCCTCTGTCGTCTTTGATCAGCTTGACCGCAACTAATTGTAAATGGAGAACAAATGAAAGAAATATTTACAAATTTCATGGGAATTCAGACTCGGCCTAAGCCTTCACTAATGCCTCCATTCACAGTAAATGTTTATAGAATACTTCTAGTCTACTGTGTACTTCAATATTTATATAGTATTAGATTTTAGCTTGTTTAGCATCAAACCCAGACATGGTAAGGTGACCCTTTTCCCTTCTATACCCTTTTTGCCTTATGTTTCTGGCATTATCAAATTCTGCCTGCATTCAGGTGGCTCTTGAAATTTTGAAGCTATAAGCAGGGCATATAAGATGACCGTAAAATCCAAAACAAATTTTTGAGTACTAAGCTGGGTTATAGAAAAATGAAGGCTAAGTGAAATGTTGTGGACTGGACCAAAATAAAGTCATAAACTCTATCTGCCATAATAAGCAGCTGCTTGGGTCAAACGGGTTAAGTCCAAAAAGAAACAACGCAAAAACTCTTAATATTATGAAATGAATCTGCCCTAGATAGATTACCTTTAATGTCTGATTCTATGCCATTTAATAACTAAAATAAATACAGAAAGACATTTTTAAGCACCAAGGATTTCCAAAGAAAACTGTAATTTAAAAGTTAACTGAGACACAAGATTAAAAGTACTCTGTACTCTGCAGGTAATCTACTCTGTCATTGACACATATTTTTTTATCCATACATATTTTAAAACCATTAAATTATTATTTTCAAGTTAAAAATTACAAAAACACACACAATGCACCACCACCAATACAAATAATACAAGACTAGTGTGCAGCCTACTGGCTAATAGTGAATAGATAAAACATCTTCAGTCAGTAAATTATTAGTGAGAAACCAACATACACACACAAGACGGCATAAAAACAAAACATAACAGTGAGATACCTGAACCTAGACAGGAAAGTATGCCTCTTATTAATAGAATAATACTCAACTCAGAAAACCCTTTTTTTGTAGTTGTCCCATTAATAACATGAATAAATATTACAAACTGGGACATAATTATAGGGAGTGCAGAGGTTGCGACCGCACCACTGTCCATAAGATCAGAGGACCTCATCATTGTTGGTCCTCCACCTTATTTATTAGATTTGTGCTCTCATGGCATCATGCGATGTCCTTTGTTGTCTCTGCTGTTTCAGTCTTTAGTTGTCTAATTTTATCCAATATAGTTCAAATGACAGGGAAACGGTTACAGTATGAGCCATGATGGGGCCCCGTTCAATGTTTGCACCGGGGCCTCAGCGCATTTTGTTACGCCACTGATTTCAAATGACACTGTATAAATAAATAGATAGATATCAACCAAGCCATAGAATACAACAAACTCTACAGCAAAAGTGCCCAGTTCAATAAATAATTCTCAATAAACCAAGTTAAACCCCACAGGCAGCAGAGGAGGACAAGAAACTGAAAGAGATATATAAATGAAACTAAAATGGCATCCAATATAAATGGCACCGCAAGACACCCACAAATTCCCAGGGTCCCGAGTAACTGACGGAGTCCTTGTTATGAGTGCCTGGGTGCCTAATGGTGGGGATCGGCCTGGATATTTATTTTTTGAGCATTCATTCTAAAAACTTTGTTCCCAACATGTCGAACATGTTTCATCACTACTGGGTGACTTTATAGCAGACATTTTCACTAGAACCCTGGAAACATATACACAGCATGATGCATGACGCATTCCATGGCATATTTATTACCATTTTATTTAATCTAGTTTGTCACCCATTGATATTTAAAATCTTAAATAATTAAAACATTTTCATTACATGAAATATTTTTAGCCCCCTAATTGTAACCATAATATAAATGAGTACATTAATTATTCATTTAAATTAAAATTGTAAATGTTTAAAAGCAATAACAAGAATTATATTGTGTAATCTCTCAATAACTGATGTGTTAATATAAATTAATATATTATTAAATGAATTAGGAGAAATAAGGAGTTTCAAGAACTCACTGGTAACATTTACCATTTTTATGTTTTTATTAAATGGATTAGTCACTATTTAAAACCAATAGCCTGGCAGCTTACTTGATGCAGTGTCAGTTCCATACTGTCTCTTTGCTCCAGTCACTGAAAGAAAGGGGAATTTCTTTTTCCACTTCATCTGCCTCCCACCTCTCCAACAAACATCCTAGAGAGCAAAAGGGAGGTTTAGAGTTGGCTCTGTAGCCAACTCCATTTGCTCTATAGAGGGCATCATATCTGGGAGTTCATTTAAACCCTGTTGTAACTTCTCAACCCATTGAAATAGGAAGCTGCCCCACAACCTGGCTTTCAGACTGGGCTTAAGAATGATGTCCAAGGCTTTAGATTATGAAGGCCTGAAATTGTACCAAAATCCTCCAGTAGCAAAGGCTGGCACCATCTAATTCAATACCATTAATATTAATATTCTGACTAATACATATTGTAAGAGGCTCAATAACGAGTGCAAACAGGGCTGGGGAAAGGGGGTAACCCTGCTGAGTTCCCTGACAGAAGTATCACATTGAGAGCCAAAATAACAAACCCCTGCCCTTGGTTTGTCCTATAAGGCATCAGTCCAGAATATAAAGTTGTTGCCAAAGCCCCATTTGCAAAGAGTAAAGAGAAGATACAACCAAAAGCTTTACATATATCAAGAGGAAGGAGAAGCAACTCCTGGTCTTACTCAACGGCCAGATGCTATACATTGATTGCCTGTCTAACATTATGCCCTGCCTGTCGGAGAAGAATATAGCCTACCTGGTGCTTTTGGGTCACGATACCAAGATATTCACTAACTCTGAGGGCCAGGAAAGTAACTTACTATTTATATTTACTAAAAAACAACCCCCGATGAAAACCATCTCCCGCCAGGATACGACTGAAGGCAGAGGCTAAGTAAGTGGCAATCAAGTAAACAGTTTTCTTATAAAAAAGAGCCTAAAACCCATTGGCCCCAACTCTTTTCTACAATTTCAGGGATTTATTTTCCATCTTAACTCCTCAGAAGATTCCCATCTATAAATTCAGCCCAAGACTCAGGAAGTGAGCCTCTTTTTAGACCATCTCATATTCTTCTCAGCTTTTTTTTTTACAGTTTTTGTACTTCATGTTCAAGTGCTCGAGTAAGAATTCAATTTAAAGTCACTAATTTGTTTGCCAAATTCTTGATGAAAAGAAATAAAGTCAGGACATAGACATGTGTTTGACCTGGCTATGTCCTGACTTTCCCTGATTCCCTGCTTTTACCCCTCTGTGTTGCTTTTGTTAATTGCATAGTATAAACATAAGCAATTAGTTCTTTACAGACATCTTGTTTACTTCCTTACACTTAATAGAGTTTATTGTAGATATTTTCACATTGCGTTTGTATTTTTGATCAAATCAAAGGTGAATAGTATTTATTATTTATTTATTCATATAAAAAGCCTAAAGAGGGAACATTTGTGGTTCCATGCAAATTCCTGGGGCAGATATTGCTGGAATGCACTGCATCTATTATACATTTATCAGTTGCTGAACAACGCCTTTTTGACCCTCCTTTTGATTGCTGCCTTGCCTGACCCAACTACTCACCTTCTGCAATGCCATCTGGTGGACTGACTTCAGGAATTAAAAGCTTGAATAGAGCAATGACGAGCTGGTACATGATGAGCAAACATTTTCAGGTCTCGTTTTCCTTCTAGTGTTTCTGGTGACATTACCTTTACCAGACGCAGTGAAAGTGCTCACCAAAGACTTCCTTAATTACATATCAGGCTTCTCTATCACATTTTCAGTGTTTATGACAATTCACATGTTTCTATTGGGACTTTGTACAGATAAATTGAATGTAAAGGTTCTTGAGCTAGACTTATGATGAACATTCCTCAACACAAACACTCTCCTGAGATTTTAACCCATCTACGTAATCTTTCCTAACTCTCATGAGATCATAAGTTCACATACGTTAGGAAGATCTTCATAAATCAGGAGACCACTCATATGAGTAAGACTCTCTTGAGATTTTTATTTTGTTAATAAATGCATCAATCATGCCCTAAATATGTTCATGCCTCTGTGTCTCAGGCTTTACTCTGACCACATGGCTGTGAATAATAAAGGGATAACTAGGCCACTAGGATGGATTAATTATAATGGCTGTACCACTGCCATCAGTGATGCCATCCATTCCATTGCCATTACCATTTTATTTGGGGGGGGGGGGGGGGACTGGAATGGCCGCGAGTTCTATAAATATTGTCTATGAAAATTGCCTCTCTTATGAAAGTGTTAACTCTCAGTATAAGTACATAACCAGTAATATATACCTAAGCATTTTTAAGACCTATATTCTTTAAAAAAAAACTTGTTGAGATTGTCAAAAAATCTGCTAATCAAGTGTTTCAAGTGTTCCTATAACACAAATACACATTTTTGGTTTCACATTATTATGCATTTAATAGTCAAAACACAATAGGAAAAAATAGTATAATAATATACTTTATAATACAGACCCGAAGAAGCTGTATGAGCATTTTCTAGCCAGCAGAGGGCTGTCAAACTAATCATTTAAAGATCAGCTCTTTCACATTGCAATGTTATCATACAGTAGTTTCTAGTATTTAATGTTAAGTGGCATAACAATAATGAGATCATATTTAAAAAATCTTAGATGTAGCACTTAAGCACTTACCATACCATACATCCCTGAAATCCTAAAAAGACTAATAAAATACTAAAAACTTTAATCAAATAACATTTAATTAACAAATAAACATAAAAACATGAAAAATCTAGGCAATAGACAAAGGCAGACCCAGAATTTATAATCCTGTTTTTAATTATTATATTGCGGGTGATGTAACAATGCATCAACTATCAAAAATGTACACTAATTAAGTTAGCTGCTGAGGTGTTATATATAACTTGTAAAATACTGATGAACCTAATCACACGTTTGCAAAACAATTCATTAAAGAGGACCACCAGTCAAAAAATCTAAGTTTTGTAAACTACTTCTCTACCCCCTCCCCTTGCAATCAGTGCTGTAAGCTACTTGATGTTGCAGAGTGTGAGTGCTGGGTTCAACAGAGTCAAATCCAGATATACATTTGTGGTGTAACAGAAACTGGCTTTACTGGAACATGAGTGCAGTAAGTGAAGGTCACGTTACATAGTGGATAACAAAGACATGAAAAAGATATCATCAAAGTACAGGAAACACAACATGCAGCAGATAGTGTACAACAGACTACACACAGATATATGTAACAGCACCATTTACTGTCATAAATGTAAACTGCATTACCCTAGCAAAATAGGTGCAGATCCCATACAGAGAAAAGCTGTAAGCTGTTGCACAGTAGCTCCAACACTTGATAGAATCTCCATGCAGATGTTGTGGAATAGCTTGCAGATTCTCTGCTACTGGATCACATGCACAATTGTGACTGCCCTGCTTCTGCAAAACCCAGTACTACAGTCAAAATGACCCTAAATCTCTTTGAAATAATGCTTTAGCTCTAACCAGAAATAAATGACCATCGGCTGTAATTACTCATCACTGCTCGAAACGGATCTTAAATCATTGTAAGGGGGGCTTTGGGGGGGGGGTGGCAAATTACCAAACTTGACTGGTGGTCTTATTTAAAGGAGCAGTATCGCGAAATTTGCATTAAAAAAGATAAATAATTAAATAGCCACACAATAGCTTCTAACATGTATATAAATAATCTGCCTTTCTTTTAAATTGTATAATGACAATGGCTCAGTCCATTTGCTGAATAGGGGGATCTGCTGGGTTGTATTTAGTGAGCTGCTTCATTTAGCCCACTGGTCTCCTAGCAACACTTTACCTCAGAGGCTGACACTGTAATAGTGGTAACAGCTGTGTGTGTGTGAGGTGCTGCTTTTGTTATGAGACCAGGTGACTCAAACGTGTAAAATCTATACAAAATAAACTAAACTGACTGAAACTTTGAATAACCGTGCAGGAAAATCTAAAGGTATTAAAGTGGAACAAAACACTGAGTGGCCGACCCTGAAGTCTATAAGACCCGGCCATTGACCTTGCCCCTTGGGCATTCTAAATCAGGATGCCCACTGTGTGAAACGACCCCTGGATAACCACAGATCCCTCCATTTTTCTGTCGCGCTCACGCAGATAGTCATTTAGACAGGCCGGGCGGCCAGGAAGGTTACTGCTCAGGCTCCCCATCTGCGTGCAAACAGCGCTGATTGGATGAGAGCCCGCGCATGCACTGTGGGACAGGGAAAGGTACGTTTTCACAGGCGAACTTTGGGATTTCACATATCAGGGCATCCCAAGTTAGGGGCACAAAACAAAACTCCAGATAGTGAAAATCCTGGGTTGGGCTTTGCTCAAAACACACAAAGCTGAAAGAAAGATCATATGGAAAAATGTGTTGAGAAAAGAGAGAGAAAATGGTAAACTGAAAGATTCTGCAGCAGAGCCAACATGAAGGGAAAACTGTCAAAATCAGCTAAATGACTTCTAGAGCTTTTCTCTCTGTTTTAGATATATGAGTTCTGGCCAGGCAATGTTGTTATCTTATGCTGGACGGCTGCCAGCACTGAACAGCTGATACTTTGATACATTGTTTCACCCCTCTCCTCAGCATGGAACAGGCCAGAGTGTCGGGCTCCGACACTCAGAAGACATAAACATGAGCTATTAGTCTCCAGCTGCTCAACACAGACATCATTTTTTTCTAAATTTGTAATTCTTACTCCAACACTTACCTACATTCAAAGTACAATTTAAATTTAAGTCACCAAGAAAAATTCGCGATACTGCTCCTTTAAGTACAAAATGTTGCAAAGTTTTGGTGCTGGGTGCAGCTGATGCCAAATCCAGATTTGAGGTGTAACATTTGTGGTGTAACAGGGACTGGCTGTAATGAAACATGCATGCAGTATGAGAATGTTACCTTAAAGTGGACCAAAACCCAGAATTTTGACTATCCTGGGCTTTGGTCCTTGTCCTCGGAGGACCTGATCATGGATGCCCTGCTGTGTGAAGCCCCCCCCCCCCAGATCGCCTAATCTCACTCACCCTTCCCTGGTCCTACGGCGCATGCGCAGCCTCTGGTCAGTCAGTGCGCTTGGATCCGCTGCCTCCCCTTCATCCAAGAGCTCAAGGTGAACCTATCTGAGCGTGCTGGCGAGCGTATCCCCCACTACCCTTTTAACAGGGAGCATGCCCACACCAGCCATTCACAAATTCCTGGTGCCGGCACGCGCCCTGCTAAAGTCATAGTGGAAATGAGGCCAAACATCAAAAACTCTCCTCACGGGTCAAGGCCTCAGCTGCTTCTGAATTTTTGCATTTAAAAGAAGCATATAAAGAACATTTGGATTATAGAAAAACACTTTAACTCTACAATCATACCATGTAGGATGGGGCTCAATTGGCCAACAGGCCCAGAGTGTGAGGTGAGAGCATGTCTAGTTTCACATTCATGTAGCCTGCATCCAGGGGCTTTCACACATTTTTGCAAGACACCCCTATAGGTATATGTGTCTTTCATTTCTGAATTTTTATAAGAACCAGCAAATCCCCATGCGTGCCTGCAGCTAAATAATAAGATGAAATTATATGTATCCTGGTAACATTGCTGAAAGCAATTAAAATTAAATTACAAGTGTAATTAAAATATAAATTACAAGTGTTACTTGTAGAAGTAGAAGCCATGGTAAACAAAAAAGTGACAGAAAACCGAACTGGCTAACCCTTGTAAAACAGATACTCTCATTTAATATATATTGAAATACATAGACAAGATGTGCAACCATGTCAGGTCAGTCTTATTTCTGACCAGTCCCCATTCTTACCTTGTGTCTTTTTCTGACCAGTCCCCATTCTTACCTTGTGTCTTTTAATGAACATTTTTCAATGAATTTTCATCTACGTTTGTGACTTTATAGAGGAATTAAATAGATTTTTGGCTGTAGAACCTCTGCACCCAGGGCTACTTTCGCTGTTTGAGGTCTGACCAGTGCTGCATGATTTTGGGTGAAGGTGTAAGGCGATGTCCCCTCACCACTTCCTCTGCCAACGTCCTCTTTTCATGTGTGTTGGGCTTGAAGTCGTACCACTGCACCATGAAAGTCTGCAAACAACAAACAGATGTGCATTGTTAACTTATGTCCTCTGTTTGGGTCTCCTTTATCTCCACATGCACTCCCCTGCCACTTTAAGTAATTTTCTGGCCCAGTATAACCACCCAAGCCTCTTATATGCTAGTGTATGCCAATTCTACCTAATCCAGCTCTCCCATCCCACAATAGTAGCAGATTGCAAGCGCAGACGCACTAAGGCCAAAAGGCCTGTCTACCTCTCTACTCTGCTACTATTGTCCGATAGCTCTTGCTGACCGCGACCAGCAACTAGGAGAAGCCCACAATAGTAGCGAATTGCATAGAAATGTGAAAACTAAATCACTTAGGCACTCCTGCGTTGCCTTCAAACATGCCGGAGTGGTCCATGTGACAGTGGCAGCAAAGTACTGTGGCCCTGTAACGTTGGAAGGCCAAGCCTCCGCCATTACTGTGGCACCATGTGCCTTAGTGCGTATTTTGCGGCCATTGTCACCTGTTGGCACTTTTTGGCATGTGAATAATTTCCTCCTGCTGCTCACGGATGAACACGATGGGTTCCCTGTTGGAGCTTGGGATGTCATCTGTATGAAGCACCCCTGTGCTGAGGCGCCGACGCGCCCTGGTAGACTCCGGAAGTGTGCTTGTGTCCATACACCCATGTAGCCTTAAGGTTGCTGGCACCTGTGATGGCCTGTTAAATAAACTAAATTTCCACCACAATTTCCCACTCAATTAAGTATAAAAGAACACAGCTGAGGCTCAGATTTTCTTGCCAATGCTGACTTAGGAGCTCACTATGCCACACCATAGGTGCCACCAGAGCCAGGAGCACAGGCATGGCTGAGGTAGCCACATCACCTGGCCAAGGTACTGCAGCCCAAGGCCAAGACCTCATCGTATCTCCCGCAGGCACTCCTCTGCTGCATTCCACACTACCCACTCTGAGCGGATCACCCATAGCAGTGTGAGGCAGCAGCAGTGGGAGATCCACACCTAGAGCTACCTTGGCTCCCGGCACAGCCCTCCTTGTTACACCCACCGACCGGGACACAGGAGCCCTGTGTGGACCCCAATGCAGGCCGCAATGCAGAGTCCACAACAGAGCCCCCAAAGGCATGTCCAAAGTTGGAGGGCAGCAAAGTGGTTTGGGCCCCACATAGATGTGGTGCCCAGGGTGTAACCATGGTGGAGTATTGGAAGGAGTCCATACAGTTATGCTTGACCTTGTCATTGCTTTATCACTGTTCAAGAGGCAACCCCTGCGCCAACAGCTGCACCATCTGACGTAGCTGCCCCGGCCTCACCATCAAGGCCATGGCCACACAGAAGGGACCCACCCAGTGACGGGAGCACAGACCCAGTTGATGTACTTGTGTGTTTGTAATAAACAATGGGCAAGGGGCATGGTGGAGGAGTTGGCTGAGCCCACATTACTTTAACATTTTAGGGACTGTGTGGGCACATTCAGGGATCCAATAATCTTTCTCAAACACAGACTGCACCTCTAATGAATGCAATACAGGAGCTTGAGAATGACAGGAAAGTGTGGACTGCACCTCGGATATCCTGCTGATGCCTCTTCCAGTTGCTACAACACCTGGCACTCTGGCAAACTCCATCCCCCTCAACCTTGACCCACAACAGCAGCAGGCACACCACCTCCAGCGAAGGGACGGGAGGAAGCCAGCTGCACCCTGTACCCAGGCACCACTTGCCTTTATTAAAGCGGTGCCAAATCATGGAGGCAAACTGGCAGGCCACTAGCCACACTTTTAGATGCAACACCACCGCTATTTTAAAGTTGTGCGCCATATCACCAGGAAGATCCAGGAGGGCATGGATGCAGTGGTTGAGGAGCAGCAGCGCCACAACCAAACGTTCAAGGTGCAAATGGTGGAGCCACACCAGCAAAATGCCAGTATGCACCCACTGCCTTAGGCACACAAACAGCGTATAACAGAGAGTATAAACCAGGCCACTTCACCCCAATCAAGGCTGATGGGGGGAAATCTTTAGTTTTTGCCAATGTGGCAAACATTTATTTTGCTGAAATTTGGGCACTGTGTTGCCCTTGAGACACCCATGGAGGGGCGCATTGTAAATATATCCCCTAAATGAAAGATATCAAACATCTACTTGTTTTGGCTGTTTTAATTTCACATACCAAAACACAAAAGGGGGGTAAACGAAAACATGGCAAAATACACAAATACATCAACACAAATTAGGAGAAAGAGTTGTCGACTAAATGCTGCTGAACAGATTGGGAAGCATGGCTTGGGGTACCAGAATACAGTAGGCCATGTATCTCGGGAGCGACAGCCTACTGTATTCTGGTACCCCAAGCCGTGCTCGGGAGGGCAATACAGGCCATGATGATTTGAACAACCTTGTCAGGCTTGTATTGGAGGGCGACCCTTGTGTGGTCCAGACACCAAAACCATGACTTCAATAGGCCAAATGCGCCCTCAACAACAGCCCGAGTTAGACGGTGGTCCCGATTATAGGCCTCCTGGCCATCTGGGGCATTCAAAAGGGTGTCAGCAGGGAAACAGAGGACAACTCAAATCACCTACTAGGGCATCAAAAACCAACATTAACACCAATTAATGACCAAAACACACAAACAGCATAAACCAATTTAATGTTGCCTAAGGCAAACCACTAAGCAATAAAGCAAAACCGAAGGCTGTATGCATGCACAAGGGGTTTGATTAGCTACAGGGAGCAGGGTCATTTTAACTAGTCACATGAGCACAGTAGTAGTCATTTAGATTATGCATAAAACTAGGCATCGACGACAAAGTAGCAACACAACAAAAAAGGGGAAATACCTTTAACCTGGATAAAACAGTGAAAATGCAATGGCAACAAAAAACACACAGAGCCAAGAAAAAGAATAGACACACTTATCCAGAAGCTAAATGTCACTATCAAAACGGATATATAAACTCGAACTCTGCAAGCTGGCCGAAATGCTGAAAAAACAAAGATCCGGTCCCATGGCACATTGGACGTTAAGCTAGTGGCCAAACTATCAGAGGGAAAGTAGAGTGGCTCCAATGAATTAATTGCAAATAAAATTAAAAATTTCCAAGCCTCACCAAGGACACAGGGAAGCTGGTTTAGGGGAGCTGAGGCAAGCGTAGTAAAAAGACAGGCGAGGGGGCTAGAAGACATAAATACAGATGAGGTTGCAAAAATTGTGGTCCTAAATATAGCAAAACATATACTCCTGAGCAGCTTGGGATACAAGGACCATGTGCGTACAGTCGATGGCAAAAGTCTTAAAGGAGCAACAGCACTCAACCCTGTCAGCTTGCAGGCCAGCCTATAATCTGTCTCTAAACTTGGTTAAAAACAGAGGACTCGGTCACACACATCTGCAGAAGTATGCTTAAGCTGCACCACTACGCCAAAGTGCCTCTGTGGGGTGCAGTCCTAACTCTAATCTCTGAGAGCCCATTTGGAACATACAGTGCAATATCTCCAAATTATACCTATTTATTTAGGGTGCACTTGCCATTTACCTATTTTTTTGTTCTTTAGATCACTAAAGTTTGCAACAAGCAGCCTCCCATATGCAGTTTAATTAATTATAAATTCCATACACCACTTTTGTAATTTGTATGCCTATTTCTCTTGCCCCTTTTAACCCCCAGTCTGATAGTATCAAGCTCAATAGAAGCTAGTAGTAGAAATGTTATTTTTTTTGACAATTTATGTGACTTTTGTATGTCACCTTTTATGTTTATGCAACTTTTTTTACCCAACCTTTTAGTATTACACCACTTTTGTATGACATTTTAACTGCACTATATATAAATATGAGTAAATGAAAACAGATAGATGACAGGGTACATTCCTAGTATTGTTAGGGGGTTTTTGTTAAATGTTACCTGCCTTACCTTAATTGGTTTGGTAGGGGTACAGAAAACAAAAGATAGGGGGCTTTACTCTATTTCCCCCCTTACACTACATTCCTAGTAATTAGAATATCTTCCGACTTCCGTTTTGGGTCTGATTGAACAAAATAGGTAATAAGATTTTTTTTAATTGTTCCAGTTAAAAGCACTCCAACTGCCATGAAAAGTCATGTATGACACAGTTGGTTCTCCAACTTTATCCTAACCTTTCTTCAGTCTTTTTTGTTGAAAGACAGCCGATTTCATTTCAAATGAAGGTAAAATGAAGAAAGTCCCAGTGTCATAAGCTTTTTGAGAGGGCTTAACAGCAGGCAGATTATGTGCTCCTGAACTGCATGGGAGCGGCCACCTTGCTACAATTCTGATAGCCCTGCTTCTAAAAAACCCAGTCCTACAGCCAAAATAAATCATGGTTTAAAATTGTTTTTATCTCTAGCCGGAAGTGAAACCATCACTGCTCAGAAAGCTCCTAAAACATTGTATCAACTTTGTAAACAACTTCTGCAATGCTCTGCTGCTCCTGGGGGCCATTGACTTACTTTGATACATAGGTATTTTCATCTCCTTCAGCAGCTGTTGATTTAGTGTGTATAAGAGATGCTGTGCCATGTTTCTGAGGCACATATCTCTCTTTAAGTTTTGTGTGAGCTGCTTAGAGCAAAACCCCTAACTGCTGACAGTTTGTCTTATGCGCAGAAACAATATCACACAGACATGCTGTAGGGAGAATACAAATTCCCCCCTTGGGAGTAAGGACACGGCAATAGTGAAAAGATTCTAAATTCAGTTGGAGAAGAGTTACATGGTTAGTATAGCATAATACATGAATATTTATTCTCAAAATCGGCAACAGCAGGATGAGTCAGAGGGTTCTAATAGGCTGTTAGTAGCAAGTTGCCTAGTATGAAGGTTCTGAAGGTCTGCAAAGGAGTGAAAAGGATCCAGGTACCAAAAGTTCCAGGAGAGAGCTTGTGGGAGCTAACGGCACATTGCCTATCCTACAAACCTGTCCTATGCTACACTTTGAAAGCTGTTGTAACTTTGTGTCGGGATTATCAACCTTCACCTACTCTTCCTGGGAAAGACCCTTGGGGAAGTGTCTCCCCCCCCCCCCCCCCCGGCAACAAGACCTGCATGCTCCTTCAGCGGGTTACAGCGCGACAGGACAGGTTATCTTTACATTAATGTTCACATCTAGAGAAGACTTTTATCTTCATCTAACATTCTGCGTGGACTATAATACAAGAATAAGGTTGGCACAATATTAGTGCACAAAAAGCTTCTTCTTTATGCTAGTGTGCTGCTGCTTCAGGTGACTTCTCTCTACTTACTATGTACAGAGTATCACAAACTTTATAAAGACATGCACACCAAAATGAATTGCAAAGATGTGCCTCTAGGGGCTAGTGTATTAAAATAGATCACAGTTACAGTATATTAACCCACCAGTAGGATGTCACAATAAGAAATTTCAAAATACAACGCTACATACACCCGGGAGAATAATTGGATGTCAGATAGCATAACCTGTAAGCAAGGCTCAATGATTACCCCAACGCTTGGTTATGTAAGCCACAAATCATGCTTCAATTGTATCAAGACCATTTAGGTACTGTATTATCAGACTGTCCAATAATGCATCTGCATACATCTGTACATGTTCACAAATAGAATATACAGTGCAGTAGCCTTCCATAAGAAAACAATTCATTTGGTTATGCTAAATGCGATAGATTATGAGGTTGTGCCCAAATAGGTACTGCTACCTGACATTCTCTGGGTATATCTGGCATTGTATTTTGTAATTTCTTATTGTGACAATGCTACTGATGGGTTAATACCCTGTAGCTCCCTCCCCACCCTGATTCGTGTTCATGTGTAAGCAGGGCTCTCATGTGTGTATCAAGATGGCACCTCCCATGCAGTTCAGACGCATAGAATCTTCATGCTTTTCACCAATTGCTGCAGGGGGTTAAAGTCCCTGCCCAGAAACACACTAAATTCCTCGCACCTTATTTCCATTGGGAACAGTGTAAAATAAGCCATTTTTAACATTTCAAAATTTCCTGTTATCAAAATACCTATGCAAATATTTCTTCACTTTAATTTCAGGGCTGTGGCTGAGCTGGGATAGACAATTCATGGCACAGCTTTATGAGTCATGAGCATGTTCTGTTGTGGTCAGAAATAGTTGTGGGACCACTGCCAGACTCACTCAGACTGAGAGCGCCAAGGGACAGAATAGTTGTTAAACAACTTTTTTGCATGGTCCTGGAGGAATGCAACTGGAATTAGCAAATTCTAATTAGCTTTGGAGCCCCGCTAAAGCTTTTACCCTGCACTGCAGGAAATGGAGGTGAGGCAAATAGGACAGGCATCAGGTAAGCTGCATGCTGTGTTATATTGCTGTTGGGTTTAAAGTCCCTTCAAGCCCCCTCAAACATACTACTTGTTGTGTAAGGGGGGCTTTAGCGGAGCAAATTTCTCCGCTTACAATTAACTGATAGAGTGCAAAGAAACAGTGCTAAATGTTGTACCAACACAAGGGTATAATTGCCCAATTTTCAATTTGGTGATGTTCCATGTGGTAGCTGCCAATGAGCAAAGCTTATTCTCTTACAGGACACGTCTATGCATCCTGCAGTGCTGCTCCAGTGGGACATCCCTTGCAAAATATTATCGATATGTGTGGTCAACATTTAGTAGCTACATCTATATTCTGTCTAATTCGCAGTGACACAATGTAACTGGCCCAATACATTTTTCATATGACTACGCCAGTTGAGGCAGTCATTTAATGAATAATTGTTTGTAGAATGATTTTTGTTCCCCATCGACTTAATGTCAGACATGCTCATGTAATGTGGAAACTTCTCTAGAGAAGCATGTGTGTTTCATAGAACTTTGATGGCCAGTGGACCATGTGTCTTAAATATGTATGTACAAAATTGCTGAAAAATAGAGGCCGGCATGCACTTCCTAGGTATAAGTACAAGTCATTACTCAGTGGGACCTCCCAGGCTTTCCTGTATGGCTGATGTTGCAGACTGCCATAGCAAAAATGTTAATGAAACAAATACGTTCAAATGACCTCCTGCTCCAATCTATTACTTGTCCATGTGATAAATAACCACTCCATATATCACACAGTTTAACATACAAATGATGGAAACATTTGCACAGGCTGGCTGTGACAAAGGCTTAAAAAAATAAGAAAGGTAGCATGTCTGTTAAATGATTTGACCTAGAGCTGTTATCAGTCAAACTGGAAAAGTGTGTGCAGGAACGGTCCAGGAAATGTACATATTGCATGTAAATTCTCTTTGTTCATCGCATTATTCCTCCTGACAAGACATGCCTCCCAACATCCCTTTAGCATTGTAACCATGACATACCATACTTAACAAGGCTTTAACTGTTTTCCCACTGTAACAGAACCAAAACACATGGCTTGTAACGCAACTTTGACACTTACAGCACTCATGAGCTTGGACATGAAGCAGCCTCACTACAACATGTGTTAACAGCTACCCCCAAGCAAGCAGCCATAAAAGCCACATCTTGACACAGATTATCATGTAGAATAGCTGCAAATGTGTTTGTTGGCCAGGTTTTAATCCATTATGAAATCCTATTTCTCACCCCAACTATCCATTGCAAAGACATTCTGTCTTTATTCCCAGCTTGCCTCAGTTGGAGGTCAGGAGATTTTTTTAGATGGCTGACGTGCAGCTGTTGTTTTCCCAACAACTAGAATGTATTTCAGACAACATATCATACAAAAAGACGCAGCAATCAGTCCTACCGCTCATCTCAACTGCCAGCTCAAGCAAGATTACAGCTAATATTGTGTTCTATTGTTTTATCATTCTGGAGAATTGGCCTCATTTAATTGTTATTGGTGACCAATCAAAAAGTTATTCCAACAATGAAGTCACTAAAGGAACCCTAAATTTTGACACCTTTGATGCAGACGTATCACTAACTGGAATCTAACCCATTTTAATCCCTGGAGTTAATGCTTATTTTTCTTTATCCCTAGTTGTGGTTAGATAGGGGTTTTTATGGCATCTATATAAGTGGTTGCAAAGTTGGGGCTGTGAAAGCATGTAACGCGCATTACAGATCTTCCCACCAGGGATGGAATGGGGCCAAAATCAGCCTGATTCTACTGGCCTCAGCCGACCATTAACTTCTGAGTCTGGCCCCCCATGTGAGTTTATAGCATTACAGGGGTAGATTATTGGCAGGGGTAGAAATGGCCTTTCCTTAAGCAATGGTACTGAAATACTAATATTATAGGGCAGTTGTGCCATGATGCTAAGGATTTTGTAGGGGCAGAACATGGTCTGGAATGTTTTGGTTGTTGCTACAGTAAGCCTGGGTAGGGGGCTGGGGGAAAGACTTGAAAGACAGGGAGTGTGAGGGGATATTTGAAGCAGAATTAGAGAATTGCAGCACATGCTCTGGGTGAGGTGGGTTGCATATTGGGACAGTCGTAGTCTAGTGGTTGTAAGTTCAATACCCAGCCGAGACATGATGGAAGTGCTCTTGAGCAAGGCACCTCTTCCCCCACTGATCCTGCTTAGGGCAGCATACCACTCCGGGCATGTGTACATTTTCTGCTTGTGTTTGTCTCACTGCACTAATAAATGTGGAGGCATTTATTAAATTACATTTTTTTTGCCATATATGCACAAAAAGTATCCTCAATCCCAGCCTAGTTGACCCTAAAGCAATGTGGTGCACTGGAAATTCTCACTGTGCTTCCTATGCCAAGTCCATCCCCGCTTTCCACTCTATACAGAAAACCTTTTTTGCATGCCAGTGCTTCACATGGTCAATCCCTGAGGAAGTGGCCAGGTAACTATTATACACCTTTGGGCTGCAGCAAAGTTATTATGCCAGATAACTCTGTCCATTAGGAGAAGGGAGTTACACTGCATATATTAATTTTCTTGTATTTATAAGTTTATATGTGGTTATATGAGATTGTTTATCTATACTAAAATGTAATATTTAGATGAGATTATTATATATTGGGGTGTTGTTTTTTATATTCTTGTATGCTGTGGATTCTGGATCTCACTTTCATTTCCATTGTGTGGGTTTATAAGGTTATCAGGTACCCGTTTGGTTCTGTAGTCCATGCACCACAACAAAGAGGTTTAAACCTTTTCTGGATTGTTACCAAGGATCTTTAACTGACTTAAATTATATTTCTGTCTTTGGTAACCAAAATATTGGTGAAGGTAGAGCTTCATAGTGCAGTCAGAAAATAACTGTAAATGTTGTTAAAGCAGACCCATAGGGAAATTTTCTTCTGCAGCCCCAATTTGAATACTCAAAATACTCAAAACCTGAAACCTGGGCAAAATACTAATTCTTCGCCACTATGAATTAGTCGGCAGTAGAGCAGTGAATGTACAGATACAGGTGAGTATTCCAGCCTGCTTTTTTACCTTACTACCCATGACCATGGGGATGCAAATGCGAAAAATATTGTACACTTTTACCCAATTCTACTCAAATGTAAAAGTCATAATTGATTATGAATTCATATTCGGACATATGACTTATTGGAGTCATATGATATATTGGAGTTGCAATTATTTTTCAATTGCAGGATTTGTATATATATATATATATATATATATATATGTTGCAGCACTGTCAGCTCTGAAGCTGAGAGCAGGTCCCTGTCAACCAGAGAACCTGACCCAATTGACCATCAGCAGGTATGCACACTGGCTGGTTGTGGAGGGAGCTGTTGGGACCAAAGCTGACAGTGCTGAAAGAGGGAACACCTGCACATTAGTGGATACGCAGACAAGATAACCTTAACTGGTAACCCTGCGCCATTATACAGATGTCAGTGCCCCTCCTTCATCCTGTAACCTCGGACATATTTGGCAAACTGTGTTTGAACATTGCTTTGCTATGCAATGGGATGATTCAGTTGCGAGGCACAATTTGTCATATAATTGGAAAGAACTTGTAGCACATATAATTGAGGGATGCTTACAGATGTCCATGATTTACATAAGAAAGGGAATCTCTTATAAAAGTTCCCATAAATTCTTCTGAGCTGCACTTTTGTGCTTTACACATTTCAGCCATATATTGATCTGCCACCTGGCTGTGGTCCTTTTATGTGGATGCATTAAACTAATTTTACTTGGAATGTACAATGGTTTCTCAAGATGATGCACCTGATACTAAAAAGCAGTTCACAAAGCTGCTTGGAAGATAAATAGATCCCCAGGGAAAGTCCTCTGCTTTGTATTTCTTCGTCGAATTTTGTTGCAGATCCTACTCATCTTTGACAGCCTTCTGCTTCACATTTGGCATCCTTCATGACTTCTGGATGAGTGGGTGTCAACAATTCAAGAGGCTTCTTCACATGCTTCTGCCATTACTAAACATTTAGGGGAAGCAGAAGGAAGGGTAATAATAGCACTAGTTACAACACACAGCAAAGGGCAATTAAATCTTGGATTTCAAAGGCATGTAGCAGGTTGTTTGTCGGATGTTAGAAACAAAGCTATTAAAAATGTGAGTGGTAAAATAATTATGTCCACTGGCACAAGTTACACCAGTACAGTAGAATATTCAAAAAAGTATATATATATATATATATATATATATATATATATATATATATATAATCAGGGCCGGGCTTATCATTTCTTGGGCCCCATGCAAAGTTGTGTTTGGAGGCCTAATCAAAGATGAATTTTGTACAGCCAATCACATTTTAATGCACCTTCGTCAGTGATTTAGCCCACAGCCTGCTCATGCACTGTGGTAGCGACAGAGAACCTAGAGGGTTTCCACACAGAGGGCATCATGCATGGCCCACCCATGGCATAGGCATTTGTCCAGGAATTGCCCATATGGCAGTCCAATTTCTATCTTTATTTCATCCCAATCTAGGATGTCCCACTGTGTGAAACTCCATAAATCGCCTGCACCCACTCACCTAACCTTGTTCCAATGACACATGTGCAGATCATGGCCTTGCTATACCTTTAGTTAGGAGCATCCCTGGGGCAGCCATTTGTGATTGGCTGGTCAGGGCCCAGGCTGGTTCCTACTCTGTTTTGGTCTGAATGTGTTTTTCTGTTCTCAGATGGGCTGTCTCCAATTCAAATTTTCAATGCTTGTTCAAACTTTCAGGTGCCCAGAGGTGAAACAACTGTATGGCGTGCCCCTCCTGCAGCCTATAGCTTTTAGTATACTGGAAGGAGTTAGGAATGTGATAACAAAAGTTACTGCTGAGTGCTGAACTACTTTTAATACTTAAGGGCTATAGTTTTCTGTCATGAACATTTTTTTTAGCTATCCCCTGTGCAAACTTTCTATTTCGCTATGGAGGGCCTGCACTTGCAAGAACAGCGTGTTAAAGCCTTTAAAGGTCCCTCTTTCTAATCACTTTTCTGAATATCTTTTTTTCTTACTGTTGGGGACCCGATTCAACCCAAAACACAACTTGTGTTTTTTTCAAATGTTAACCTTTACCTGGATAGAAAATATTTTACATTCTGATGCTTGGTTTATGTATCTCAGAAACATTTTCATGATGGCATCATGACATAACAAAATGGCATATTTGAAAGTCACATCTGACCAAAAGTTTTAGAAAGTAAAGAAAGTAGGGTGATGAATAAAAGTGTAAAAGAATAGGTGAGGTGTCACAAAGATCGAAGATCCACTCCCTTGTCCTCGCTCCAACGGTGTCCCTCAGGTGATGGGCTGAGTTACCCGGGCTGACGTGGCCGGGTTGAGCAGCGCAGCCTCAAATGGTGGTGTGCTTCTTCTTCTCCGCCCGCATCCCCATCATCTCAGCACATGAAGTAGGCAGAGGGTGAGGCAGGAATAGATGAGGTGGGAAGAAGTAGGCAGAGGTGAGGCAGGAATAGGTGAGGTGGGAAGAAGTAGGCAGAGGTGAGGCAGGATAGGTGAGGTGGGAAGAAGTAGGCAGAGGTGAGGCAGGAATAGATGAGGTGGGAAGTAGTAGGCAGAGGTGAGGTGGGAAGAAGTAGGCAGAGGTGAGGCAGGAATAGGTGAGGTGGGAAGAAGTAGGCAGAGGGGAGGCAGGAATAGGTTGAGGTGGGAAGAAGTAGGCAGAGGTGAGGTGGGAAGAAGTAGGCAGAGGTGAGGCAGGAATAGGTGAGGTGGGAAGAAGTAGGCAGAGGTGAGAGGTGGGAAGAAGTAGGCAGAGGTGGAGGCAGGAATAGGTGATGGTGGGAAGAAGTAGGCAGAGATGAGGTGGTAAGAAGTAGGCGGAGGTGAGGCAGGAATAGGTGAAGTGGGAAGAAGTAGGCAGAGGTGAGGCAGGAATAGATGAGGTGGGAAGTAGTAGGCAGAGGTGAGGCAGGAATAGGTGAGGTGGGAAGAAGTAGGCCAGAGGTGAGGTGGAAGAAGTAGGCAGAGGTGAGGCAGGAATAGGTGAGGTGGGAAGAAGTAGGCAGAGGTGGGACCAGGAATAGGTGAGGTGGGAAGAAGTAGGCAGAGGTGAGGTGGGAAGAAGTAGGCAGAGGTGAGGCAGGAATAGATGAGGTGGTCAGAAGTAGGCAGCTGTGAGGCAGGAATAGGTGAGGTGGGAAGAAGTAGGCAAAGGTGAGGCAGGAATAGTGAGGTGGGAAGAAGTAGGCAGAGGTGAGGTGGGAAGAAGTAGGGCAGAGGTGAGGCAGGAATAGGTGAGGTGGGAAGAAGTAGGCAGAGGTGAGGTGGGAAGAAGTAGGCAGAGGTGGGACAGGAATAGGTGAGGTGGGAAGAAGTAGGCAGAGGTGAGGTGGGAAGAAGTAGGCAGAGGTGAGGCAGGAATATGTGAGGTGGGAAGAAGTAGGCAGAGGTGAGACAGGAATAGGTGAGGTGGGAAGAAGTAGGCAGAGGTGAGGCAGGAATAGGTGAGGTGGGAAGAAGTAGGCAGAGGTGAGACAGGAATAGGTGAGGCGGGAAGAAGTCAGCAGATGTGAGGTGGGAAGAAGTGGGCAGAGTGAGATGGGAAAAGATTAATTTGCTGAGGCAAAAGGTGGGTTGAGCAGAGCTGAGGTGTGCAAGAAGTGGCACAGCTGAAATGGGCTTAGATGAGGGGGCAGGGATGGGGCAGGAAAAGACG